>OY728130.1:469830217-471080217 GCA_963277665.1 Viscum album
CATGGATATTTATTCACCGACAAATAATAAATTGAAGCTGATAAAATCCACATGTGGTGGTTCAAATCTAGGAAGCTACACCCATGATTAGACCATGGATAACAGTTGGTACTTCCCTTCCAGAGGTATAAAAAACCCAAGTCCCAATTGGGGGATCATACCAAGATTTATCTTTACTTGTTTTCTAGTAATTTAAATTTCATTCTTATAAATAGTTTAGCATGCATCCTCAATCTCTCTATCATTTTGAGCTTTAATGTCATGGTCTTTGAGTTTTAATAATTGATTAACTCTTTTAGTTCAATGATGGAACAATGCATCCCCTAAAATATTGGAGGAAGTGAAATAAAGATATATGATAACATGGGGTTCATTCTTACATTATTTATGTTCAAACTCCATGTATTTTTTTTTCAAAAACCTATTTTGAGCTTTAAATTGTAAAATTGCATGCCCATAATTGAATTATTTTCTTTACTTGACTTATCTGGGAGACATGAGTTTTTTAGGAACCTTATGATGCCATGTTTTAGATTTAAATGATAATGAGATTGAATGAGTAAGGTGGAGAGTTAAATTATTAGAGTGAAGCATGAATATTAAAATGTGGACACATGATATGAGGTAATTAGTTGATTCATGTAAATGAAGTTTTCCTATCATTTTTCATTCTTTGAATTTCTAAAATTCATTTGAATTGATTTGTTATTAGTCATCATGACATGAGTGATTGTACCAATATAATATGTCCCATTCCAAAGAGGATTTCTAGACCAAATAATTTATAATTTATATTGAGCATATTTTTTGAGTAATCTTGGGACATGGCACCTGCTAGAACTTGCATCATAATTTTTCGAAGTTATGATTGTGCAAAAACACATTTAAAATTATTGAGCCATTTTTAATGATAAGACCTTATCCTTTATACCACCTTATATGTTAATCCTTGTTTATCCCTTAAATACCATGAATTCCCTTGTTAGGAATGATCCATGTTTTAATCCATTTTTATCCATTTCTACCCTCCTCTTAGTATTTCCGTGATATTTTAAAGTTAAAGTGTGGGGGTTAAAGAATTCATGATGAAAGAGGTGCACAATATTGTAAGGGAAAAGTATGAGGGTGTTATCTTGGGTATTGGAAAAGGTTTCTTGATTCATACATTTTACTCTTTATTTTCTACCTCACTTGAATAAAAAAAAAAATGAAAAAATGGGTTTTAAATTAGGATAATAAAAAAATCCATACTACCAGATCGATGATTTTGATCATATGTGGTTAGGTAATGGATTTGAGGTTTATTCCAAGCATGAAATTTAAAAAATAAAAAAATGGAATAAAAATAAATAAAAAAAAGTCAAGATGGTGCATAAATTATTCATTACAATTTTATTGATCATGATCTTTACTTTCAGTTGGGGGAAAGTGGGAGTTACTAAATTGAAAGAAATAATGTCACTTCACTTACTTTTGATATCATTCTTCACACTTTAGAGATTAGCCTCTTTTGAGACTTAATTTTTAAAAGATTAAATCCAACCAATATTAAGCCTCATATCAATTATAACCTTAATTGAAAAGTCCTTAAGATTTGATTTGCCTTTGGTATTTAAAAAGTGGAGAAAGTAGTTCCTTTACAATCCTATAAAAAGGAGCATGTTCTCATGATATGAAAATAACTGTACTTTAATTGTATAATGAGTGATGAGAGAAAATATTCAAAGGTGAGGTAAATCATGATTTTAAATGTTTAACAATAATAATTTGAGGAACATAAATTAATGAAAGAATAATTTCCATCATTTTCAAAAGGACTAAAGTAAAATGCCTGAACAAATTATTTCTTTGAAAATTGAGAAATTAAATTGATATTTTATGTGGATTTTTAAAGTTTGATTTAACATTGATAATAATTTTATTTAATTGTGTTGAGATTTTAATATTGGTATAATTTTTGACCCCTTTAATTTAATAATGAGATTTAATTATCAAAGATAATCATAGTTTAATTGTGGGGGTATTTGACACACTCTTATTTTATGAATATTTTTAAACACAATTTAATGATTTTTGAAGGATTTTAATGAATAATCCCCATGTATTTCAATGTTTTACTAAAATATTTAGAATTTTAAATGTGTAAGTAAAATGATTTAAAATGAATATAAATGTTGGAATTTGGATACTTGAATTTAATTGAGTATTTTTTATAATAATTTTATTATGAATTTTCAATTTTATATAGGTAAAGAAATATGGGTAGCCATAAGCTATCCCCTAACTAACAGCCCACCTGCCAATTAGACAACCCCTTTTAGGGGTTGGATGGACAAGAAATCCATGAGAGAGCCTGCACATTCTTGAATATTGGTAGAATTATTGACCCCTTGAATTCAATAATGAGATTTAATTCTCAAGGATAATCATAGTTTATGTCTGGGGTTATTTGACACACTTTTATTTCATGCATATTTTTAAACCTAATTTAATGATTTTTGAATAATTTTAATGAATAATTCCCTTGTATTTAAATGTTTTACTAAAATATTAGGAATTTTAAATATGTAAGCAAAATGATTTAAAATGAATATAAATGTTGGAATTTGGATACTTGAATTTAATTGAGTATTTTTTGTGAGATTTTTATTATGTGTTTTCAATTTTATATATGTAAAGTAATATGGATATCCACGAGCTAGTCCCCAACCAATAGCTCACCAACCACTTAGCCAACCACTTTTAGGGGTTGGATGGCCAAGCAGTCCATGAGAGAGCCTGCGTATTTTTGAATATTGGTAGAATTGTTGACCCCTTGAATTCAATAATGTGATTTAATTCTCAAGGATAATCATAGTTTACATGTGGGGGTATTTGACACACTGTTATTTCATGCATATTTTTAAACATAATTTAATAATTTTTGAAGGATTTTAATGAATAATTCCCATGTATTTCAATGCTTTACTAAAATACTTGGAATTTTAAATGTGTAAGTAAAATGATTTAAAATGAATATAAATGTTGGAATTTGGATACATGAATTTAATTGATTATTTTTTGTGAGAATTTTATTATGTGTTTTCAATTTTATATAGGTAAATAAATATATATAACCATTAGCTATCCCCCAACCAACAACCCACCGGCCACTTAGCCAGCCCCTTTTAGGGGTTGGATGGCCAAACAGACCATGAGAGAGCCTGCATATTTTTGAATATTGATATAACTGTTGACCCCTTTAATTCAATAATTAGATTTAATTCTCAAGGATAATCATAGTTTAAGTGTGGGGGTATTTGACACACTCTTATTTCATGAATATTTTTAAACATAATTTAATTATTTTTGAAGGATTTTAATGAATAATTCCCATGTATTTCAATGTTTTAATAAAATATTTAGAATTTTATATGTGTAAGTAAAATGATTTAAAATGAATATAAATGTTGGAATTTGGATACTTTAATTTAATTTAGTATTTTTTGTGGGAAGTTTACTATGTGTATTCAGTTTTATATAGGTAATGAAATATGGCTAGCCATGATCTAGCTCCCAACCAACAGCCCACCGGCCACTTAGTTAGCCCCTTTTTGGGGATGGATGACCAAGCATACCATGATAGACCTCACATATGTTTGAATATTGGTAGAATTGTTGACCCCATGAATTCAATAATGACATTTAATTCTCAAGGATAATCATAGTTTAAGTGTGGGGGTATTTGACACACTCTTATTTCAATCATATTTTCTAACATAATTTAATGATTTTTAAAGGATTTTAATGAATAATTCCCATGTATTTCAATGTTTTACTAAAATATTTGTAATTTTAAATGTGTAAGTAAAATGATTTAAAATGAATATAAATGTTGGAATTTAGATACTTTAATTTAATTGAGTATTTTTTGTGAGAAGTTTATTATGTGTTTTCAATTTTATATAGTTAAAGAAATATGACTAGCCATGAGATGGGCCCCAACCAACAGCCCACCATCCACTTTGCCACCCCCTTTTAGGGGTTGGATTTCCATACAAGCCATGAGAGAGCCCATGTATTTTTGAATATTGGTAGAATTGTTAACGCCTTGAATTCAATAATGATATTTAATTCTGAAGGGTAATCATAGTTTAAATGTGGGGGTATTTGACACACTCTTATTTCATGCATATTTTTAAACATAATTTAATGATTTTTGAATTATTTTAATAAATAATTCCCAGGTATTCCAATGTTTTACTAAAATATTTTGAATTTTAAATGTGTAATTAAAATGATTTAAAATAAATATGAATTTTGGGATTTGGATACTTGAATATAATTGAGTATTTTTTTGTGAGAATTTTTTTACGTGTTTTCAATTTTATGTAGGTAAATAAATATGGCTAGCCATGAGCTGGCCCCTAACCAACAGCCCACTGACCACTTAGCCAGCCCCTTTTAGGGGTTGGATGGCCAAGAAGGCCAAGAGAGAGCCCTCATATTTTTCAAAATTGGTAGAATTGTTGACCCCTTCAATTCAATAATGAGATTTAATTCTCAATGATAATCATAGTTTAAGTGTGGGGGTATTTGACACAATCTTATTTCATGCATATTTTTAAACATAATTTAATGATTTTTAAAGGATTTTAATGAATAATTCCAATGTATTTCAATGTTTTACTAAAATATTTAGAATTTTAAATGTGTAAGTAAAATGATTTAAAATGAATAGAAACGTTGGAATATGGATACTTGAATTTAATTGAGTATTTTTTTTAGAAGTTTATTATGTGTTTTCAATTTTATATAGTTAAAGAAATATGGCTATCCATGAGCTCTCCCCCCACCAACATCCCACCAGCTACATAGACAACCCCTTTTAGGGGTTGTATGGCCAAAGAGGCCATGAGAGAGCCCGCTTATTTTTTAATGTTGATAGAATTGTTGACCCCTTCAATTCAATAATGAGATTTATTTCTCAAGGATAATCATAGTTTAAGTGTGGGTGTATTTGATACACTCTTATTTCATGCATATTTTTAAACATAATTTAATGATTTTTGAAGGATTTTAATTAATAATTCCCATATATTTCATTATTTTACTAATATATTTGGAATTTTAAATGTGTAAGTAAAATGATTTAAAATGAATATAAATGTTGGAATTTGGATACTTGAATTTAATTGATAGTTTTTTGTGAAACGTTTATTATGTGTTTTGAATTTTATACAAGTAGAGAAATATAGCTAGCCATGAGCTAGCCCCCAACCAATAGTCCACCAGACACTTAGCTAGCCCCCTTTAGGGGTTGGATGGCCAAGCAGGCTATAAGAGAGCCTGTGAATTTTTGAATATTGGTAGAATTTTTCACCCCTTGAATTCAATAATGAGATTTAATTCTCAAGGATAATCATAGTTTAAGTGTGGGGGTATTTGATACACTCTTATTTATGTATATTTTTAAACATAATTTAATTATTTTTGAAGGATTTTAATGAATAATTCCCATGTATTTCAATGTTTTACTAAAATATTTGGAATTTTAAACGTGTAAGTAAAATGATTTAAGATGAATATAAATGTGGGAATTTGGATACTTGTATTTAATTTAGTATTTTTTGTGAGAGTTTTATTATGTGTTTTTAATTTTATATATGTAAAGAAATATAGCTAGCCATGAGCTAGCCCCCAACGAACATCCCACCGGCCACTTAGCCAACCCCTTTTAGGGGTTAGATGGATAAACAGGCCATGAGAGAGCCCGCATATTTTTTAATATTGGTAGAATTGTTCACCCATTGAATTTAATAATGAGATTTAATTCTAAAGGATAATCATAGTTTTATTGTGGGGGTATTTTACACCCTCTTATTTCAAGAAAATTTTAAAACATAATTTAATGACTTTTGAAGGATTTTAATGAATAATTACCATATATTTCAATGTTTTACTAAAATATTTGGAATTTTAAATACACAAGTAAAATGATTTAAAATGAATACAAATGTTGGAATTTGGATACTTGAATTTAATTGAGTATTTTTTGTGAGAAGTTTATTATTTGTTTTCAATTTTATATAGGTAAAGTTATATGGCTAGCCATGAGCTGGCCTCCAACCAAAAACCCACTGAGCACTTAGCCAACCCCTTTTAGGGGTTGGATGGCCAAGAAGAGCATGAGAGATCCCACGTATTTTTGAATATTGGTAGAATTTTTGACCCCTTGAATTCAATAATGAAATTTAATTCTAAAGGATAATCATAGTTTAAGTGTGGGAGAATTTGACACACTCTTATTTCATGTATATTTTTAAACACAATTTAATGATTTTTGAAGGGTTTTAATGAATAATTCTCACGCATTTTAATGTTTTACTAAAATATTTGGAATTTTAAATGTGCAAGTAAAATGATTTAGATTGAATTTAAATGTTGGAATTTTGATACTTGAATTTAATTGAGTATTTTTTGTGAGAATTTTATTATGTGTTTTCAATTTTATATATTTAAAGAAATATGGATAGCCATGATATATCCCCCAACCAACAGCCCACCGACCACTTAGCCATCCCCTTCTATAGGTTGGATGGCCAAGCATGCCATGATAGAGCCCACATATTTTTGAATATTGGTAGAATTGTTGACCCCTTGAATTCAATAATGAGATTTAATTCTCAAGTATGATCATAGTTTAAGTGTGGGGGTATTTGATACACTCTTAGTTCATTCATATTTTTATACAAAATTTAATGATTTTTGAAGGATTCAAATGAATAATTTCCACGTATTTCAATGTTTTACTAAAATATTTTGAATTTTAAATGTTTAAGTAAAATGATTTATAATGAATATAAATGTTGGAATTTGGATAATTGAATTTAATTGAGTATTTTTTGTGATTAGTTTATTATGTGTTTTAAATTTTATATAGGTAAAGAAATATGGCTATCCATCAACTAGCCCCCACCCAATATCCCACCAGCCACTCAGCCGACCCCTTTTAGGGGTTGGATGGCCATGCAGGCCATGAGAGAGCCATCATATATTTCAATATTTTTCGAGTTTTTGACCCCTTGAATTCAATAATGAGATTTAATTCTTAGGTATAATCATAGTTTAAGTGTGGGGGTATTTGACACACTCGTATTTCATGCATATATTTAAACATAATTTAATGATTTTTAAAGGATTTTAATGAATAATTCCCATGTATTTCAATGTTTTACTAAAATATTTGGAATTTTAAATGTGTAAGTAAAATGATTTAGAATGAATATAAATGTTAGAATTTGGATACTTGAATTTAATTGAATATTTTTTGTGAGAAGTTTATTATTTGTTTTCAATTTTATAAAGGTAAATAAATATGGCTAGCCATGAGATATCACCCAACCAACAGCCCACCGACCACTTAACCAGCCCTTTTTAGAGGATCAATGGCCAAGTAGTCCATGAGAGAGCCCATGTATTTTTGAATATTGGTAGAATTGTCGACCCCTTGAATTCAATAACGAGATTTAATTATCAAGGATAATCATTGTTTATGTTTGGGGGTATTTGACACACTCTTATTTCATTCATATTTTTAAACATAATTTAATTATTTTTGAAGGATTTTAATGAATAATTACCATGTATTTCAATGTTTTACTAAAATATTTGGAATTTTAAACGTGCAAGAAAAATGATTTAAAATGAATATAAATGTTGGAATTTGGATACTTGAATATAATTAAGTATTTTTTGTGAGAATTTTATTATGTGTTTTCAATTTTATATAGGTAAAGAAATATGTCTAGCCATGAGCTATCCCCCAACCAACTTCCCACCAACCACTTAGCCAGCCCCTTTTAGGGGTTGGATGGACAAGAAATCCATGAGAGAGCCCGCATATTTTTGAATATTGGTAGAATTGTTGACCCCTTTAATTCAATAATAAGATTTAATTCTCAAGGATAATCATAGTTTAAGTGTGGGGGTATTTGAAACACTCTTATTTCATACATATTTTCAATCATAATTTAAGGATTTTTGAAGGATTTTAATGAATAATTCCCATGCATTTCAATGTATTACTAAAATATTTTGAATTTTAAATATGTAGGTAAAATGATTTAAAATGAATAGAAATGTTGGAATTTGGATACTTGAATTCAATTGAGTATTTTTTTGATAAGTTTATTATGTGTTTTTAATTTTATATAGGTTAAGAAATATGGCTAGCCATGAGCTAGCCCCCAACAACAGCCCATCGGCCTCTTAGCTAGCCCCTTTTAGGGGTTGGATGGGCAAGAAGGCCATGATAGAGCCCTCATATTTTTGAATATTGGTAGAATTGTTGACCCCTTGAATTCAATAAAGAGATTTAATTCTCAAGGATAATCATAGTTTAAGTGTGAGGTTATTTAACACACTCTTATTTTATTCATAATTTTAAACATAATGTAATGATTTTTTGAAGGATTTTAATGAATAATTCCCATGTATTTCAATGTTTTACTAAAATATTTGGAATTTTAAATGTGTAGGTAAAATGATTTAAAATGAATATAAATGTTGGAATTTGGATACTTGAATTAAATTGAGTATTTATTTGAGAAGTTTATTATGTGTTTTCAATTTTATATTGGTAAAGAAATATGGGTATCCATGAGCTAGCCCCTAACCAATAGCCCACCAACCACTTAGCCGGCCCCTTTTAGGGGTTGGATGGCTAAGAAGGTCACGGGAGAGCTCACGTATTTTGGAATATTGGTATAATATTTGACCCCTTGAATTCAATAATGATATTTAATTCTCAAGGATAATCATAGTTTAAGTGTGGGGGTATTTGACAAACTCTTATTTCATGCATATTTTTAAACATAATTGAATATTTGTTAAGGATTTTAATGAATAATTCCCATGTATTTCAATGTTTTACTAAAATATTTGGAATTTTAAATGTGTAAGTAAAATTATTTAAAATGAATATAAATGTTGGAATTTGGATACTTGAATTTAATTGAGTATTTTTTGTGAGAAGTTTATTACGTGTTTTTAATTTTATATGGGTAAATAAAAATGGATAACCATGAGATATCCCCCAACCAATAGCCCACCGGACACTTAGCCAACCCCTTTTATTGGTTGGATGGCCAAGAAGGCCACAAGAGAGCCCGCATATTTTTGAATATTGGTAGAATTTTTGACCCGTTGAATTCAATAATGAGATTTAATTCTCAATGATAATCCTAGTTTAAGTGTGGGGGTATTCGGAACACTCTTATTTCATATATATTTTTGAACATAATTTAATGTTTTTTGAAGGATTTTAATGAATAATTCTCAAGTATTTCAACGTTTTACTAAAATATTTGAAATTTTAAATGTGTAAGTGAAATGATTTAAAATGAATATAAATGTTGGAATTTGGATACTTTAATTTAATTGAGTATTCTTTATGAGAAGTTTATTATGTGTTTTTGATTTTATATAGATAATAAAATATGGCTAACCATGAGCTAGCCGCCAACCAACAGCCCTCCAGCCACTTAGCCATCCACTTTTAGGGGATGGATGCCCAAGCAAGCCATGAGAGAGCCATCATATTTTTGAATATTGGTAGAATTGTTGACCCCTTGAATTAAATAACGAGATTTAATTCTCAAGGATAATCATAATTTAAGTGTAGGGATATTTGACACACTCTTATTTCATGAATATTTTTAAACAAAATTTAATGATTTTTGAAGGATTTTAATGAATAATTCCCATGTATTTCAATGTTTTACTAAAATATTTGGAATTTTAAATGTGTAAAAAAATGATTTAAAATGAATATAAATGTGGGAATTTAGATACTTGAATTTAATTGTGTATTTTTGTTAGAATTTTATTATGTGTTTTCAATTTTATATTGGTAGAGAAATATGGCTAGCCCCGAGATAGCCCCCAACCAACAGCCCACCGACCACTTTTTTAGCCCCTTTTAGGGGTTGGATGGCCAAGCAGGCCATGAGAGAGCCCGCATATTTTTGAATATTGGTATAATTGTTGACCCCTTGAATTCAATAATGAGATTTCATTCTCAAGGATAATCATATTTTAAGTGTGGGGGTATTTTACACACTCTTATTTCATGCATATTTTTAAACATAATTTAATGATATTTGAAGGATTTTAGTGAATAATTCCCTTGTATTTAAATGTCTAACTAAAATATTTGGAATTTTAAATGTGTAATTAAAATGATTCAAAATGAATATAAATGTTGGAATTTGGATAATTTAATTTAATTGAGTATTTTTTGTGAGAAGTTTATTATTTGTTTTTAATTTTATATAGGTAAAGAAATATGGATAGCCATGAGCTATCCCCTAACCAACAGCCCACCGACCACTTAACTGGCCCCTTTTAGGGGTTGGATGACCAAGATGGCCATGAGAGATCCTGCTTATTTTTGAATATTTGTAGAATTATTGACCCCTTAAATTCAATAATGAGATTTAATTTTCAAGGATAATCATAGTTGAAGTGTAGGGGTATTTGACACACTCTTATTTAATGCATATTTTTAAACACAATTTAATGATTTTTGAAGGATTTTAATGAATAATTCCCATGTATTTCAATGTTTTACTAAAATATTTGGAATTTTAAATGTGCAAGTTAAATGATTTAAAATGAATATAAATGTTGGAATTTGGATACATGAATTTAATTGAGTATTTTTTTTGAGAAGTTTATTATGTGTTTTCAATTTTATATAAGTAAAGAAATATGGCTATCCATGAGCTAGCCCCCAACCAACAATCCACTGGCCACTTAGCCAGCCCCTTTTAGAGGTTGGATGTATAAGTAGGACATAAGAGAGCCCATATATTTTTGAATATTAGTAGAATTGTTGACCCCTTGAATTCAATAAATAGATTAAATTCTCAAGGATAATCATTGTTTAAGTGTGGTCGTATTTGACACTCTTATTTCATGCATATTTTTAAACAAAATTTAATGATTTTTAAAGGATTTTAGTGAATAATTCCCATGTATTTCAATGTTTTACTAAAATATTTGAAATTTTAAATGTGTAAGTAAAATTATTGAAAATGAATGTAAATGTTGGCATATGGATACTTGAATTTAATAGAGTATTTTTTGTGAGAAGTTTATTATGTGTTTTCAATTTTATATATTTAAAGAAATATGGATAGCCATGAGCTGGACCCCAACCAACAACCCACCGACCACTTAGCCAGCCCCTTTTAGGGGTTGGATGGCCAAGCATTCCATGAGAGAGTCCGTGTATTTTTGAATATTGGTAGAATTTTTAACCCATTGAATTCAATAATGAGATTTAATTCTCAAGGATAATCATAGTTTAAGTGTGGGGGTATTTGAAACACTCTTATTTTATGCATATTTTTAAACATAATTTAATTATTTTTGAAGGATTTTAATGAATAATTCCCATGTATTTCAATGTTTGCAAAAATATTTGGAATTTAAATGTGTACGTAAAATGATTTACAATTAATATAAAAGTTGAAATTTGGATACTTGAATTTAATTGAGTATTTTTTGTGAGAAGTTTATTATGTCCTTTTAGTTTTATATAGGTAAAGAAATATGGATTTTCCTTCAGTAGGCCCTAACCAACATCCCATAGACCACTTAGCTAGCCCCTTTTAGGGGTTGGATGTCCAAGGAGACCATGAGAGAGCCCACATATTTTTGAATATTGGTAGAATTTTTGACCCGTTGAATTCAATAATGAGATTTAATTATGAAGGATAATCATATTTTAAGTGTGTAGGTATTTGACACCCTCTTATTTTATGCATATCTTTAAACATAATTTAATGATTTTGAAAGGATTTTAATGAATAATTCCCATGTATTTCAATGTTTTACTAAAATATTTAAAATTTTAAATGTGTAAGTAAAATGATTTAAAATGAAAATAAATGATGTAATTTGGATACTTGAATTTACTTGAGTATTTTTTTCTGGGAATTTTAATATGTGTTCAATTTTTTTATAGGTAAATAAATATGTCTAGAACTAGCCCAGTGACCACTTTACCAGCCCATTTTTAGGGGTTGGATGGCCAAGCAAGCCTTGAGAGAGCCCCACATATTTTTTAATATTGGTAGAATTGTTAACCCCTTAAATTCAATAATGATATTTAATTCTCATGGATAATCATAGTTTAAGTGTGGGGTATTTGACACACTATTATTTAATTCTCAAGGATAATTATAGTTTAAGTGTGTTGTATTCGACACCCCTTTTTAGGGGTTGGATGGCCAAGCAGGCCATGAGAGAGCCCCGCGTATTTTTTAATATTGGTAGAATTGTTAACACCTTGAATTCAATAATGATATTTAATTCTCTATGATAATCATAGTTTAAGTGTGGGGTATTCGACACACTCTTATTTCATGCATATGTTTAATGATAATTTTATGATTTTTGAATGATTTTAATGAATATTTCATTTGTATTTCAATGTTTTACTAAAATATTTTAAATTTTAAATGCGTAAGTAAAATGATTGAAGAAGTTTAATATGTGGTTTCAATTATGTATAGATATAGATAAATATATCTTCCACTTAACTAAAGCCTATTTTGGGGTTTCGATGGCCAAGATGGTCTTTAAAGAGTCCATGAAAGGATTCCACCCTAATGCAGACTTTTAAGTTGAGTTCATCATGAATTACATTATAAATACTCATGTAGAACAACTGCCTAACCTATGTGGGACAGAAAACTACAGGTCACTTTCCATTTTTATTGAAACGATGTCATGCCATGTCTCTCTTGCATGCCCCTCACTCAAAAACCCCTGTGCTTCTTCTCTTTGCCACCTCAACAACTCGACACTCACTGGCCGCCCTCTGCATAACCAGCAAACCACTATAGATGACCACCAGAATGCTCTATCTCAAGATCATACCCACTTCCGAGGCCCCAAATCGCCATGGAACAACTATGGTACCTTATACAACCACCCTTAAGATTCTTTTGAAGGATCTTAGGTTATGCACTGATGAATTCCACATGGAAGCATGTGTTTACACTGATTCACAGTCTATACTGTATTTAAACACCCTATTCCTTCATGTGTTTCTAATTCTACAACCCAGGTCTTACAAATTTATTTTTGAAGAGATATCTTGGATATTTGGAATGGTAATATAGAAGGAAATTTTCCCTCTATAAACAGAGGGGCTTACTACTCACCATGGACACTGAAGAGTAGAAGGTCTGGATACCAGTACTTTTTTTTAGTTTTCTTATTCTGTATTTTTTAAGTTTCTTTTTAATTTCTTTAATAGAATTATTTCATGAATTTTTAACAATTGTGTATTCTTCCACCCAAATCTACTCATTCATCTTCTTCTTCTTCTTTTATTTCATCATCTTATTTTGTTTTTAAGTATTTCATGCCTCCACTGTCTTATTTTTAATATTTCACTCCTCTATTTTATTTTATTTATGCCCCTCTCTTCTTCTTCTTCTATTTTTATTATATTAATACATGTGTTTCTTCTTCTATTTTAATTTTATTTTTATCCCCTCTCTCTCCCTTCCCTCATTCTTCTTTTTATTTTATTTTATTTACCTTTTTCACTTATTCTCACCATTGTGATCTCTTACCCTTGATAATGAGGAGTTGACCCGAGGCTCGGCCTAGGATAGGTTAAATGTTATTGAATTCTTTCTTGAAGTTTATTTTGTGTTTTTGGTATATGTGAGTGACATGAACGGGTGTGGTGGTTGTCCACCACTATATGAAACTCAATTATATTTCTATTATTTTATTTTTAGCTTTTCTCTCCCTTCCATTGATCATAAACTCTTCACATGGTAAAGTTGATCCGATCAGTGGATGAAAAAACATATGACAGAGCCTGGTCTTAGAAGGTGTCACACTCTCCATTGAGGTGTTTCATCAACCTTGATTAAAGGAGGAGGTGAAATTTAGATCACTTAGGAATTCTAGATTTCATAACTTCTAAATAAAAGGATAGTAATTCATGCATGATATTTCATAATTGGATTATCAAACTAAATTTAAACATATAAAGAAGAATAATGATAGAGGTCAAAACTAAACCTAGGACCAAGTTAATTATTTTTAATATCATTCTATTTAGCATTTCATGGTAATTTAAAATTTCGTTTCATTTTATCATTTAGAAAATAATAAAAATCAAAATTTATCATTTCTTTCATATAATAAATAGAAAAACAATAATAAATAGTCTTTAAGTGAATTTGAATTCGTAAGTAGACAACTTTGAAGTTCCTCAAGTGACAAGACCCTAGTCAGCCATAGTGCTACATTAGGAAACATTTAGAAATTTTCTTTTTCCATTCCCCGTGACAGGTGTGCATAAACTGTTGACAATCCATGTATTCAAAATTGGAAATAGATTTTTTGAGAAACAAATGGGAAGAATACATGGTGTTAGAATGTATGAAGAATTCATGAAGTGGTGACTTTCTACTACTTATTTAGTTAATTTTCTAATCATTTTATCTATCTTTTTCAATTAATTTCCTTATTATTTTTATCTAATACTTATTTAGTTAATTTTCATAGAGATCATGAAGAAATGACTTCACATAGAATTGTCTTTTCTTCTACCATTTTGTGCTCTATTAAGAGCATAGAATTATCAGAGAAAAATAATTCTCAACAAAGTCTTCCACAAGGATGATGAAATTAGGTACTATTTGTTCTCTTCATAGAGACATTTGTTCTTTATTTTATTTATTTATGTTCAATAGTGTGTGATTTCAGTTTATAAATGACCCAAAGTGTATGTTTTATGTTTAAATTGACATTTTAGTTAAAAACATATGTAATCCACTAAAAATAAAAAACACACTCATATTGTATTGATAATTTAGTAAAATGATCCATAATTCATTTTTGATATATAGGAATCAGTTGTATGCCTATTTGACACACAGTGTGTCTGATATAACTCAAAGTGCATGTTTTTACTTAAAATTGACATTTTAGTAAAAACATACACCGCATACTCAAAAATAAGAAACTTTTCTCAAATTGTATTAATAATTTAGTACAACAATCCACAAATCATTTTTGACATGTAAGAATAATCCACATGTCAATCTGACACACGGTGTGACCGGTATGACTCAAAGTGTGTGTTTTTATTTAAAAATGACATTTTAGTTCAAAAGACATATGGAATACTCAAAACCAAGAAAAAACATTCATATTGTCATTATATTTTATAAAAACTATCCATAAGTCATTTTTTATATGTAAGAATCATCCGCACATCAATCCAACACATGGTGTGGACGGTATGTCTCAAAGTGGGTGTTTCATTTTAAAAATGAAATTTTATTTAAAAACATGTGTTACTCATTGAAAAATAAGAAAACATGCTCATATTTTTTTAACACTTTATAAAAATGATCCGTAAGTCATTTATGATGAGTTTTAATTGTCCGTATATAAATATGACACATAGTGTGACCAGTATGACTTAAAGTGGATGTTTTTAGTTTAGAAATGAAATTTTAGTTAAAAATGTGTTCTACTCACCGAAAACCATGAAAATGTTCTTGGATTGTCTTTATAATTTTGTAAAATGATCCATAAATCATTTATGATGTGTAGGAATCAGCTGCACGTCAATATAATGAATTAGCTGGATATTAGCTGTCGTCTCTTGCACCAAGCTTAGTCAAACCAAGGAACTTTCACCAACCTCTAACCAGCACACCATAGATTTACAAGGCCGACCATACAAGGCCACAAAAGGATCCATAATAATCATGGAATAGTAACCATTGTTATAATAGAACTCAACCAGACCTAAGTGATCATCCCAAGCCCCGCCAAAGTTGAGAACATAAGTGCGAATCATATCCTCAAGAATCTGTATAGCTCTCTCTATCTGGCCATCCGACCGTGGATGGTAGGCCATGATCAAATAAAACTAAGATCCCAGTGCCTCCTGAAGCCCTCTCCAAAAGAGGAAAGTAAACTGAGGATCCCAATCAGAGACTATATCAGATGGAAATCCATGAAAATGAACAATCTCTTTCATGTAGAGACTTCCCAACTCCTCAAATTTGGCTGTATAAATAATGGGTATAACATGATCCAACTTGGTAAGCCTGTCGATCACAACCCACATCGCATTATTATTTATTAGGATACGTGGAAACCCGACCAGAAAAATCCATAGAGATCTCATCCCACTTCCAAGTAGGGACATGAAGTGGCTGAAGTAAACCTGACGGTTTCTGATGCTCGACCTTAACCTGCTAGCACACAATGCAACGAGAGAAAAACTCAGCAATGTATCACCTCATCCATGGCCACCAGAATTTCCACTGCATATCATAGATCATTTTTGTGGTTCCTGGGTGTACTGACCACTAGAAATTATGACAATCCCCCATCATAGCCTTCCTTGTAGATAAAGGCACAATAAAGCAATTCTGATAGCTTAGAACACCCTCTTTGGAGAACGACCACTGGGAAACTGTCTCTCCACTATAAAGAGAGTCCCTAATTCTATGAAATTCATCATCAAACTTTTCATATTGAAGAATGATCTCGAGAAGAGTAGATATTAATTGAATTCTAGCTAAATAAACTTCAGATTCTTCCTCCTAAACTCCAATATGCAACTGTGCAAAGAGAGCCATCAAATTCCACTCTTCCAAAGATTCTTTTACCACATGGGTTGGAAGTTTCCTGCTTAACACATCAACAATGATATTCCCTTTCCCTGGGGTATATGAGATTTCAATGTTGAATGACTGTAGGTACTCCAACCAACACCTTTGGAAAAGATTCAAATCTTTTTTAGAGAAGATATAACTCATGATTTTGTGGTCTGAAAAACATGGTAAACCTTTCATCATAAAGGTAAGGCCACCAAATCTTAAGTGCATGCATTAAAACTCCAAGTTCAAGGTCATGGTTAGGGTAATTATTCTTATGTGTCCTAAGATTACGAGATCCATAAGAAAATACATGGTCTCTCTGCATAAGAACACATCCCAATACTAATCCCAATGCATCAAAAAAGACCACATAGCCCTACCCAACCTCTGGAAGAGTCAACACTAGCGTAATGGTTAAAAGACGCTTTAGCTCAATTAAATAAATTTTACAATTATCATCTCAAAAAAACTTCACCCCTTTCGGAGTTAGAGAAATCATTGGAGAATCCAAATTTGAGAAGTACTTCACGAACCTACGATAATATCTGGCTAAGACCAAGAAGCTCCAGATCTCAAAGACATTTCATGGTTTCTCCCAAGTCATAACAACCTTCACCTTCTCAGGATCAACTGATATACCCTGTTCATAAACCACATGTCCCAAGAATTCCACTTCCCGAATCCAGAAATCACACTTTGAAATATTGGCATATGATTAATGACTTCTCAGTAGAATCAGAACTATTCTCAGATGACTCATATGTTCTTGCTCAGATTTAGAGAAAACGAGGATGTAATTGATAAAGACTACCACAAAAGTGTCAAGATACTTTTGGAAAATCTTTTTTATTAAATCCATGTAAACTATCAGAGCATTTATCAGACTAAAGGGGATAATAAATACTCATAATGGTCATACCTTCTCCAAAAGGAAATTTTCCGAATGTCAGATTCATTTACCCTTAACTGATGGTAACCAGATTGAAGGTCTATGCAAGAACCCAGATCTTCTTTTCATGTATGTTTTTCTTTTTCCTGGATTTTTTGAGAAAAGAGGAGTTTCTGAAATTTTTTTAAGTACACACTGTGTGCTTTATGAGTACACGCCGTGTTCTGGCCGTGTAGCGGCCTTGTACACGGCCATGCGTGATGACCTAGAGGCCGCCTAATGAGGAGTATGGAAAAAGCAAGTACACACTGTGTACTCCAAAAGTACACGCTGTGTATTTTGTTTTTTTTCATTAAACGCACCGGGGTCGCGTCAGGAAGACAAAAAAACCTCCGTTTAGGTCTCGTTCGTCCGAAGGAGTCCGTATAGCCGCAGATCTTTGATGAACCCCCGAGCCTCTATCCGTCCTCCGATTTGCACACGATCAGTTGCGTTGGAATCAAATCAGTGAGTTCTCTCTTCTTCTGAAACCTCATTTCAAGATTTCTCATCTTTTCCAAGTTATCGTGGGTTGAAAATTTTAGATGTTTTCTTAGATCTATGGTGTTTAAAGGAGATTCAAGCTTTGAGGTTCAAGTATATTGATCTCTTAACCCCGAGGTAGGTGGTTTGTGACTTTCTGTAGAAAGTCCTTGAGTTATATGTGCAAATTTTTCCAATACCCATGAACAAGGTATTGCGTGTTTACCGTTCTAGCTCTATTGTTTCTCTGTTATGCTGGTATGCCTGATTATATGATTATTGATTATGAATAGGGTGAATTTTTGTGCTTTGGATGTATTTCCCATGCATGTTTTTCCTGTTTTGACCTTTGGAGCTTGTTTTCCTGTAGGATACTATTTACCTTCCCATGCCTAGTATTATAGGACGGTGTGACTATTGTTCTAGTATGCTATTGTGTTGTAGAATGCTAGAAAAGTAGTTCATGAGGTTTACCTTGGCCGTTTCATGCTACTACATTTTCTTGACTTACACAGGGCCGTGAGAACATGGTGCATAGACCATAGGGAGAATGGACATTGAGGGCTTCTCTAGAGTGTCTTTATAATTTATGATGTGAGACCACAAGGGTAATTGGCATTGAGTGCTTCCCCAGAGTGTTTGTAGTTCCTCGACGCGGGCCACAAGGGGAATGAGATGTTGAGTGCTTCCCCAGAGTGCCTTTAGTGCCGTTACGAGACTATAGGGGGAATTTATGGTGAGTCCTTCCTCAGAGAGTCTATGCTTAAGCTGAACCAGAGGGGTTAGACTGAGTGTACTTCCCAGAGGGTTACTTGTACTTGTTAGGTATGACCAGAGGGGATAGGCTGTGGGTACTTCCCATAGGGTTACCTGTTGTGTTATCTACTTTGTTTAGATGTTGCATGCTGTGTGGTGATTTGAATGCTTTAAAATGTGGATTGTTTACTGCTTAGTGCTTTCCTATTTATTGCTTTCTGTATTTTTACCTGCCATGTACTCACTGACTATTAGGCACATATCTTTGGATGGTTGTCTACTGGTATTTAGTCTCACACCCTGTTTGGTTCATGCTTTTGGTCCCAAATAGATTATATTGTTGCAGGTATAGATAAGGGCAAGCACCCTTCTACTTCAGGTACTTGACTTGCTGTGGAGCTGGAGAGCATGAGACCAAGCATGTGCTTCTGATGCTGAGGAGTTGTTTATATTTTATTTTGTACTTTGGTTTAGTACTATTTGTATTCCAACATTGTGACTTGTTTGGATGATTTCCTAGACATATGATCATGCATCATTATATATATGGGTTCTCCAGTTTATACTTTCAGTATTCTACTGTTATTGCTATATGCCATTATTACTGCTTCTGCTCTTGTATGTATTTTTTTACTTCCACTGTGTACTCTGCGAATGAGGGCATAGTTTCCCCACTATCGCACCCAAGTCCCTCGCTACTAGTCGGAAGCCTCTGGAATTCCGAGAAGTGCACTTGAGGCCATGTGACCAACCGAGTATGGGGTGCCTCTGGGTGGATTCTAGAACCAGGACGTTACAAAGTGGTATCATAGGGTTTCTTTTCTCTTGACTTACTATTTGGAGCCTTTAGTCAAGGATATGATGGAAAAGGTACTTGGTAATAAGATGTGCTCGGGAGTAGCTAACCCATGTATAGGGAAAATCCAATCTACCTTGTTAAATTTCAATTTTTATGGGTTTGCAATTATTACAGTTGATTTGATTTCACCTTGAGTGATTAACATGATTTGTTCTATTATTGTTGATTTTAGTGAGTTTCTATTTATGTTGCAACCTGATGAGATGAGGGTATTCCATCTCATGCATCATATAGGCACTTGCTAGAAATCACATGTCATACATTTTTCCGTGCCATCTAGTATGAATTAGAGATTGCATGTTGTTGTGATAGATGATGTGTAAAATATGCATGCTGTTGTGATAATTGACTTGATAGAAATACCTATTGTTTTATAGGGTATTGTTTTGTGTAGAGATTTACTTGAATGAATTCCAAAATTTGGTTCTTGAGGTGTTATGGGACCTCATGGACCAGAATTTGGTGGGTCATTACTTTGTTTTCCTTAATATAACTTGTATAAGATTCCAAAATTTGATTCATTGGGAGTATGGTCCCTCACAGATCGGAATTTGGCACTTTTAGTGCTCATTTCAGTGTTTTCTGGGTTCTGGAGTAGTTTCTAAGGCTTATTGTCCGGAAAAACCCAGAATACATGCCATGTAATGTTAAGTACACACCGCGTGTTCTTCTGTTCAGGAAGAAACAATTTTTCTTAAGTACATGACATGTACTTCATGAACACACCGTGTAGTCTCTTACCATGTCATTGATCGTGTGGGCAGAGACACGGGATGGAAAAAATCTGTAGTGAACACGCCGTGTATCGTCCATACATGCCGTGTTGTGTTGACTCCGTGCCCACCCATGTCACTGACAACACAGGTTGGCTGAGTCATGTCTAATACATGTCGTGTTTCATCTAAATATGCCGTGTAATCTGGCCATGTACCCGGTCATGTCACGAACAACACGGGTTAGTGTTACCCCTTTCACTTACATGCCATGTACACCTTTAACACGCCGTGTAGTCTGACCCAGGTACCTGGCCGTGTCATGAACAACACGGGTCAGTGTTATCCTCTCTCATACACACCGTTTCCATCTGGAAAATGCCGTGTAGTGTGAGCCGTGTGTTAGGCCGTTTCACTAACAACACAGGCCAGGTGAAGCTTGTCTAGTACATGCCATGTCAATCTTGAACACACTGTGTAGTCTTGTCTTAGGAGAGCTGTGTGGATTAACCATGTAGAAGGACTCGGGCAGGGGAAGAGGATTCAAGTACATGACCGTGTGTTAAGACAACACGCCATGTTTTTGGGGTGTTACATGACCAGTTTAGGTAGGAGTACACGCCCATGTAAATGACTTAAGGGAACACGCCGTGTAGGATATGTACACACTGTGTAGTCATGTTTTGTAAAACTTGAGTGATTTCTTCCTCCTGTTCCCTTCTTACACTCCTTGTTTTCAGTCCTTGATATATTGATCTAAGGTGTGTGCTTGACCTTGTAGATTCATGCCACCGAGACATCCTCTGGTTGTATGCCAGTTTCCAGGTGGTGATCAGACACCAGACATGGCCAATCATGGACTACCTGCAGATCCTCCAGTTGTGCTAGCCTTGGCACCATACGTTGTACCTGATGTAGGTGATGATGAAAAATTAAGGGAGGGCTTCTTGAGGATGATACAGACCTTTCAGGGAGTGCCACCTCCTACCCTGTCGATGGCTGATTTGACGTGGGTCTTCCAGCAGCAGCATCCTCCCACTTTCTCAGGGGAAGGAGGACCTCAGGCTGCAGAGTCATGTCTAGAAGCCATGCTAACGATCTTTGAGCATCTGGAGATGCCTCTAGAGAGGAGGGTCCAACTCACTACCTATATGCTTCAGGACTCCTCCAAGAGGTGGTGGGATGTGATCTCACAGGCGGGACGCCAGTAGGTTATGGCGTGGGATGAGTTTCAACGTATCTTCTTTGATTACTTATATCCGGAGACCCTGAGGGCCGATTGAGCCTGGGATTTTATGAGTCTAGAGTAGGGTACTCTTTCTATTATGGATTATTCCTACTACTTTACCGAGCTGCCGTGCTTCACGCCTATTTCAGGAGTTGATCAGCTATTCATGGAAAGGAAGTTCAAGGATGGTCTGAGGCACAACATCCGATCACAGGTGAACATATTCCGGTTGACTTCTATCACTTCTATAGTCAACTGGGCGCTGATCACAGAGTGCAATCTGAGGGATTATAGAGTTGTGAGCTAGGGAGACTTGACATATAGAGTTAGCATTTCTCCTACCGACAGCAGGAAGTGCCACAGGGAGTCTTCGCGTGGTGATCTGAGGAGGCGAGACACTTCTTTTGGTATCCAGGTAGTGTGCTACCAGTGAGGGAAGAGCAGGCATATGAGGACACACTATACGAGAGACCCAGTGGAGTGCTGATATTGCGGTAAGATGGGTCATCTTCAATGATTCTGTCAGATATTCTCTCCAACATCTGGTGACAGGGGTTCTTCTATGACTCCTCATTCAGGAGCATCACCACCAGTTTCTCACCAGTCTGGGAACTGGAGTTCTTCCGGCCGTTCAAGATGAGGTGGAGGCTGTGGCCATGGTGGTCAGTCACCAGTCTTTCAGCGACAATAGAGTGTATCAGCTCAGAGTGGTCAGGTAGGGTCATAGGGTCGTGGAGCAGGCCAGAACTTTGCAGTGGAGCAGACCCAGAAGGAGAAGGATCTCAGAACTTCTACCATTCAAGGTACGATCTTAGTAGCCTCAGTTTTAGCTTCTTCTCTTTTGGATATAGGGGCTTCCCATATATTTATATCTGTTGCTATCATGGAGAGACTTGTTCTCTATATATTTTATTCTGCTAATATTTTGATGCTAGACACACCGTTGGGGACTAGAATGGCTAGTGCATGTCAGTGCAGAGAGTGCCCTCTACAGGTTGGTGGATTTCACTTCTTATGGGACCTCTATGTCCTAGAGATGACAGGTTATGATTTCATTCTTAGGATGGACTAGTTAGTTCCATTCCAGGAATTCATCGAATGTTATCACCGTAGGGTGAGTTTCATATCACCAGAGGGTGGATCTTTTCTTCATAGGGGTGAGTGGGATGCCTAGGCAAGCAGAGCGGGTCCAGAGCATCATGGGTTAGGAGGAGTTACAACCCATATTACTAGTCTATATCTGGATGACCAGGGGACTTCACAGTTATAATTTCCTCCAATGGTGGATCATTTTATCGATGTATTTCTAGAGGACTTTTCAGGATTTCCTCCAGAGCATGAGGTAGAATTCTCAATTGAGCTTGTGCTAGGAGCGGAACTGGTGTACATTACCCCTTATAGGATGGCTACACCTGAGTTGCAGGAGATCAAGAAGCAGTTGGAGGAGTTGCAGGCAAAGGGTTTCATCTGAACCAATACTTCTCCTTGGGGTTTGACTGTCCTATTTTAGAAGAAGGTAGATGGTACCCTCAGGCTTTGTGTGGACTATCGGAAGTTGAACCAGTTGACGATTAAGAACTAATATCCCTTGCCGATGATCAATGATCTCTTTGATCATCTTCGAGGAGCCCAAGTGTTCTTGAAGATTGAATTGAGGTATGGTTATTATCCGTTTCATGTTAGACCATCATATATACCTCTTACAACATTTAGAATAAGGTATGGTCTATATGAGTACTTGGTTATGCCGTTCGGTCTCACGAACGTGCCAATATTTTTCATGGCACTGATGAACCAAGTGTTCTATCCTTACTTGGGTTCCTTCATGGTGGTCTTTGTGGACGATATATTGGTGTACTCTCACACTCGACACGACCATGATACCCATCATGAGATCGTTTTGAGTACACTGAGGGAGCATCAGTTATATGCTAAGCTCTAAAAGTGCCAATTTTGGATGGATCTGATTCACTTCCTGGGTCATGTTATCTTAGAGGCAGGAGTATCAGTAGACCCAGAGAAAGTGAGACATGTAGTTTCCTGGGAGTAGCCGAAGAATGTCTTTGAGGTGCAGAGTTTTCTAGGGTTGGCTGGATACTACAGATGTTTTATATAGGACTTTTCACGCTTAGCAGCACCGCTGACAGGTATGACTAAGAAGGGGGCGAAATTCTTATGATCAGATTCTTGTGAGTCAGCCTTTTAGGAGCTGAAAGGGAGGTTGACTTTAGCACCGATACTAGTTTTTCCAGAGATAGTCAAGAGCTATACTATTTACTGTGATGCATCAGGTATCAGGCTGGGAGCTGTGCTTATGTAGGGTGATGGAGTCGTTGCGTACGGGTCTCGACAATTGAGGCCACATGAGAGGAATTACCCAACACCCAATCTGGAGTTGGCAGCTGTTGTTCATGCCCTATGTTGTTGGAGACACTATCTTCTAGGAGATCATTTTGTGGTTTTCATCGATCACAAAAGTCTCAAGTACATCTTCACTCAGCGTGATCTGAATTTGAGACAATGTAGGTGTGTTGAGTACCTATAGTCCTTTGACTTTGATCTTGCCTATAACTCTGTTCTTTGAGATGCATTTGGAGGTGCATGATAGTCAGGGGAATATTTTTCTTTCTTTTGTAGTTGTTACCTCTACTCTTCTTGATCTAGTTCGAATGAGGAAGATATCAAATTCTGAAGGCCTAGTCCTAAGGGAGAGTGTGCCAGGAGAGGACCCTATTCCTAGATGGACCATAGGAAAGGATGAGATCTTGCATTTCTAGGGATGCATATGGGTGCCAACAGACATACGCATGAAGATGATGTGGTATTTTCATTCCTCAGTTTGGACAGTTCATCCTGGTATCACCAAGATGTATCGTGATCTACACCGTTAGTATTGGTGGCCAGGTATGAAGAGGGACGCTGCTGGTTTCGTCATGAGGTGTTCCACTTGTCAGCAGGTGAAGGCGGAGCATCAACGACCAACATGGCTTTTACAGCAATTACCCATTCCTGAGTGGAAGTGGAATGATGTCGCGATGGACTTCGTGATCGGTTTGCCAAGGTCGCCTCGAGGGAATGACTTAGTTTGGGTTGTCATAGACAGACTCACAAAGGTTGCTCACTTCTTTCTGATCAAGGATACCTTCAGTGTTGATGATCTGGGATAGTTGTACATCAGAGAGATTGTATATCTACATGGAGTCCCACACTCCATTGTTTCAGACAGAGATGCACATTTTACTTCTTGGGTCTGGCAGGGGCTTTAGAAGGCTTTGGGTACACATGTACTTTTGAGTACAGATTACAACCCCCAGACTGATGGCCAGTCCGAACGTATGATTCAGGTGCTTGAGGACATTATCCAAGCATGCATTTTGGATTTTGGAGGTTCTTGGGAGAAGTATATACCTCTTGTGGAGTTTTTCTACAACAATAGTTTTCAAGCGACTATTCAGATGGAACCTTATGAGGCTTTTTATGGTAGGCCATACTGATCACCCTTATGTTGGCTGGGGGTAGGAGAGACATCTTTGCTGGGACCTCATCTTTTTCCGGAGACCACAGAGCAGATAGATTTGATTTGGAAGAGGATGGATACTACACAGTCTTGAAAAAAGTCTTATGCTGATCAGCGGAGACGACCTCTAGAGTTCGAGGTTGGGGATCAGGTTTTCCTGCATGTCACACCGAGGTTGGGACACAAGAGGACTAAGAGACAGGGTAAGCTTTTTCCAAGGTACGTCGGGCCATTTTAGGTTTTGGAGAGTGTTGGGCTAGTTGCCTATTGTTTGCAGTTACCTCAAAGGTACCAATCTATGCATGATGTCTTCCACGTTTCTCAGCTTCAACGTTACTTTTCAGACCCGTCTCATGTCTTTCAACCCAAGGAGGTTGAGCTCGAAGTGGATGCGTCGTTTGAAGAGAATCCTATCTAGATTTTGGATCGTAGTAAAAAGGTTCTCCATGGCCAGTCTGTTCCTCTGGTATGAGTGCTTTGGCAGCACGGGCGGGTGCAGGATGAGACTTGGGAGAGGGAGGTCGATGTATGAGCGCAGTGGTCGAAACTGTTCAAGGTTTCTTCTTCTACGCTGCACTAGGGAAATTCAGGGATGAATTTCTTTAAGGGGGAAGTTTGTGAGAACCTAGATCTTCTTTTCAGGTATGTTTTTATTTTTCCTAGAGTTTTTGAGAAAAGAGGAGTTTCTAGAAATTTTTGAAGTACACATCATGTACTTTATGAGTACACACCGTGTACTCGGTTACCACGGGTAGCCATGTGATGGACGTGTAGCGGCCTTGCACACAACCATGTGTGATGACCTGGAGGCCACCTAATGCAGAGTTTGGAAACAGCAAGTGCACGCCATGTACTCCAAATGTACATGCCGTGTATTTTTTTTCATTAAACGCACCGGGGTCACGTCTGACAGACAGAACAACCTTCATTTAGGTCTTGTTCATTCGAAGGAGTCTGTATGGACACATATATTCAAAAAACCCCCCAATCCTCCGTCTGTCCTCCGATTCGAACACCTCCAGTTGTGTTGGAATCGCATCGGTGAGTTTTCTCTTTTGCTGGAACCTCGTTTCACGATTTCTCTTCTTTTCCAAGTTATCATGGGTTGAACGTTTTAAATGTTTTCTTAGATCTATGGCATTATAAGGAGATTCAAGCTTCTAGGTTGAAGTATATTGATCTCCTAACCCCGAGGTAGGTGGTTTTTGCCTTTCTGTAGGAAGTATTTGAGTTATATGTGCAAATTTTCCCAATACCCATGAACGGGGTATTACCCGTTTAACGTTCTAGCCCTATTGTTTCTTTGATATGATGGTATGCCTGAGTAGATGATTATTGATTGTGAATAGTATGAATTATTGTGATTTGGATGTATTTCCCATGCATGTTTTTCCTGTTTTGACCTTTGGGTCTTGTTTTCCTGTAGGCTACTATTTACCTTCCCATGCCTAGTATTATAGGATGGTGTGACTGTTGTTCTAGTATGCTGTTGTGCTGTATAATTATAGCCAAGTAGTTCATGAGGTTTACCTTGGATGTTGTGCACTTCTACACTTTCTTGACTTACACAGGGCCATGAGAACATGGTGTATATACCATAGGGATAATGGACGTTGAGGGATTCTCGAGAGTGTCTTTATAATTTATGATGTGATACCACAGGGGGAATTGACATTGAGTGCTTCCCCAGAGCATGTTTAGTACCGTTACGAGACTATAAGGGGAATTGACAGTGAGTGCTTCCTCAGAGAGTCTATGCTTAAGCTGAACGAGAGGGGTTAGACTGAGTGTACTGCCCAGAGGGTTGCTTGTACTTGTTAGGTATGACCAGAGGGGATAGGCTGTGGGTACTTCCCAGAGGGATACCTGTTGTGTTATCTGCTTTGTTTAGCTGTTTCATGCTGTGTGGTGATTTGAATGCTTTAAACTGTGGATTGTTTACTACTTAGTGCTTTCCTGTTTACTACTTTCTGTACTTTTACTTGCCATATACTCACTGACTGTTAGACACATATCTTCAGGTGGTTTCCTACTGGGATTTAGTCTCACACCCTGTTTGGGTCATGCTTTTGGGCCCAAACAGATTATATTGTTGGAGGTTTAGATAAGGGCAATCACCCTTCTACTTCAGGTACTTGACTTTCTGTGGAGTTGGAGAGCATGGGACCAAGAATGTGCTTGCGATGTTGAGGAGGTGTTTATATTTTATTTTGTACTTTGGTTTAGTACTATTTTTATTCCAACATTGTGACTTGTTTGGCTGCTTTCCTAGACATATTTATCATGCATCATTATATATATGGGTTCTCCAGTTTATACTTTCAGTCTTCTACTTTTACTACTGTATGCCATTATTACTGCTTCCGCTCTTATATGTATTTGTTTACTTTCACTGTATACTCTACCAATGAGGGAATAGTTTCCCCACTATCACACCCAATTCCCTTACTACTAGTCGAAAACCTCTAACATTTGGGGAAATGCGCTTGAGGCCATGTGACCAACCGGGTACGGGGTGCCTCTGGATGGCTTCCAGAACCGGGACGTTACATTCGATCTTTGAAAACCACTTCACACCTTTAAACTTATCAAACAGATCATCGATCTAGGGAAATGGATACTTGTTCTTTACCATGACCCAATTGAGATTTTGGTAATCAACACATAATCAAATAGAACCATCATACTTCTTAGTTAAGAGAACAGACACCACCCAAGGTGACACACTTGAGTGTATAAAGCCTTTCTCAAGAAGATCATCCAACTGGGAGTTCAGCTCTTTCAGTTTAGCTGGTTCCATGTGGTAGGAGGGAATTAAAATTGGTTGAGTACCAGACATTAATTCAATAGAGAACTAAACTTCCCTCACCAGTGGAAGACTAGATAAATCCAAAGGAAACAATTCAGGAAACTCAACAAATACTGGAGAGAGACCACGACTCAAAGATTCCTACTCCAAATCAAAAGAAAACACTAATATTACTTTCCCCAACTCTAGATAAGAATATCTAGCTCTGCTCAACCTCAGGTCCCAATCTCCTTGAAATACAAGAGACACACCATTGGGTGTAGTAAAGTAGACCTGTCAAAGATAACAGTCAATCCGAGCTCTATTGGCAATAAGACAATCCATATCGAAAATGACATCAAGAGATTTTATGTTGATGACCAAAAAACTCTAAGCTAGCTCGACATCTAATAAATAAAAGACAAAAGAGGGGATACGAAGACCCTAATATCTTTTTGTACCAAGGGGTGTAGTAATATCCATTTCCAAAGATAAAATCTCCATAGGAAAATTTAGTAGATTAACAATATGGATTGAAAAAAGGTAGTGAGATACACCAGTATTGAAAATAGTAACCACTAATAATGATGATATAGTAATGGTACCTCTCACAGTTGCTGGACTCGTGTATTCTTCCTCTAGAGACTATTCCACTGTGCAAAGTATCTTCTTTTCAGATGCATATGACTGAAACCCTATTATACATGAAGCATTTGATTGCTCTGCAGTTTTAAGAGGAGATAATGATTTTGGTCCACTACACAAAGTATATAAATGATGGAATAATCTCTATAAGTTCCCTGAACGTCTGTAGGATGTACATTTCTTGGGCGCCTTAGTGAAAACCCTCTTAAAATGTCCCAAATTTCCACATTGATAGCAATTCAAACAACTTCCTCCTAGTGATATAGGAGGTCTGGAATGACTCTGCTATTTAGAACTACCATGAGAATAATCATGATTTCATTTTCCTTTGAAGGAACTAATACTACCACTGGGAGAAAAAGGAACTCCCATCAACCCTGAATTTCTTACCAGGTCCATCTCAACTATCATCTCCCTATCCAACACACCAGAATAAGTGGGTAGATTCAACAAGAGAACCTGAGAATGGATATATGATTGATGTCCCAACTCAAACCATAGGGCCTTTATCCTCTTATTAAATACAATCTCAAGAGAAAACTGCACCAGCCCAACAAAGCGATTTGAATACTCAGTCACAGTTTTGTCAGATTTCTAAAGATTGAAAAACTCCATGGCCTTGAAAACAACATTGAATTTGGATAGAACTGGTCAGTTAAAATAACCTTTAAGTCTTTCCACTCTAATCCCTCATGCTTCCTTACCATCACTATCATGTCCCTCCATCTCCTGCTTGGTCCCTCCAGCACGACGGTGGTGCACTTCACGTTGATCACATCTGGTGTCTTCAAGAACTCAAAAATACATTCCATCTTGCTCAACCATTCCTCATCATGTTGAGGTTCAATGGATCCTTTGAAAACCGGTGGCTTCTGGTGAAGGAACTCTTGATAATGATTCTGAAGAACATCCCCCTAGGGATCCATAGTTGGAGCTTGAATGGGGACTGGAGGTGGTGCTTTTCCTAGATCTTGGACAGTGCACATGATCACTTCAACCAGATTTAGATGTACAACAGGATTTTCTCATTGAGGTTCAACAAAAACCTCTTCCTATATCCGATTTGCACGTCTTCTCAGAGGTATGATGCTACTCAACATCAGCAAACAACATTTAAGACATTAGGTAGTGCTCAAACAGAGCAATAAGGGAAACTAATCATAATAGAAAGAACAAAAAATATTTGGATTTCACTTTATCCAAATAAAAATAGGAAAAATACTAGAACAAGCCCACAAGATGTCTTTCCCTAACCACCCCTAGTGACTTATGGTTCATTGTGGTGAGAGATGGACAGACAATCAATCACAACTACCTCCTAAGTCCTGATAAGATCTAAAAAATGCATACTGACTTCAAAAAAAAAAGCTGAAAAATCTCCTCTAATACCACATTGTCACGAACCAGCCCAAGTACCCTGGTTACCCAATAACTAAGCTGGCCCTAGCATAGCTCTAAGGGCATTCTCGATTCCCATAGGTTGGAGACTAGCACCTGAAATCATACAACATGCAAGTAGGAACAATTTTTCCACTAATAATGTGGAAGTAAAATAAGAAAGATAGTATGAATATCAAAAGAAAACTCCATTGGGAGTAAAGTACCAGAATATAGCAAGGCATAAAAATCCCAAATTACTAAAACCAAAGTACCAAAATAGGTTAAACACAGCCCAAGGTCCCTAAGGTTGCAAATCACCATGACCAAGGTTCAATAGCTGGATCCTCCTCCAAGAGATCCTCTCCCCTTGTTCAAACCTAGAAGAAGAAAGTCTATAAACACCCGAAGGAAAAATTAGGGTGTGAGCCTAAGCCCAGTAGGATACCAAAAAATATTTTATAACATATTCCAAATACAGATTATCCAAATAAAAGATTTCAATTTTCAAAATAAATTGGTTTGGAAATTTAAAAGCATATTTAAAAAATCATGCTATACAATTTCAAAATGATGGAAAATACACAAAGCATATACTTTACTTTACAAGAGATGAAATATTTATAAAATAATGGCCTAAATAAAGCAGTTACATAAAATAGTTTATATAAATCCAGAAAATCCATGTAAAGCAGTTTTACAACATTGGCATGCATTTATATCTCAAATAAAAATAAACAAGTGACCAACATGGATATCTTCCAAAAAGTATGATAGTATTAACCAGTTATAGTATTTCACACTATCTAAGTGATCTCAGTAAAACGAGTATACTCAAATCCCCCTAACACTAGATAAAGGTGAATTTTCACCCTCCCATCAGGTTTGTGACCCACCATAAGTATATCTTAGAATGTTGTAATAATGTAGAGTGTATCCAAATAACTCACCAACTACCTAAGGCTTTCATGCACTCTTACATGATGGGAAATTTATTTTAAGAATGCTTAAAATAAAATTAAATCCCATTATTCTATTTCAAAAATACTAATTTCTATCTATTTAAAACTAAAAAGGGTTTTAATAAAAAACATTCCCTTTACACAAGATAAAACCATCAGGTTTCTATCAAATCAATTTTAATCCATTTTCAAAAGTTTGAAATCCATTAAAAACCAATTCCATCCTTTTCACAATTCATTTCCACTATTAAATTAAAAAATTTAATTAAAAACATTTCCATCAAGTCCATGATTTAAATTCGACAATTTAAATCATCCAATTTCCATAAACACACCCCAATTCAATGAAATTGGGGGTTTTCCAAATTTCCATGCCAAAACCATTTCAAATCTCCCAATTCACTAGAATCCGGTTTTTATCAATTTAATTGAAGGAAAATTTGAGAAATTGAATTCAAATAAACAATTTAAAAAATCAAGTAATATAAGGATAATGAATTTTGAAAATTGAGATGGAACCACCTACCTCTTCCCAAAACTTAAAACTCACAACGACACCCATCAATGAGAACAAAGGTGTAGAAGATCTGAAAAATTGACCTAGAAGAAAGATCCAAAAAAGGGCATAGATCCATCAATTCCAAGATGATCCATTGAAAACACAAGAGAGGGGAAAGAGAGAAACTTGAAGAAAGAGAGAAAATACCTACCCAGAAATTACACCTCAAGAGAAATAATGATCAAATGTCTAAGGAATGGATCCAGAATGATTGGATAGATTTGAGATCACCTATGAAAGCCTTTGGTCAAGGGAGAAGGAACTGGAGAGGATCCAAAAATAATTATCCAACCACACTACCTATTTTTTAAAAATTCAGTCAGGGTATTACATAACGTGTAATACCAATACATGATGTGTAATAGTTAAGTTTTGTAACCGTCGAAACACATACCATTTTTCATTAAAAACTGACACTCTGGGTTAAAATATTGATCATTAATTCCATTATGATGTGTAGTGATAAATTACGACGTGTACCCATCATAGCGTGAATCCAATCATGTCCTGTTTATAGGACCATTACACAATGTGTAAGCCTATTACACGACATGTAACCCTCTGGCAGTCTGCATGAAAATTTTATTAGAAGGTGAGAATCCAATAAATCTCTAACTTCACAATTATATATATCCTCCCAAATCCAAACTCCACCATACCACATCAAAGAAAAGAAAAAACTAAGACAAGGTTTAAGGCATACCTGTTAGAATGGTAATGGGATGTTATAACCAATGCTAAGACCCAAACAAGACTGAATTCACTTGAAAGTCAAGGACAGAATAAACTGATACCACTTGTAACATCCCACCCCACCCCATTAGCTTTAGATGAGGTGGAGAAACTACTCGGACTTAGGCGATGTTCCCAAGGTGCCAAATTTTGGCAATAAATTTATAGGGATTCAAGAATAAGTGGGGAACGATTTGACCTTAAAATAAAAGAAACCAACCAAACAAGCCACAACCAACTACAAATACATGATGCATGTCAACATAGTAAAACAATACAACACATTACCAATAAACAACCATATATCCCAACCAATTACATAACAATGCCCAAATACCAATAAAACCAAACCAAAATAATCCATAATTAAAGTACCAAGAAGATGTCTAAACAAAAAACCTTAAGAATCTATGACACAACTCCACAACTCCACACCAAGATCCATGCTCCAAGAACCATATTACCACCCAATAATCATAACACACCACTAAAGGAATGACATGCCTTACCTTTTCCCATGTCCTAGAATACAACATCTACAAAAGAACCAAAGTTCTAAAGTAGGGGATGAGTAATAATACTCAGTAGGTTTTCCCAAAATTAATTCCCTGCACATGAAACTAGGATAGAGACATTAGCATGGTATATAAAACAATTTATATAAATCTATTACATCAGTTCACAATTGACAATAATCCAAGCACATCCTTACCCAAAGAAATTCACCCAAATCAACCCAATCCCAAGGAAAGCAACCAAACACGTCTTTAACCCAAATCCCATTTCTCATTATCACAACCCATTCCAACTAGTATGGTTTCATTCATATCCCAACCATATACCCAAGTTTCACACACACACACACACACACACACACACCCGGTATTACCAATGACAGTGGGAATTTCATACCCAAACCCATCTCCTTGATGGAATGGCACATTCACATCCATCACCCTCTCCTATAACGACGACACTTCACATCCATCACCTTGATGGTGCTACATTCATGACCACCATCCATCCAAATCATGCCAATCAACATTTAAAAAATCACAACACCATTTCAATCAAAAATTACCAAATCATATCCTCCAATAATTTCCAAACTAAACACCCCTTTAATACAAAAAAAAAACAATTCAACATAACATTCCAAACTCGCTTCAATAAATAACCCATTTATTGAAAACACCCTTAAGCTATTAACCATGCCCAAACACTGTTCAATAAAACAAAATTTTTTATTGGAAACTATTTTTCACAAATAAATTTCTATAAATTAACTAAGACATTGATTTTAAAATAATCATTTTAAAATCCAATGACAAAGTACATTTCACAACAACAACCCATTTTCCCCCAAATCCCTAAATTATCATGAAATGGGTTTCAACCAAGATTCTCACATCAAAATCACAATCAATTTCAATAAAGACCAATTAATTTGAAATTAATCATTCTAGTTCCATCAAAATGGAAATAAGAGTGAATCTACATACCTTAGGGTTTTGGTGAAATTGACCAACACAAAATCGCACCAAAAATCCGGGTGAAATCTCCACCAAAATTACCTTATATCTCTTTGCCTGACATCAAAAAGACCAAATCTCATCATTTTAATTAACCAAAACACTATACCTACATGAAACTAGTTTAGATCTAGAAAACCGAGAGATGGAGAACTGTATCTAAGGAAAACAATGAAACAACAAAGAGATGAGACTTAATGGAGAAGAATCACCTTTAATGCACCAAGAAAACCCTTTGATTCACTTCCAAAATGAGTGGAAGAGGACTCATAACCCCTTAAAATAAGAAATATAGAGTGGGGTTCATATGGGAGAAGAAAGGGGTGATTTAGGGCCAATTTCGAGTAATCTCATTTTTTAAAACCCCATTTTTAATGTCACAAATGGTTAGCTCAAACGATTAGAAAAACCATGTACTAATCATTCTCTTGATACTATATAAAGAGGGACCACACATGGGTGGACCACACGGTTAGAAAAACCATGTGATGACCGTGTGAAAGACCATTGTCTCGACTTGCACAATTTCCTAGAGAAGCTGCACAGTTTTCCCAAACTGTGCACCCTTAAAAAAGCCTCCAAACATTTGTAAAACCCTCACAAATTCTCTAAAGAATTACCCAAACAATTTAAACACATAAAAATACATCAAAAAGGGTTACATACCTCAAGATAGGGGTACTATATCAATGGTAAAATTGGGACATTGGATGGTGACAAAGCCCCATTTAAATCCTTTGAATCACAATAAATTGATGTAGGATTCTACCAGAGGGAAGGGAAACAGACCATGATTGATGATGTTGCTTGAATAAATTCCCCGAAAAGTCTAGATACGATCTAAAATAACCATTTAAAATAGTTTAGTGTAGAGTATGTATTTCCAATTAATCATATTGAAGATGTGGGTCCAAATTCAAGCACATGTTCAGAGAAATATATGCCATCAGTTGTGACAACTGAACCCAAAAACACTAGAGAAGTCAAAGTCTCTCTAGGCAGTGAAAACATATGGGTGAAAATTCCTTCACTCCATCCCATGAAATTAAAAAAATCCCAAACTTTGAGAAATATGATTCACCACCCACTTCCTTTTAGGATAACTAAGAGCTGGTGGAAGAAGAGGAGAAGTGAGACCTTAGTGATTTCCCTCCAACATTTGAGGAAGGTGTCTCTACTACTATAGATGAGCTCATAGAAATAAATTTGGGTACAGAAGAAGACCCATAACCCACTTTGGTTAGTGTAATCATGAATATAAAAGAATAAGAGGTATACACATCCTTCCTAAAGAAACACCGAGACATGTTTTCTTAGAATGAAATAGAGATGTTAGTCCTCAATCTCGAGATGGACAACCATCACTTGGGATTGATATAAGACCATTAGGGATACAAACATGCATCCATAAGGACACACCTGACTCACACCTCTAAAATTGAAGTTGAATTGGACAAACTCATTAAGGATGACATCATATGGGAAGTTCAATATCCAAAATGGATGGCCAACATCATCCTAATAAAGAATAATAATGGAAAAATCGTGGTATGAATTGAATTTAGAGATCTAAATTGGCACTATCCAAAATATGACTTCTCAGTTACAATCACATATCCACTGTTTGATGAAACGACTGGTTATGATGCCCTCTCCTTTATGGATAGTTATTCCAGGTACAACCAAATTTGGATATCCCAAGAAGATGAAGAAGCCACCTCTTTCACGACCTATCACAGAGTATTTTTCTATTGGTTAATTATCTTTGGCTTAAATAATTCTCACGCTACATACTAACGTTCCATGCATTGCATATTCAAATATTTCTTGGGGAAATTTGTTTAATTATACATTGATTATCTGGTTATTAAGTACCAATAGTGTTCTAACCACCTGGATAATATAGAAACCATATTCAACAAACTATGAAAACATAACTTGAAAATAAACCCCTTGAAATGTGCTTTTAGGGTAACCTTGGGAAATTTTCTCAGCTTTATCATACACCATAATGACATAAAATCCACCCCTAAGAAAACAAATTATATCCTTAGAATGTCACATCCTTGAATCCTCAAAGAGTTGAGAGGACTTCAAGAACACTTCATGGCTCTGGTTATGTACGACTGCTGATCTTCGTCATTAATGTTATCTATCCTTCTTTTCAAAAAAAAAAATGTAGGAAGGTGTTTTACCTTCACCAAACTAATGAAGAAAGGGTTTGTATATCAGTGGACCAATGACTATCAGGAAGCATTTTAAAACTTCAAGAAATATATTTTGAGACCACGAGTTTAAATTCCACCCATTAAGCGAAATATGATCATTATATATGTGATGATACTTGAGAAGTCACTAGGCACTTTCCTCATGTAAAAGAATGATGTTGGTAATGAAAACAACCTTTATTATCTCAGTATAACTATGCTCGATGCTGAGACTCATTATTAAGATATCGAGAAGAGCTATCTGGCATTAATCTTTGTAGTCTTGAAATTTAGGAACTACCTGCAGCACCATGAGGTTGATTTGGTATCTCACAATAAACCGCTCAAATATATCCTCAACCGTCCTATATTGATAGAAAATTTGGCATGGTGGGTGGTTATCTTGTAATAGTTTGATATATAGTTCATGCATAAGAAAGCAATGAAAGTACAGGATTTGGAATATTTTCTTGTAGGGAACCTATCTGCAGAAATGATTTCATTAAATACTAAATTTCTAGATGAAGAGATATTTTCTATTCAATATTTTCCCTAAACTTGGGAAATGTATTTTGATGGTGACTCTAGGAGCCCAGTGGGAAGAGCATGGAAGAACCTAAACTCAACAAAGTCAGGTTTGGGATCATGATTACCTCTCTATAAAAAAGAAGTGTTGAATTACTCCTTCCTATTGTCATAATGATACAAAAATAATGAGGTAGAATACAAAATCCTCATTACAGGATTATAAATAGCTCTCAAAATATCAGTGAGCCACCCATAGGAAGAGAAGAGCTAATCTACCTGATTGACTATTTCCAAGGTTAATGGAAGCATTCCCCTCAAATCCAACATTGAATCATTCCCCATGATCAAAAAATTCATAGGAAGATGCATTGGAAAAATTCCATTATGTATTTTTTAGATATGAACCAGGATAAAACAATCATTAGCATTGCACATCGCCGAATGGTCTCTCCTTTTGATCATGTCACCATAGAAGAGATCAATGAATTCAGTCATATCCCAAAACCATATTGTTCTACCACTAAGTGGATGATTCCCATCATGTACTACCTTCATAATGGATTACTCCCATTGGATAGATCCAAAAAAGAGAAAATTTGATAGAGAGTAACCAACCTCAATCTTTATGATGGCCCAAATCACCAGAAAGTCCTCTATAAATGAGGCTTTGATGGAGTCTTTCTCAGATGTATTGATGGACAAGAGACTATTTCTATCATGAAATAAGTACACATAAGAGCCTATGGTTCCCACCAGTCAGGGTTCAAACTTTCTCATCAAATCCAAAGGTTTGGGTACTATTGGCCCACTATGACACAAGATTGCACATAATTCACTAAGAAATGTTATTCCTTCCAAGTATATGAAAACTTCATCCATCAACCCTGAGAGTTTCTATATACAACCAAATACTCTTGTTCATTTTACATATGGGGAATGGATGTTGTGGGGCCATACCCTCTAGCTACGACCAAGAAGTTTAAATACAACTTAATTTCTACTGATTTCTTCTCAAAATGGGCCGAGCCAATACCCCTCATAGTAGTTGGGGACAAAAGAATAATTTCCTTCATAAAGTATAACATCATTACCATATTTGGTGTCCCTTATATGATACTGATTGACAATGACACTGATTTTTGTTCTACTAAGGTGGAAAAGATATATCAGGAGTACAACATCAAATCCAACCAGTCATCCCACTATCATGCATTGACCAATGGATAAATAGTGGCCTTTAAAAATACCGTATCAAATATACTAAAGAAGATGGTGGATAAATATAAAAATTATTATCTTGAAAATATCTTGCATTCCTTATGGTCTTATCGGACTACAACCCATACTTCCATAGGTGTGACCCCATATTCACTAGTATACAGGTCAGAAGTAGTACTTCCCATCGAGGTTCAATTTTCATCACTCTGTATTACCATCTGTGCCTAGATATCTGTGGATGGGCAATCCAATTTTTTTTTGGATGAATTGGATTGACTCGATGAGAAAAGACTGCACACTTTTCATCACTTGGAGATCCATCAAAATCAGATAGCATGGGTTTTTAACAATAAAGTATGCCTCCATTATTTCCTATAAGGATAATTGGTAATGGTACTTAGGACTCCAGTGATCCTAGGAAGGAATCCCACAAAGATTGAGCCAAAGTGGAAGGGACCATACTCCATACACACGGTCCACTCGAACATAGATTATTCCTTGATCTCAATGGATGGACAACTCATTATGACCCCAACCAATTCATGGTTCCTAAAGAAATATTTCATGTAATAACATGAAAATCATCCTAGTATTAGGACATTAAACTACACAACATCATATAGTCCAAGCTACAAGACTTTAAACTGTATAAAATGTTGTCCTGACTATATGACGTTAAACTACAAAACTTCATATAGTCCAAGATGTAAGACTTTAAACTGCATAACATATTTTACTAACTACATGACATTAAAATTCATGGTATACATTTCACCTACATGATGTTAAACTGCAAACTCAGTCTTTTTCACATGAAATTAAAAATAATGACATATTTTCCAAGCCAGAAGACATTTAATTGTATGAAAAAGTCCTCACCACATGACATAAACCTATATGGTTTAGGTCCCTTGCTGCATAACATAAAACCACATAGTATTTCGATCTATGCTAGAGTAGGTCACATTTATTAGTGTTGGTCTCCTACCACACCTTCTCTCTAGAACTATTTATGGATTGATTCTAAAAGAGATACATAATAACACCTAAACCTTGTGACTTGGGCCCATCTATCGTTCTGGAAAATATCAAAGTCCCCTTTCACCATGTAAAAAACTGATTAATGTGGCACTACTACAAAATGGGGCAAGGGAAGCCCTACACATTTATCAGTGCTTTTTAAAAGCGCTGATAAAGGGGGTCTTTATCAGCGCTAAAAAAAGCGCTGATAAATACCCCCCTTTATCACCACTGGTAAAAAAGCGCTGATAAAGGGTAAAATTCAAAAAAAAAATTAATTTTTTTTATTAATATATAAAGCTATAAATCTATTTATATTGATATAAATATAATATTTATTTTTTAAATATGTTTAAGAAATGATGAATGAAAATCAAATATAAATGTATATGATATTTAGTAAAATAAGATTATAAAATAATTTAAAAAATATTTTTAATTAATAATTATGTAATTTTTATCCACTAATCATCATGTAATAACACTTTGAGTATAAAAAAAATAAAATAAATAAAAGATCAAAAATATGTTGAAAACACAACTCAAATTTCAAATGGCCATAACTTTTGATCCAGGATTCCGTTTGAGCTCTACAACATATCAAATTGAAGCCTACGACGAGCTCTACAGACTTATAGATTGGTGGAACCCGTCAAAGGTTTTTTCGAGGCCAAAAAGGCCCAGAAGGCCTCCAAAACTGAGTTTTTAGTCAGGGTACCCCAATTTTTTACCATTCAAACAACTATAACTTATGATACCGATATCCGATAAATGTGTACCATATATCATATCAAAGACAGTTTCATTTTATTTGATTTGGCTGATTGTGGAGATAAAATGGACTCTTGGATTAGAAGTTTTGGTCGTTTTAACATTCAAACGCCTCTAACTTCTGATCCAAATGTCTGTTTAGCTTGTACCACATATCATATCGAAGATCATTTCATGTTCTTAGATTTTACTGGTTGTGGAGTTGAAACAGGCTTTTGGATTAGAATTTATAGTTGTTTTAACATTCTCGATGACTTTTCACATCAACATTTCTATGTATTCATTCATAACTATACACATACACACACATATATATATATATATATGTGTGTGTGTGTGTGTATTGTATATATGTATGTATGTATTTATTTATTTATAAACACACTTAAAAATACATATTCTATTAATGTATTTGAAACTAATCTTATAAATATATATATTAATATACAAATAAATATACGGATAAAAAATTATAACTATATATATATGTTAATATATGAATATATATATATATATATTAATATAACTAAATAAATTTATATTAATATGTATCTATATTAATATACGAATAAATATAACTATATATATATATATAAATAAATAAATAACTTGATATATCAGTAAAGGGTGAACAAAAAAAATAGCTAAGTGGTAAAGTTGCATCGTGCAAGGGGGGAGGTCCTGTGTTCGAATTCTAGTGGAAACAAGGTCGCGCAGGCATAGTGAAGTGGGGTGCAGCGTGCGGGTTGAGGGGGTTGGGGGTGGGGTAGCACAAGCACTGTTAAAGGGGGGTGGGGGGGGGGGGTGGGGTCAAGCAAGCACTGTAAAACCTCCACAAATTATATATATATTTTTAATTTTTTTCAATTTTTTGACTTTTATAAGTGATAAAAACAACCCTGATAAAGGTACCCTTTATCAGTGCTTTTTGAGAACTGATAAAAGGGACCCCCTTTATCAGCACCGTGCTTTACAATGCTCAAAAAAGCACTGATAAAGGGGTTTTTTAGTGATGATAAAAGAGACTTTTGTAGTAGTGTGGGGAGATATTTTCAAGAAGTATGTATGACTTGATTCTTGTCATTGCAGGATATGTAGTGATGCCCATACCTATAATCTTGGTCCTAGGTACAATGATAATTCATTTTCCATGTCAGATGACTAATGTACTTACCACAAGATGTTAAACTATATGGTTAACATTCTCATTGTTTGATAATAAATTGCATAAACTTTATGAGAACTACATATGGATTAATTCTCTTTTTAATGATATACACAGTAATACATGAATTTTCAAACTCGAGTCTAGCCACAACGCAAAAAATCCCCCTATCCTTATGTACGGGTCAGACCTTCACAGGGAACCTTTAAAGAAATACATATGGATTGATTCTCATTCTAATAAGATATGCAGCGATTCTTGGATCATACCTCCTAGTCAAGACACAAAAAAAAAATCTAAATTCACCTATAATTCACTTTTATTGCCTTTGTGTGGTGGAGGAAACCTTTTCCACTCCTTGTTTCTCGTACCAAGCATTTCTCACATGGGCTTATAAGTCTTGGTAAAAGAGTTACCTATATAAGTAAGACATATCAATTCACATCAAGGTGATCCTGATCATTGCTGAAAGAACTTAAAAGGGACACCAGATGTCTTCACCACATGAATTTAAACTACATGGTTCTTTGAGAACTATATATGGCTTGATTCTCATTCCTATGAGATACACAGTGACGCCCATATCCTGCATCCTGGTCCAGTTACAATATAGGAAATACCCATGCTCTTCTACATATGAATCAATTCTATATAAGATAATCCAATATGGCTTCTCACCCCATGCGTTAGACTGTATTCAACCCCTATCCACACATGAATTCAATCAGTATGAGGAATCATTTTTAGAAATACGCGTGGATTGATTCTTTCTCAAACAAGATAGGTAGTGACACTTGGGTCCTATACCCTAGATCAACCACAATATTCCTTTTTTCATGACGAGTCACCTTTATCCTTACTGCATGATGTTAAACTATATGGATAAAATCCTTACCTCATGACGTTAAACTGAATGGCTAATGTCCTTGTCGCATGACTTTAAACTGGGTGGTACCTCAAGAACTACTTGTGGATTGATTCTCATTTCAGTGAGATATGTAGTGATTCCTAGGTGTCATGTCCTGGTCCCAACCATAGGGTAAATAAAAATTTTCCCCATGATTCATATGAATAAAGATCTATACATGAGCTCTTAATTTGGGTTCCTTCATTCAAGGGTCTACCAAGGAGACAAAGATGTACCCTCCTACATGTGAGTCATATCCATGAAAATCACTCTACACTTCATGGAAAATATCATTCCAATTACTTCCTTTGTTCTTAGATATATCTCTCCCATGTGTCATAATCTTAATCTTGGACACTTTCTGATCTTCATAATCTTTCTCCATCCATCGGTGATAGAATATCTAATACACAAGGACTTCTTTGCCTAACTATGCAGTAACATTTCCCAATTGGATTTGCATAAGTATCCCACATAATGGGCCTATTATCTAGAGGATTACACTATTTGATTATGCAGTAACATGCCCAAGTTATCTTTTCATAAAGTCACCCAAAAACGGGTTTGTCAATTGGTAGAAATTTCATCCTCAGGAGACGCCTCTTCTGTCTCTGTTAACCTTGACAAAACTATGATGAAACCTAGAATTCAAATTTAGTATATGGTCAACCCTCACATATTTTTCTCATATAATTTCTTCCAATCCAATAACTCCCAAGAACATGGTTTACAATTTCCTCCCTCATGTCCGAAGTATGTCAAAATAACCTTGGTATGGTAGGCCACATATTTCCCATCATTTCTATAATATTATGGTCCTATTTGTATGAACTAAAACTACAGGAACCATATTTCCCACGTTTGGTTTAAAACTATATAAGAAACCTATTCCCCCATTCTTGGGTAGTTTTGACTTGAAATCCTCCTCCCATATTCAGGCACTTTCCCTTTACAAACCAAACTCTATGCCCATGGAAATCCGAATCTCTGTAAAATTCCTTCGACCATCAGCAAAAGAATGTCAGAATTCCTAACATATCCTTTCCATGAATAGGCATAATACACCCCAGTTTTCTTTGTATAATTCACCCACATAAAGGGCATATCATACAAAGGATGACACTATTTTACTATGCAGTAATATGCCCCAGTTGGATTTTCATAAAGTCACCCAAACAATGGGTTCATCAATGAGAGGTAATTTAATCCTCAAGAGATACCTCCTATATCACAATAATCCCTTCCCCCATGTCAATCTTCAGATCCAAAGATCCCTAGATTATAGCTTATAATGTCCCCCCTTATACTTGAAAGTGATGTCACATTACTAAATAGATTACCATGAATGGGGAGAATGACCAAACTTTTGAAAAGAGCTAAAGACCTTAAATTATATCCCCCAATGTCCTTATTGTATGATAATAAAACTATATTGCATAACATCCTTCCCAGCACATGAGCCTTAGCCCAGTTGGTGAGGACTCAGTACGTGCATCTAAGAGACCCGAGATCAAATTCGGGTGGAGGTGTATTTCTGGGGGTACTGTAGTAGTACTATAGCATGTATTGTTCGATACTGTAGCAATCAGAACTATTCATCCATCTAGGCCTTTGTTCCATTAGTTTGGTCCTTAGGTCTTGTAAGGATTTCAGGCCACCCAAGGCCTTCAGGACAGTTGATTCTCAAGGCCTTTGGGCCACCTTAAGGACTTTGGGCCACCCCAAGGCCTTCAAGCCACATGAAATGTAGATGTACCAGTCAGACTATAAGGGACAAGGATTTAGAGGAGGATTCAGGGCAGGCACATTCACTAGAGAAGAGCTAACTGGAATGGGAAGAATGAGAGGGTATGAATTTTCCCGGTACCAGGACTGTGCATCTTTGTATAGGACAACTAGCCAACCGGCCCTGCGAAGTTGGAGTGCTGATATCATGACATATGCTGGGGAGGAGCAGTTCCAAGTTGTCTTGTCTAGGTGATTCCCTCTAAGACCTACGGTTCATGTAATTGTCTCTAAGCCTTAGGGCCTTGTAAGGGTTCCACTTCACCCCTTGAAAGGTGGATTATCAAAATAAAAAAATGAAGGCCTTCGGGCCATACCGGCAGCATAACATCCTTCCCATAAGACATTAAAACTACATGGTCCATTTCATGGTCATATGACATTAAACTTCACGATGCTTCAACCCTTGTCAGAAAGGGGCCTTCCCCTAACATCAACCATTTAATAAAACGTAACATCCTTTACACAAGACAAATTCACATAGGAGTGTTTTCCCATTCATGGACAATACGAATACAAATATTCCCTTCATTATCAGACATCTTCCCTTGGCAAACCACCCATCATGGTTTTGAGAAATTTGAATCTCATAAACTACCTTTGACCATCAGTAATAGAATGTTGGAATTCTTGAGAACCCATTTGTCTGACTATGTAGTAACACACTCTGGTTGTCTTTGCATATAGTCATCCAAAAAAGGGGTTTTCAACTAGATGTACATTCATCCTTAGGAGATACCTCCTATATTCCCATATTCATAGAAAAAATTATTCTATAAACCACCTTTAGAACTTAATCCATATCCATTCCTCACATACTTGTCTTGTATTATGTTTTGGATTTAGAAATCACAAAATCATTGCTCAAAATTTCCCTTGTGGTATCTAAATAATATCAAAACATTCTTGGTTAACAAGACCTATTTTGTTCATCATTCCAAAACTTATGGTCAAAGTTGTTCACCATAAAACACCATTCACATTAGTCCATATTTCATGACTTTAAAATGCCCATGAAAAGAGTTACAATACTCACCAGGTTTAAATCCTACAAAGGAAAATCTATATAAAAATTGAGTCCTATATCTCCAGACCTATACACTATATGTTTTAGGAAATAATCAATCAATGAAAAGATAAAAGGCACAAAACTTATTAGGCTAAAAACCCACAAAGGGCGGCCTAAGAAAAATCCAATTCTTTCTTGCTAAGTCTTATTCATATTAAACTTAGGAAAAAATTAGGGTGATGATCCAAAAGAAACAAAGTTCATATGGTTATCCATATGATCCTATAAATAATTGAACTATACTCACTAGGACCTATGGACTAGGTAAAAATTGGAGCACTTCCTCACTCTTATCCTTGTAATTATAATGTGATGACATCCAATCAAATGAGTCATTTTTAGTATATATTATGACTACAATGAGGGAAGGAATGAAAGAAAAAGTAATTAGAAACAAAAATATTTTTCATTTATGTTCCAAAGCATAGATAAAATTCCATATATTGGAGTCTATCTTCCAATTTTTATAACTTCTACTCAACATAGGATTTGTGTTTTTTGATTGTGGCTTGAGAAATTTGTATAGTTTTCCAAAACCCGAACAATTGTGTAGCAATATCCCCCTCAATGTTATAGAGATTATCCTACTCTGTAGAAAAAAAATCTATTCTTTATGACAAGTTCCCCACCAAGGATAAGTGTAGTTGGGTATCTGTTCCTGCACAAAATTTAACTCTTATCGAAGGCACACTATTTGGAGATATTTCTCATCAAGGAAATTTTTATAATCATGCACCTCCTTGGAATGGATGAGATCATATTGGGATATGGAAAATTCGAGATCCTCAAACTAGATTTCCAGCTATGCCTCATCTTGTTTAGATTTCTCTCTCTCCCCCTGATGATGAATGATTAACTTCACCGCATGATGGATCACGCAATAATCAAATCCATCATATCCTAGTAGGGAAAAATTGAGTGGAAGTAGGTGAAATCATAAAGGTAGATATTTGAGAGGCATCCCATATACCATCTTATAGATTTATTTCCAGACAATAAGGCATGTAGTGCGAAGGGAATCCAGCGTCTCCAAGTCTAACTTAGAGTCACTCTCAGAGGGAGATATGTATTCTTGGATTAGTGCACTCAATTTGTCAAATTGATTTACTCCCTGCAAGACTGCTTCAATTTTTCCTACCAGTGTTGAATGAACTAGAACAAAATCCCCCACTTCATTCATAGCCACTAAAGTCAATGACGCTGAATAAACAAGTGGAACCCCCTTTCAACATCATGGGGTTAACAAAATGTGATGGCAATAAATGATCTAAACCAGCTGACCAAACTCACCCGTTGTTGGATCAAATGTTGGGATTAATTCCTCTATGATACTCTCAGTCTTAGTTCTTAGAATATGGATCTTTTAACAAGGATTATCTACTTGTATTTACTCAACAACTGGGATAGAGGGCCCTTAAATATATCCAAATTTGTGATTCTATGGCATCACTTCCTCATAAGTAGGAGAAGGATGGAATTGGATGCCTTGTTTGTGAATACCTTGGCATCATTCTCTATAGAAAAATCTATACAGGTCTAGATCTAATGTGAGACATAAAATAAAGATAGGACGATTTTATTTAAGAATAATTCAAGAAATAGAGACTCAAGTTCTTTTAATAACCTATTATATTCCTCAAATGCCTCCATATAGGTAGGTATATTAATGATTTTTAATCTATCCTCAATATTCATTCACCCCTTATTTCATTATATATTTCCTAAAATCTCACAACATCCTCACCAGTAGGTGTATTTGAGATATGTTTCTCAGGACCCGAATTGGATCTACTGTCGATTCCCTCCGCCGACTTCTCATTAGGTAGAACATCGTCCAGCCCTGTAGAGTCAGGTTCAACATCAACACCTTCATTAGACCATCCAATATCCCTATCAATCCCTTCCAGAGAAAAAATGGGATAGGAATTGACTACTATAAGGTCTTATGGTGTAGGAAATAGATCTAAAATATCATGAAGAGATGAAATTCAGAAAGATCACATGAAAAATTATGGTGTGCATTTAGAATTACCATGACCCTCTCCCCTCTCCACATGAATGTGGAATGCATAACTACATCTCTTAACGCTTCATCCATAAAGATGGTGGATTCATTAGTATGGGTCTATGACTCCTTCAGGGTATCCTCAATCCTTGAAGGACCAATTAAAGATCCCTAAAGGGAGGAAGTCAATGAATATTTTGTAAAATGCAGGCATGATCAAAAGAATATTTCAGTCGAATCAAGAGATCAAGTGACAACACCAATACTTATTATGACGAATTCACTGAATCAACTATATTGCTCTATTTTCTTCCTCTCTCGAGATGGAAAGGGTCCTGTATCAATCCCCTTGGTAATAGGAACTTGAGTTGGTGGTCTAGGAGTTCCCCAAACCATCTCCTCCATCACCATCCTCTGATCTAGGTATAGTTTTGAGGATTCTAGAGACTCAGTCGCTACTCCAATGGCGGTGCCCTTGGGCCCATACCTCAGTGATTGAATCACCTATACTGCTGGTTTTTCTTCTTCTTCTTCTTATCCTCTTCATTGTAAGAAAAATCCCTTAAAAATAAAGTATGGTAGATGAAATAGTAAAAGAGAAGGGAAATGGAATAGGTACATTAGTTGGGTCAAAGAAGTCAACCCATTCCTCTTCGCTGTGACCAGCTATACCCTCAATTTTTCCTCACTCCATCATGTTAGATACTTACAATATGGTCTATATTTGATCATCAATTGCGTATATCAACATCTCCAACTCTTGAAAATATTTCCACCCTTGATCCAATTCACAGTTGGGTTAGAGATCAGAGGGTGCTTGGATTTCCCCAAGCTCAGGGATGTGTACGCCAGCATGGATAAACACCCATGAATCTCTGATGTCATGAGATATAATATTATAAGTTTTTATCACCAGAGTTCACATGAAATTTGGCTCTAATGTATTTGGTTGTGAAGAAGGTCTAAAATATTTTGACTTAGAAGCCTTTTTAGGAATCTCTTCCCTCATATAAGACCAGGTGACTAAAACCGGAGTCTCCTCTCAGAAATGATGACTGGGCCGCCTTGTCTTATAAGGTGTGGTTTTCTAAACACTAGCCTACTTGGTGATATTCTCCCAAGATATCCTTGAATACTTTGGATATTCAGCATTTCCACCTCCAGTTTTAACCTTTCTACTGTGCATTCCATGATTAGATGTTTTCATAGCTGTGACCTAGTGAATGCCTTTTTCTAATATCCCTTGAGGGTATGAAGAAATCCATGCATTGGCATACCTAACCTCCAGCCTGATTGATGCTCCTAATGGAGGCAACATGATTGAAATTTTGGACACTTCTCTGGCTATCAGGATCAAGAACTATTAAGCCACCATTGGATGTTTCTCGAGCCTAACATGTGTGGGGGAAAGACATTTGACTATTACATACATTTTAACTAGTAGGTAAATCTATATAGAGCATATGACTCATAGATGATCTCACTGTCAATGTGAACTACCAATACACTATCTATGAATTACATAATGTACTCCCTGAGTTCTTCATTAGCCTTTCCGTTATCGATGAATGTCCTAGTTGGTGGATCACCATATGGGAAAAAGTTGAATTATCCCAACACATTTAGTATCCCCAGCACTTCATCTTACTTCAGAGATAGAGGATGAATTCCATAAACAACTTGAACAAATAGGAATAATTAACCCTTAAGGACTTTATCTGAACTCAGAATAGTAAAATAACTGAGGTGTGATGTAATCCACCAACACAACACTTGAAACAACCCTATAATTCTAAATAGGGACTTCCCATTATACACATGTATAAAATAACTATATATAATCACCAAGATAAGGGAATCTAGCCCTATATGTCTCCCCTATTCTAATTTGGATTCTATAACAAAATTCTATGGTCTCATGATGCCTATAGATTCATGGACCATAAGAAGGTAGATACTTAGCCACATTGTGAGGAATCCATTGTGACATATCTTCATAGAAACTTCAAGATTTACTTTGTAACCCCAATGGGTACACTAGACCTTCTCCAGTGTAAGCCAGAATGTGATAGGAGTGCCCTTATTCTCTGAAGTGGGGAATCTTGTAGGGTGATAGAAAGTGGGACCTTATACTTCTAGGTTGAGTAAATCCTTAATCTTCATTCTAGGATGGATTTATCCCTGGGAATATGATTTTTGTTCTATATTTTCTAAACCATATTAAAAAGATCATGGACCAAGGGTTATGTCCTTTCATCATCACTCACATCATATTTAGTGGGATAAACTCCTCATACATTCCCCCCTAGAATATAACATCCTAAGATTTTGTAGATGTCCCATAGGTTAATACCAACTTCTCCATGCATCAGATGAAGAGAATTTGTCTAAAGACTCTATCAGTTTACCTGCTCGAAGATGATTTCATGGTTTTTGTAAATATAGGTTTTCCCTAAACAAATAGCCTTGTTTATGCTGATGTCTTGGATCCCATTATTAAAATCTAAATTTTTTTTAGCACATCTAGTATGCCCACATCCACTTAGGCCCTAGTCCCCCTCCAGAATAGAATTCCCAATCCCCCTTCCAATCTTGTTACCGATCTATCAGTGAAGCAAAAAAAGTTGAGTCATAACAGTGAGGATTAGATTCCTAGACATGTGGCTTCAAATCTAGGTTACAATGGATATGATGCAAGAAAAAACTAGTAGGAACTGTTCATTTATTGATGTAGAAACCATTATAAGAGACATTAGCAGCATGGAAATTGGTGTGTTCCCCAAACCAAGACTTCAGGAAATAATTTCGAGACTTAAGAATGAGAGCATCCCTTAGAATTCCATGATTGTATAAGGGAAGATAGTATCTTTTTGGATACTCACATTAATACGATGCCAAGTGATTTTCCAAATCTGGGAGAGTGGATTTGACCATGTCATAATAATTTGTCCCAACATCCTTGATCATATCCGATACACGTGCAACAACTTGCTTGAGAGAAGCCTTCAGGCAGCCATTAAAAACCTTCAATAAGACATCATGATTTTTTAACCAGTTCAAAGACTTTATTTCATAAAAAATAATAAATATTGTCAAATAAAAAGTCTCGAATAGTCCCTTCGACCATATTCCTTGCACAGGACCCTTAACCAAGTTTCTCATGCAGACCCCTTGACTAGACACCTCGTACAGGCTCCTCGATGAGGTGAATCCACATAGAATAGTTTCTTAAGTGGTTATACCATGAAATTTCATGGTAAAGATTCCTCAGAATACCTATGGAAACAACAATAATGAAACAGATGGGTGAACATGTTGTACAATGAGAGAAAGTTGCGTGAGTGAGGAATGGAATAAATAAGAAAAAGGGTCAGTGGTATTTATAGACATCGCTGGACTACACATGGAGCCGATGCACCAAACCTACACCATGGACCTATACATTGGATCTGTGCACCGGGATTATGCCACTTAGCTATGAGGTAACCCTATTCGACTTACCTGCACCACCTTTATAATATTTTCCACATTCTTCCTCAGGACTAGACCCTATTCGTTCAATCATATCCAAACATGAGGGGGGATTTTTTTGACACTATGTTTTGTTTTATGGAATGAAAATATTATGAAGAGTACCTCAATAATGTTATAAATATGAATATCCTTGATAATAATCAAAGGAAATTTTCCAAGGAGACCTACACACACCACTCCTATGCATCATAAGTCTCGTGCATCCCCCTGTACGACACTAAAAGCATATCCACCCCTGCACATGGAAACTATACCAGGAACCTATGATTTTCACCATACCAAACAACTTACTTAGACTAGGGATCCCTATTTACCTATAAATAGGATCTCATGGATCCCCATTTATATGAATGGAAAATCAGAAGAATCCCTAAAGCTTTAGTCATGCGACCCCTTCTCCCAGGTCCTCTAAAACCCCTGAGGTAGCTCTCAAAAACCTGAGAGAAGAGGTAATTAAGGGGTATAGGGAGATAAAAGTACCTCCAAGGTATAAAACACAATGTCACCTACATGATGACCTCTTAACCTACCCCCTCGAGTTGAAAACTACTAGCACTAAGGTCTTTCCCCTAACCAAGGACCTGCATGAGACCCTTATAGGGACACTTGATGAGACCCATGGGGCCTAGGCCAAGGCCTTTCCCAAGTGTTGTTGCTCAGGTGGTCCATTTCCCAAGGCATCTCTATCTCACATAGGCCTACCCCCTGTGTGAATCATTTCTAGATCCTCCTAGGCTCTATGAAAAGCACCTTTTTCATCAAGATAGAACCTACATGATACCCTTATGATCCATATTTTATGACTCCAATGGTAGAGCCCTTCATTCTTTGGATCCCTCATCTGAGAGGGACTAAATTAAAACCTCCACCAAAGCCTTCAGACTTGTAAAAAAATGGAAAGAGGAACACCAATGTGTGTCCCATTTTGATATTCATTTCTTCAGTCATAGGTGTACCACACTCATCCTCCCTGTTAGGTAGGGTTCTCAGGGTGCATGTGGATATGCATTCATTCGATCAAAAGGACCCTAACCCAGGGGGCGGTATTAAGGATATCTTGGTATTAGAGACAAGGGTTAAATACTTGTGCTTCATGCATTGTCTTTATGACTAGGGACCTCTAATTCTAGTAGGTAGGGAGAGGATTACTCTTACCTTTCCCTTTTATGTGTAGTTTTTTATCCTCATTTCTTCCCCATGAACCAATTTTAGGTCATCCCTCATGGAGTAATCCCCTATAATTTCTTATAGGACCCCTCCTAATTAATTCATTTATCATTCTCTGTACCCATGGTCCATATTTGGATAGATCATCACATGTGAATACCATATTTAACAAAATAATATGGGAGATGTGAACTTAAAATCCCCCCCTCTCTCCCTTTGGGGCCAGGGTACAATGAAGTGAGGGAATAGGTGCTAGAGACCATTATCTTTCCCTAACCCTTTGGGTTTATTCCTAATCCACCAATAGACAAAGTAGATTGTGTGGTTTCCTGGATTTTCCATTTCCTCTTGTTTCTCACACCGATAATGACTCACGTGATATTAGAAGTTGGTGGTGACCATGATATCTTCACGATCTCAAAACTTTTGGGTCTGATTACAAGTGTAAGGACCAAATGTTTTCGGGATCGTGAATCAAATCCCATGTAGTTTGGTTTATCAGGCTATTCGAGATCTTGTAGAGGGTTGAAAAAGATTCTTCGCACCTCGCCTTACGCCTAGAGTTAGAGCGGGTGCATGACATATTCTATGTGTCGTAGTTGAGGAGATACATACATGATCCCACACACATTATTGATTGGGGAGAGATGTACATTGAGAATGGAACCACTTTCATGGAGAACCCAATGATGATCATAGATCAATAAGAGAGGATCCTACACGAATGGGCCATTTCTTTGGTTTACATGTTGTAACAGCATGGGAGCATGCAAGAGAGCTCCTAGGACTAGGAGATCCAGATGCGAGATCAGTATCCCTAGTTTTTTTAGTGTTTTCTTTACAAGTATGAAATTATTGAAGTATGGAATGATGCAGAGACCCTATTTTTCCCTTTTAAGACATTGAAATATATCAATGAATATTTTTCAGAGCCAAGCACTAAGATGACGCGTGATCTCGAGACCCAGTGTGCTTAGAATTAATTTTATAAAAATATTAAATATATTTTATATCAAGCATGTATAGTTGTTCATAAATAATGGTATATCTCCTAAAAAAAGTCTCAAAACGGAAATTCGAGACTATAGTTTAATCTTTAACAAAAGATTTACCCTAGGCACAACCTAAAGTTGGTCGGCGTATGATATTTAGATAAATCGGTCATTGGAAGGAATATTCATTGGATTAATTAATTAATTTAATTAATTAATTCATTAAATAACAAAAATAGTTTTTGCTCTATAAATACTATGTTTTGAAAACTCACCAGGATTAGCTGCATAACCATTGGATTGTTGAGAGGAGGATTCAACCATTTCTCGTTGGCAGATTGATATCAGGTGATGATGAGCTTCCAGATCAAGGAATATTGTGGTGAAATGAAAACAACGGATCTTCCCCATCATTGGAAGATATGTTATTCACCAATTATCAACCCAAATTAAGGTAGAAATCATTAATTTTTGTTTCTTATCCTTTTATTAAATTGTTAAAGCATGTTTTGATCTAATTTATTTGATCTTTGAATAATAAAACCTTTGCATGAGGCCATATGATTGGATTAAATTTTTTATTCAATTTATTTTTTTATGCCATATTTCTCACCCCAAATATCCCCAATCTATATTAGTTGGATAATAACACTTGACCAACAATTATTTCACCCTTATTATTGTAATTTCCCCCCATTGTTCTTTGTTATTCTTCACTATTGGCCCATGAGGCCACGATTTGACATTGTCGGGTGGGTTCAAGCATGATAGAACCCCTATATTCATAGAGGATTAATGTACGATGAATTTATTTTCAGCATGAGGATATATTAGGTTTCTTGTGGGATACTGGTGATTTTTCCTATGGTTATGGGATTCAGGATCGAGTTGGCAGTGATATGGGAGGCATGCAAGGTACGTGTAGGATTTGAGTGGACTGATAAAAATTTGATTTCCATCAATAGAAGGTTTAGAATCGAAAAATAGAGGCCTTACCCTTCAATTTTGGGTGAACATCATGCATGTTTCAGTAGTGGGAGTAGTGGATCTGAGATCCATAGAGAAGATCTAAGTTTCTATGAAAATCCCAACTATGTGGCATATAGTCTGATGAACACACACCGTCCAGTGACCCATCTACGGTGGCTAGGATTTTTGAATGAGTAAAATATCACATGCCTTGTGGGACCCCAACATCTCATGTGACTCGGTTCTAGAGACCCGACGTGTACTCTGGGAGTACACGGACATGACCAAACATACACCATATACTAGCACATGTAAAGTGTACATGGGAATGACCGAAAGCACATGAATAAACCTTGGGTGGATGAGACACATCATGTATTCCCCCTGCACACAATGTAGGTATATATACCCAAATATCCATACACTGATAAGGATAAGTCTAGAAAAAGGAGTGAGTCCACACGTTGTACAAGGGAACGTGTCCTATATCTATCTACCAAGTGTAACCCTCCTATTATACCATGGAATGAGTCCTCTATCTAGAGTTGTGTCCCCTCGATTGTACAGAATTGTGGAAAGGTTTAGATTTACATTATTACTCTTTGGATAGACACATAAGATGCTGGGAATCAATGATGGACCCCTTTAGAACTATTGGAAAACTCTTTTTCTAGGCTAAGCAGTGATATAAAGATCCCATTTCTCTCACATCAAAGTTTATTTTATGAGAATATATATATACATCCTTATTTTTGGATTTTGTTTCTTGATATGGGTTGAGATTTATACTTCTATCATGTCTCCTATTACCCCCCTTTATCTTTTGGGGAATCCTACTATGTATGTATATGCTCACTCCTTTAGGGAATTTACCTGCACATGTAATGTCTTATGTAGATGAAAAATAGGTCGGTGATGACTATAGAGGAGAATATGGGATACTTAGGCACATTAGACCACATATGATGGTTTAGGGTTGGAGATATGGATTCAGGCTCTCATCATTTAATTTTCTAGTTATTTTCAAGTTGGGACATCATTTTAGTTGGGCCTGTGCTTTTCCCCGTTACTTTTCAGATTATTCTATCGTACTATTGTATTCCCTAGAGGTTTTACATGCATGGTTGTTACTCTAGATGTTACCAAATTTTATATTTATTCCTCTACATCTCTGCATTGAGATGGTTGGGTGCATGCATACAGGTAAATTAGACAAATGTCTTTCATACTAGTTATGAATTTTGGTTCTTTTCTCCAGCCCCTAACCTATAGAGGCGGGCTTGGGGTAGTTATGGATTGGCCTTATACCAGTTAGGTCGGCCCTAGTGTATTATGTCATGAAAATTACTAACATATTTTTTTATTAGTACACTCTTTTTCTCGAGATGGAGTGGTTTGTTTGGAAACTGATAGAATGATCAGATTCTTCTGAGAGGGATTCTGGATCCAAAGACAATGAAACATTAATGTTTTTTAATTTGTTGATGTTTGTGATAAATTGTGAATACCATTGTAATTGTACAAACCAATATTTGAAATGTTTGTAATATAGTGTTTTTTCTTGTATTTGTGATGTAAATTTAATTGAAATTAAAATTTATATTTGTCACTACAATGTGCTATAATTTTAATAGCACACTACTACAACATGGTTTTTATTAGTGATAGAAAAAAATTGATAAGAGGTAACTATATCAACAAAAAAAGCATGATGATAAAGTGTTCCCTTTATTAGTTCTACAAAAATCACTAATAAATGGACCCCTTTATCAGTACTTTTTTAACATTGATGAATGACCCTTTTATTAGTGCTATTTTTAGTGTTAATAAAAGACATTGGATTTTAAAGGTGCTTAAAGTATCAATGCTTTTTAGTGATGATGAATAATATTTATAGAATTTTTAAATACCATATCTATAGTATAGATTCCTTGAAATATAAAACCCAATAATACAAAAAAGGGTTGTCATATAATCCCGACCATGAAGTCTTTCTTATCCTTGAAGTAAGCATGAAAGTTAATCTATCTAACCGAATACAAAAATACACCCTAACAATTTTATGGAAATATAAAATAGATTCAATTTTATGAGAAACTAGGGTAAAACCTCATATATTATCATAAAAGTGGATGTTCCATGAACTTACCCCATATGTACACTCATGGATAAAAATAAATGCCAACCTCAATGATTTAGACCCCATGTTAGCATGTAGAGACCTTCCCACACTTGAATCATCATTCAAGGGACTAATAACATAGCTCAATGCTGTGCCAACCAAATTATAAGTGAAACAAATAATAACAATTTTTTAAATACCCAACATTTTATATCACCCATCGCCTAAATCCCACTTACTCTATTAATGAATAATAAAATCCACAACCCCACTTAGGTCTTACTCAACCAATCTATAGTGAATAAACTGGTAATAGACTAAATGACCTAAAAGGATAATAATCAAACCTAATTCATCCCTTTATATGAAATACATACTCAAGAACCCCTACTAGTTCCTACCATGTCTATTCCTAAAAAATAAGTTGATATAAGGTTCTATAATACAATGCTGATGTTCAACAACCATCTCAACCACTTTCTTATATTTCTCAACCCATTTAAAATAAATAATAATAAATTACATGGTTGAAAATAAATTAAACAACTATAATTACAATTTTAACCCTCCTATAAGGCCAAATAAACTAACACCCTTAATAAAAATATATTCCAAGTATAAAAAAGTCAAAATTTTCATATCTACCACTATATTTTCATAAATAATCTAAGGATTCATCACCCAATCTTAACCCATTATCTTTATATCACTAATAAATACTATTCATGTGTAAGTATCTAAAGATTTACATTGACCAATTATCCATGACAACATAACCATTAACATTTTTGGTTAGTGATAACTATATATTTTCCACTATTAAAGTGCATAAAACCTTCATAAATTTCTTGTTAAATTTCATGTCCAAACACAACTCATTAAAACTAGGAAACCCATATCCTATTTTTTAATATTTTGAATAAAAAAAGTTCCAACATTAGGCTATATAAATTATTTAAACTATATTAATTAAAAAATAAAAAGGGAAAGAAATAGGAAAATACTTGTTTTAACTTTCATTGCACTATTTATTCTATGCAGGATAGAATACTGAGCACACATATCTCAATCATAGCTTCCCTAATTAAATCAACAAAGTAGAAGTAAATTTATATCCTCTTGGAATTATGATGTTAAAAGATCCCAAAACGCCCCAAGTCTTCATCAAATTTTTTTCCAATATAATGAAACATTCTACAACTTATTTTCATATCCAAGGAAAAGGTTTAGGAGAAGGAAGATAAAATATTACTAAAACATTAATTAAATTTCAATAAAAATTTTTAGATGACCAGGTTTGGTCAATATCAATGTGTATAGTAAGTAAAGGGTATATTTTAGTTTGGGCATAATCCATTACCCATAAAAATATGGGGGTATCCCTTTTATACTAGAGAAATATCACCCCATAACCAAAATCACTTATAAGGTCAAAAAAATGTTTAAATAATTTCCTCCATACTCTTTAGTTCATTTTCAAGTCACAAGGTCATTGACTAGGTCCTTAGGTCATTAACTAGGTTTGAGAAAAATTAATTATTTATAAACACTATTAAAACTAGTATAGTGTAAAATAGGGTTCGATCCTTAGAGAAGGAATTTTAATTGTGTGGGATACCAAGTAGACAATAAACAACTCTAAAAATATTAAAGTAAAAGTAAAAAAGATGAAAGTAAAATTAAAAAAGATAAAAATTTAATAAAAAGGGATGAAAATGGTGAAGTAAAAACAATTGGAATCCGAAGGATAACAAGAAATGAAACAAGAATGAGATAAAAAATCATAGAGGATGCAAGAAATTATCTATATGTGAAGTAGGTGAATTCGATCAGCTGGTTCTCATTTGTTGATAATTTTTTATATTTCAGTTTCTATCTTTATTCATGCATAAATATTGCTAGATCTGGTGGAAAGAAGTTGACCAGTTCTCTCAAATGTCTAACCTAGGGTGAATTAATCCTATAATATATCAACCACAACATCTAATGATCCGCACAATGCTGATATCAGTTTTATATCAGAAAAAAATTCTTAGTTGATCCTAATAGGCTAACCTCTAATGAAATTTCATCTTCTCAAATGGACTTCTAGATGAAAATTAGTTATAAAGAAAATGCAACTAGAAATAGTTTTCACTGGTTCTAAAAAACTACACGATAACTATTACTTAAAGAATAATAATAAGGATAGTTTTGCATCACCATGCTATACTTGAATGAAGTTAAATTTTCGACTAGCATAATCTCATTCCCTTATTTTAGTTTATCCAAAAACCATGCTTACGATATAAAAATGTTTCAATAAATTCAAAATAGTCATTAAAATTAGGGAAATAAGGAAACAAGAAGAATAAAGAAGTTCTTAGTGATCTATTCAATGGTTCGTCTCTAGTGTATATGAAATCAATCCTTCATACTAGATCGTTGCTTCTATCCCCTAGCATGTCACTTATTCTCTACCTCTCATGTTGCTCCCTTTACCTTTATCTATCTCTCTCTCTCCCCCTCTCTCTACCTCTCACTCTCTCTCTTTAATATTGTTCTTCATCATACTTAATAAATAGTTCTCATGCCAATTCTCCCTTCTCACCTCATAGTTATAAGTCCCTAGTTTTCTTATTGGCCTATACATGACACTTTTACTATGTATTTTCCTCCCCAATTGATGAAACAAGCACAAACCCCTTCAATAGAATGAAAAAATCCTTAAAATTATGTGCCATGTAGTGACCAAGATCCAAATAACAGATTCTCTCCACATGTAAGGATTAATGGACATAAAAAATAGAAGAGGGAATTCTCAAATATTTCTTCCCAGATTCATCCAGATGAAGAAAAATAATAAAAATTTTACTTGAGTTGAGATTATATAGTTTGATAAATTTACCTTACTCCCTGATTCAAGCTCTGAAAATTTGATTTAATTTATATGTGCCTTAATAAAAACTTAGGCCTCAACCGTTAATTTTTTAGTCCATGTGCAATGTGGCCCATATTTAATTTTGAAAACCTTTACTCAATATTTTGTAACTTTTTATTGGTCAATTCTCCCTTGATAGTAGATCATTGATCAAACTAATATCCTTACCACATGTTATCCTTATTTCATCCTTACCAACATGGTTTCAGTAACAATGATGCTAGATCCCCAAATTTTTTAAATTTGATTTCAGACAAGTATATTTAATTGATATCTCATCCTTGAAAACATTCGATAAAGCCTAATTATTATAAAATCATCTTGGAAAAGTACAGTCATGCTTGAAGGCCACCATCTCTAGTTGAAGTTTTCACATTGTCATTGAATCAAGATCACAGTGTGCTCACTTATAATCTTGCGACCACATCATTGGGGAATACTAAAGTCTTCCACTTCATATTCAATTCTACAGGATCTGGTTCACAATTCTATACCTTCATGGTGGTATTTTATTCATACATGATTCTCCATGTGAGTCAGGATCAGAAACACTCCCATTTATTTAGAAGACTGGTTTCATTAAGTGTCGGAGTCCCAAACTCTTCCTCGTAATAATCAAGTTGTGTTGAGGTATTCTTTGATTATCTTCAACATGAAACTCAAAGTCATCACATTGTTGTTTAGATAAGATCTGATGTCATTTAGGACTTCCTTATTTTGTTTATTGTGGCCATTCATCAAAAATCTAGTGGGAGACCCTATTTGTCTTCACAACCAGTGGAATTGGGCAAATTAGGATACATCCATTTTTAGATCTACAACAAAATCGAAACCCATGAGAAAAAAAATAAAAAAATAAAGCATAATCCTCAATTTTTTTATCTCAATTAGTGGATGTGTGGACTAATTTCCTTGATGTTGTTAAAATGGTCCTCATTCACAGTATGTTCCTTATCCTCAAGAAATGAATGAAATCATGTGATTCATCTTCCAATTCGTTGAACACGAGTAGCTAGACACTCATCAATAACTCAAGCTCTCAATTTTTTTTAATTGGATGCATGTGTTAGATTAACTCCCATAATATTATGTTTAATATTATTATAATGGGATAATGATGGATAAACTTGTCAAATTTATGAAATTTGATAGTTAATTAAATAAACACCCATGAAAACTATTTTATCCCTATTTAAAGGGTCATGTCCTTTATAATTATGTCCCAATTTATAATTCTAGTGTGTTCCATCAAAACTGTTGTGGAAGTGAGAATATATAAAGGATATAAATCCTTTTAAGTGGAATAAAATCAAAGAGACTCAAATAAATAAGGTTCGATGGATCAAGAAATGTCTTTTATTTTGAATTTTATTTATCTAGACATGTGATAAATATAGATTTTAAAGATCATAAATTAAATGAAATTACTTTAAATGTGGTATCAAAGGAGAGGTTATGAAATATGCGTTTTTCCATATTTAAATTTATTACATGTTTCAATGAATTTATAATTAGAAATCTGAATTCATTTTATAATTAAAGGATGTTTTCAATTTAACCTAATGGATTTCTAGAATTTTTCTTTCAATTTTAACATAATGAATCCACTGTGATTTTATTTCTTCTGAAATCTGAAGGTGTTGTGTAATTTTTTTTATCAATTTTAAGTCAGTTGTGCATTTTTTATTTTCCAAAGTCACTGTGGTAATTTAATATATGTTTTTGTGAATTTTTGAAAACTGAATCTTCTATGGATTTTTTTGTAAATCCCAATACGATGCCTCTCTCATCATGATTTTTGGAATTTTAAATATATTTTATTTATTTACTCATTACACTTCCTATCTGCTAATACTCTACCTCTATCCATTTATTATTATTATAGTTATTATTTGAAACCTATATATAGGAATATGGTTTCTTTATCAAAACTTAATGCTGCAAGATACTCTTTTAATTTTGGGAATGTATATTTTAGTTAGCTTAAGCATACATGCATGATTGGATCTAGTTTATTGTATGATGTTTTATATATACTAAATATCGATAATATGTATACTGAAATTATTATGACCCTACTTCATAATTTTGGTACTAAACACAGTTTAGTAAATGAAAAATAAACTTATTTGTGGCATAAATGATTTGGTCATATTTCCAAAGAAATATTAGAGTGATTAATTAAAATTGAAATCCTTACAAATTTGGATTTTACCAGCTAATAATTTGTGTGGATTGTATTAAAGTAAAACAAACAAAACACACAAATAAAGGTTCCACTATAAGTGATCAAATCCTTGAGATCATACATACTGATATATGTAGACTTTTTTATGTAATTTTTTTGGTAAATAAAAATACTTTATCACCTTTGTTGATTATTTTTCACATTATGGATATGTATATTTATTGCATGAGAAATCTCAAGTAATAAATGCATTGCAAATTTAATAAAATGAATTTGAGAGGCAATTATAGATAAAGGTGAAGGTCATAATGTCTAATAGGGGTGGTGAATATTATTGAAGATTTTTGAAAATGGAAAAAACCATATTCCATTTGGAAAGTTTCTATAAATTTATGGCATATATGCATAAAAAACTATGCTAGGTACACCATAAAAAATGGTTTAGCAGAAAGGAATAATAGAACATTAATGGACATGGTTAAAAGTATGTTAAGTAATTATTATTTACCCTTATCATTGTGGATGTATTCTTTAAAACTGCCATGTATTTATTGAACAGGGTTCCTAGTAAAGCAGTTCCAAAGGCTCTTTTTGAACTTTGGATTGGTAGGAAACCTAGTTTGAGAAACCTGCATGTATGGGGTTGTTGGGTAGAAATAAGAGCATATAATCCAAAACAAAGAAAATTGGATTCAAGAAAAATTAGTTGATATTTCATCGATCATCCAGAGAAATCATAGTGTTATAGATTTTATTTTCCTAACCATAATATAATAATTGTTGAAATAGGAAATGCTATATTTATTTAAAATGGTGAATCCAGTGGGAGTGAGGTTCCAAAAAATGTGTAAATTAAAGAAGTTAAAATTAAAGTTCCATTTTCTTGTACTCCAACATCACATGTTGGTGTTCCTCAAATTATTACATAAAAAAATACTCATCCAGAACAACAAAATAATGTTTCTCAAATTTAAAATGAAGAAATGGTTGAAGAACTACAAGAAATAGAGTTAAGAAGATCCCAAAGGGAAAGGGGGTCAACTATTTTTGATGACTACATGGTATATCTGAATGAAATACAAAGTGATATTGGCATTGATAATGTTCTACTTTCATATTAACAATCCATCTATAATGAACCTCTTTTTAAATGAAGGTACAAATCCTTAGTTTTTTATTTTTGAATCTTTCCTTTAATCATAGAAAATGTATGCTATGGCCTAGGGAAGGTCTGAGGAGAACTTGGGGCTTGTTCGGAGCCCAGAGTTTCAGAAAAGAGGGCTATAGGCTAAGCTACACAGTTTTACTAAACCGTGTTGCTATAGATAGGGGAACCTACAAGTCCACACGGTTTGTCTACAACTGTGCGGGCCTAGGTGCAGGACCATGTATCCCACCGTAGTTTTGGGATATAGCCTTACCGCACGGTTTGTGCATGGTTTTCAAATCATTCACCTAAACCATGCAACCCCAATTATTTAGGGTGAAAAATAACCTTTTCCCATCTTAATTATAAAACTTATCTATCATTTTCTCCTTGATTTTCCTATAGACATGTAGTGATTTCTTCCCCTATTTGATCTCAAACCCTCCCAAGCTTCAATATATTACTAATCCCCTATCCAGTGTCTAATCATCAATCTATTAGGAGCGTTGGATATCCAAAGGTAAGTTTTACCTCACATACGCTTATTATCTTGGTAATTCTCACCATCTATTGTGCTATTTAGATGCTGGCACATTCACCCTTTTTTAGGGCATTGGGATGAAACTCAGATATATTCCTACCTGCTTCGAATATGATTTTGTTATCAAGTGAGGATTCATCCATGGACTTAAGTTAGGTGGTCACATAGTTTTCCATTTGAGTTTTGGTCATTTCAAATTTATTCCATCGTTCCATATGCTGGCCTTTGCCGATCATTTATATTGTGTTGGTTCTTTCATGTATAAATGAACCTAGTGCCTTGATATAAGTTAAATGGTTCTTGATTAAGGACTTAGGCATCACACATAATCTTTATGGACATCCCTAGGTGTTCCACTTTATATTTGGTCATTTTGACCAAAAGGCCCAAAATGCATGGAAGCCAATTTTAGTCTGGTTTATATTTTAAATAAAATTTCCTTTGAGACTTGTGTAAATAATGTATTCTTAGGTTCCTAAAATTTATTTGGATCCTTTTGACTTATAATTTCTCAAATTTTAAATTGGGTTATTACATAGCCTTACTCTTAACCCCTATACCTTTTAATGGAATTTTCCATGTTTAGGAAAATTGGATGGTTTGGATTATATAGGTTGGATAGGGTAAGATGGCTATAACCATCTAAATGATTTGGTTTAAAATGGAAAGGTTTCAAGGGATGAAAAGGGCTTTTCATTTTTCTTTTGTTTTATAAATAAAGGAATTATATTAAATGGATTGATTTTTTGTAAATGAACTTGATTGATGTATGTTGAACCCGTGCCTTTATTCATGCTTTGTGTAAATTTATAAATGCAAAATGGGATGCCTTTAATTACTTGATTTTGGTTAATGGATCATGTGGGAGGTTTTGCATCATGTGTCATGTGATATATTTAATCATGCCTTGGTTTCATTGTGAAATTCTTGATGACACGACATAAGAGGGAATGCCTTATGATCATCTTATTAAATGGGAACATGCTTATGTATTATAATAAAATTCATGAGAGGTTAATGCCTCATGTATTATATATATGATAAATCATTAAGAATTATAGATATAGAATCCAAGGGACTATGAGAGACCTTGGGAGGGGAGACCATGTGAGATTCCCAGCTTGAGTTAGGGGATTGACCATGAGAGCTCCCCTGATGATGGATTCCTTTTGGTTACGTCTCGGTCCTACCAACAACTAGATATAATGGACCATGAGAGCCCTTGGGAGAGGATATCATGTGAGATTAAAAACTGCATCTAGGGGATTGACCCCGAGAGGTCCCCTGGTGATGGATGCCTTTGGGTTACGTCTCTATCCTACTAGTAGCTGGAGCCAGGGGATAGACCATGAGAGCTCCCCTGGTGATGGATGATACTGGGTTATGTCCCAGTCCTATCAGCACATGCATGCAAAGAGACCATGAGAGCTCTTAGAGTTGGGTTAGGGGCTAGACTGTGAGAGATTCCCCTAGAATTGGATGATAGTGGGATATGTCCTGGTCATTACCAACGAATATCTATGTATATATATATATATATAATGATTCTATGTATATATAAAGTGACATGGTCAGACATACCATCCATGGGATGAAGCAGGTAGACCCGCCAGGTGTCCCTTAGGAACTTGGGTGGGAGGTTATTTTATTATTCAATATTTTTTTGATTTAATATTATTACCTTCACTCTATTTACTTATGAGCACTTACTAGTATTACACGTAGACACCATTGGTTGTAATATAGTAAGATTTTTATCTGACTCCCTACTCGGGACACCCTTGGAACCCAAAAATACTATGTTTCTAGGTACTAGTAAGGGTAAAGTCTCTTCTATAGGTTGTTTAATTTTTCTAATTAGCTGGAGATTAGGAGTAGAGGATCGATCTCAGGCTCGAGATGCTTGTGGAGTTGTTTTATTCTTTTTTTCTTTTGTACTATTGTATAGCACGCTTGTATCTATTTTGTCCTTTCTGTATTATTAGCATACCATGAATCATTAGATTAGAAACTACCATTGAGGACTTTTGTTATGTTATTCAGTTATTCAATTATTTATTTCTTCTGCTTATTGTTTATTTAGTGATTGTTATGTTTTAGTTATTAATTACATTTGTATATTTATGTCATGATTCCACTACTGTTGTTATTTAATATATATTATGTGTTACTCTGACATGAGGGTATTGTCTCCTCACTATATTACCTTCACACCCTCACTACTAGTTGGTAGCCTCTGGCATATGAGGAGACGCACCGAAGGTCTTATGGCCAAATGGTCATGGGACACGAGTTATGTGGCAGTCGGGTCCAGGATGTCACAAAGTGGCATCAGAGTGATTCCTTTCTTGATTTACTATTTAGAAGCAATATAATGGAGATTGGGAATTCTTGGGACTTGGTCACAAGCCGTGATTGGGTGTTGTGAACCCATGTACGGGGTAAAGGCCAAGTTGCTTTAATTTTCATTATTGTTTCATTTATGACTATTATGGTTGGTATCATTTGACCATCAAGTACTTAAAATGTTTTGTGTATTTATTGATATTGATGTTATTGGAATTATGATTTCATTAACTTGACTTGATGAAATGAGGGTTATGCATTAGATCATTCATCATCATTAGAACGATATGAATTATAGGCCATGCATATTTCCATGACATGTTTAATTTTCTATGATCATTCCCTATTACATGTTTGATGTGCCTTAATAGATATATATAAAATTATGTTGATACCTTTTTACAGGATTTGGATTGTGTTATGGTATGAGGTTAGTGGGTTCCACATTTTGATTCATAAGGTGTATGTGCCCTTATGGATTATAGTATGAAATTACACCTAGATCAACCATTTTAAAAGTGGTATAATTACATGAACATGCACAATTTAAATGAGAATGACATCCAAGTGAATGCCATCTTTTGGTTCATAAGGTGTATGGGCCCTTATGGATAAAAAAATGTCATATCATTGGATTCAGCCAATTTAAATGTTTTAAATGATTAAAAGAGTACCTTTTCAAATGGGTAAATGACTTTTAACCTAAGAACAACCGTTTTACACATTTATAACACATAAAACTGACCCGAAACTAGCTTTAGTAGTGGGTAGTGGGTGTTTTTTTGTTCTTATGGCATGTTATGGTCTGTTCTATCATCTAGACCTGGCTTTTTAAGTAGGTAGAGAGATGTGATCTATATATAGGAAGGCCTTAGTACCTCTCCTAGTTTCTTAAATGAAATATTATAGATTTATTTAATCTATTGTGAGATCTTTGTTTGGAATTTTAGAATTATGCTGTTGTGATGTTATTGAGTTACACACCATGAAGGTGATGGCGATCATGTTCTTGAGGTAGTGGGATGTGAGCCGCCAGTTATTCCTCCTGTAGAGCCACCTGTGGATTCTCTTACTGTTCCTGATGTGGTTGCGGATTCTTAGTTTTATGAGGGCTTATTGTATATGGTGTAGTTGATGCAAGGTAGAGTGAGACCTACCCTGAGTATGGAAGAGCTGAATCATGAATTTCCGCAGCAATATCTTCCCACCTTCTCAGGGGATGGCAGACCACATGCTAAAAAGTCTTGGCTCGAGGCGATCCTATCTATATTTGAACATCTCAAGATTACTCTAGAGTAAAGGGTTGAGATAGAATTCTATATTCTAAGAGTCTCAGCTAAGAGGTGGTAGGATGTCATCACCTAGGCAGAAAAAATAGAGATATGGTATGGGTAGATTTTTAGACCATATTCTATGAATATTTCTTTCCTTGGACTCTAAGGGATGATAGATCTTGAGAATTTATGAATCTACAGTATGAGACCATTTCCTTTATGGAATAATTCTCCTATTTTACTAATATTAAACATTTCACAACATATCTAGTTGCTGATGATTTGATGACCACTGGGTGATTTAAGGATGGGCTACGTTATGCCATCTGATCACAGATCAATGTGTTTAGGTTGAGGAAAATTTCTAAGATATTAAACCAGGCCCTAATCATATAATGAAATTTGAGAGAGGCTGATAGTGAGATCTAGGGTGTTTTGGCACCTAGGGCTTCTAATGGATCTTCTTATGGGTGAAAGCAATTCTTAGAGGTATCTCGCAGTGGTAGCAATGGTCAGGATCCTCTTGTGGGTAGATACTTTTGTATGTCACTAGTGTGGAATATTAGGGAACATTAGAATTTATTTTTTAGGGGAACTAGTTTAGTGTAGAGGCTATGGAAGGATGGGTCATCTCCATAATTTCTATAGGAATTTCCCTCTAGTGCCTAGTGAGTGGGGATCTGCACCTCCTCCTTGATCAGGAGTGGGGTGAGCAGGAGTATGATAGTCAGGTAGCTGTAATACCACCAGTCATTCAGGTAGAGGTGGTGGTCAAGGAAGAGGTAACCAAACTTATGATTCTTTTCACCATCAGAGAAGGCCTGTTTAGGGCAGTCACACGTTAGGCCTGTTTAGGGCAGTCAGACAGTGACTTGGCCCTTATTAATTGAGTTTTACACCCATATATAGATTCATTTAGTATTTTTAGATGATATCTTAGTGTATTCACGCTCTAAACACAACCAAACAACCCATATTGATATCATTATGAATACGTTGAGAGAGAATTAGATCTATGATTAGATCAATAAATTACACTTCTGGATCAACAAAGTCCACTTCCTAGGTCACATCATCTCAGAGTCAGGAGTTTAAGTTGACCCAGAGAAAGTGAGAGCTAAGGTTTCTTAAGATCAGCCTAAGAAATTATTTTATATTCAGTGTTTCTTGGGGTTTCCAGTTACTACATAAACTTAATCTAGGATTTATCATACCTTGTATCACCACTTACGATCTTGAAAAATAATGGTGTGAAATTCGAATGGTCAGAAGCTTGTGAAGAAGCCTTTCAAGAGTTTAAGGGCTATTTGACTTCAACACCGATACTGATTCTTTTGAAGCTAGGTAGGGCCTATTAAATATATTTTAACACATCAAGTGTCTTTCTTGGAATTGTTTTGATGTAGGAATAGTGGGTCACTATGTATGGTTCTCATCAGTTAAGGCCTCATGAGCAGAATTACATGATGCATGACCTCGAGCTCATTATTGTTGTTCATGACTTATGCTATTGGAGACACTATCTTTTGGGAGATATTTTTGTGGTATTAATAGACAAAAAAAATCCTCAAATACATCTTCACACATCAAGATCTGAATCTTAGGCAATGTAGGTGGGTCAAGTACCTACAATCATTTGATTTGGAACTTGCCTACGCACTTGGAAAAGGGAATTCTTTAGCCAATGCTCTGAGATGAAAGACTCAGGAACATGCAGTAGAGGAATCCAATGATGAATGGAAGGTTATGGCCTTATTATTAGATATACACATTGAGGTTAAGTAGGACCATTTTCAGATTATCCTCTCAGCCTTAGTAGTGACATATACTCTTCTAGAATGGGTAAGGTTGAGACAACTATCTGATATTGAAAGCCTTGTCCTATGTGAAAGTGTCTCGAATAAAAATACATATTCTGATTGGATAGTGGATGGGTATGATACTCTATTGTTCTGTGGGCGTGTATGGGTCCCTAAAGACATCAGAGAGGAGATTATGAGGGATTTCAATGCCTTAGCATGGGTAGTTCACTCTAGGGTCACCAAAATGTATCGAGACCTATGATGTTAATATGGGTGGCCAACATGAAATGAAAGATAACTAATTTCATCACTCAATGTTCTACCTGTTATCAGGTGAAGGTAGAACATCAACATCTAGTGGGGATTCTTTAGCCATTTTATATTCTTGAGTAGAAATGGGATGATGTTTAGATGTAATTTGGGACTAGTCTATCTAGATCACCTCATGGAAATGACACAGTGTGGGTTGTTTTTTATTATCTGATGAAGGTCACACAATTCTTACCTTTTTGAGAAACCGTAATGAAAAATGATCCAAGAAGACTATACATCAAATAGGTGGTATTCCTTAATGGAGATACTCATTCCATCATTTTTGACATAGATGCTTTTTTTACATCACTGTTCTAGAAGGGGTTTCAGAAGGCCTTGGGTAAAAAAGTACTTCTGATCGTGGCCTATCATCCATAGACTAACTAATAGAAGGAGCATACAATTCAGGTTTTAGAGCACATGATTCGTGCATGTGTCCTTGACTTTGGAGGTTCTTTATATAAACACATAACTCTCATCAAATTTTATTATAAAAACATATTTTAGGATACCATTGATATGAATCCTTGTGAAACCTTATATAGTAGGGCGTGTCACTCCCCTCTATGATGGCTAGAGGTAGGGGAAGTAGTTTTTCTTGGACCATGTCTCATACAGGAGACTATAGAGTAGGTCTAGATGATCATGAAGCGTATGTTGATATCTTAGTCCAGATAGCAGTCTTATGCGAACAGATGCTGAAAATCTCTTGAGTTCAAGGTTTAAGACTAGGTTTTCTTGAATGTCTCACCCAGGTTGGGGCATATACATATTAGAAATTGGGTTAATCTCTCACTGAGGTTTGTTGGACCCTTCAAGGTTGTGAAATAGATCAGACCAGTAGCTCACTAGTTATCACATCCCTAGAGATACCGATCTATGCATGATGTATTTCCTATATCTCATCTTCACTGATACTATCTAGACCCAATGCATGTATTTCAACCTGATGAGGTTGATCCAAAAATGGATGCTTCCTTTTAGGAGTAACTGATGCATATTGTTGATCAGAGCATGAAGACACTCCAAGGTAGGTCTGTTTCTCTTGTATGGGTGCTATAGCAGCACAGTCGAGTATAGGAAGAGACTTGGTAGTGGGAATCTAATATAAAATCTCAATGTTTAGAACTCTTCACTGAAAGTACCTATTTACCCTCAGAAGGAAAACCTAGGGATGAGTTGCTATAAAGAGTGGAGGTTGTAATGACCTGCCTTTTAAATGAAGGCATGGATCATTAGTTTTTCATTTTTAATATTTCATTTAATCATTGAAAATGTATACTACATCATAGGGAAGGTTCTAGGATCATTCATGGCTTGTTCGAAGCCCGAAGTTCTAGAAAAGTGGGCTACAAGCTGGACCACATGGTCAGTGGAAACCATGTAACCCAGGCCACATAGTTTGACTAAATAGTGCGACTACAGACAGGGGAACCTACAAGTCCACATGATTTTTCTACAACTATGCGGGCCTAGGTGCATGACTGTGCAGCCTACTACAGTTTTGGGACCGAGCCTTACCACATGGTTTTCACATGGTTTTCAAACCGTGCATGTAAAACATGAAACCCCAATTCTTTTGTGTAAAAATACCATATTCCCCTCTTAATTCTAAAACCTATCTATAATTTCTCCTTGGTTTTCCAGTGGGTGTGCAGTGAGTTCCTCCTCTCTTTGATCTCAAACCCTCCCAATCTTTAATCTCTTACTACTCCATACGGTGTCTGATCATCAATCCATAAGAATAATTGGATAGCCTAAGGTAAGGCTTACCTAACATACCCTTCCTTTCTTGGTAAATCTCTCTATCTATTGCTCTATTTAGATGCAGGCTCATTCACCATATTATCAGGGTGTTAGAATGAATCTTATATCTCTTCCAACCTGATTCAAATATTAGGTCAATATCAAGTGAGGCTTCATCCATGACCTTAAGGTAGGTGGTCACGTAGTTTTCCATTTGAGTTTTTGTCTTTTCATATTTATTCCATTATTCCATATTCCAGCCTTCTCTAAGAATCTATATTGTGTTGGTTCTTTCATGTCTAAATGATCATAGTGCCTTGTAATAGGTGAAATGGTTCTTGATTAGGGGTTTAGACATAACACATACTCTTTATGGACACCCATAAGTGTGCCACTTGATATTTAACCATTTTGACCAAATGTCCCAAAATGCATGGAACCCATTTTAACTTTCATCTTTGTTTTTAAATGAAATTTATTTTGAGACTTGTGTAATTAATGTATTCTAAGGTGCCTCAAAGGTGTTTGGATCTTTTTGACTTGGAATTTCCCAAATGGGCCATTGGTTTGTTACATTTCCTTACTCTTGAACCCTATACCTTTTAATGGAATTTTTCATGTTTAGGAAAATTGGATGGTTTGGATTATATAGGTTTGATTGGGTAAGATGGATACAACATTCTAAATGATTTGGTTTCAAATGTAATGGTTTCAAAGGATGACATGGAATTTCCCTTTTATTTTTTTTATAAATAAAGGCATCATATGAAATAGATTGCTTTATTTTAAATGAACTTGATCGATGGATGGTGAACCCATTAATTTATTCATGATTTGTGTAAATTGATAAATTCCAAATTAAATGCCTTGAATGACTTGATTATGGTTAATGTAACACATGGGAGGTTTTTTCCTCTTGTGTCATGTGATATATTTAATCATGCCTTTGTTTCATTGTGATAGGCTTGATGACATGACATAATAGGGAATGACTTATGATCATCTTATTAAATGGTTAGATGCTTTTGTATTATAAAGTAATGAATGAGAGGTTAATTCATGAGAGGTTAATTCCTAAAGTATTATATATATGATAAATCATTATTTTATAAATGTGGGGGATCCAAGGGACTATGAGAGCCCTTGGGAGAAGGGATTGTGTGAGCTTACCTACTGGAACTTCGGGATTAACCATGAGAGATCCCCTGGTGATGGATGCCTTTGGGTTATGTCTCAATCCGACCAGTAGCTGGAGCCAAGGGACCATGAGAGACGTTGGGAGGGGATACCATGTGATCTTTCTAACTGGAGCCAGGGGATTGACCGTGAGAGCTCCCCTGGTGATGGATGCCTTTGGGTTATGTCCCGATCCTGACAGCAGCTGAAGCTAGGGCATAGACTGTGAGATCTCCCCTAGTGATGGATGATAGTGAGTTACATCTTGGTACTTCTAGTACATGAATGTCAATAGAGCATGAGAGCTCTTGGAGTTGGGTTAGGGGATAGACCGTGAGAGCTTCCCCTAGAGTTGGATGATATTGGGTTACGTCTCGGTCCTTCCCAACACACACACAAACACATACACACACACACATGTATATAATGATAATATGTATATATAAAGTGACATGATAAGACATATAATCCATGGGGTGAAGCAGGTAGACCCTCCATGTGTCCCTTAAGAACTTGGGTGGGAGGTTATTTGATTATTCAATGTTGTTTTGTTTTCTTGTTATTACCTTCACACTGTTTACTTACGATAACCTAATTGGATTAAAAATAGACACCGTTGGTGGTGACCTACTGAGATTTTTATCCCACACCCTACTCGAACTGCCCTTGGAACCAGATAAGATTATGTTTCTATAGGTGCTAGTATGGGTAAAGGACCTTATGTAGGTTTTTGGCTTGTTCTAATCAGTTGGATATTAAGAGCAGAGGACCAGGCTTAGGATCAAGATACTCATGGAGCTATTTTGTTCTTTTGTTCCTTTTGTACTATTGTATAACATGATTATATCTATCTTGTCCTTTCCATATTACCATCATGTCATTCATCATTGTATTAGACACTACCATTGAGGATTTTAGTTATGTTATTTAGTTATTCAGTTATCTATTTCTTCCGCTGCTTGTTTATTTAGTGATTGTTATGTTTCAGATATTTATTTCATCTGTATATTAATAACATGCTTCCTCTACTATTGTTATTTATTGAATATTCTATGTTACTATGACATGAGGGTATAGTCTCTCCACTATATTACCTTCACAACATTGCTTCTAGTCGGTTACCTTTGACATACGAGGAGACACGCCAAAGCTCTTGTGGCCAATTGGGCACGAGGCATAGGTTAAGTGGAAGATGAGTCTGGGATGTCACACCATCAATTGTGATAATTATTATAATGTTTAGATTCCATGAAATGTTAGTTTAATTCAATGAAATAAAATTAAGTATGGGATCCTATGGAATTTTCCAATGGATGCAAGAGAGTTGGATGTAAATGGGTCTTGAAAACCAATCACAACTCTCATGGTAACCATGAACGTTACAAGGCCATAATTTTTGATAAAGGATTCACTCAAAAGTATGGTATAAACTATAATAAAACCTTATCACCAGAAACTAAGAAAAATTGTTTCAGAATTATTATGGAATTTTTTGATTATAATGATTTAGAGTTACATAAAATGGATGTTAAAACAACCTTTAGAAATGGAAACTTAAATAAAACAATGGATTTTTTAATTAAAGAAAATGAACACATTGTATGTAAATTAAATAAGTTAGTATATGAACTTAAAAAACCTTCCTGATAATGGTATATTAGGTTTAATGATACCATTGTATCTTTTTTATTGAAAGAAAACATCTTTGATTGGTGTATATACCAAAAGATGAGTGAGAGTAAATTTATATTCTTGATTTTCTATATTAATGACATATTTCTTGCTGAAAATGATATAAGGTTGTTATGTGAGACCGAAAAAATCCTCTATAATAATTTTGAAATGAAAGACATGGGATAATCCAAGTATGTGATTGGAATTGAAATATTTCATAATAGGACTCAATGTTTATTGGGATTATCTCAAAATTCATACATTAATAAAATTTTAGAGAGGTTTAGGATGGAAAAATGTTTAGAATCAATGATTCCAATTCAAAAAGGTGATAAATTTAATCTCAATCAATGTCCCAAAAATTATTTGGAATGAAAACATATGGAATTAATTCTGTATGCATCTATCGTTGGAAGCTTGATGTATGCTCAAACATGTATAAGGCCAGATATTAAATTTGTAGTTGATATGTTGGGAAGATACCAAAGAAATATTGGAATGGATCATTGGAGATATGCAAAGAGAGTTTTGATATATTTACAATGAACAAAGGATCACATGATCACTTATAAAGTATCTAGTGATCTTGAGGTGATTGGATACTCTGATTTAAACTTTTTCAGCTATGTTGTTATGAGTAAATCCACTTTTGGTTATGCGTATCTTCTAGATGGAGAAATATTATGGAAACATGCAAAAAAATTGGTTATAACTCCTTAGACCATGGAAGTTGAATTTGTATCATGCGTTGAGGCTACAATTCAGAGCACATGGTTGAAAAATTTAAATTCAGGACTTGGAATTATCAACAGTATCTCCAATACCTTGAAAATTTATTGTGACAATATTTCAATAGTATTGTTTTCAAAGAATGAATAATATTACAAAGGTAATAAACACATGTAATTAAATAACTTTTCAGTTAAGGAGGACGTTCAAAAAATGTAAGGTTTCAATTGAACATATTAACACAAATCATATGATTGTCGACCCTTTGACAACAAGGTTTCTGCCAAAGACATTTATTGGACATGTTGAAAGTATGAACATTGTTGTTGAGTAGGGTTCATTGTATGTATTGACTGTTATGATTATTACAGTTGACACTTGAACTTATAAACATTTTTGATCATGTTGCTTGTTTTTAAATAAGTGTACATAATTGCATTAAATAATGATAACAAGTATAGTATTAAATAAAGACAATATCATTGGTCCAATTATATATATATATATATTCTATTTTAATTATGATAAGGAAAATATCATTATTTTAGTAAATGGAAGGGAGTATATTAATATAGAACATACAACTTCCATCACTCATGTGGACATTATCCTTAATTATGATGAATTTTTTATACATGACAGAATATATATAAATTCACATCAAAACCAATTGAATATATTAAACGTCATAAAGTAATATCACATGAGTTAAGTGAGATAATGTTGGATTGACTCTCATAATATTATATTTAATATTATTATAATGGGATAATTAGAGATAAACTTGTAAAATCGATGGACTTTGATGTTTAATTAAATAACCACCCATAAAGATTGTTTTATTACTATTTAAATGATCTTGTCCTTTCCAATTATGTATCAATTTATAATTTTGGAATATTTCATCAAAATCGCTTCAGAGCAAAGGGTAGTCAAATGATATAAATCATTTTAAGTGGGAGAAAATCAAGGCAACTCAAATCCATAAGGTTCAATGGATCAAGATAATATTTTATTTTGAATTTTATTTATCTAGATATTTAATAAATACTAATTTTAAAGTGGGATTAGTTTTTTCATAGGTGTTCAACAGGTACTATAAATTTCAAACTCCCATGGTTTGGTTATACATCAATCGGTCAAGATCAACTTTTTCATCAAGCGATTATACATGCGACTAGGTCTTCTACAACCAACCTTGGCATCAAAATCTACACCTGTGGCTTGATTTGGTGAGTTCCAAGCATCTTCTACAACAATTTTTCTTACTTAACCGGTCAGAAGGCTCAACATCATGGCTTAGTTTCAATCGAGTGTGGTGGATCTAGGTTTTCAATTTGGTCGAATGGTGTTCATCAATTGGGTCAGTGCCATCCAGCTTGACCTCCTTCATCTGGAGAGGTTTGGAATTAGTATAATACAAAAAAATGATTAAAATAAAAACTTGATCAATATTTCCATAATTAAAATTTTCATTTCAAAGAAAAAACAAATGAAATAAATTCATGGAATTTCTTTAAAAAGATAAATTCTAATTTCAAAAATAATAAAAAATGGATGTTCAAAATTTCTATGAAAATAATATTGGATGAAAGTTAATACAAAATAAAAATGTATGTTCAAATATGAATTTAGAAATTTAAGAACAAAACATTTATCAATTTGGAACCAAAGAAACACACTCTTGAGATGATTTCAAAAGGATACAATTGTCAACAAAAAATCATCAAATGATAAAAATTATCCAATTTAATTACACTTTAACATAAAATATTTCATTAATTACCTAAAAATTGATGTGATAAAGTGTATCAAAAACACCCAAATCAAATTCCCCACACTTAAATGTTTGTTTGTCCTCAAAAAATTCATGCTTTAACTTTTGAATATAAAAGAAAAATTTCATAGTGATTTCAAAATGTAGCATGGTGAAACAATTATTTAAAAGAGAAAAACATTTTGAGGTGGGGTAGTATTTTCAAATAAAATTCAAAATAAGTCATGCCTAAATTAAAAAAATCACATTAGAGATCAGGAAAACACAAAACCATCTATTGTTGAAAAAGAAATGTCTCCTTTATGAAATCAGTCACTGTCCTACTTCAATTTCAATTCAATTTCTACTACCAAGAATGCAAAAAAGTCAGATTTAAGTGGAATTAAAAACATAAAAAGTGACACCTTAAATTATCACTATTTACTAGGTTCTTAAAATTAAAGATTAATTTTTCATTTTATTGGTTCAATTCGAATGATTTTTTATAAGTCAATTGTTACCTTCTTCATTTGAGTCAAATATCTCTCTCAACTTAATGAGTTCATTTTTATCAAACATACACTTTATTAAATTTTACTAGAAAAATTTTTATGCATAACAATGTGCAATACACTTATTAAATTTTAATTTTATCTATTTACACAACACACCCATTACCCATTGTCTCAAAAATTCACCATGGGATCCCAATTACCCATTTTATTCAAATTTCAAAAGTCTTATTGTCACAAACCGGCCCAAATACCCTAATAATCGAGCCGATATGTGACAAAGTGGTATCAAAGGGAGGATTTAACATCCAATTAATATTTCCAAGTACTCATAAACCCCTATTTTGATCAAGATCTTGGTTGGTTTCTCTTTGAGGTGCTTCAGGTGAATTTTTGAAATTTTCAGAAGGCTCTTGGGCTATACAAGTTTGGTGCACGGTTTAACCAAACCATGTGCCCTGCTAGTGAAAAACCATATAGTGGAGGTTTTAATGGTTGGAACTTGTTTTATCAATCCATGTTCCCCCAAGGAGAAACTATGAAGCCCACAACATGGGTGCATAATCGGGGTGCACTATTTTTCTAACCGTGTGTATGAGAATTTTTAATTTTGAAAATTTATTTTAAAATCCAGAAAACCTTAATTTAAGTGCCCAATTAGCCCATTTGACCCTAACAAAAATTATTATTCCTTAGAGGATCCATAGAGGCAATTTTTCCTCTTACAAACCCCTTCTAAAGTGAATCAAATCTTGGAGAATGTAATTTTATCTCTTCTTGATGAGAATTATTTCCCCATTCCTTCTCTCCTACTCTCTTCTTATCTTCTCCTTAGGGTTTGTTAGATCTTCATGTTGTTGGAGGATCTAATATACATTATTTTAAATCTTGAATCTAGGTTTTATTTTCAGATCTCTGTTGCTGACATTCTTCATTAGAGTTTTCCATTGCATGCATTGTGAGATGGGATCTCTTTGTTTGGGTTGGTGATTCCATTTAAGATTAACCAATTTATGTAACCCTAAATTCCTTGATTTAAATTAAATTGATTTCAATTGGATTATGAAAAAACCTATTTACATCGAATTGAGATTTGAATTTGATTTGACATGAAATTTGGGGAAAACTCTCAATTCCAATGAATTGGAGCGTGATTGTGGAATTTGATGGAAATTGTGAAATTAAATTGTGAAATGAAGTTGTGAAATTGATTTGTGAAAATGAATTAAAATTTGTATTTGAGAAAAAATGTCTTAAATCATTTTGATAAGAATCTTGGTTGGTTTTATCCTAGAAATGGAATAAATTGATTTAAAACCCTTTTTTATTTTTAAATGGAAATTGGTATATTGAAGTGAAAAATGAGTTAACTATTTTTCGAATAGTTTTGAGATAAATTTCCCATTTTTTATTGTTGTTTGAGTACATATAAGCCTAGGTCGTTAGTAAGTTATTTGAGAAAACACTCTATTGATGTTTTACAACTATAAAAAACATAGTGTAGTAGATCAAATCACCAATGAGATGATGACGAGTCTTCTTTGACTAGTGTTTGAGGGACATGTGTACACATGTTGTTGTGATCATTTATTCGAGTGTGTGAAGATCCCATAACATGGAACTATCATACCTCTTGGAAGATGATAATGTCACTCTTTTGTGATTATTTTGAGATATTACATTGTTTGTAAACCATTTTACACATGCCTTGTGAATTTATATGAACTGTTTTATATAAAATGTTTATTAATCCATTTATTGAAATATTTTTGTCAATTAAAATATAAAACATGATTTTTTTACATATGATTTTGTACTGCCATGACCATTTATTTAAAATTGAAAGATTTATTTGGTTAATTAATGTGGAATCTTACTATAAAATACTTGGTGAAACCCTACCAGGATTTTAGCTCACACCCTACCCATGCCTTCAAGTGTTTTTAGATTTATTCTTCTAGGTCTTAGCAAGGGGAAAGCACCACTTGGAGGTGGTTCTTGTTATTGATTCTTAGGGATTAGAGAGTTGTGTCTTGTTGAGAATTGGATTGTTATATTCCCGTTTTGGTAATTTTTTATTGTAATTTGGGTTTATATACCTATTTGAATTATATTACTATTCTCCCTGTGGAGTTTCCTTTTGATCACACTAACTTGAATATGTTTATTTTTATGATTGTGTGGAAAAACTGTACCCACCTTTTTCTTGTATGATTCCTTGTGCTTTTCACTAACCCATGTGGATCAAGAACACCCTTTGGGTCATGTCAAGATCGGGTTGGTTATTAGGTTACCAGGGTATCTAGGACATTACATGAAAAAGTGGTATCATAGGTGAAGGTTAAGAATCTTTCCTTGAAGTTAGTATGTAGTTGTGTAATATTGTCGGGACTTGGGAGGTATTTACGAGTGAGTGCCTAGCCAGATCTCACCATGATTATCATTAAGACACAAGGAATGGTTTGGGAAATATGTATTGACGATTAGTTCTAGTCTTTTCCCTAATTTTGATTTGGTAGTTGAAATAAAAATCTTGTTTAACTACCTATTGGGATTAATTTTCCCTGTTGCTCTTGTTTAAGTGTTGTTCTATGTAACTATTTTGATGTCTTCAGTTTTGTCTGCTAATGTTGTGTAGAATTATTCCTATTTGAAGATGTGTGAGTTGGATCTGGGAGGAAGCTACTGATTAACTATAATGAGAAAATCCACATATGGACCAGAATCTAGTTAAAGTTGTTGTGCATGCTATCCAAGCTCTGGGACATGTTACTGAACCCGTTCCCATTCAATATCAAAATGTGGAACCTCAAAGGGTTGAATTCATGATTCGTGCTTAGGATTTCCTTCGTGAGAAGCCTCTAGTATTCTAAGGATAAAATTATCCTCAAAGTATTGATTATTGGTTTAGAAGCATTGAGATTTTGTTTGATTTCTTGGAAACACCAGATGAAATCAAGGTGAAATGTGCCACCTTCAAGCTAGAGGGAACTAACAAGAGATAGCAGGACACAATAGAGATATAGAAGAAGCATGATGACTTAGAGTGGAAGGGCTTTAAATATATTTTCACCGAATATTTCAATCAAGAGTTGATGGTGTTATTTAGGGCTATAGAATTTTTCAAACTTTAGGAGGATGATAAGATCGTGAAAGAATATGAAAATCGCTTTACTGAGCTTGGGCACTTAAAACTTGATATTGTATCAAATGAGAAGATGAATACTCAATGATTTGAGATGGGAATTAGATCTGATATTTGTTCTCAGGTTTTCTTGCTGAAGATCCCTTATTATATTGATGTGTTGGATAGAGCGTTGATGGTTGAGATGGACTTGGGTGGAAAGTCAGGGTTGATGGGAGATTCCTTTTCTCCTAGTGGCAGTTATGTGAGTTTTTTTAAAGTAAAGAGAAAGTGTGATGATTCCCATGGTGGTTCTCGACAGTAGGGTTCTTATAGACCTTCAGAAGTTCCTGACAGAGGCCCTTTGATATGCTACCAGTGTAGAAATCTAGGGTATTCGAAACGGGTTTACACTGAGGCACCCTAGGTATGTGGTTCCCTTAGATGCTCTGGTCACTTGAAAAAGTTTTTTCATGTCTATTTTTCTCCCTATAGTGTCACAAGATCATCTATGCTAAAAAGTAATGCAGTGAAATTAGATGCTTCATGAACTAAGGATTTCCAGCCACATACATTTATAATTAAGATTCTTCACGTAGTGGAAGAGTCTCCAGAGGAAGAAAATATGGGTCTAATGACTATGAGATGTACCATCACTATTACTTCATCATTAGTGACTATTTTATTTGATACTGGTTCATCTCATTCATTAATTTCAACCCATATTGGGAATCTTCTAATTATTTCTATGAAGATTTTATCTTATGTGATAGATATTACTACACCCCTCAGAACAAAGAGAGAGAAAAGTCTCTGTTATCATGCTTGTGTCTTCTTTGTATTAGAGATTTATCTTTCTTAGTATTTTCTGGTTCTTAACATGATAAATCTTGATGTCATTGTCATGACCCCTCCCTCTAAAGATTCCCCTCCCGAGCTAGAAATGAAGGAAGAGAGATAATGTGCCCCGAGTCCCACCTCTAGTAGGCCCTGGGGTGGTGACTAGAACTAAGGGTATAAATATCTCACAATATGGGAGGAATTAACCTTTATAAGAAAATGAGATTAGGAGATAAGATGGTCCATACCAAAACAACTCCAAGAAACAATATATATAAAATAAATCCAAAACCATCCCACATGCATCCTCAAAATAAAACTATTACAAATACAATAAAAACTCCAAAGTAAGTACCAAAAACAAGGCAAACCAGTGACATGAAAACTATCCCAAATTCCGAGCTAGTAATTCCTAGCATGGTCCAAATAGTCCTCCTGGAAACTTGGAAACCATTTTATATACGTAGGGTGAGCATACAAGTATACTCAGTTGTAAAAAAAATTCTATCGTGAACAAATGTAGGACTCATACTATATTTCATGTGAGGAAACAACATAACCCAACAAAACCTAACAAGGTATACTAGCCACCCCAACCTCATTAAGGCACTCTCACTAAATAACACAAATAAAGTAATATATTATAATTCACAATGATAATAGGGTACCTCACACCACTTTTCCATTAATTATCCACTCTCAAACCCTAAAGACAAATGTCCTAGAGATCCCACCTCTCCCGAACATACCACACCACAAATCTCCCACACACACCAAGGCCTCATAGATAGTCCCATCACCAGGGAAAATTAAGCTCATCACATCCTACCTACAAACACTTGGGCCACATACCATGTCACATCCTGCCCACAAACACCTGGTCCACATACCACATCACATCTTATCCCAAATACACCTAAGAAGCACAAAACACACCTCATCCTGAATAAACCTGGGAAAACACAACACATCTCATCCCAAAGACACATGGGAAGCACAAATCACCCGCACATAGCTGGGTCTCACAAACCATAACATGTTCGAAGAATCTTGGGCTATCACTACCTAGAAGAGGGAGCAAGGAAGGGCGGGTGGAAAACCATCCATCCTCCCACCAAGATGTTTGGGAAAGACACCATCCCCCATGACGATGTGGGTTTTTGGAACATAGTGCTCAACTAGGGTGGGGTGCGTATAGAAATCACAAGGAAAATAAAAGTAATAAATATAAATAATAAACACTCAACCCAACCTATGGGATCTCAACCAAACACCATCTCGTAACACTGAAAACGTTTTTGAAACCTCTAATTTCACAACCACAAAACAAGTAAAAATTCAAATCATACCCCCATCCAATTCATTTAACTAATTATCATTATTTATTAAACAATTCTTTTATTCATTACATCACTAACTGAGGAAACTACGAAGCACAACACATGAAAATATACATAGAAAAAGTCATAAAAGTCACTCCGAGGAAGAAGAACCATGGTAAATTAACCCACTTCACATTACTCTCCATTTAAAACCCATTCATAACATAACATACATCTATCTCGAGACATGGGGTGAAGCTTTATACATACTACTCTTGGAGAAAATCTGGACAAATTACCCATACCAACCATTACCATCATCATTCATTAAAGTCATTCCATCCAATCTATCCTGTCATTATAACAAAACCCTAACTTACAGCCACACCCAACAACACATCACATCACAACTATTCTCAACAGCCCCACTTCATAACCACACCACACCCATCAACACATAACCACACAACACGATCACATCCCTTCTTTAAAACACTTTCATCCAGTTTTCCCCAAAACAAAAAACCCACAGCAATACACACATTAAAAACATAACACAATTTATTTAGTTTTCAAAAAGGGGGATATTTTTCTCTTTCTACTTCTTAAATTAAGGGTGTGATCATAGAATACATAAGATCATGGGGAATCCATTTATTTTAGACGAATATACGTGATTAATAGATTTCATGAATTTGTTTAACCAAAAACAGACAAACAAACATTTTTAAAAATTCTATTTGCAACCAAGGACCACCAATGACCAAGATTTTCAGTAGGCATATAGCCCATACAATTCACAACATCAACAGATAGAAAAGAAGAACATAAGTCACTTTTTCCGGCCCCACATGTTAATCTTAAATTGATTCAATTATCTTTATTTATTTGAAATTATTATATCTTTACACGGGATACATTCATACACCCACACCACATGATACACAGCTAAAAGAGAGACAAAGGGATCCCTACCTCAAAAAATAGAAAAACAACACTTTCTTATTGAACCAAAAAAGGGGGTGCACATGCAGTAGGAAAAGAATCCAGGTAAAACGAGATCCCAAAACTACAACACAATGCATGACTCTTCATGAAATGTTGTTTCTGGGTGCCTCATCAAATTAACAAGGAAGAGAAGATATCAGATTTAGAAATAATAAATTCTAAATCAATAGGAGAAATGGTTTTTAAATGCCATTAATGGTGGATATTGAATAAGACCATGCGGTTTGGAATACAAGGGAAGCTTTAGGTTTTTAAAAGATAAATATGATTTAAAAGGGATCCAAAAAACCATAAAATATGATATTAAACTCATTTTTTGTAAAATAAATTGTTAAAGGGGAGAAACTAAAAAAACTAGAGAAAAATATAATTTTGAAAAACTATTGGAAATGAATCACCGTTAGGTGAGTCACCAGTGTGAACTACCGGTGCAAGTTACCAGATTGAGTCACTGTTCTGACTCACCAATCCTGAATCACTGTTAAAAAATATCGATGGATGACTCACCATTACGAGATACTGGTGGAAGACTCAATATTCCAAGATACCAGTGGAGGAATCACCATTTCAATCCACCATTGGACAAGTCACCAGTCCTAAATCACCTTCGCAAGCTACTGTCGCGACTCACCGCTGGCGACCTACTGATGAGAGTCACCATTGTGACCAACCATCATGACTCACCGTTGGAGACCAACTAGTGAGAGTCACCATTGTGACCTATCATTAGTGAATCACCATTTTATGAGTCATCGTAGTGAGCCATTAACATGATCTACTGTCATGACCTATCTTCAACGACTCACCGTTGGACAAGTCACCATCACGAGCCACCGATGCGAGCCATCGTTGCGACTCATAATCTTGACTCACCACTAGAAACCTACCAGTGAGAGTCACCATTTCCACTCACCGTCATGACCTACCAGTCTTGAATCACCATTGGACGAGTCACCATCAAAACTCACCATTCCTAACTCACTAATGGAAAACTAGAAATCTGTTGAAATGAGCCACCGTGACCTCCCATACACCTCAAACAATATATTTACACAAATTAATGGACTAGAGAGGTACAAGACATTACATCATATACATATCAAACTATTATAACTCTTGATAATTCAAAACCAAGATGATAAGAAAAAATAAGGGTCCAAACAACCACCCCATGAGATACCTCTCAAGGATACCACTACACTTGAAACACTTAAAATGACTAAGCACATCAAATTTCAATGATAAACCACCTTATTTTGTTTGAAAGCTGGAGTGAAAACTACATAATCCAAGAACAACTCCTCTAACATCCGCTAACCCAAAAAACCACAAGGCACTCCACACAAGCACAATAACCACACTGTCAGAACATACAAACAAGGTAATTCCATCCTCCATGTCAGGATACTATCTGCTCTAGGTGTCACTGACTCGACCAAATAAGTTTAATCACATTGAAATTAATGCATCTTGATTTGGAATCAAGTCCTACCCTCTTCATGCATCAGAAATTTATCACACATTATGGAACAAGAAAACAACTCATCTCATATCAAACAAGGTTTAAACATTACACCACAAGGAAAAACAGAACAAGGAAAAACTCAAAACAACTCTAGGTACTGGGCATGCATCTGTGATCCTCACTCCCAAGTACTCTCCTCTAGGACACCATGCATTCACAACATGCAAAACAAAGGAATGGTTTGCCCACACAATACCTTCTCTTGATGATCCTAGATCTATACTGGCTGCTCCATGTATGTCACATCATCTTCGATATCCTACTCTCCCCTTTCAATGATATGAGAGTCATCATGATGATACTGATGAAGTTGAGAGATGTGAAAGATGTTGTGGATCCTCTCCAACTGTGGCGGTAGTGCCAACTGTTATGCCACCTCACCAACTCACCCGAACACCTCAAAGGGTTCAATGAACCTGGGAGAAATCTTACTCCCTCTTCCAAACCTCCACTTCCCAAGTCAAGGGGAAACATTTAAGAACACATGGTCCCCAACCTTAAACTCCAAGGGTCTCCTCATGTGATTGGAATATGACTTTTGTCGGTCCTACACCACTTTCATCCTATCACAAACAAGATGGAACTTTTTTATCATGCTCTTCACTACCTCAGGGCCAAGAAAAGCTGTCTCCCAAACCTCTCTCCAACACAAAGGTGAATGAAATAGTTTTCCATACAAAGATTCAAACAGATCCATGCCAATCGAAGTGTGATAGCTATTATTGTAAGAACACTCTACCAAGGGAAAGTTCCATACCCAAGATCCCCAAAGTCCAAGATTTATGCTCGTAAAATATCTTCCAACATCTAGATAGTATGTTCTATCTTCCCATTTGTATGAGGGTGGAAGGTAGTGTTGAGGAAAAACTGAGTGCCAAAATCATGCCGCATTCCTCTCTAAACTCACGAGGTAAAATTTTCATCATTATCCAAGACAATGGATCTTAAAACTCCATGTAGCCACACCACCTCATCCACATACTTATTCGCCAAGGAATCCGATATGCCTGACTCCTTGATTGATAAGAAGTGAGCCAATTTTGTCCGCCGATCCACTACTACCTAGATAACATCGTATCCTCCCTATTCTCTCAGTAACTCTATTATGAAATCTTTCTAGATGTAATCCAACTTCCAATTGAGTAAATCTAAGGGATGCAACAAACCACAAGGAACATAGTGATCAAACTTTACCCGCTAGCACACTAAGCACTTTTTCCCAAACTCCGCCACTACTCATTTCATCCCGGGCCACAAAACCTGCATCATCAATCCATGGTACATATTAGAAATTCCTAGGTGTATCTCTAAAGGTGATCTATGAAACTCATGGAGGACTTACTCGTGCTTTGATAATGGAAAAAATATCCTTCCATAGAACAAAATCCAATTATGATCATCCTCTGACCATCCCTCTAGAGAATCACCATGGCTAACCCAATCACGTATCAACTCTGACTCTGAGTCTCCCCACTGAGATTCCTCCAACTACTGAATCAAATAATAATTCACTAACATATGAAACAAATTGCCTCTTCCACCATCGATTCCAGTATCAAAGTGCAAGGCTTCTAACTCATCCATCACTTTCCAAGCATCCACAGATTCCTGAATTACCTCCTTCAATTACTTACTAATCAAGGAACCATTCACAACATTCCCCTTTCCCGAGGTGTAGGAGATCTCAAAATAATAGTCCTAAAGAAAATCCATCCACATATACTGTCACAAGTTCAGATATCATTGGGAAAATACATACCTCAAAATCTTGTGATCTATGAAGACCAAAAAGTGCTCCCCAATGAGGTAATGTTGTCACAACTTCAGAAAAAACACAACCGTTGCTAGATCCATATCATAGGTGACATAGTTACATTAAAGGTGACATAACTGCCTAGAACCATAAGAGATAACTCCCAATTATTTCATTAATACACACACCAATACCAAATGGGTATTGAACATCACCCCTTCCTCTCAAAACTAGAGTAATAGAGCACTGAAAAACTTCCCTTTCAGATAGCAGAATACTTCCTAGCACTACTCACTTCGCACAAAATTCTGATCCTTTTTGGTCAGAGTTATCAATGGAACTTTAAGTTGAGATAAATCAGGTACAAATATTTAGTAATAGTCTATCAAACCAAGAAAACTGCGAACCTCTACCACATTCTTGGGTGCTTCCCAAGAAACAACTACCTCAACCTTCAATGGGTCCATTGATACAACCTTCTGAGACACCACATTCCCAAGGAAATGAGCCTATCATGTACATAACTTTCACTTGGACAACTCTCTATAGATATGATGGCTTCAAAGAACCTACAAGATAGTCCTAATATGCTCGGTATTCTCCTCTTATGAATTTGATTAGATCAAGATGTCATCGATGAATACGATGACGAACTGGTCTAAGAACTCATGAAATATGGATTTTATAAGCCCCATGAACATGGTCAGTGCATTTATAACCCCGAATGGCATGAATACGAACTCTAAGTACCCATAGTTGTACCTAAAAGTAGTCTTCGGTATATCAGATTCCTTCAACCTCAACTGGTGATATCCAGACCATAGATCAATCTTAGAGAACCAAATTTCTTATCGCAGCTTTTCTAAAATATCATTTATCCTCAGGAGAGGTTAAAAGTTCTTGACCATCACCTGATTCAACTTCCTATAGTATATACAGAACCTAAAAACACCATATTCCTTCTTTAAAAACAACACTGGAGCACCCACAATGACATAATGGGGTGGATAAAACCCTTCTTCATTAGGTAATCTATCGGGATCCTAAACTCACCCAAATTAGAAGGTGTCATCCAATAAGGATCCATCAAAATAGGAGAATCACTGGGCTATGGGTCTATCTCAAAATCAACATCACGTAGAGGGGGTAGAATCACATTCTCCTCAGGGAAAACTTCCAAGAACTCCCCAATGACTCATGGAACCTCCACCATATCAGCGTCCAACAATTCCACTAATAGCTCAACTAAAAAGGGAACAAGAGGCTTTACATACTGACTACCCACCTGGAAACTCCTCTCACAAAAAAAAATCCATATTCTATCCATCCATATTTGAAAACACAACTCTTCTCCAGAAGAAGTTGATAACAGCATGTACAGAATACTACCAGACAATGCTGAGAATGACATCATATGGTTTCATTTGTATCAATTAGAGATCCCCACAGGACTGATGATTCCCCATCATCAGTATACATCCCTGAAATACATAAAATAAGATGGTCTGGCCTCCAACTGGCGTACTAAACACCATGGGGATGAGAAGCCTCTCTATATATAGTCCCAGATCATGGTCTAGACTGGGTGAAACAAAGAAGTGAAAAGATCCCGAATCAAACAAATCACAAGAATGGGTACTAAACAAGCTAATTGTACCTATAATGATATCTAGAACTACTGTAACTGCTACCTCTATGGTGTGAAACTGACCATGCCCATCTCCTATACCCCTCTACGGATGACTGCCTCCATGACCATGCCTGAGTCAAGGTCCTTGAGGAACACCATGAGGTTGGCCTCTACCTACTCTATCTCCCCTTGGTGGAACATGAGCCTGCTGTCCCTAATACTAAAATAGACTAACTGGAAACTGTTGATAAGGATAGTGTATAATTTGTCCACTTCTACCATACTGAGCTCTAATGGCCATTGGGAACTAGTTTCAAATATTCCCATGGACTCCACAGATGAAAAAAATCGGCCCCAAGCCCACGAGAAAGGCATGAGGACCAAAAGTTCAAAACATGAACTACTAAGGTCAACTCCCTATTGATCGAATCCTCAATGGACTTGGCACTTGAGACCTAATGCTGGTAAACCTACCTCTCGAAGAACCTTGCTGGATCCCCTCTCATGGTAGACCTCCTCATGAGTGCATCCAATAAATCACTTGTGCCATATTTTGGAACTCCAAGTACATCCAGAACATAAAGGGAGTGACTTCATACTGGATAGAAGTGAAAAGTGCGTCCTCTTGGTGTATCACACGAGACTCCACATCCAGAAAGAGATTTGTGAAAAAATTAAGGAGATCCTTGAACTTAATCCCCAAATCTCATACGGACATACTCCCCTGCTGGATGGAGTGTAAATTCTACCTCTCCTTAGCCTTCATGGTTTATGAAAGTAATTTTGCTAAAAAATCCTTCTCAAAATTGACCCATAGAACATCATACTCCTTTCTCTCCCATAGGTACAGTGTCCACCACTAATGAACAACTCCCCACATCTGGCTCATTACCAAAGGAACCCATTACTCTATCAATTTATAGATAAAACTGAAGGTGATCTCAATCTCCTTGAGCTATATCTCTTTCTTTATGTCCAAAACACTACCCTCGTACTTTACCAGAGTCTTCTACTAGAAAGCATATAACATTCTCTACCACTAGTCATCCTCCTCCATTTAATCAATACTATACTGATCAATTATATCGACATGCTGAGTCACAAATACCCAAGAAACCCGTGGACAATGACCAGGTTCCATAACTGAAAGGTAAACAATGAATTCCTAAGCCCGAGTAGTATATAATTTTATTTATGATTAATTTTAATTCATTCAACTCATTATTTATTTCAAATTCCCCAAATCACCCAATTCAAACTATAACACAAGTCATTATGATGCATGTACCTTTCCTAGGGTCTCTACCCCACAAATGGTGTAGCCTCAATTGGTCGTTTGGTAGGCTCAAAGTCCTTACATCAGATCAAGGGGGGACCTAAAATTCAGTGCCTTAGCCGATATTCCCTAGCCTATGTCACATATCAAGTTCACCTGACACTGCTTCCCTACCAACCCATGAAATCCATAATGTGCCTAACTCCAATCCCATCTCTCAACCATTACCTCTGATACCATTATTTTATGAAACCTCCCTGCAAAGATGCCCCTCCTGAGCTGTCAATCAAGGAAGAGAAATAATAACCCCCCCGAGTCCCACCTCTATTAGGCCTTGGGGTGGAGACTAACACCAAGGGTATAAAGATCTCACAATATGGGAGGAATTACCCTTTATAAGAAAACAAGATATGGAGATAATATGGTCCATCCAAAAACAACTCCAAGACATAATATATATATATATATATAAAAGAAATAAAAAACCATCACACATCCATGATCAAAATAAAACTATTACAAATATAATAAAAACTCCAAAGTAAGTACAAAAAACAAAGCTAAGAAGTGGCACAACAACTATCCTAAAGTTCAAGCTAGTAATGCCCAACACGGTCCACGTTGTCCTCCTGGAAACCTAAAAATAGTTTTATATACATAGGGTGATCATATAAGTATACTTAGTAGGAAAAAACAAAGTCTCTCATGCACAAGTGGAGGAAGCATACTAATTCCCCTATGAGGAAACAAAAGAACCCAGAAACACCTAACAAGGTATACTAGCCACCCCAACCTCACCAAGGCATGCTCACTAAATAAATCAAATTAAGTAATATAGTATAATTCACATTGAGAGTAGGTTACCCCGCACCACTTTCCCATAGATTATCTACTCTCAGAAACTAACGAAAAACATCATGGTGCTCCCAACTCTTCTAAACATACCACACCACAACCCACACAAACACACCTGGGCCTCATAGCTAGTCCCATCACCTGGACAAACAAAGCTCATCACATCCCACCCATTGACACCTGGGCCACATACCATTCCACATCCCTCCCACAAACACCTGGTACACATACCACATCACATATTATTCTAAAGACACTTGGGAAGCACAAACCACACCTCATCCTGAAGACACCTAGAAAAGAACAACACATCTCATCCCAAATACACTTGGGAAGCATAACTTTCCCACACACACCTAAGCCTCACAAAATACAACCTGCCTATAAAATCTTGGGCTATCACTACCTGAAAGAGGGAGCATGGAAGAGTGTGTGGCCAGCCAGCCATCCTCCCATTAGGATGTTTGGGAAGACACCCTCCCCCATGATGATGGGGGTGTTCAGAACATAATTCTTAACTAGGGTGGGGTGCATATAGAAATCACAAATAGAATACAGGTAATACATATAGATACCAAACACTCATCCCAACCTATGGTTTCTCAACCAAAAACCATCCCACAACACTAGAAACATTTCTACAACCTCTAAATGCACAACCACACAACAATACACAACTCAAATCATAACCCCAACCAATTCATTTAACCAATTATCATTCTTTAATAAATAATTCAATTATTCATTTCATCACTACTTGGGGAAACTACCAAGCACAACACATGACAACCGACACAAAAAAAGTCACAAAAGTCACATAGAGTAAGAATAACCATGATAAATTAACCCACTTTACATTAATATCCATTTAACACCCATTAATAACATAACATACATCAATCCCAAGACAATTGGCATGCTACTCATGGAGAAACTCCGAATTAATTACCCATACCAACCACTGAAATCATCATTATTCAAAGTGATTCCACCCAATACATCCTCTAATCAAAACAAACACCCAACTTACAGCCACAACCAACAACACATCACATCACAACCATTCTCAGTAGCCCCACTGCATAACCACACCACGCCCATCAATAAATAACCTCACAACCCGATCACATCCCTATTGTAAAACAATTCCATCCATTTTCCCCAAAACACAAAACCCAATACAAAAAAATGCATCAAAACCATAACACAACTTATTTAGTTTTCAAAAAGTGGTTTATTGTTCAATTTAAACTTCTTAAATTAAGTTTGTTATCATAGAAGCTATAAGATTATGATATATCCATTTATTTTATCCAAATATACATGATTAACATATTCCATGGATTTGTCTAACTAGAAGTAGACAAACATAAATTCATAAACATTATGTGTGCAACTAACGACCACCAACAACCTTGACTTTTAGTAGGAATATAGCCCATAAAATTCACAACATCAATGGATAAAAAGTAGAACATAAGTCACTTTTCCCAACCTCACATATTGATCTTAAACCGATTCAATTATCTTTATTTATTTGTAATTCTGCTATCTTCACACGGGAAACATTCATACACCCTTTCCGCATGATACACAAATAAAAGAGAGATGAAGGGATCCCTACCTTGAAGTATAGATGGACATTACTTATTGTTCCAAAAAGGGGGTACACATGTAATAAGAAAAGCCTCTAGGGAAAATGATATCCAAAAGATTCAACACATTGTACGACTCCTTAGGAAATAAGGGTGCTGGGTGCCTTGTCAAGAGAAAGGTAAAACACACAAGGAAGAGAATATCTCAGCTTTAGAAAGCCCAGATCCTAAATCAAAAAGAGAAATGGTTTTCAAAATACATTAAAGGTGGATATTGACCAAGACCATGTGGTTTGGAAGACAAGGGAAGCTTCAGGTTTTTAAACGATAGATACAATTTAAAATGGCTCAAAAAAACCATTAAATGTGGTATTAAACTCATTTTACATAAAATAAAACATTAAAGGGGAGAAAATGGAAAAACTAGAGAAATTTGTAATTTTGACAAACTATTGGAAATGACTCACCATTAGGTGAGTCACTGGTGTGAGCTACCAGTGCGAGTCACCGGTGTGAGTCATTGTTCCGACTCACCGGTCTTGACTCACCATTTCAAACTACTGGTGGAAAACTCACCATTCCGAAGTACCAATGGACAAATCACCATTCCGAGCTATCGGTGTACGACTCATAGTTCCGAGATACTAGTGGATAACTCACAATTTAGAGCTAATAAAAGATGAATCACTATTCTAAGCCACTGGTGAACAATTCACTGATATTGACTCACTGTCGCGAGCAACCATCATGACTCACCATTGGAGACCTATCAGTGTGAGTCACCGTTACAACCTATCGTTGCAACTAACCACTAGTGACCTATCAGTACGAGTCACCATTGTGACCTACCTTCAGCAACTCACCATTGGAAAAGTCACCATCACGAGCCACTAATGCAAGCCACCATCGGGACCTACCATTAGTGACTCACCATTGGAGGAGTCACCATCGTGGCTCACTATCACGACTCACCACTAGAGACCTATCAGTGAAAGTCACCATTGTGAATCACCATCATGACCTACTACTCTTGATTCACTATTGGACGAGTCACCATTTCCACTCACCATTCTTGAATCCCCAGTGGAAAACTGGAAAACTAGAAAACTATTGAAATGATCCACCATGAACTTATAGAACACCACAAACATTGGATTTTCATAAAGTAATAGACCGAAGAGGTTTTGTCTATTACATTCATCTTTGATATGGATTTTTTCATTACTAAAAAATCTCAGATTGATTTTTATCTTCAACAGATCTCCTTTACAGTGCCCGATGGGGTGTTCCATATCCTTCAAGAATAATGGGACCCAAGTTCGAGTAGAGTTAGAACTTCTTATCCAAAGTTGGGGAAAGTGATATGTATGTTCTATTTTGATTTTTAGTGATAATACTTGAGTGATGATCTCCCTCCAGTTGTCATTGAGTTTTTTTATGTTTTCCTTCTAATTTCTCTAGTATACTACCAGTAAGGGAGGTATTGTTTTCTATCAATATAGTGTTGGGTACCCAATCAATATCTATTACGTATTACCACATGAAACCAGTTGAAATGAAATATTTGAAGACTTAGTTGGATGATCTTTTGAAGAAAGGATTTGTACACATGAGTTTGTCACCTTGGGTGGCGCTGGTTCTCTTTTCTAAGAAAGATGATGGGTCACTTCTCCTTTGTGTTAATTACCAAAAAATAAATTGATTCACAGTAAATAAAAAGTATCCATTGCCATATATTGATGATTTTTTGACCAATTTAAAGGGGAAAAGTGGTTTTTGAATATTTATCTTCAATCTAGTTGTCATCGGTTGAGAATAAAATAATATGACATTAAAAAAATCAACTTTTAGAGTAGGTATGGCCATTATGAGTACATTTTTATGAAATTTGCTCTAACCAATTCTCCTATGGTATTTATAGACTTGATGAATAAGATATTCCATGATTATCTTGATACTCTTGTGGATGAAACCTTTATATACTCTAAGTCTGAGGAGGATCATATGTGTCATTTGAGAGAAGTACTGAAATTATTGAGAAATCATTGAATTTATGTCAAGCCATCGAAATATGATTCATAGATTTGAGAAGTGATTTTCTTGGGACATGTGGTGCTGGAAAATGGTGTCTCGATTGATCATGAGATGGTGAAAGATGTTATGACATAAGAACAACCGTGAAATGTTTTTAATATTATGAGATTCTTGGGTTTAGATAGATATTATCACTGGTTTATAAAATATTTCTAAAAGTTGGATTCTTTGATGACTGCTCCAAATAGGAAGGGAGAAAATTTTTTTGGGATGAGAAACGACAGAGTTATTTTGTTGAGATAAAACTTCTTTTGAAAACTGCGCTAGTGTTGACTCTTCCAGAGGCTGATCAAGGCTATGTGGTACTATGTGATGCATCGGGTTCAGGTTTGGGATGTTTTATTATATAAGGTGATCATGTGGTAGCCTATGGCTCTTTGAAGCTTAGGCAACATGAAAATAATTATATAAACCATGGCCTTGAACTCACAACTGTGATGCATGCACTTAAGAGTTGGCGGAATTACCTTTTTAGAGAAAGGTTTATTATGTATTCTGATTACAAGATATTAAGTTATATCTTCTCTAAAAAATATGTTAATCTCCATAAGAGGTGTTGGGTGGATTACCAGAAATATTTTGACTTTAACATCACCTATAACCTATAGAAATGGAAAAACGTCAAAGATGATTTGATAAAGAAGCTTCCAACCCAAGCTATGAAAGTATCATAGAAAGAGTGGAACTTGATGGATATTTTTGTATAGTTTCATATAAGAGTTTGGGAATCCATGAATGAGTTTTCCTTGTCCCGTTTTCAGTTTACCACTACTCTTCTCGTGATGGTTGTTTAGGAACAATAGTTTGATGATGAATTTTACAGCATTAGAAACTCTCTTTATAGTGTGGAGACTGTGGCTGAGTGGTCATTCTACAAAAATGATATTCTATGTTTCTGAAACTGTTACATTGTAACTTTTCCTATGATAAATGATATTATGGGGGATTTCTATAATTCCTAGTGGGAAGTGCACCCAAGAACCATGAAAATGTTCTATGACATGCGATGATTATTCTGGTGGCTAGGTATGAGATGTGGCATTACTGATTTTTTCTCTTATTTTTATACATGCCAATGGGTCAAGGCCAGATAGTAGAGACCTTAAAATCTTCTTAAACCATTTCTAGTCATAACATAAAAGTTTGATGAGAAATTTATGGAATTTTTGTTGAGTTTCTGTGCATCCAGAAAAAGAATAATGTGATATGGGTTGTGATTGATCACCTGACTAAATCAGCTCACTTCTTACCCATTCAGGATACAATCAAAGTCGAGGATCTAAGAAATCTATACGTGAGAGAGATTTTTCATTTTAATAGAATTTCATTAGCTATAGTATTTTATAGAGATCCCTGGTTTACTTCTCACTTTTGGAGAGGCCTTGAGGAGGCATTGGGATCTTAGGTTCATTTGAGTTTGGATAACCATCTGTAGTTGGATAGCTATACAGAAAGGGATATACAGATTCTTGAGGATATGCTTTGTTCCCACATCCTTTATTTTAGTGGAGATTGGGATGACTATTTAAGACTGGTTGAGTTCTCTTATAACATTAGTTACCAATCACTGATCAGAATGTCTCCTTTTGAGGCCTTGTATGGTAAACCTTGAAAATCTCCATTATGTTGGTCGGAGATTGGTGAAAATTCCTTGGTTTGACTAAGCTTTGTCCAAGAGATGAAAAAATAGATTTAGTTGATTCATCATAGAATTTTGACAACACCAAGCCTGTATAAGTCTTATGTTGATCGTTGTCGTAGACTTTTGGAATTTTTAGTTGGTGATATGGCGTCCTTGAAAGTTTCACCTCATCTAGGTCATCAATAGATTGGGAGGCAAGGAACACTTTCTCCTCATTATGTGGTACATTTTTAGATTATTGATAATGTGGGTAAAATATATTATCTTTTTGAACATATTCCACACCTGACATCAACACAAAACATGTTCCATATATTGCAGCTGAGAAAGTATCTTTTTGATCCATCTCATGTTTTGAGCTGGAGTGATCTTGATGTCGAGCCTGATTTATCCATGACTGAGAATCCAAGTAGGATAGTTGATTCTAAATCCCAAGTAATTCTTAGGAGGATGATACATTTGGTTTGAGTACTATGGTAGCACATTTCTGATACTCATGATATGTATGAGAGGGGGTACTGATGAGAGATAAATGGCCTCATATTTTGGATATAGAAGCTTCTTAACAAGATTTTTGGGGATAGAAAGTTTCTATTATTGGGAGTTTGTAACATCATATTACTATTTTTAGGTACTCCTCAACCCCTATTTTGATCATTCTTTGGTTGGGTATCATTTAGGGGTCCTTCGGGTGAAATTTTGAAATTTTTTTATGGATCTTGGGTTGTGAATGATTGGCATATAGTTTTCCCAAACCGTGCGCCCTGCTAGTGAAAACCATGAAAACCCAAGCAGTGGGGGTTTAAACAGATAGAACACGGTTTTCCAAACTATGTTCCCAATAAGAGAAACCATGAAACCCCACAATAGGGGAACATGGTTAGGGTGCATAGTTTTTTTAACCATGCAGCCCTACCCAGCTAACCATGCATACAAGATTTTTTCATTTTGAAAATTTATTTTGAAATCCTAAAACCCCCAGTTTAAGTTCCTGATGAGCCCATTTTTTCCTAACACGAATTCTTCTTCCTTATAGGCTCCCTAGAGGTGATTTTTGTTCCTCCAAACCCCTTTCTAAGAGAGTCTAATCTTGTAAAATGTCATTCAATCTCTTCTTGGTAAGAGTTTTTTCCACATTCCTTCTCCTCCACTCTCTACTTCTCTCCTCCTTAGGGTTTGTTGGATCTTTGTGTTTTTGGAAGATCTAATATCCATTGATTTAGATCTTGAATTCGGGTTTGATTATAGGATCTCCATTTTTGATGTTCCTTGTTCATGTTTCCTGTTGTGGGTGTTGTGAGATGTGATCAATTTGTTTCATTAGGTGATTCCATTTAAGATTAGCCAATTTATTTAACACTAAATTGATTAATTTAAATAAAATTACTTTCAATTGGATTATTAAAAAGCCAATTCACATCGAATTTGGATTTAAAATTTCATTGTCATGAAATTTGGGGAAAACCCCCAATTACATTAATTAGGGTGTGATTGTGGAATTTGATGCAAATTCTAAAATTAAATTGTGAAATTAAATTGTAAAATGAAATTTTGAAATTAAATTGTAAAATGAAATTGTGAAATTGATTTATAAAATTTATTTCAAATTTTAATTTGAGAAAAATGGATTAAATTGTTTTTATAAGAACCTCAGTTGGTTTTATCCTAGAAAAGGCATAAATTGATTAAAAAACTATTTTGGGTATTAAATAGAAATTGGAATATTGAAGTGGAAAATGGGTTAATTGTATTTTGAATAGTTTTGAGATAAATTCCCCATTTTTATTGTTGTTTGGGCACATGAAAGCCAAGGTAGTTAGTGATTTATTTGAGATAACATTCTATCAATGCTTTAAAACTCTAACAAAACGTAGTGAAGGTGGTCACATCCCCGATAGGATGGTGATGAATCTTCTTTGAACAGTGTCTGAGGGAAGTTTGTTTACATATTTCCATGATCACCTATTGAAGTGTGTGAGGATCTAATAACCTAGAACTATCATAGCTCTTAAAAGATGACCATATTTCTCATTTGTGATTATTTTGATATATTCCATTGTTTGTAAAATATTTTAAATATACCCTATCAATTTATATGAATTGTTTTATATAAAAATTTTATTAATCCATTTTTTGAAATATTTCTATAAATTGAAATTTTAAACCTAATTTTCTTTAAATATCATTTTGTACTTACATACCTGTTTATTTAAAATTTAAATATTTATTTGGTTAATTAATGTGTTATATTACTATGTAATCCTTGGTTAGACCCTACTAGGATTTTAGCTTACACCCTACCCGTGCCTTTAGGTGTTTGTAGATTTATTCTTCTAGGTTCAAGAAAGGGGAATGCGCCACTTAGAGGTGATTCATATTGTTAATCCTTGGGACTTGGATAGCTTTGTCTTATTGGGACTTGGGTTGTTCTCTTTCAGTTTTGGTACTTTATGGTTGAGATTTGGGTTTATAGATCAGTTTTAATTCTAGTACTATTCTCAAAGTGGAGTTTCCTTTTGAGCATACTGACTTGTATCTATTTTTCTACTATTTTTGTGGAAAAACCATTCCCATCTTTGTCTTGTATGATGTTAGGTGCTTATATGCCAATTTGTGGGGATCAATAACACCCTTAGGCCCTTGTTAGGATTATATTATTTATCAGGGTACCAAGGTATCTAGGCTGGTTCCTGACACTTATATAAATATCATTTTAATTGACTCCCAGAGGTGTTTTATTTCACAAAGTTTGTGCCCCCAAGTTTAAGTTCATATGTTAAGTTTCCTCAAGTTATAATCCTAATTCTATAAAGATATATCTCATCTCACTCTCTTTTCTAGTTCCTATAAAAATTCTCCATAAAAATAGTGAATAATGTCACTAAAGAATCATTCAATTCAAGAATATTTAGAATCAGTGCAAACCTCACCACAAACATGAAATTATACATTAGGTAGGAAAGAATTGAAGTATAAATTGATGCTCAAAGACCCTCAATTTTGAAAAAAAATGATTTTTTCAATAATTTTAAGCAAAAAAAATAAGGATTTTGATGTGTACTATCATTAGAGCACAAATTAGCATAGAGAAAAAACCCCTCTTATCATGAACCAACTTAGGTCGACCCTAAACTGGTCACCCAAGTCAGCTCGTGACATCCCCAAGTTGCATTCCCAATCCCCCCCGGGGTGGTGATAATCACCGAGGGTATTAACAAGAGATAGTGGGAATGATTTCAATCCATATAAATAAATAAAATCAATGGAAAATAAATGAGAATCCCAATGAAAATAAAAGTAACCAAACTAAACATCTAAACATAAACTGAAAATGGAAAAAAAATGAACTTGACAAACACTAAATCTCCATGTGACCTCACAGGCCACTCACTGATCCCAAAACGCAACATCGCTTCATGGAGATCAAGACCATGCTAGAAGATACACCTTAGGCTAAAAAAAGAATGAAAGTATAGTAGTGAGTATTAAAACTCAGTAAGAATTCCTAAATATCTATTCCCAATGAATTTTCTTTAAATAAAATATTCATCTACTACTAGTTTTAAATTCAAGTTATAAGCACAGGTTTTCAAACATTTAATTTTTAAACAAATCATGGTCCATTTCAATTTTCCTTTAAAATATGATTCTATTTCAAAATAAGAAGGCTTGATCATTTTTAATAAAGAGAGGGTGAGTAAGAAGAAATATATTTTTATTTAAAATGGGGAAGAGAGTATAAAACATTATGAAAACATTTTAATGAAACATTTAAAAACCAACTATTCACTTTTACCAAAGAGATACACCATAAAAAGGGATAAGAATCAATAACCACACAATGAGGGTAATGGAAGACAGTACACGTGTAACCAAATCCCATGAGGCACCTAAATTATCTACCATAGATAAATAAGTTCCAAGGAAACATGGGAATACCTAGGAGCTCAGGGGATAGTTTAGAATATATTATGCCTAATCCATCGTGTCCGCATGCCTGATGAAATCAAGCTTCCCTCACACTTGGTAGTACCCTACTTGGACAAACTGAGGATAAAAATCCCAAAGTAGAGTAAATCCATACTAAGGGCCAATATCTAAAGCGTAATACTAAACTAGTTCATAAAAAATTATCAGATAATCCGCTAGAAATGTCAGGTTCTAATGTCATGTCTAAAGTCGGGGTGAGCAAAGCAATGCCAATAAACAATTGACTATATATATATAAAGGAAACAAGAAACACACACAAGAATTACCCCTGAATCACTCCAGTGGATAGTCTCTTTTCCTTTTAACCAACAATATAGGAGGGAAGTCCCATACTAAGGAACTCCCATTGTCTTTAGCGACGAACAAGGCAAGAGACTTACCCTAAGAAGATTTTTTAAAGGGGGATCAATTTATGAAGATTCCATTTGGTAATCATGTAACATTTGAGTGAAAAAACATTTAAAAGATAGTAAAAAACCCCTTGTAATTTTATGAAACATTCACAACACATTTGGAAGACCAAAACCCTATTTAGAAACCAAAAACTACTTATAAAATCCAACTGGGCATTTTATTGAATACTTGGTGTGAAAGGACAGTTAAAACAATTCCACACAAGATAATTTCACTGAAAAAATCACTAATTTCATTCCAAATAATTTTTCTAAACATCACATATCACTAATTAACATCAAAATAAGGTGGTAATAATAGGCAATCAATGTTACTTAAATTTAAAGTCCAAATGAAAAGGGAAACCTACCTCAAACCATAAGTGATTAGACAATAGAAACCCAAATCAACTCTACAAGGGTCCAAATAGTTAAAAAAACCCAAGGAGAACCTTATGAAATCAAAACTCCTAATTTAGAACCCAATAAACATGAACCTTATGGTATAGGAACCAAGGAATAAGTGGAGCTAAATAGAAAAAGAAATAAGAAGGAAGAGGAAGAAGAGGGGAAGGGATTACCTGGAATAAATCTCCCCAAAACAAGAATAAATCCACTTGAAATCACCATGAAAGGAGGAAATAGGAATGAGGAAGAGGGGAGGAGCCTCCAAGGATCGCACAAGCCAAACTGGGTAGGATTAAGGTGTTTTCGGGTTAAAAAAGGTAAAATGACATTTTTAAAGGATCTGGGCATTGTGGATGGTTTGTTCACACAGTTTGGGAAACCATGAGCCAATTTTGAATCCCTTACTAGACTCATAGTACACCTGCATACTTTGAAAAACTATGCACCAACTGTGTGATTTAGTTCTATAAAAAAATTTAGAACCATGTGCACACTTGCCACATGATTTGGACTAACTACGCTCAAGTCTTGCACCCTCACCCAAAAACACCCAAGACCCACACAATTACACCTAGGATCCACACAGTTTGACCCAAACTATGTTCTACCCATGAAACAAAAACCTTGTAAGAGGAAAATTAATTGAAGAGAGACTCAACCTCAAGGACTCACATAGTTTCCCCTTAACTATGTAAACAAACCTTAAAATAGAGGAAAAACAACATAAAACTCAAAATTTAGATCTGAAACACCTGCGAATTAAGAGAAAATACAAATACAAAAAGATAAACAAAAATAAAATAGAAAAATAAAAATAAAAACCCTAGTGTTATAACTCCCTCCCATACTTAAAAATCAACATTGTCCCCAATGTTGAATCCTAAGGTGGGAGAATATTTTAATTTACAATTTATTTCTAGTTCATAAGTTTAAAAAATATAGAATGGGTTATAAGAATATTCACAAATCACCTTTACACAATATAAAATCCACTTTGAAAACCATTTTTTTAAATTTCATGATTTTGAGTGTTAAACACAAACACAAGATTTCACAAATCAGCTCAAAAAAATCACGATAAATAATTAAATAACATCATGCAACATTTTGAAGGACATTTTTAAGGGTGATATCTTGTTCAAAAATTTGGTTCAAATTGGTTTTCAACAAATTTAATTTCATCAATACTTACACCTACCTAAGAAAACAAATTCAAAATTTTCAAAACCCCCAAACTAAGTTCACAGTAACATGCAATGTGAATATACATAATTAAAATTTGGATTAATGTGAGTAGTAATTCGATGAATATGTAGCCTTGATCATTTAAGAACATTAAATAGTATATAATTGAGTGAAATCTATTGGTTAACCCTTTCAATGTCCTAAAAAATTAAAAATATAGACATGTTAATCTGTAAATTAAATCTCAAGAGAAATTTCAACCGAAGTTTGAGTTTATGAGGTTTTATCGAGTTAATATAGTGTGAAGCTCCATTGGGTATCATTTTATGATTTTTTAGTATTGGTAACACTATGGAGGTATAAATATATAGTGGTATATAGAATATATATCAAGTTATGGTAGTAGACAAGAGTAATATCATGTGACAGTAGCAGACAGGAGCGGTAGCATGTGATGGTAGTAGAAAAGAGTCTCAAAATCCCGTAGAAACATTTCAAGGAATTATATAATATAGAATCAATCTAAAGGAGTTAACTTTATTAAACAAGAGAACTTATAAGAAAATAATAAAATAACCATGTGTTATTTCCTATGAAAACACTGAGTTTATGGTCTTTAGTTAGACTTCAATAATGGATAAATTTTCAAAGAAGGATATAAAAATCAAGACCTTAACCCTCCCCTCAAAGTAATGCTTTATTCTTTTCCCATTGAATAGAAATGGTATGTTATCTTATCCAACCAACTCAAAAACCTCATTTATAAGAACTCTCATAATGGTGAATAGACCATACCACTTGGTTCTCAGTTTCTCAAAAAACAACTTCAGCCTTGAGTTAAATAGAAAAACCCTTTTCCAACCTTAAAGTCACTATTTTGGATGATATATTCATGAAAGTTTTTGTTTCTCTCTTTGTAAATTTTTGAATTCTCATAATATTATTTCCTAATTCCTTCCAACTCACTCAACTCCATTAATCTCCTCTCCCCAACAGACTTAAAATCATATTTCATGGCCTTCTCTACCAAGAAGTACTTGTGATGAAACTTTACAAGAATATGACATGTCATTAAAATGATAAAGATATAAGGATACATCCCTATGGTGATATTCTAAGAAAAACTACAATCCCCAATTTTTTTTATCTAATTTATTTTACCATCCTTTCCTTGATTTTGAGAATGTCTTCTTCAAAATTCGTTTAATCTCTCTGTTTGAAATTTCAACCCACCCACTAGACTATCGGTGTGATTCTAGTTTTTTGAGCACACCTATACTTCTATATTAGTGATTTGAACTTATAGTTTTCTAAATGAGTTCTATTTTCTATAATAAAAGCCTAGGGAACTCTGAACCTTGAGAAGATTTTCTTTTTTCTAAACTTAACAAAATTAGAAGAAAGGTTGTTTGGGAGAGAAACTTCCTCACCCCACTTGGAAATGTAATACATAAAAATAAGTATGTACTCATTACCATATGAATATAGAAATGTTCCCAAGAATGAAAAACCCTAGACATCCAAATATTTACCTCCATAATTTTTTTGGAAGCTTCTTCATTCTACCAACATTTCCCATCCTCTAACATTTTTCACATCTTATCAAAAAAAATCATAGAAAATTTTAATATTGAGAGCCAATAAAATCCATCATGGAGTAATTTTTGGGTATTTATCCCACCTTTATGGTTTCTACCACAAGGTGAATATTGATAGATCCCAAGAATGGGAAATTTTTAATTTTTAACCACACATCTCCTAATAATTCCATTAGTACATCTTCTAAACAAAAAATGATCATCTCAAAAATAATATTTTATCTCAAAAATGAATTTATTTTTGTTTGATTGTGTGAAAGAATCTTGGGTATAAAACATATAGAAATAAATTTAGCATAGTCTTAAAACCAAGTATATCACCTTACTGTAGCAGAAAAAAGCTGCTCATTTGGGAAGGAACTGCTAATTTCTTTAGGTTCTTTGTCTTGGGTATTGGGTAACCTGGACAGGTGGTCAACAAGATCCTTTTTTATCCTTTATTACAAAATAAAACTCTTGTAACTGAAAATTCCATCTCATAATCCTTGGTTTGGAGTCCTTTTTAGCCAGCAAATATTTGAGGGAATCGTGGTTTGTGAAAATAATGAACCTTGAATGAACCATGTACTTTCTATAATTTTCCAAAAAAATAACTGTATCCACCTCATTTTCAATTGTGGTATAATTCCTTTGGAAATCATATAGTATCTTTCTATCATAATAAACAACATGTAGTCTCTTCTCTTTCCTCTACCCCAAAACATAACCTACAACCACATCACCAACATCAAACATCACATCAAAATGAAACTTCCAGTATGGGGTAGTGGTCATGGGTGAAGTTGTGAGTTTTTACTTAATCATGTTAAATGACTCCAATAAATTCACTCCAAACACAAATAGTGTATCTTTGACTTAAATGAACATAAAGGCCTTATGATTTTGGAAAAATATTTGATAAATATCTAGTGAAGAATGGCATGGCCTAAAAAGATTCTAATTCCATTAACATTATCAGGTGGTAGAAGATTTTGGATCACTTTAATTTTAGAATTATCAACCACAATACCTCTCTTGGAATCTTTGTGACCCAAAAAAATTCCCTTAGTGACCATGAATTGAAACTTTCCCCAATTTAAGACAATATTCGTTTCTTAACTTCTCTATAGAGTAGTTTCTAGATTTTCTAAATAGTTTTTAAAATTATTTCCAATTGTTGAGAAATCATCCATAAAAACTTAAATTATCTTCTGAATCATTTTATAGAAAATAACCATCATATATTTTTAAAAGGTGGTTGGATCCCCACACAAGCCAAATAGAATTTACCGGTAGGAAAATGTACCAAATAGACAAGTGAATGTGGACTTATCCTGAAACATAGGAGCTATGAAAATCCATTTGTAAACAGAATAGATAAAAAGAAAAGAAAAATAATTCATTCAAAACCAACATTTCTAATATTTGGTCCAAAAATGGAATTTGGAAATGAAATTTTCTAGTGGAAGTAATATATGTTTTGTAATCAATACAAAATCTCCATTTATTCACAATCTAGCATGAACTTGCTCATTTTTCTCATTTGTAACTGTTGTGACTCCACTATTTTTAGGGATAATATTTATAGGTCTGATCCATGGTCTATTTAAAATTAGAAAAATTATTCTATCATTTAGAAATTTAATGAATTCCTCTCTAATTACATCCTTCATATTGGGATTCAATCTTCTTTGTGAATTATCTCTTGGTTCATGGTCCATTTCAATGGGAATTTTGTTCGTGGTGTATGGATGAATTATACCCTTAATACCAGCAATGGAACTTCTTATGAAAAATTTATACTTCCTTAAGACATCTAATAGAATTTTCTATTGACTTTCCTTGAACCCATTTGAGATTATAACTGGAAGTGTAGAACAATAACCTAGAAAATAATATTTCAAATGAGTAGGATGGAGTTTGAGATCTAGTTGAGGTGATTTTTTTATAATATGGTAGTCTCTTGGGACTAGGAGTTCCAATATATTCAATGTGTTTCTTAAAGTGTATCTAAAAGTTGAAAAAATATTGAATATTGAGACGAGAATCAATCTTTTCTTCACTACTATCCCTAATGGATAACTCACTGATCTCTAAATATAGACCATATTTCAAAATATTTCCTCCAAAAAACGCATAAATTAATTTCAAAATATCTCCCTCTAACTTGTTATGGATTTACTCCTCAATTTGAGCAGAGAATGGTACCTCAAATTCTCCCAAAAAGTCCATAAGATCAGAAAACAAGTATTATTATTTAGAATAACTCATCACAGTTGAAATAGAATTGGTATCCATATTATATTTTTATTTTCAGTTTTCAAATGAGTTTTTTTAATTAAAGTTTTTTTATTCGGTTATTCTTGAAAACATGAGTCCTCAAACTCCAACATCTCATCTTTTGAACAATTTACCCCAGAAATGGGTTCCTTGATATTTGTAAATACATTAAATTCCACTCTTTGTTCCTTGAGATTAAAATTTAGTATACCCTTCGATACATCAATGACATGTCCCCAAGTGTCCAAGAAAGGCCTACTTAGGATGATATGTACGTCCTTGTCACACTCCATATCTAGGATTAGGAAATCGATAGGAAAAAATTGCTTCCCAACACCAACTAGTAGTCTATCAAATCTTCTAACTGGGTGGGTAATAAATCAGTCATCTAATTGTAAGACAACTATAGTGGGATATGGTACTACTAACCCCATGTGTTGGAACAATCATAAGGGTATAAAATTGATAATGGCTCTAAGGTCATACAAGCAGTTGAACTGACTACTCTCTCTCAAGGTATATGGGATGAAAAAGATCCATGGTTCTTGAATTTTAGGTGGTATCATATTTTTTAACACAATACTACACTCCTCTATGAGATTATATGTTTCAAATTATTCTAAATATTTCTTGTAAGAAATTTTTTCTTTAATGACTTGAGGTATTATGGGTATTAATTTAGGGATTAAATAAATTGTAGTGTAATTTTTAGTTTCTTAAAAATCCTCATAAAATTAATAATTCTAGGTTATTTATTCTTTTTTTAAATATTTTCTATGAATGAAACATTTGGGGAAAAATTATTCTTAATTTTTTTCATTCTATAATTTTTTTATTTAATATTTTCCCCCTTGTTGTCTTAAATTTTACAGTCTTTTTCTTATAGGTTTTCCACTAGAATAGCGAGTTTCGAGGTGTTTTTAGTACTGCTTCCTAGATTTCTAGATTCTTCATTTCCCAGATTTTGGATTTTAGTTTCATCCAATTTTTCATTTTTTTAATATTTTGGATCTTTCCTACCTTCATGGTGGGTTTGGAGACCACTCCTAGTTGTAATTTCCATGGAATTCTTCATAGGATTGAGTTCAGTGGTACTCGATAGTTTACCCTTATCTCTACCTCCAACATATGTCGCTAAATTTCCTAATTTTAATTTTAGATTTTCATCCTTGGATACATTTGTACATTATCAAAATTATTTTTGGACTTCTATACATCAAACCTACCTATCAGCTATTGAAACATCCTCCTAACTTCGTCTTGAGAACTAGAAGTGTTTTCCTTTGGTTGGGTTTGGAATTGCTGCCTAGGTTGTTATTGGAATCTATGTAGAGCAGTAGGTCTAAGTATCACCTACTTTCTCTAGGAAAGGTTTGGATGGTTACAGTAGCCTTGGTTATAATTATTTGAGAATGATTCATCCCTTGGTTATTTCCCAGGACCATACCTAGCAAATTTTTCATTTTATGGAGCTTGGGAAGGCATATCAGAATTGGTACAACATGATCGTGAGTGCTTAAACATGCCACATTAGTGACATTATTCCCTAAGGGTTTTTTGAGTGATTTTAGTGTAAAATCATCCAGATTTAAATTCAACTTGGGTAGTAGTTTTGGTTTCCTTCTTAATAATGGTTCTCTTTTTTGAGCATTTGTGCTATGAGTTTTTTTCCAAAGTGTTGATTTTTTTAGATCATCATCAACTTTATTATAGAAATATCCTCCATAAGACTAATAAAATAGTCTTTGATGGTATAATGTGAGATAGTTATAAAATGTATCCATAAGAAATTTTGGTGCACACTGGTGGTTGGGGAACTACTCAAGTAGCCTCTTGAATCTGTCCCATGCTTCATGGAATAATTCACCCACATCTTGTAATAATATCATGATTTTGTGCTTAATCTTAGAATTCATCATCCTAGGGTAAAATTTCATGAGAAAATAATTGTATAATTGGTCCCATGGATCAAATATTTCTTTATCCATCTTTTGGAACCATTTTTTTTATTTCCTTTCAAGAAAAATGGGAAGTATCTTAGATTTAACTCTTCCTTAATTAATTCCTTAAGTGGAATTTATTTCACTATACCATAGAAGTCCTTAATGAAGTCCAATGAGTATTTATTGGGAATTCCATTGTATGATGGAAACATTTACAAGTGAGATTACTTAATCTTGTATTTTAAATACCTAGGGATTTTCCTAATGTATGATGGGTTGTCGGACACTACAGGCACTTGAAACTCGCTAAGCTTGATTCTATAAATTAGCTAATTCTCAGGGTGTGGTGGATTGGTATTTCCATCTTGGTTAATGTTTTTATTTCACCAATTATTATAATTTTCATAAATATATTCCTTTTCAAGTTTCATCTTTAGTTTTAGAGCTCTAAATTTTTTTATATTTAAAGTATGAAGCACTCTTGGTTTTCAGATGATAACCCAGTTTTCATTCAAAACCTTGTTTAATTGATTAGTTTTTTAAAATTTTCTTAAATTTTTTTGAAAACAAATTTGTTACACAATTTTTTTCTTTTTTTTATTTTTGTTACTTAGTCACTTGTTCCCTCCTTGAAAATGGTGCCAAAATTTAATCATGTCCCTAGTTCATTAACAAGGGTTGAGGAAATTTAATTATTTATAAAACCTATTAAAAATTGTACAGCAGAAAATAGGTATCGATCCTTAGGTAAGGACTTCTAATTGTGTGTGGGATAAATTATAAAAATAAATAAAAAATGAATGTAAAATCAAGATAAAAGTGAAACAGGGGAATTCAATTGATTAGTTTTTATTTGTTGTTATTTTTTTATATTTTAAAGAGAGCACAAATCATAAAAGACATAAGGTATAATACAAAAGTGAAACCTGGGAATTCAATTGATTGGTTTTTATTTATTGTTATTTTTTTATATTTTATTTTTTTCTTCTTTCATGCATAAATATTGATGGATATGGTGGAAATAAGTTGGAAAGTTCTCTCTAATGTCAAACCTTTGGGTTAATGGATCCTACAATCTCTCAACCACAACATTAATTAATCCACCCAATAATGATACTATTTTTACATAGAAAATAACTTCTCAATTGATTCTAATGGGATACCCTCAGATAAACTATCCTCTTCTCGGATAGACTTTCAAATGAAAAGTTGTTAGAAAAAAAATGCAACTGGAAATAGTTATTACTGTTTCCAAAAAACTACACGATATATGCTACTCAAAAAATGAGAATAAGGGTAGTTTGTATAAATACATTATTCTTGAATGAAGTTAAATTACTAACTAATAAAATCTTATTCCCCTATTTCAGTTTATCTAATGAAAATTCATATTATATAAAAATGTTTCAGTAAATTCAAAACATTCATGAAAATTAGGGAAGTGAGGAAATAAGAATAATGAAGAAGTTATCAATGATCTATTCAATAGTTTGCCTCTAATTTATCTATAATAAATCCTTCATACTGGATCCTTACTTCCTTCCCCTAGCCTATTGGTCATTCTCTACCTCTCATATTACTCCATTTTATTGGATCTATTTATTCTTTTTTAATATTTTTCTTCACCATCCTTGATAAATAATTATGGTACCAATGATCCCTTCTTATCTCATAGTCATAGGTCCCTTGTTGGCCTTCACATGGAACTTTTACTATGAATTTTTCTCCCAAACCGGTGACACAAAAAAAATCTCCTCTAATAGAATGTGAAAATCCTCAAAATTCTATTCCATTCATTGAACATGATATAAATATTGAATGATATCCTTGTGGAAGGATAAATGGTCATGAAAAAAAGAAGTGGGAATGGTCAAATATTCCTTCTCAGATTCATCGATAAAAAGAAAAAGAATACAAAGTTGACTCGAGCTAAGATTTCCTAGTTTGAGAAAATTTCCTTACTCCCAACTTTGTGCTCCAAAAATCTGATTTAATTTCTTTGGGCCTCAACAAAACCTTAGGCCTCACTCATTAATTTTCTAGGCCATGTGAAATACGACCCATCTTTATTTTTGAAAGCCTTTGATCAGAATTCCCCAACTCTATATTGGTCAACTATACCTTACTAATAGATCATTGATCAGACTTCTAACCATAGAACATATGATCCTTATTTCATCCTTACTTGCTTGGTTTTAGTAACAACTAAGATCAATATCCATTTTTTTATATTTCATTCTCAGCCAAGTATATTTAATCGATCCATCGTCCTTAACAACTTTTAATAGATTCCAATTTTCCACAACTCAGATTGGGAAAGTGAACTCATGCTTGAAGAATACCATCATTGGTTTTATTTTTTACATTAACATTAAATCAAACTCCCATAGTGTGCTCACTTATGGTTTTGCAGCTGAATAATTGGGGAAGATCAGAGGTCTCCACTTCATATTCAATTCTACAAGATTTGGTTCACAATTAAAAACCTTTAAGGTAGTATTGTATTCAGACATACTTCTCCATGTGATATGAGATCAGAAACACTCCCATTTATTTAGGGGATTAGTTTCATCAACTTACAAAGTCCCAACCTCTTCCTGGTAATAATCAAGTTGTGCTGAGGCCTTCTTCGATCAACTTCAAATATAAACTCAAAGTTTTTATGTTGTTGTTTTGATAAGCTCTGCTCCCATTCTGGACTAGATTTTTTGGTTCATTGAGACCATTCAAAAAAAAATATAGCAGGTGACCTTGTTTATCTTCACAACCAGTGGAATTGTGTAAATCCAGATTCATCCATTTTATGACCTGCAACAGAATTGAACCCCATAAAAAATACGATTTTCAATTTTCCATCTCAATCAGTGGTAACGTGGCATACTTCTATGATAGAGTTGTCCAGCTACCATGGTATGTGTCTGGTGAACCAACCCCACCAACCCCTTAGCTAATTCAATATTGGATACTATACATGTTGAATGTGTAGGCTACCAAGGTTAAAAATAGGTGTGGATTAGAGGGGTATTGGTGGGAGGTTTTTTAAACTTGACACCTCCCACTATGCCTATTTAAGGAGGGCCATGAGAGTATTCCACCATTAAAAATTATATCCAATATATATTCTTCAGATTCAAGCTAAGATATCTCTTTTATCTAGTGAGAGATCCCTGAGATCTCTATTTGTAGAGAGATATTTGTAGATAGGAAGTTTTTTTAAGCTTTGTTCAAGTTGAAATAAACCACATTTTAATCCTGTTTTCTTCCCATTTTCTTCCCCTATTATTCTCTCTTTGTGATCATAGAATCACAATAAGTGGTGTCATAGGAGGTTGTGGAGAAATAGTGACAAGTATTGTAGATTTTATAGTGAAAAAATATCAAGTTTACTAAAATTTTATTTTGAAGGAAGATTATGAAATTTAATGTCAAGGTGATTCCATCAGTGCAAACAACATCGAAAATAGATCCAAATAAAGATCATTAGAATCTATCAAATTTTGGTCAAAGTTTTGGTTCTATTATACCCCCTTGCTAGATAAGAAGGTACTGTTTTAATTCCAGATACATTTCTGGCTAGATTCTGATAGCTGCTCTGAAAAGCCACATCAACGCAACATCATTGACACATCATCGGTTAATCTTGGGCACTGACCCTGATCTATTCATATATTGGTTAATATGTTTCCAAATTTTATGATCTAGGAGTCAATTCCATCATTTTTACCATTCAGGACACAAAAATGAGCTTACCTTTTCCAAATTATGCACCAATTTTTACATAATTTAAATTCAATGGAGGGACTACGCATAGAAGGGATGATCATGTTGACTTATTCTAACTAATCTATTTGGAAGTATCAAGTGTAATATATCATGAATGTTAAGAATTTTTTTGTCCCCATTGAGAAAAAATTAGTCAACCCCAATTCCACTATGGAATAAGAGTGGAAGAAGTTGAATAAGAAGACGATCAGTAAAATCCACCAATAGATCTATCACACCATCTAACACCATGTTGCTCAAGAGACTGGAACGTATGAACATTGGATGAAGTTGGAAAATATGCACCAATAAAAGATTGCTTGGAAAAATATCCCCTTGTTAAAGAAGTTTATGAATATTGAATTAAAAGGTGAAAACTCTATATCCAAACACACCAGAGACTTCCAATGCCTGGCAAATCTATTAGTGGTTGAAATTAAGAATATAACTAATGAAGATTAGTTGAACCACCTACCATAAAAAGTTCCTGATAGTTGGGATATTATTGTATTCTCACTTAGAAAATCAGTGCCTGAAGGAAAACTTACTATGGAAATGGTGAAGGATACACTATTCAATGAGGATGCCTAAAAGAAGGATGTGAGTTATAACCAGAAGCAATCTCTTGTCCTAGATATGTGAGGGAGAAAACAAGTATGAGGTCAAATGGTTGAAAGTAGAGGTTGAATTGAGAGAAGAGGAAGGTCCACAGATGGTAAGAGGCTAATATAAAAATGACAATATTGTGGTATGAAGGGACACATGAAGAAAAATGGTTGAAAGTTGCTATAAGAAAAAGGTCAAAATAGAAACCAACAAATAATAAATGATGAAAATCTTGTGAGTGTCACCAGATAAGTTGTTCTTTTCTCCAAATATGAATAAGAGAATTGATTTCACACATCAAGACAAGACAAAAAAATGAGTGGTCAATACTTCAACATCATACCATGTCACTCCACATTATGAGTATTTATTCACTTATCAAACTGGTGAATTTGGTGTAGTCAAGATGAGGAATACCGGTTCAATGTATATTTTTTGCATGAATAATATCCAAGTAAAGATGAATATTGAATACACAATTACTCATAAGGATGTTCAGTATGTTCCAAGACTTTTAATTAACTTGTTATTAGGAATAACATTTGACAGACAAGGCTATGAAAATATCGTCAGCAATAGAGCATGAAAGATGAAAAAAGGACCATCATCATTGCCCTAGGACACATATGAGGTATGTTGTAAAAAAACATGTGAAGATATGTTAAGAAAACCTCAAAACAGTGGAAGGTGAGATGTCATACAATATATATCATAGGATACTCGACTACATGAGTTAAATAAGGTTATATACCCTAATGAAGAAGAAGTAAATTAGTATTAACAAGGATTAATCTATTTATCCTTGAAAATAATTCTTATATAGGATGAAACATAGAGTATCATTCAATACCACTTCGTCAAGTGGATCAGAGTTTCTAGATATGGTGCATTCTAATGTATGCAGACCCATAAAGGTGGATTCACTAGGAGGTAACAAATATTTCCTATCCTTTATTGATGATGCATACCGAAGATTTTAGGTGTTATTCTTGTGAACTAAGGACCAAGTACTTGACTACTTCAGGATGTTCTACACCAAGGTGGATCTTGAAACTGAAAGAAAGATTAAGTGATTTAATTCAGACAATAGAGGAGAGTGTACATCTAAATAATTTGATGCCTATTGTAGGAGTCCAAGAATACAACATGATAGGATAGTCCCACACACCCCAAAACACAACAAAGTTATGTAAAGGATGAAAAAAACCATCATAGATATGGTTAGAAGCATGATGAATTTGGATAAACAGACTACGCCATTATGGGGAGAATCTGTTCAGGTTTCATGCTACCTCATCAAAATATCACCATCAAACCCACTAAATTTTAAGATTCCACAGAATTTATAGTCTAGTAAATATATCTCTTACTCCCATTTATGAGTATTTGGATGTTTTAATTTGAAAATGTATCCAAGGAGATCAATAATAATATAGATCATTGATCTACTCCATGAATCTTCAACGTCTATAGAGATGAGGAGTTCAGTTCCAAGCTTTTGAAATCATAAGACAAGAAGGTGATCAGAAGAATATATGTCTTGTTCCATGAAAACTAGTCAATCGAGATCATTCAAAATCCTTGAATGTCTCAAATTGAAAGTGTCGAGGAATCAATTCATGATCCAAAACTTGTACAATAACCACCTATTAATGAAGAGGAGGAGATATAAGAAGACTCATCGATAGTGAACCCAGAGGAAGTGAAAAAGGATATAGAGTAGGGAAGACTCAATCCTCTCTATAGGAAGTTATAGAACCATCATAGGATATATCTAATATTGTGCCTCCCAAACCAAACATTTCACTGGTTCGAAGATCTTCACAAGGAAGGATTCCATCAAAAAAAAATTTAGAGTCAGATTACCTATTGTTGATTGATTAGGGGGAGACAAAAGGATACCAGGAATAATTGTCTCATCTTGACAAACTCAAGTGGTTGTATGAAGTGGAGGATGAGATGGAGTATTTGATGAAGATCCATACATATGATTTCGTTGAACTACCCAATGGTAATAAGGAACAAATGAACAAATGTGTGTTTAGGATGAATGATGGTATTAAAAAAGAGTTCATTCACAAATCTAGGTTAGTATCCAATAGATTCATTCATAATAAAGAAGTTTATTTTGATGGTATTTTTTCACCTGTGGAGAAGATGGTTTTAATCTAATTCATTTTTGAATTAGTGGATAACATGGACTTGGAGCTTAAAAATATGGACATGAATAAAAATTTTCTTCACAATGACCTCTATGAGGAGATCTATAAGAATAATCCTAAAGTTTTTGAGGTTTCTAGATAAGAATACCTCATCTAAAAATTGAATATGAGCTTATACAGACCGAAACAAGATCTCAAATAGTGGTATAAGAAGTTTGACTCATTCATAGTGAATCATGGATACAAGTGGACACAAGAAGACCAATGTGTTTACTTCAGGATATTTCAAGATGGAAAATTTGTGGATATTTTACTTTATGTTGATGACATGTTGATTATTGGGAAGGATAAAACATAGATCATCCAGTTGAAGGAGTTATCCAATTCCTTTTATATAAAGGATTTAGGATAATCTCAATAGATTTTAGTGATGAAGATCATTTGTGATAGAAATAGGAGGTTGTTATATCTATCTCATGAGAAGTATGTTGAATGTGTTATGAAATGTTTCAACATGGATAGAGCCAAACAAGTGAGAATTCCTCTTCCTAGTCATATAAAGTTGAGAAAGAGTTCTTGTCCTTAATCCAAGGAAGAAATTGACGTGATGGAGCCGATACCATCCTCTTTATTAGTTTAAAGATTGATGTATGTTATGGTGATTATGAGACCAAACATTACCTATACAGTGGAAACCATGATTTAATTTCTCTCCAATCCAAGGAAGCAGCACTGGGATGCAACCATAATGATTTCTAGGTATCTTAATGGAACTTCAAAGATATTGTTTTCTATGAGGGATATGGCCCTCTATTGGAGGGATATTCAGATGAAGATATTGAAAGATATCCCTATAGTCATAAATCTATATTAGGATACATCTATAAATTTTAAGGGGGAGGTGTATCATATATGTGAAGGTTGCAGAAGTGCATTGGTTTATCCAAGATAGAAGCAGAGTATATTTCTGCTTGAGAAGATGGTAAGGAGATGTTGTGGATAAATCATTTTCTCTAGGATATTGGATTCATCCAGAATGAGTACATGTTTCATTTCAATATTCAAGTGATTTGGACTTAAGCAATAACTCCATATACCATTATCAGATGAGAAATATTGACATTCACTATCATTGGATATGTGAGGTGATGGATCGACAGTTGCAGATACTTGTGAAGATCCTTATGAAGGAGAACCCATCTAATATGTTGACAAAGGTGATTACTTAGGAGAAGATGGACCTTTGAATATGCATGAATGGATTGTAGATAGAGGGGGATAATTGATAGAGATTTCCAACTATCATGATAGGTGGCTGGCTCACAAACCCCCCCACCCCTTGGATTCTACGCTTGTTGAATGTGTATGTTTCTATGGTTGAAGGTAGGTGGGGATTAGTGGGGGATTGGCGGGAATTGTTTCAAACTCGACAACACCATACATTCTTATTTAAAGAGGACTATGGGAGTATTCCACCATTAACAATTAGAGCCAAGAGAGTTTATTTATATCCAAGACAAGAGATCTATTCTATCTTGTGATAGATACTTGATAGATCCATTTATAGGTAGAGAGGTGTCGAGAAGAAGTTTTTATAAATTTTGTTCAAGTTGAAATAAAGCTCATTTGTCTTCCCATTTTCCTCCTCTATTATTATCTATATATGATTACTAAATCACAGCATTACCTTGATGTCATCCAAATAATCCCCATTTATAGTAGGTTCCTTGAATTTAAGAAGTGACCAAACTCATTTGATTCATCTTCAAATTCATTGAACACAGAAAGTAGATAGGCACTCATCAATAGGTCAATATATGAATTATTTTCAATAGGAGGCATGGGGATCTCCATTTGGTGGGATCAATTTCTTCATCAGTGCTAAATAGGTCTTATAAAAACAAAACACTGTCCCCTGGTTTGGTTCTACATCAATTTTTTAGGATAGAGTTCTTCAACAGGCAGCGGTGCATTCAGACTGGTCATCTACAACTAGCCTCATAATCATCACCATCAGCTTAGAATGGAAGATTCCATATCAATATTTATCATTTCAAATATTGTTATTACTTTTCATATCCATAAGCATAAACAACTAAAACTATTGATCGATTTGGAACTTATGAGAATTTGATCCAACATCGATTCTCCTTCAACTAGTAAGTAGGCTTGACATTGCATCTCAACTTCAATTGGGTATTGTGGATCTGGGTTTTCAGTTTAGTAAAATGGTGTTCATCAGTTGGGTTAGTTCCATCGAGATCAACCTCATTCTTCCTACGAGGTTCAAAATCTCTAGTTTCTTCCATTGCAAGATTGGTGGAGAGTATTTAAATTGTGCGTGATTATTTATCCATGACCGACTTGAATTTTATGCATCTAGTTTAGCATGCTTAGTCTGTGTCAGTTTCATTCATCAGACCACAATAGCAGTAGGATCCATGGAAGGGGGTTAAAGAGTGGTAGAAAAATATGGTGGTAGCAGTAGTAGGTTGGGGAGTGAAAAAAAGTAGTATAAAGATATGGAAGAACCAAAAGATGAGGAATTAGCGATAATAGTAATAGTAGTTGTAAGGAATTGGAACTGTAAGTGGTGGTGGTGGTGGTGGTAGGGGTTTGGTGATAGTAGGTATAACTGATGTTATAAAAATTAACTAATGGTATGAGAAACTTAGTGGTGGTAGTATATGGAATAGGGTTAGTGGAAGAAACACCTGGATAGTAGCATAACTACACGAATTAGTGAAATTTTAAAAGAGGATTAAAATAACAATTTGATCAATATATTTCCATAATTAAAAATTTAATTCCATAAAAAATGAATGAAATAAATTCATGTAATGTCTTTATAAAATTAAGTCAAGTATCTAAAACAATTAAAAATTGATGATCAAAATTTATATTAAAATAACAATCAATGAAATTTCATCCAAACTCAAAATGTATATTCAAATATAAATTTAGAAATTTAAGAATAGAACATTTATCAACTTGGAACCAAAGAAACAAACTTCTGAGATGATTTCAAAAGAATGCAAACTTCTATACAAAATGATCAAATGATAAAAAATTATCTAATTTAAGCACACTTCAACATAAAATATGTTGTTAATTACTTAAAAATTGATGTGGAAAAGTGTATAAAAAATACCCACATCAGCTACCCTCTAAGTAAATATTGCGCCAAGGCACCACTAACTATCCCACATAAGGATCTAGGGTTACACCCAACAATAAAATTCAAGCATTCCTCACTAAATAAAATAAAAAAAAAATCCAATTTTTTTAAATTCTTTGTTCCATTATTTTAAAATCAAAAAACAAAAAACCATATTAATTAATTAAATAATTATTTATATTAAATTGGTTGGTCTCGATGATTGGTTTGTAGGAACATATCAGGCACATAACTACGAATGAATCCTAATGAAAAACTAAATCTATAATCATAAAATCAATATGTTAATGAATAACATAAAAAAATAGGCATAACTTGTGTTTAGAAAGATCCATCTCAATGTATTTTGTTTAATAGAGATCACTTAGAAATAATAAAAAGATTCTCACCTCCGTAGGTAGTACATCAACCACTATAATCCTAATACACTATAATAGGATCCCTCAAACTCCATATCCATACTATCACCTTCCCCTTTAAGATGAATAAATAACAAGGAAGAAAAGAGTTTCATATAGTCTATATAAAATTTCATTAAACTAGATAAGAGGATCTCATCCTTTATATAGAATCCCTTCACTCAATAAAGGCAGTCAAGCACTAGTTTTCAATGCTTGGAAACCGATATAAATTACCATAATGCATTCCCACTGAAGTATCATGATTTTTGAACATTTCAATGATCATAATATATTTTTATGCCATAAATGAATCATCCTGATGATTCATAGCCAATGGTTAACCATTTGGAAGATTTCATAGTAACCCAAGAACCTGATATCATATATCATATACCATATCATTTATTATTCCATATGATATAGGTATAGTAATGAATTTAATTTGTATAGAAATTCTGAGGATGACCAATGAAAAATGACTCCAGAAATTGGATTAAAAGGGAGAAGATGAAAGAAGAATAATAAGAAGAAGAAGAAGAACATGAGCATATATATTTACATGGTTTGGTAATAATCTATACGTCCACAGAGAGGTAGAAAATTTTAACTATATCTAATAGAAAATTATAGGTCACACACATAGAGTGTAGAAACCCTTTCTCAAAAATGTACTCATAAAATCAACACAATTCTATAGTAATTCATATTTCTGATCATGTCATCAAAGACATCAAAATTGATTTTATTTTACTATGTTTGTAGTATAGTGTAACCAAGGTCATTTTCATAATGAAGAGAAAGACCAATCAATTAGTATTTAATTAACCTTATTTAATTAAGAAAAGGGTAAAGAAAATGGTGTGTGGGGGGGGGGGGGCAGAGGTGAATTTTTGTACAAGTATTAAGACTATTTATAAAATAATGAACTTGTTAAAGAAATCGAATCAACCCAAGTGAGTATCCCTTGATTCTTAACCACCATCACTCTTAATGGATTTGGGATATATATTTTATTACTTGATTTATTCCACATGGAATTATAATTAAATATGAATCTTACTAGGTTAACACCTAGGATTTGATCAATCACATGATAATGATTATCGATGTCCACTCAAAAGAAATGAAAGTGTGTTAAAGTAAGATCCAAAATAATTAAGGTATGATATCAATGATGTGATGCGAAAAATATATTTAGATCTATTTTAAAATTATTTCCATTACATAATCATGAATATTCATGAGTTTTTACTTTTGTATTTCATAAAATGACACAATTATAAAAAACTCTCATAAAAAATTGGAGAGAGAAAAAACCAATGTCTCAAATCATCCCATGATTCAGTTTATGCATGATAGCATGGGAATTCATGTTACCTTGATTAATAAGTTGGAATGACAAAAAAATTGAAACAAAATATGTAATTATAGTAAAATAGATAAAAATACTGGAAATTAAATTATATTACTAAGGAATATACACAATGAACTTAAGATTACAATAAAGAACACCCCCTAGATTGATCACTAAGAGGTTTAGAAGTATATGATACAAAATATGAATAAAATGGTTAAAGAAATATATCAAGATAAAAAAACTCCACCCCCATATGTTATAACATTGGAAATTATCCATGGAGTAATTTTAGGTAGAAATATTTAAAGTTAGCTCAATGAAAAGTAAAAAGTATATGGGTGTGGGTGAGCTGTTCATGAAAACAAATTCCATCCCATTCTTTTGAATGTGAGGCACTAAGGACCCACAATACCACATCCAGTGATGAAAAAAACATTCTTTAAACATTATGTTTGATACAAGGTGAGGTTTACCAAGTTAAACATATATATATTTTAATAATTTAAATATTACATCTCACAGTAATCACACAATCCCAAGAATAAGAAGTTTAGTGTCTTTTAAGATTAGCTCCCATGTCTTTTTTCATCCAAAAAGGTAATTTTTTATAATATACTAATATTTAATTTTTACTGTCTTCAACATATCCCACAAATCATCTCTACATAAAACTTCCTTCTAAATATAGTCCTCTATACAATTTCTTGGTAAAAACCAGACAAGAGAAAGGGGTAAACTCAATAGTGTAGGGGGAAAACTTATCAACATGTCATCAAGGGTTATATCCTAAGTATATGAGAATACATGATTGGGAGAGAAATATATTATTAAAATTAATATTGTACAATAATAGTTGTCCATAATTCATGATAAAAGGACATGTAATCTCAAATTAGCAAATATGTACCATGGCATAAGAGCGTGAGATAACAAAATTATCCATGAAAAATAATCCTAGGTATATAAAAATATTACTTATCATGGAAAAATTTCATAATAGGGAAATGTGGGACAAAAAACAAGAATATAGAATCATCATATTTTTAGAGTATCTAATAATTCCCACCCATAATTTTGTGAGTGTAATTCAAGAAGGCTCGCCCTTTCTATTGTGAGTATAATCCAATAAGGCTCACCATTTATGCTGTGAGTATAATTCAAGAAGTATCACCCTTTATTTTGTGAGAACAACCCAAGAAGTAATACCCATTATGTTTTGAGTGTAATCCAAGAAGGATATATATTTATGTTGTGAGAATAATCCAAGAAGGATGACCCTTTATGTTGTGAATGAATCCAAGTATAACCATGATTCATTATCTCATGAGATAAAAAACCTAAACCAATGAATTAGAGGGATATATAGATCCATAACCATCAATAATCCATACCTATGTGCTCTTTCGAAAATCAATCACTAATATTTGAATCATTAATTAATTAACTCATATAAAATAGATGATTTCCATCAATATATTCATATAACTTTTCATAATCCATATAGAGAAATATGGTGGACAATATCATAAGAACATATCTCAAGTGTAACATAAGTAATGTCAAATGATATTGATATATATGTAAAAAAACCATTTTAAAATTATTGGATAAATCACTTTGAAAAATAAGAAGAAATATCTGTTTTTGAAATTCTTGAAAACTTCTTAAGAATATATTCTTTAAAATGAAATACTTTTATCTTGGTATTTTTTTTAAAAATTAACCTTTAAAACCAAAAAGTTTTTTCATAAAAAAAATTATAAAGTAAATGTGATTTCAAAAACTTTCTTTGAGAAGACATAAAAACAACGAAGAATTATTTTTTAAAAACACAAGCCTTTAAAATCCCTTTTAAAATCAATAATTCCTTTTAAAAACTAAACTCTAACTTTTAAAAAATATAAGAATATTTCATTTAATTTTCAAGACCATCAAGGTTTAAAATCATTTATACATATATTTTAAAACATGTAAAGGAATATTAGTAAAGAAGAATGCTCATATGGTAAGAGAAACTGTAAAAGAGTTTTTTGAATTGTTTTTTACCATACTCATAAAAGATGATTTTAAAAGTCACATTCAAAAGTTATGTTCAAAAAGTTAAAGTGATTTTTTTTAAAAAAAAAATTATTTTTCAAAAGGATATTCAATAATAGAGCCTTGAAAATTATATAGAAGTTTTTAGAAGAAAATTTTAGTGGAATATAAAATATCAAATCACAAAAAGAAAAACATTTTTAATGCTTTTAAACACATTAAAAAAAACATATTGTAAAAAGGGATAATAAAAGTTCCTTTTGGAAATAGGAAATGGTAAATGAAAAATCCACATGAGATAACACATAATTGGGATTCCTAATATAAAGGATAACATTGGAGGGAAATGAAAATATGGTTATTTTGGGGGACTGTTGTTAAATAGTATGGGAGTTATTCTCAATAATAATATACTTTTCGAGGAAGAAATTCCTCAAGGTAAAATATTTGAATTAAAAATTAATTTTACATAGAGAGGAAGAGAAAGTGATAATAGAATAATAGTTCCATGAAATAAAATATTAGGTTGGAATAAACCGTGTTTTGAATAAATATGTACAAGAAGAATAATTATAACTTAATGAAGGGAGTTGAGTTAACAAAGACCCTTAAAACTTTGATATATTTTGAATAAAAATCCCTTGAAAGATAGATTTTTAGCCAGATATTTAAATCCCTTAAAATTAATTAACATTATGAAAAAAAATAAATCCATGAACTATATATACCCCACAAAAGTAAATAAGTTATGAATACAAATCAAATATCAATAAATCAAAATTGAGATAAAAAACCCTTAACTTTAATCTTTCTTAGCCAAACGTGTTGTGACCTCTTGTATAACAAAAATAAATATCTTAATAAGAATTTTAATAACATTATTCATTCCTATAAACTTTTATAAACTTCATTTATAATCATTTATTACAAGTATATTAGTTACTTATGTTTTATTTTCATCATCAGATGTTTACTAGTTTTGATTATTTTTTTAGTATTAGTTTCATAATTCTGGTTTCAATTATTATATATAGATACAAATTTCATCATTAAAATTTCATTAAAGGTAATATAATATCTTTTTAATAATTATTAATAATGTTTTAATTTCATTTCATAAGTATTTTAGTTATGATTTATGTTGATAAAGACTGTGATGAGCTTATTTCTATAATTTTAATGAATGAGGGGTAATATCTTAATAACATGTTACATATTAGTTTTATCAGTCTATAAAAAATAAAAATCATTATATAATTATTATTATCTAATATGACCATTATTTATGTTTATTTCATTACCCATGATAGAAATTTATATCATTGTTCATGTTGGTGGGTAAACCGACCCAAACCAAAACAATCCATAATCTATTAGTGAGTATGGTTTAGAAAGTGATTATTCTAGAATAATATTTTTTTTATAGAATAATAATGATATTATTTATATTTTTATGGTGTTTAATCAGGTCATGAGATATTTTGATGCATAATAAAATAATAGAGTGAAAAATGATAAGTCACTTTAATAGAGGTTGTAGTTCATATGTACACATAAGCAAAATGTTTGTTTTATATAGATCAGGAGGAATATGGGGAAAGGTTTAAAATTTCATAATATTAATAATGTTATAAATATCATATTAAAACTTGAAATAGTATTTTAGAACTATCTGTTTAAGTTGGTGATAACAAATCAAGCATGCCATTGATGAAGGTGGTAGTCCACATGTATACATACCAGTGACTTTATTTTTAGAATAGTTTTATAGGAATATTGAAAATGGATATTACATTAGTATAATAAAATTTTAGTATATTATTAATATTAATTTTATAATACTATCATGGATATATTTTCTTTTATGGAGTAGAAGAAGAAAATAATTAATAGATCTTGGTTGGAAACATTACCTCTCCCTTTAGATTCTCTCCCTTAGGTAACACCTTAAGGCTCCTTAGCTTGTTCTTTTGGAAATACCAAGGCTTATATAAAATGGGGAGAAATTTTAGGAGAGACTATATTAGAGGTTTTTTGGATACAATTTTTTAAAGGGTGGATAAATGTGGTGGAAGTGATATCCTTTTATAAGTGAAGAAATGAAAAATTGTAAATACCCATTACTTTTTCAATGATGACATGACAACATTCAGAGGTCAAAGGCTCCAAATGTGGGAAATAATGAATCTTGCTATGATATATGGTTTATAAATACTTTACCATTCATTTAAACACATTTTTAGACATTATTATTCTTTTACCACAAGTTTTTTTTATATTTTATCATTTTGGTTTTTACATTGGAAACTAGATTTTACCCAAGTAATTTATTTATTTTTTTAAAATATATGGCAACCATTTTAAAAAAATTTGATTCTATTAAAATAAATTTAACAACCATATAATATAATTCAATTTATAAATAAGATAAAATTATCTTTTAATTTAATATATTTAATATACAGAAAAACTATTTTTTAGAAAAATGTCATTTTCATCATTAAGTGTTCTTAATATTATATAAAATTAATTCCCAATAAAATGAGTGATAATATATTTTTATATATATTTAAAAAAAATATAAAAGTCATTATACAAAACAGATAAAATTTAATTTATTAGATAAAAATTACACAACACTAATAAAATAAATTTGTGAAAATAACCCTTTACCCATTATCATGGTCATTAAATTCAATCTTAGTAATCATGATTTTATGCCTAAAAATGAAATTGAAATTATTAAATAGTATAAAATTTTTGGTCCAAAATATTAAATACATTTTTTATATTTAATTTCTATAATTTAAGAAAACTAATTCTTTAATGTAAGTGAATAGAAATATTTTTTATAGTAAAGTATTACTTAAGTTTCGAAAATGTTAAACATGGGTCTTATCAATTAAAAATTGTATTTTTAAATGATTTATTTTACTTTATTAATATCTATTTTTATATAAAAAATTGTTTCAAAAACTTTTAATTCACTCTTATATAATGATAATTTCATAAAAGTGACAATATTAGAAAAAGTAGTATTTTTTCCCTATTCACTTAAAAAACAATTATTTTAGAAATTTTTTAAAAATCCACTATAAGATAATTTTGATATTATGAATTTAAAAACGAATTTAATTTCATAAAATTCAATTTTTAAAACTTATAAAATTATATCTTAAATTAAAATAAAATATATAAAGAAAACATGATTTTATTGAAAAAATGCCATTTTAAGACATTAAGCATTCTTAATACTATTTTTTATACATTTCAAATTTGTTACATTATTTTTATTTACTAGAGGTTTAATTATTTTTTATTTTTTAATAATATTTATATTGTCTTTCATAAATCATTTTAGTTTGGTGTTGCGTATGAAGTAAGTTATCAAACATAATATTAATTCAGAGAAAAAATATATTCCAAAATCTTGGGGTGTTAAATTCTATCACCCTTAAATAAATTTCAACATATCAATTTTTAGTAGGTTTGGGGTTTTTAACAACTTGGTTAGCGCATGATGACTCGGTAAGTGATTGTTACTTATAAATTTACTTTCTTATCTGTCACGACCCGTCCCCCAGGGTCCGTGCCGTTACTACCCCAAGCCCGCCTCCTGAAGACCATGGGATGGTGACTTATAGAGTCCCAAATCTTTTACATATAACATTACATTATTTTAAGAATAGTTATACATCATATTGAAAGCTAAGGATTGTTAAGTCTAATGTATTAGAAGACTTGGTACATAAAATATAAAACATAGGGCTAAAAGAAATACTACTTTAGTTAATCTCCATAAAGATATCCTAAATTCCTTTGAGCGCTTACATCTTCATAGGGTACCCTATGGAACACATGAAAAAAGGGATAAGCTAAAAATCCTAGTAAGGGAATGAAGATAAGGGTACATCTTAAGCACATGAGTTAGGAGGCATGACATAATGATATTCAAAGCATGTAACATATGAAATCATATCATATAAGCATGGGATCATATAAACATGGAATCATATAAATGTGGAAGAATCATAAAACATGTATTTAGTACGGGTCAAGGCTAACCTCCAATCCTGTTTCATATTTTATTATGGGTCAAGGCTAACCAGTAATCTCAATTCCCATTTTAGTACGGGTCAAGGCTAACCACCAATCCGGCTTCATATCACATATTATGAGACCTAACTTTACCCAATGCATTTGAGTGCTATATGGGCACACACATCTCAAAAATTTCATGAATATTCTTTCCACATAAATATTATTTCCACATAAATAATCATACATAATCAACCATTCATAAACATAAGGGTACCCATGGAAAGAATTGGGTACCAAAATCATGACATAAATCATAACCAATGAGTGTATCATGAAAGTGTCCATGAAAGAAAATGATTAGAACACACATGGATGTTCATAGGGTAATATAGGTACATAACATGGTAAGTGGTATCAAACAGAAGGTACACCATATATGAAATGTTATTGAGTAACATTAGTATTAAAATATTTTTATGCGGTTTTAAGGAAAATGCTATAGAGATTTTAAAATAGAATAGAGGACAATCTTTTATATAAAACCATAAGTGAACCAATAATTTTTTCATAATAAAAAGATTTATTTTATAAAGACAATTGTGTCTTAAAATAGAGGATAGAGTGTACTTGAAATGGGGTAAAAATTTGGGATGTTCCCTTAAAACAAGATTGCTTATCAGGAAGTATCGAGGTGGGAATCACTAAAAAATGTATATCCCCGAAAGATAATGAGGAATGGATCTTGGAACATGAGTTATGAGAATATAATAAGTATGTATAAGTTTTACATAAAAATAATATACAACTTTATTTGGGTAAAAATAATGATAGAGAAACCCAAAGGAGTAAAGGAGGTTCAGGTAGAATTCATTACGGATTGTTGGCATGGTATCAGGTGTACCTTAAAGCGATTTGATGAGAGAGAATGGGGTTTCTAATAACTTATAAATCATGAGGATAGTATGGTGGAAGTGAAAAATAATACCCCATCATTAGGTATCACACATAAAATGGCATAACATAGATGAAAATCTTGAAATAAAAGTGAAATAGGGAGGATCCCTTGCCTTATCGGTTGGTGTTCTCCATTTTTTATTAAATATATGAATAAACAAATTAGGTTTATTAATTAATAATTCCATATCCTCTTCTATATGTAATTGGTTTAGTATAATCATTTTAAGTTCATTTATAACCGTTTTGATTGGTTATGAGGTTCAATTTCATTGTTCGGGCTCGTTTGTTTACTTGGGTTTAATGACCGGTTTGATTCTATTCATGTTTGGATAAAAATGTAAGATGAAAGTGGTTTTACAGAATGGAAGTTATGTTCTATTAGTTAACATCCAGGAGATTAAATGGTTTTAAATTTAATTTGGTTACTTATAGTGAAGTTGAATTATTATATAAAACCATAGTGACATCGGTTTTTGTTAATTGGTGGGTTTGATTACAAAGAACATGTTTTACTTTATAACTTAATACCATTTGTACAAAAGGATTATTGAAACCAAAACATGATATATTAAATATATATATTATCTGGTTCAACCATAACAAAAATGGGTTCATGACCAAAATTAAAGATGATAATAGAAATTGATAAACAGTTGTCCTTGAATGTGCTAAATTGGCACATCTCAAATGGTGCTTTAATTTATTTCAAATAAAAGTTGGAAAAAGGAGAGAAGATAATGAAATATCTCACTAGAATAAATAAATTCTACTACATGTATGTTACTATAGTTATCATAATATTTGGGTGAAGGGAGGTGAGTAAAGAAACAAAAAGAAAAAAACTTAAAAGAAAAGAAGGAATTAGAAAGAGGAATTTACCTCTTGAGACTTCCTCCTTTGAGAACCTCTTAAAGGGAGAGGTTTTAGTATTTTGAAGAGGCTAGGGGATTTTGGACTTGGGGGAGGAGCTTGGGGAGAGATTTGGGCAGAATATTGGCAAGTCACAAGGCTTGAGAGGAGTAAAGAGAAGAGATAAGAATGGGTGGTATTTATAGTGGACGGGAGGAGGGTTTTCATATTTTTTTGATCATTAGTTTATTATTTCCTCACAAGATAAGAAATAGTAAGTATTCCATGACCAAGATCAGTAATAAATTCATGTGAGTTTGAACCAATTGGGCTTACATCAGCATATCATCATCAACGACTCAATAAATCCCTTATTTAGCATTTATCGCAAATTATCACATTTTACTATTCATAAAAAATTCAAGTATTTCATAAAAATCCCAAAAATTAACCCTAACCATTTTTCAACATTTAGAATCAAAAAATGAATTCCATTTTTCAAAAATAATTTTCAAAATATGATTATTTTAATATTTAATTAAAATCATAATTTATTATCAAAAACCCATTTTAAAACATTCATTTACTTGTTCTAAAATATAGATATATCGTACTTTCAACTTGAATATTAGTTATATATTATCATAGGTAAGGTTACTATTCATTAGGGTATATAACTATTTATAAGGGTATGTTACTATTCATAAGGGTAGGTTAGTATTCACCAAAAATTAAGTTTTTCTTATCGGGCTCCAAATAAGTTACTGATTGCAACCGTGTATGTCAGATTTTCAAAATCCCAAATAGTAAAGTGACAAACATATGTTTAAAGTTCACTTAGAACTTAGTATTTCATTATGCGGTGTTTTCATGTGATTTTATGACATATTTATAAGAAATGAATTTCCATTGAAAAAACATTGTGTCATTACATTCTTCCCCGCTTATGAAATTTCACCCTCAAAATTCTGTTTTACATTCTAAGCCAAAAACAGGTGCGGGTACTTTTCCATCATTGCTTCCTCCAGTTCCCATGTTGTCTCTTTGTACTTTTGGTTTCTCCATAGTACCTTGACCCGATGAGTAGTCTTGTTACGTAGAACTTTATCTCTACGATCCAAGATCTTCATTGGCTGCTCCTCATAGGAATGATCATCCTCCAATTGTACCACCTCTGAAGAGAGTACATGTGAAGGGTCTAGTATGTAATTCCTTAAGAGGGATACATGAAAGATATCATGTACTTTTGACATGGTAGGTGGAAGTGACATTTAATAGGCCATAGATCTAACTCGATCAAGGATCTCGAAGGGGTTGATGTACCTGGGACTTAACTTCCCTTTCTTTTTAAACCTCAGGACCTTATTCCATGGAGATATGCGTAGAAATACCATGTCTCAAAATTTAAACTCAAGGTCTCATCGATGATTATCTGCACAAATTTTTTGTCAACTTTGAGCTTCCTTGATATTCTTTTGAATGGTTTTCACCTTCTCCACCATTTCTTTGACCATTTTAGGTCCTAGCAGCTTATGCTCACCGACTTCATCCCAACACACTGGTGTTATGCATCTTTTCCCATAAAGGGCTTCATATGGTACCATTAAGATGCTCTAGTGGAAACTGTTGTTGTGGGAGAATTCAACCAGTGGAAGATGTTGGTCCCATCCTCCTTTTAATTCCATAGAACATTCTTTCTACATGTCTTCTAGTGTTGGAATAGTTCACTCGGATTTTCCAGCAATTTGAGGATGATAGGCCTTACTGAAGTTATGTTGGAGACTCTTCCAGAACTTCGAGGTGAATCTCGGATCACGATTGGATACAATAGATAGTGGAACTCCATGCAGCATTACCACTTCTTTGATGTAAGTCCATGAAAGTTTGTCTAATGAGAAGTCCTCTCAAATCATGATAAAGTGAGCTGTCTTTGTAAGACGATCCACAATAACCCATATATCATTGTTTCTTATAGATGTCCTTAGAAGTCTAGTGACAAAGTCTATGGTAATGTTCTCCCACTTCAATGCTGGTATGGGTAGTGGTTGCATCATCCCCTTAGACTTTTGTCTCTTAGCCTTCACTTTCTGACATACCAGGCACTTTGGGTATATTCAACAATCTCTCTTTTCATATTGTCCCACCAAAATCTTTCTCAGAGATCTCAATACATCTTCGTGCTCCCTGGGTAGATAGAGAAGGTTGAGCTATGTGAATCACTCAATTGCTCCTTCTTTATCTATAGATCAGATGGTATGCATAATCATGTCCCAAATCTTACAACTCCTTCTTCATCAATTTTGAAATTAGAGGATTTCCTATTTCTAATAGCTTCCACCCTTTTCTGAATTTCCACATATTTTCTTTGAGCATCCTTTATTTTCCCTAAGAGGGATGGTTAAGAAATCATTTGAGAAAGGATTGAAGATGTTTCTCCCTTAATGATTCAAATGTCTATCCTTTGAAAATATAAGAAGATCAAATCCTTCTCAATTCTCATCATTGATAAATATGTAGGATCCTTTCTACTTAGAGCATCTGCTACCTTGTTTTCCTTACCGAGATGGTAGTGGATTGAGCATTCATAATCCTTGATGAGATCTATCCATCTTCACTGGTGCATATTAATCTATTTTTGTGTGAATATATATTTGAGACTCTTTTGGTCAGTATATATCTCACACTTCATCCCATATAGATAATGCCACTAGATTCTCAACGCAAAGATCACAACCGCCAACTTCAGATCATGTGTGGGATAGTTTTTCTCATAGATTTTTAGATGACCTGAGGTGTAGGCTATCACTTTATCATTTTGCATTATCACACATCCTAACCCCTTCATAGAAACATCACTATAAACCACAAAGAGTTCTACACTTATAGAGAGTGTGAGTACTGGTACAGTGATAAGACTCTTTTTCAACACCTTGAAACAATTTTCACATTCCTGAGTGGAGAAAAATTGTACTCCCTTTCATGTTAGCTTGGTCATTGGGTTTGAAAATCATGAAAAGTTCTTCACAAATCGTTGATAATACACAGCTAGTCCCAAAAATCTGCGGATCTCCGTTACAGAAGTTAGCCTGGGCCACTCTTCAATTGCCTTTGTCTTGGAAGGGTCCACAATTATCCCTTTGCTAGTGATAACATGCCCCAAGAATGATACTTCCTCTATCCAAAACTCTCATTTACTGTAATTTACATACAATTTATCCCTTTGCAAAGTATTTAACACAGTATTCAAATTCTCCTCATGTTCCTCCTTTCTCTTGGAGTATATCAAAATATCATCAATAAATACTACCACAAATTTGTCAAGGTAATCTCTAAAGACTATATTCATTAAATCCATGAAAATTTCTAGAGCATTAGTGAGTCTGAAGGGAATCACTTTAAACTCATAGTGCCCATACCTCGTTCGAAAGGCAGTCTTGGTAATATCTTCCTTCATCACCTTTAATTGGTGATATCCTGATCGAAGGTCCAACTTAAAGAAATAACAAGCCCCATGAAGCTGATTGAATAAGTCATATATCCATGGAAAGGTATACTTGTTCTTTATCATGATTTTATTGAGCTCATGATAATCAATGCAGAGGTGCATTGATCTGTCCTTATTCTTGACGAAGAGGACTGGCGCACCCCACGGTGAAGCACTCGGGCATATAAAACCCTTCTCCATATTCTCTTGTAACTGCTTCTTCAGCTCTATTAACTCTACGATGTCCATTTTGTAAGGTTTCTTTGAGATAGGTAGAGATCCATGGATAAGTTCAATTAAGAACTCAACCTCTCGGTCAGGAGGAAGACTAGGAAACTCTTCAGGGAATACATCAGTGTAATCCCTCATGATGGGAATGTATTCAAGCATGATTCTATCCTTTTTCTCAATCATTTGATCTAGATATTCATGCTTCAAAGGAAACAATATCAACACTTGAGATGATTATTCTAAAGGAGATTCATCTTCCTCCTTACACTTGTAAAGAATTGGAGGATGCTTTGGGATGTTAAGAGTGATCTCCCTTTCCTGACAGTTGTTGGATTTTTATAACGATAGCCAATCCATGACCAAGATAGAGTCAAAATCCAATAAAGGAAGTATGAAAAGATTTTCTAGGAGTTTCAGTCCACAAACATTAACCGTGGAGGAGTTATAAACCATGTACACAATAATTTCACCATTTTCTATTCTCACAAATAACTTTTATTTAAAATTTTTAGGTGGCATTTGAATAGTTCTACTAAACTTGAAAGGTATAAAAGAATGTTTAGAACCAGAATCAAATAGTTCATTTTCTATTCTTGAATGAATAACTAGAGTACCTGTTATCACATCGTTGTCTAGTTCTACCTCAGAAGTAGTGATAGCATAAGCCCTTCCTTGTTTCCTTGGAGGGTGTTGTTGATTGCCTCTAACAACCCTTAGCTTAGGGAAATTGTTCGTATAATGCCCATGCTCCTTGCAGTTTTAACACTGCACTACAGGCTAAGTGTTGATATGAACCTTCCTTTCTTCTTTCACATTAGTGGGATTTTTTATATCCCTTCGGAAGTTCTTGGCTAGATGACCAAACATTCCACATTTGAAGAATTATCGGCTCCCTTTAGATAGTTCCCAAGATGATTCTTCCTAAAAATTTTACAAAGGGAAAAGTCTGGCTTCTTTCCATCATGGGATTTGTTCAATAAACCACCCATGTTCTTCTACATTCTCCACTTCTTATCACTGGACCCACAAGACCACTGAGAGTCTCTAATCTCCATTTCAACCTTTTGGGAACAATAGACAATATCCTCATAAATGTTGAAGTGTCGAATCTCCAATACTTTTCGTAGACTCAACTTTAGTCCACTAAAGAAGCGATCCACCTTGATTTTAATGTTCATGACAAAGCCAGATGCGTACCTTAAAATACTTGTAATGTTTTTTTCGTACACCCTGATGGACTCATCTTCTTTTTGCTTGAGTCTGAGGAACTATATTTCCATCTTGAGATAGAGGGTTTAAGAAAAATGTTTGTTGAAAAAAATCCTATTGAATTCCTCCTAATCAATAGAATCAATTTCCTATTAGGAATTTGTATTATTGATCATTTTCCACCACTGATCAGCTTCCCCATCAAAACTATAGACCACTAGTACAACCTTCTCTTATTCTGAGCACTGGAGGACGAAGAATATCTTTTCAATGGAGTTAATCCATTGTTCCGTTAGAAGGGGATCAAAAGATCCGCTAAACATGGGAGGCCTTTAAAGCATGAAGGATTCTATAGAAAATTGATCTTTCCTTGGAGTAGGAGGGAATTCTGCATGAATCAAGTTATTATTCATAACTCGAGCTAGCTGAGCAAGTACTATCATGAAGTTTTGAGCACTCTCTCCCTCCATATCAGGAATATCATTAGGTAAATCTTCACATTGCCTATCACATTGATTATTGGAACATGTTCTTCTATTTTCTTCCATTAACTAAGAAAAATAGCATATAATTTGAGGTCTTGAATAATTAGATTTTTGAGTATATAAAAGGAAAAATTAAGCATAAAATGATAAACTTGTAAAGGAGAATTATATCCTAACTTGTGATTCCTTAGGTTTATATCTAGGTTATGCTCAATCTATTTCTTAACTTATATCTTTTGGGATTTTTTGTCCCTTAATAATGGTTTGTACTAAGATCTTGAATCTACCAAAGCATATCCCCTAGGAGTGTGGTAACTAAGAGTGAGGAAAATATCATTGTCCTGTACTAGGATACCCCGAGTCAAGCCTGAAACTCTTTGTCAGAGTTTTGACTCCTAGGTATATCTTTTCTAGAGCCACCTCTACCTGGTCATATCCAGACAGGGATGTATTTTCTTGATAAACCACTTACTCAATACTCACTAAATTTTAGGAATGTTTTCTTATACTTAGTCTCATCCTTAAGGTTCTCACTAAGGTGCTCTATTCATAATCCCCCCAAATAAATAAACCATCCTCTGATACCAACTATAGTGACCCAAGCCTTTTACATATAACATTACACAATTTTAAGCATAATTATACATCAGAGTACAAGCTAAGTATTGTTAAGTCTAGTGTCTTGGAATACTTGGTACATAAAACATAAAACATGGGGCTAAAAGAAACACATCTTTATTTAATCTCCATAAAGAGCTCCTAACTTCCTTTGAGCCCTTACATCTTCATAGGGTACCCTAGGGAACACATGAACAAATGGATGAGCTAAAAAGTCCAGTAAGGTAATGAACATAAGGGTACATCTTAAGCACATGAGCTAGGAGGCATGACATAATGATATCGAAATTATGGAATATATGAAATCATATCATATAAGAATGGGATCATATAAATGTGAAATAATCATAAAACTTGTCTTTATTATGGGTCAAGGATAACCGCCAATCCCATTTCCCATTTTAGTATGGGTCAAGGCTAACTGCCAATCCCGATTCCCATTTTTGTATGGATCAAGGATAACCGCCAATCCCTTTTCACATCGCATCTCATAAGACTTAACTTTACCCAATGCGTTGGAGAGCTATCTAGGAGTACCCATATCAACATTTTCATGAATATTCTAGCCACAAAAATATTCTTTCCACATAAATAATCATACATAATCAACCATTCATAAACATAAGGGTACCCAGGAAAAGAATTGGGTACCATAATCATGACATAAATCATAACCAATGGGCGTATCATGAAAGTGTCCATGAAAGAAAAGGGTTAGAACATACATGGACATTCATAGGGTAAAATAGGAATATAAAATATTAAGTGGTGTCAAAAAGAATGAACAACATATATGAAATATATTTGAGTAACATTAATATTAAAACATTTTTGTGCGATTTTAAGGAAAATGCTATAGAGATTTTAAAATAGAATAGAGGAAAATATTTTATATAAAACTAGAAGTGAACCAAGAAGTTTTTCATAATAAAAGACTTATTTTATAAAGACAATTTTGGCTTAAAATAGAGGATAGAGTGTACTTGAAATGGGGTAAAAATTTGGGAAGTTCCCTTAAAATAAGATTGCTTATCAGGAAGTATCGAGGTGAGAATCACTAAAAAACATGTATATCCTCAAAAGTGAATGAGGGATAGATCTTGGACCATGAGTTTAGAGTATATAAATAATATGTAGAAGTTTTACATAAAAATAAAATACAAATTCATTTGGGTAAAAAGAAATATAGGGAAACCCAAAGGAGTTAATGTTGTTCATGTACAATTCATTGCGGATTGTTGGCATGGTATCGGGTGTACCTTAAAGGGATTTGATGAGAGATAATGGGGTTTATCATAACTTATAAATCATGAGGGAATTATGGTGGAGGTTCAAAATAATACCACATCATTAGGGATCATACATAAAATGACATAACATAGAGGACAATCTTGAAATAAAAGTGAAATGGGGAGGTTCTCATACCTTAAATCTGTTGGTGTTCTCCACTTTTATTAAAGACCTGATTAAAAAAATTTGGTTTATTAATTAATAATTACAAAACCTATACTATATTTAATTGGTTTATTATAATCATTTTAAGTTTATTTATAACTATTTTGATTGGTTATGAGGTTCAATTTCACTGTTCGGGCTTGTTTGTTTACTTGGTTTTAATGACCGATTCACTTATATTCATGTTTAGATAAACATGAAAGATGAAAGTGGTTTTCCATAATTTAAGTTATGTTATATTAGTGAACATTCAGGAGATTACATAGTTTTAATTTTAATTTGGTTACTTAGAGTGAAGTCAAATTTTTATATAAAACCATAGTGACAACCGTTTTTGTTAATTGGTGGGTTTGATTACAAAGAACATGTTTTGCTTTATAACATAATACCATTTGTAAAAAATGATTAAAGAACCCAAAATAGGATATATTACATATTTATATAATCTGGTTCAACCAAAACAAAAATTGTTTCATGACCATAATTAAAGATGACAATAGAAATTGATAAATTGTTGTCCTTGAATGTGCTAAATTGGCACATCTCAAACTGTGCTTTCATTTCTTTCAAATAAAAGGTGGGGAAAGGAGAGAAGATAATGAAATATCCCATTGGCATAAAAAAATTCCATTACATGTATGTTACTGGATTTGTAATACTATTTGGGTGAATGGTGGTGAGGAAAGAAACAAAAAGAAAAGAACTTAAAAGAAAAGAAGGAATTGGAAAGAGGAATTTACCTATTGAGATTTACTCCTTTGAGAACCTCTTAAGAGGAGAGGTTTTAGTATTTTGTAGAGGATATGGGATTTTGGACATGGGGGAGGATCTTGGGGAGATATTTGGGTAGAATATTGGCAAGGCATAAGGCTTGAGAGGAGTGAAGAGAAGAGGTAAGAATGGGTGATATTTATAGTGGAGGGGAGGAGGGTTTTCTTAAATTTTCAATAATTAGTTTATTATTTAATCACAAGACAAATAATAGTAAGTATTCCATGACCAATAACATTAATAAATTCATGTGACTTTGAAACAATTGGGATTACATCAACAAAACATCATCAATGACTCAATAAATCCCTTATTTAGCATTTATCGTAAATTATTGCATTTTACGATTCATAAAAATATTAAGTATTTCAGAAAAATCCCAAAAATTCATTGTAACCATTTTTTGACATGTAGAATCCAAAAATAAAGTCCATTTTTTGAAAAATAATTTTATAAATATGATTATTTTAATATTTAATTAAAATCATAATTTATTATCAAAAACATGTTTTAAAACATTCATTTACTTATTATAAAATATAGGTATATCATACTTTCAACTTGAATATTATTTATATTTTATCATAGGTGAGGTTAATATTCATTAGGGTATATCACTATTTATAAGGGTATGTTACTATTCATAAGGGTAGGTTACTATTCACAAAAAAATTATGTTTTTCTTATCGGACTCCAAATAACTTTCTGATTGTAACAATGTATGTTATATTTTTGAAATTCCAAAAAAAAGTGAAAAAATTATGTTTAAAGGTCATTTTGCACTTAATAGTTCATTATGTTGTGTTTTCATGTGATTTTATGACATATTTATAAGAAATGAATTTTCATTGAAAAAACATTGGTTCGTTACATGACTAGCGCCAAAGGTGTTAACCTGCAAGTGGGAGGCATTTGACTGAGTACCTGTACACACACACACACCCAACCACATCCCAACACACTGAAAGGGTGAAACAAGTACTACTAAAACAAGGCTGATTGTAAGTAAAACTGAAAGTAAGTGGGCCAGGATACAAACCCAACAAAAAACTGAAAACAACAAGTATAAAAAGGAAACTATAATGACCATACACAGAAAACTATACCTGATCGTGAGAGTAATGAAGCTACTGGATGCTGAAGTAGTATGTCATGTCCGCCCCATTCTACTGGGCCCTGCTTGGTCCTAGGACACCAACTCCACCATTTTAGCTTCCATTAGTCCCATCTCCTTGAGCACCCCTGTCAAAACGTCGGTCATCTACACCAGACACAACACATACGGGTGAAGCCCGTGTAGGGGTGAGTAACACAATACTTAGTAGGAACCCTAAAACAAAAAAGAAATACCACACAACATTTCTTCAAAGTAAAGCATGAAACACAAGACAACTCACACAAGGTATATACTAGGATAGTAATAGTAGCATCATCAGTCACATTATTGAACACCTCAGCTGCTGGAAAAATCATCCTTTAACAAGTACAATGGGCCTGCTAAGTCATGAATAAGTGCTTCCCACTAACCTTGGACTTCTTAGGCACACCTTCCCACCACGTTCCGTGGGTCTGCAAAGTCATAGAGAAGTGCTTCCCACTAATCTTGGCCATTTTAGGTACTCCTCCTCGTCACGTACCATGAGCCAACAAAGTCACAGAGAAGTTCTTCCCACCATGGGCCTGAAAATTCATAGATAAGTGCTTTGCACTAGGCCATGGTCTAGTCATAGAGAGTCGAAAGTCAGCAGTCCTCAGATCTCAGCCAACTGCGGGGTTCCGTATGTAGCGCACTTGGAAGAACCACTCCTCAAGACCTTCATAACATATTAACTTCCATGAAGGTCACTAAAGATCATTCCAAAAGATCCTCCTTGTCTAGAGGGTCCCAACAACAAAAATGTCTCATCAATCAGACACACAGTTTTCATGATACACGCATTTTAGTTACTAGGGGGACAATTGCGACTGGGCCTGGTCGGACCAACCAGACCAACCTGGCCCAGGGGTCCCACATACCCCGGTTTAAGATCGACTGACTCAAACTTACCCGATTTGGGTCTAGGTTGGTCTGGTCCGGTGTGTCCAATGGGCCTCGCTGGACTCGACCTAGTTTGACCAAGGGTCTATCCCACCAGGTCGCCCGACGACCCAGTGTAGTTTGGCCTGGCCCGAAGGGCGCAGGTCTAGCCTTTCGGCATGGGTCCAGCCCGCTAGGTGGGCCCCGCCCACTGGATGGGGCATGACCTGCCAACCCTAGGCCTGACCGCATTAGGTGGTCGAGGTGTGCCGCCCGACCAGGCCATGACAACTAGTCACACCCTGTCTCCTCTGCCCCATAGGACACCACGAGGCCTCCTCCTCTAGCCATGGTAGATGGACCGCGGCTCATCCAGCCGAATCAGGAGGCCCGAACGTGAGTCGCCTCCCTTCACGCAGTGCCTTCCTGACTCCACTGTTCCTCCGCTCCCACAACCTGATGGCCGTGATCTCCAGCCGCTGGCGCGCGCCGATGGGTTTGTTGCTCCACCCGGCCACAGGCATGGCTGGAGGCCCTCCGTCCCACTAACTGGCACGCAGCTGGCAGGATCCATCGTTGCCGCCACGTGCGACCACCAATACAGTGGCAGATCGTTCGGTAGACCACTAGATGCACACTGGTGGTCCGTTCTTCACGCCGCCTGCGTCTATGGACTCTAGAGTTCTTCTTCTTCTCTACGAAGGCTTTAAATCACCCTTTCTGTAGTTTTCAGAATGTGACCACCAAGAACGCACAAGAAGAGGTGCTCGTGCCTTTTTTGTGTTGGCCCAAGCCCTCCGTGTTAGAGGTTTATAATCAAGGGGGAGGCTCAGGGATTTTTGTTTGATCATACAAGAATAATATTAATCCTGAATAAAGAAATCCCCAATAGTGTTACACTCCTGCATAAACACACAGAGCACGGGTCAACCTGTATGTGGGTTGATCTATGTTCATCGTTTCAATAAAATGATGGGGAAAAACATCAAAATCATATACAACCACTACCTCGTTGAAATTCGATGACAAATAATTTTTCCTTGGGAGTCCAAGGCGTCAACGTTGTCACTTCTGGCTCCATTCTTCATGGTGCATCGAAGATAATGAAGATACACCTGCGTTCACTGTTCTTCATTGGGGACGATATTCACTGAAGTTTTTTTAGATAATCCTCCATTATTAATTCTCGAACTCCACACATTTGATTATTAAAATAAAACAAAAAGCGCAGCGACGCTGTCCCCATTAATAATGCTCATTAAATTAGCCTCATTTAATGAGGCACATTTAATAAGCCAGTAAGGTAAAAGTTTCACAGTTTCAATGATCCATTATTGACCCTCCATTAAAGTTCCTCGTCACAACCTCGTTGCAGCACCACAGCATTTCCATCCGCCACCCAACAGTGAGAAAGAAATAAAATAATTCTTTTAAATTCTTTTATTATTTTTCTCAAAAAGTCCAAAAAATAACTTTTCCACTCGACCCTTGCTAGAAATATTTAAGTCATTTCTAGGTGAATCCCGACATTCCAAATTCAACAGTGCCTCAGATTTTTTATCCAAGAATCAATTCAAAAGATAGAAAAATCCCTCTCACACGTTTACTGAACGTACCTTAAAAAAGTTCAAAATTTCATTCTGGGCTCTTCAGACCTCAAAATCACGTTCCATCAAATTTCACACTCTCTAAATAATTCCATTTAATTAAAAAAAATTACACAAAACTTCTGAGACATTACATTCTCCCCACTTTAGGGAACTATGTTCCTGAAATCCAAAACAAAACTAATCAAACAGATGGGGGTACTGAGTACGAATTCGAACCTCCCACTCCCATGTGCTCTCGTGGAGATTCTTGTGTTGCCACCGAACACACACCATAGGAATTGACTATCATCATAGGACCCACTACTATCGATCCTCTATCTCTATCGAGAACTCCACAAACATCTCCCCATCATCAATGTCCATCTCTCCCCGGTCGATGACGTGCAATAGATCATACACGTACCTCCTTAGTTGCGACACAAGGAAAACATCATGCACCCAATGCATTTTTGGGGGAAGATCTAGGTGGTACACCACCACACCAACTCTGCTCAGGATCTGAAAAGGTCCAATGAAACTCAGAGATAATTTGTCGTCCCAGCCAAATCTTCATAATCCTCATCGGGGTGAGACCCGAAGGAAAACATGACAACCATCCTCAAATTCCAAGGGTCTCTATCTCTTGTCGGCATAAGACTTTTTCCTGCTCTGTGAAATCCTCATCCACTCCTGGATGATATTCACCTTCTCGGTGGTAGCCCATACCAACTCTGGCCCCATGAGTGCCAACTCCCCTAGGTCTCTCCAACATATGGGTGATCTGCAAGCCCACTCATACAAGGCCTCAAACAGTGACATGTTGATGGTGGAGTTATAGCTATTTTTGTAAATAAACTCTACAAGTGGAATATGGTCCTACCAACTTTGACTTAAGTCAAGTACATAAGTACAAAGCATGTCCTCTAGGGTTTGTATGGTCTTCTCTGCTTGACCATCTGTCTGGGGATGAAAATCTCTTCTCAAACGCAGCTGCGTCCCGGATGCCTTCTGTAATCCCTTCCAAAATCGAGATGGAAAGTGGGTTTCATGATTTAAGATGATCATCGAAGGCGCCTCGTGATGCCACACTATCTCATGGACATAGCGGCGTTCCAAGCCCTCTACCAGTCCTTTCTCTCAGATGGGTAGGAAGTGAGCCAACTTGGTGAGTCTATCAACGATCACCCAAATAGAGTCGTGGCCCCTGGATGGATGTGGTAACCCCATCATGAATTCCATATAGATACCATCCCATTTCCACTACAGTACCTCGAGTGGCTAGGCCAAGCCTTCCGGAACCTGATTCTTGGACTTCACTTGCTGACAAGTGAGACATCGTAAAACGAACACGACCACCACTTTCTTTATCCTCAGGCACCAGTAATGATGTTGGAGGTCCTAGTACATTTTATCAACTCTAGGATATACCACCAAAGTGGATGTATGGAAGTCCCTCAGCACCTCCTCTCCCAACATCAATGGTACTAAGATTCACCTTTTGAAAAATATGACGTGCTACCCACCAATCGAAAATATATTAGGAGCCCATCTTGAGGATAACTGAGCATGTCGGGCCTCGCAGTCAACATTTACTAGCTATGAATCCCTGACTCACTATAAGAGTGGGGGAGAAATATTCATTGAATGAAGGTAAGTAGCTTCACCATCATCCACAATGGATATCTACATCATGTCTAACTACTCCATCTCCTCACTCAGCAGTTGTAATCCGGTCCTCTTACTGATCACGTCTTCCACCACATTCCCTTTTCTAGGAGTATTGTCTATCTCAAAGTCATAGTCCTAGATCAACTCTATCCATTACCACGGTCTCGGGTTTAGGTCCTTCTAGGAGAAGATATACCTGAGACTCTTATGGTCCGAGTAAACTATAAACCATTCACCCATCAAGTAGTGCCACCACATCTTCAAGGAAAATACAACTATTGCTTACTCCAGGTCGTGGGTTGCATAGTTCTACTCATGTTGTCTCAACTGTCATGAGCCGTAGGTGATCAATAACTTCTCCTATATTAGGACACAACCCAGTTTGGTCCCTGATGCATTGCAGTAATCTACATACCCAAATCCCTCCTCTGGTAGTCTCATGATGGGGGCACTAGTCAGTCTCTGCCTCAGCTCCTAGAAACTCTACTGGCATTTCTCCATCCACATGAAGGGTTGTTCCTACTGTTTCAATGTTGATAAGGGTGCTTCTACCCTGGAAATTTTGGGTACGAACCTACGATAGTGACTAACCAACCCCAAGAAGCTCCACACCTCAGTCACGCTCCTACGTGGCTCCTAAGAAATTACTTACTCTATCTTCATAGGATCTACTGCAACTCTAGCCTCTAAGATGACGTGTCCCAGAAAGTGGACTTCCCAAATCTAAAACTGACACTTAAAGATCTTACCATAAAGTTATTTCTCTTGGAGTGTATCAAGGACCATCCGCAGGTGTGTAGTGTGCTCCTCCTCCATTTCTAAGTACAACAAGATGTCATCATGGAAGACCACAACGAACCGATAATGGTAAGGCTAGAAGATCCTATTCATGAGGTCCATGAACACTAATAGGGAATTGGTCATGCTGAAAGGCATCACTAGGAACTCATAGTGGCCGTATCGTCACCTGAAGGATGTCTTTGGTATATCCTCATCCCGTAACTGAAGCTTGTGATAGCCTGATCTGAGGTCTATCATTCAGAACCACATCACTCCCTTCATCTGGTCAAATAGGTCATCAATTCTCAGCTGTGAATACTTGTTCTTCATAGTCACCTAGCTCAGGAACTGGAAGTCCATGCACAACCTCAAATTCCCATCTACCTTCTTGGAAAAAATCACTGGGGCTACCCATGGTGAAACGCTAGGCCTTACGAACCCCTACTCCTACAATTCCTCTAGCTATACCCTCAGCTCGCAAAGATCCGTGGGAGCCATCTGATATGCCAGTGTGGATATTGGTGCCATCCTGAGGTACATGTCGATGCAAAAGTCTACCTCTCTGTGAGGAGGTAGTCCCGGAACATCCTTAGGGAAAACACCCTCTTACTTTTCCACCACTACAGGAAATCTCGAACTCCTCTCATCCACTACACTGAGGGTGGGTCTAGCCAACTTGTGAGTGATCAGATACAACCTCCTCCGAGAAAGTCTGTCCTGTGCTACAAGGGTTTCCTTCTAACTGGTAAAGGAAAAACTGGTTCCATATCTATGAACACATCATACTATATGCCTAAAACATTTGATCTGAGCATGGACTGTAGATAACCAGTCCATACCTAGGATTACATCCTAAGGCCTCGACGTTGCTACTAGGAGATCCCAGTTGAAGCTATCGCCTCCTAGAGTAAGCTCACACTACTGGTACCAGTGTGTGATCATCGAATCCCCTCCCATAAGAGTATCTATCCATAAGGATCGAGCCAATAGCTCAACCAGAATCTCTGAGCTCCGAACGTGAGTCGTGAAAAGGAAGTATTGTCTTGCACCTATGTCTATAAGTGCTGCATCTAGGGTAAAGAAGTCATAGATCGTACTTCAGATCATCTATGGAGTGTTGTGGTCATAAGACTCTACTGACTAAAGCTATGCTAGGCCCTGTCCTCTTGCTCCCTAAGGATGGGGTAGAGCACCTAGGGGTGGTGACGGTAACATCTCAAACCGCCACCCACTTCCAAATGCTCGAGGAGCTCCCCTTCCACGTACGCCACCCTGTGGACCTCCTCGCTTAAACCGGTACCACTTCCTCGATATCCCCTCAACCATATGCTGGTCATCTTTATGTTGGGTTGGGCAGTCACGTACCATGTGTCCCTACCCGCTGCACGCAAAGCATTACTTGGCTCCTTGCTGACTCCCCCTGGACTAGGAGCCCCGCACTACCGACCCTAAGTCCAGGGGTTGGCCTCTGAAAGACCTAGACCACTTGGGCCCACGTGTATGCTATCTTCTACCTGCGGAAGACTATACCACCTGGGGTATGCTGGGGGCTCTAGCTATCGGCGCCTGCTCTGCCAAGAATCTCTCCAAAAGAAGGGCCTGCTATAGCACCCCGACCTGGGTAGGGATGTTGAGAGATAACACTGATGCCCTGATCTCCCACCAGATTCCCAAATCGAAGGCTCAATCCCTAAAGAAAGGGTCTCACACCATGTCTCTGGAGTAGCGAGATAGATTGGTGAACCATGCTGAGCACTTAGCCACCATCATGCTGCCCTGCTGAAGGTGAAGCAGATCCTGGATGCACACAGAGCGCAAGGCATTAGGAAAAAAATCCTCCTTGAAAAGCTGCTCACTATCTTTCTAGGCGAGGGTTACCTCATCGTGTCTCTGGGTGGTCAAACTCCACAATCTCCCTACTGAGCCCTGTAGAAGGCTTGCTACCAATATTTCTATCTGGTCAGGCATGTCCTCACTAGGAGAAAGAACCATGTCATAGCCTCCATCCAGTCCTCAATGACCGGAGGATCCATCTCTCCCTTGAACCTGGGAGGTCTCTATCTCTGAAACTCATATAGGGCATTGAGCCTACGAATTCCCTCTACCGAAAACGCCGATAGTAGATTTTTACCATCAGGTGGTGGTAGCACTGGTGCACCACTATCTGGGGATATCTCTAGGACTGGTCCCTGAACGGACGCCTTTTCGCTAGGTGGGCTATCCTCAAGACCTAGTATCGGGATCCTACCTGGTCGTCCACATGGAGGCATCCTGATAGTGGTCAAGATGTACCACAATTAGAAGGTTATAAATATTGATCTGAATTTTATTAAAAAGAACATAAGGAGACACATATGCAACCAATGTTTTCATGTATTGAGCTGAAAAAAATTCAAGGTCCTGGTGTATGGATACATCGACCGCCACAACAACACTGGAATCCTAGAATATGAATGTCAAAGTCGAAACACTTAACACTATTTGCCCAAAACAAAACAACAGACATCGATCTTTCTAGTAGGACCGACCACCCTTTGATACCACTTTTTCATGACCCGTCCGTCGGGGCCTGTGTTGTGACTACCCCAAGCCCACCTACCGAAGGCCAAGGGATGAAGACTAGCACCGAAGGCATTAACCTGCAAGTGGGAGGCACTTTCCTGAGTACCTATACGGACACAAACGCCCAACTATATCCCAACACACTGAAAGGGAGAAACAAGTACCACTGAAATAAGGATGAGTGTATGTACAACTGAAAGTAAGTGGGTCCAAATACAAACCCAACAATGAACTAAAAACAAAAAGTATAAAAAGGAAACTCTAATAGCCATCTATAGTAAACCCCACCCGATTGTGAGAATAGTGAATCTACTGTAAGCTTAAGTAGTATGTTATGTCCACCCAATCCTACTAGGCCCCACATGGTCATAGGACACAAAATCCACTGTCGTAGCATCTGTCGGTGCCATCTCCCTAATAACCCCTATCAAAACGTCGGTAATCTGCACTAGACACAACACATGCGGGCGAAGCCCATGTAGGGGTGAGTAACACAGTACTCAGTAAGGTCCCCCAAAACAAAAAGGAAATAATACACAACAATTCCTCGAAGTAAAGAATGAAACATAAGACAACTCACACAAGGTATATTCTAGGATAGTGACAGTAGCACCATCGATCACATCTTCAAAAACCTCGGCTGCTCGAGACTCCTCCTCTAACGAGTACAATGGGCCTACCAAGTCATGATGTAGTGTTTCCCACTAACCTTGGATTTCTTAAGTACACCTCCTCACCGCATACCATGGGCCTGTAAAGTCACATAGAAGTGCCTCCCACTAATCTTGGACAACTGAGGTACCCCTTCTCATCGCGTACCTTGGGCCTGAAAAGTCATAGATAAGTGATTCCCACCATGGGCCTATAAATTCATAAAGAAGTGCTTCCCACTGGGCCATGGTTGAGTCATATAGAGTCAAAAGTCAGCAGTCCTCTCGTCTCAGCCAACCATAGGGTTCTGTACATAGCGCGTCTGGGAGAACCTCTCCTCAAGGCCTTCGTTATATCTCAAATTCAATGAAGGTCACAAAAGAGCATGCCAAAAGATCCGCCTCATCGAGAGGGTCCCAATGCAGTAAACGTCTTCTCAGTCGAACACACAATTTTCAAGATACATGTGTTTTAGTAACCAGGGGGCCGGTTGCGACAGGGCCCGGTACGACCCGGTCAGACTAACCCAACCAACCTAGACTGGGGGTCCCACATACCCTGGTTTAAGATCGATCGACTCGACCTGACTAGATTCAGGTATGGGTTGGTCTGGCCAATGGGCCTTACTGGAACCGACCTGGTTTGGTTGAGGGTCTAGCCCGTCGGGTCACCCAATAACCCGGTCTAGTCTGGCCTGGCCCAAAGGGCGCAGGCTTGGCCTGCCGACATGGGTCCAGCCCGCTGGGCTTCGGGACCTACCCACTGGGCTATAGGTCTGGCCTACTGGCTGGGGCACGACCTGCCGACACGAGGTCTGGCCGCATGAGGTGGTCGGGGTGTACCGCCCCACTAGGATGCAACGACTGGCCAAATTTGGTCTCTTTTTCCCTGAAGGACACCACAAGGCCTCCTCGATGTAACACAGCTCATCCAGCCGAACCGGGTGGACCAAAAGTGTTCCACCTTCTTTCACAAGATTCCCTCCTAGCACCGAAGTTCCTCTGCTACCGCGGCCTGATTTCTGTGGTCTCCAGCCGCCGCGGCGCACTGCTCTACCTGGCCATCGGTGTGGCTGGTGGCCCTCCATCCCACTGAACAAAACGTGGCTGGAACATGCTACCACTGCATGCGGCTGCCACCGCCAGTGCTGGTGCGGTGACAGATTCTTCAGTGGACCACCAAACGCACACCGGTGGTCCGTTCTTCACGTCACCTACGTCTATGGCCTTTGGCATTCTTCTTATTCACTACGAAGGCCTTAAATCACCCTTACTATCATTTTGAAAATGAGGCCACCAAGAATGCATAAGCAGAGGTACTCGGACCTTGTTCATGTGGGCCCGAGCCCTCCCTGTTAGAATTTTATAATCAGGGGGGGGGATTGAGGATTGTTGTTTGATCACATAAGAATAATCTTAATCCCAGATAAAGAAATCCCCAATAGTGTTACCCTCCTACATAAACACACGAAGCACGGGTCAACGTGTTCCTGGGTTGATCCATGTTCATCATTTCTAGAAAAGTACAGATAAGAACATCAAAATCAAATAAAACTCCTACCGCGTTGATGTTCTATGCTGAAGAATTTGTCCTCAGGATTCCAAGGTGTCAACATCGTCACTTCTAGCTCCATTCTTCTAGGTGCGTCGAAGATGATGAGGATCTTCCAGTGTTCATCATTCTTTGTTGGGGAGGAGATTTTCCAAAGTTTTGTTAGAGAATCATCCAAGTTTAATTCCCAAAATCCACACGTTGGTTTATTAAAAGAAAACAAAAATTTCAGTGACTTTGTGACCGTTAATAATGCTCATTAAATTAGCCTCATTTAATGAGTCACATTTATTGATCCATTAAGGTAAAAGTGTCACAGTTTAAAATGAGCCATTATTGACCCTCCATTAATGTGCCTCGTCACCGCTTCATTGCCACACCGCAGCATCACCGTCCACCACCCAATAGTGAAAAATAAATAAAATAATTCCTTTAAATTATTTTATTATTTTTCTCCAAAATTCCAAAAAATAACTTTTCTTCTTAGCACTTTCCGACTGAAGTTAAGTCGTTTCTAAGTGAATCCCAATGTTCCGTATTCAACGGTGCCCTTAGATTTTTGATTTAAGCACAGGTTCAAAAGATAGAAAATCCCATTCGCACGTTTACTGAACATAACTTAAAAAAAGTACAAAATTCCATTCCGGGATCTTCGGTATCAGAATCACGTTCCATCGAATTTCGTGGTCTTGATATAATTCCACTTAATTAAAAAAAACACAAAATTTCTGAGATAATACACTACCATCACATACACTTATATAATATTGCTTAACTTATGTTAAGGATGAATTGGTGGTGTACTACTGGGTTTTATACTTAAACCCTGCATGATAATATTGATGAATGTTCATACTTCTTTGACCTAAATTTCAGATGAGGGAAGTGGCCCTACTTATGTAAGATGTACCAAAGAAGTAGGTTAGTTGTGGTGATGTAAAGGAAAAATATGAAATCATTTGAGGAGATATCTCCTTATTTATTCTTTTTTCATTATTTATTATTTATGGATCTACCAAATTAGGGTACCCCTTGACCTATTAAACTATATATTGTATGTAATATTATTATATCATGGGTTGATGTTATTTTCATTTGATACTCTATTTCCTTTTCAGTTTTTCTGTTTATTAGGATGATTGTTTCTACTATTATGTACTCTGATTATTATATGTTAATGAGGGAACAATCTCCCCACCATTTCACTTAGGCCATCACAGATAGTTGGCAGCCTCTTGCATATGAGAGGCATGCATGAGGTTATGTGAAAGTTTAACCCAGACCTAATGTTTCGATTCGTAGTGGTACATACTGTCTTAGGCCCACTCATTATTAATCGAGTCAAGACCGAGTTGATACTCAATTAACCTTTTTCATGGTGATTATGCTTAGGTGAATTTTTTCTATAAATATATCCACATAGTAGTATCTAGACATAGATTTAATTTCTAGTAAAACCAAATACTAAAAATTTTACCAAAAGTTCATGAGGTTACCCTATACTTAGACTTATCCTAAGTGTTTTCAATAAATCCATCTAATACTAATCATAAAAAATAACTAAAATAATAATAAAAAATAACTAAAATAATCCTCCAAAAGTATTGAAATAATCTTAAATATAACCAAATTAATTCTAAAAAATATGTAAACCATGCTATGATATCAAATGAGGCACCTCCAACCCGCACTCCTAGGTCTTATGCTAAAAAACACTTTCATTAAAAATTTCCTTTGATACAAAGTGAGACATGTTCAAATATATATTTAGTGATTTAACATTAAATCCGATAATAATCATACAACCCTAAGAATGAAATGTTTAGTGTCTTTGAGGATTAACTCCCATGTCTTTTTCATCCAAAAAAGAAAATTTTACACTATACTAATATTCAATTTTTTATATCTTCAACATATCCCACAAATTATCTCTATATAAACATTCCTTCTAAATATAGTCCTGTATACAATTTCCTGGGGAAAAGGAAACAAAAGAAAGGGGTGAGCTCAAATGATCAGTAAAGTAAATAATTTTCAACATGTAATCAAGGGTTAGATCATAAGAATAGGAGAAAACATGATCAGAGGATAAATATCTTATTAAAAATAACATGGAACAATAATATTTTTCCATAATTCTTGATATAAGGACATGTAATATTAAATGAATAAACATGTACCCTAGAATAAGAGTGTGAGATAATAACAAGATCCATAGAGCATAATCACAGATATATAAAAATATGACATGCCATGGAAATGTAGCATAACAAGGAAATATGGAACAAAATACAATAACATAGATTCATCATATTATGAGAATATTGAATTAGGTCCACCCTCTATGTTGTGAGTGTAATCCAATAAGGTTCACTATTTATGTTTTGATCACAATATAAGTAGTTTGAACCTTTATGTTGTGAGAATAATTCAAGAATGCCCACCCTTTATTTTCTAGGTGTAATCCAAGAAGGATCACCCTTTATGTTGTGATCGTAATCCAAGAAGGCTCACCCTTTATTTTGTGAGCGTAATCTGATAAAGCTCACCCTTTATGTTTTGAGCATAATCTAAGAAGGCTCACCCTTTATATTATGAAAAAATCCAAGTATGCCCACAATTCATTATGTCATGAGATATACAAACTTAACCAATGGATTGGAGGGATATATAAGACACCACTCATAAATTATCCATACATATGCATGTAACTTGAAATAAATCATTATTATTTCAAACATAACTTAATTAACCCATGTAAAAGTGACATATTTCAAGAAGGAATCGATAAAATATTTCATAATCCATACAAATAAAAAATGTGGATGGTATCATAAGAACAGATCCCAAGTGTAACATAAGTAATTCTAAAGGATATTGATATATACTTATTTTTTTTTTAAATTATTGGATAAATAATTTTTAAAAACAATAAGAAATATCCATTTTTGAAATGATTTCAAACTCCTTAAAAATATGTTCATTGAAATGAAATACTTTTATCTTAGTAATTTTTTTAAAAATCACCCTTTATATCCAAAAAGGTTTTTTAGAAAATAAATTTTATAAATTAAAAATTATTTAAAAATATTTTCTTTAAGAAGACATAAAAGCACTAAAAAATTATTTTTTAAAAACACTATCCTTTAAAATCCCTTTAAAAACCAACAATTCCTTTTAAATATTAAACTTTTAATTTTGAAAAATATAAGAAAAATAAATATTATTTTCAAAATCATCAAGGTTTAAAATCATTCTAAAAACCATTTTAAGAAATGGAAAGGTACATTTATAAATAATAACTCTTATATGATTAAAGAAACCATAAAATAGTTTTTAGAATTTTTTTACCATACTTGTAAATGATGAAGTTATGGGTTAAATTTAAAACTTATTTTCAAAAATGTGAAATGAATTTTTTTAAAAACATTAAATTTTAAAAAAGATAATAAATAATTGATACTTGAAAATTATTTAAATGTTTTTAGAATAAATTTTAAGTAGAAGATAAAACATATGATCATGAAAGGAAAATTTTTTAAGACTATTGATGTTTTTTGTTGAAAACCCACATTGAAAAAGGGGTTAATAAAACTTAATTTTTAAAATTGGTAATGGAAATTTAAATATAACATGAGATAAAAAATAATTGTGTTTCCAAATATAAAGGAGATAATTATAGGTATAGGAAAATATGGATATTGAGGGGAAACCATCATTTAAGAGGATGAGATTTATTCTCAACAAGGATATACTTTTTTTGGAAGAAATTCTTCAAGGTAAAATATTGGAATTAAAAATCTATTTTACCAAGAGAAGAATAAAAAGTTCCATAAAATTAAATCTTATAGTGGAATTATCCAAGATTAAAGGAAATAATTTTAATAAGAATTATTATAACTTAATTAATGTAGTTGAGTTAAATACCCTTACAACTTTAGTATCTTATGAATCTAAACCCCATAAAAGATATAATGTGAGATGGATTTGTAAATACCTTAAATTGAATGAAAATTTTGAGAAAAATAAATCTATGGATAAAATATAAAATAAAAAAATAAATAATTAGGGAATATAAATCATATATCAAGGATGAAAAATTTAGATAAAAACTATTACCTTTAATCCCTCATAGTTGAATGATTGGAAACTTCCTATATAAAAAAACAATAAATATATTAATCACCTATTTTAGAACCTTTTTCATATCTATAACCTTTTTTAAACTTTATTTATAATAATTTATTACAAGTATATTAGTTATGTTTCAATTGCATCATCTGAGGTTTATTAGTTTTGATTGTTTTGTTTAATACTGAATTCATAGTGGTGGTGTTAATTATTATGCATAGATTCAAATTTCATCATTAAAATATAATTATAGGTATAGAAATAAATGTTTTATAATGATTAATAATGTTCTAATTTCATTTAAAAATTATTTTAGTTATGATTTATATTGATTAAGTCAATAATGAGATTATTTTGGTTATTTTAACAAATAAGGGGTGGTATCTTAAAAACAAGTTAGATATTACTATTTTTAATCTAGAAAAAAATTTATTTACTTATTATTTTCCAATATCACAAGTATTTATGTTTCCTTAATTACCCATGAAATAAATATATATCATTCTTCATGCAAGTGGTTAAACCGACCCAAATAATAAAAAACTATAATCTATGGGTGAGTATAGATAAGAAAGTGATTCCTTTTGTGATGAATTGACCCAGATACCCTGAAAAACCAGTAACTAACCCGAGCCATCACACACCCTAAGGGGATTCCTCATCCTCATGGGGTTGTAACTATCACCTGTGAATCAAAAAAAAATCACAAGTAATGATTTCAACCAACCTGAAGCTAACAAACCTGAAACATATATATATAACAAAGAGAAACAATATAAGAGAAAATAGGAATAAATATATATTCCATAATTGAAATAAGCTAGTGGAAAATATAAAACTAAAAAGTATCTAAATAAACTCCAAGGTATGAGTCCAATAAAAAAGGACATAACCAAAATGAGAAATATCTCTTCTATGTGATAGCATGAGAAAACTCCCACTATCTCACCACTATTTACCTAGACACTGATGGCAGAAACCTTTGCGTCTCACTATGGAACCTCTACTTTATCTACTTTAAAAGGCATAAACTAGTCTACACACCACTGAAGGGGTGAATAATATGTGATATAAATAGGCTCAGTAGGATCCCACCCAGGTGTTCCATAACATGTCTCTATACAATAATACAAACATGCTCAACTTTAAAAAAAAAACAAGGCATGATAATTAGTTAAACATTTTTTATATCACACAATTCCAAATAATACTGATAAAAAAGTTTCAAATCATATCACATATATCAAAGTAAGAATGTATCACATATCATATCAAATCTAAAATATTAAAAACCAAAGTACATGTAAATCACACCAAGGATCACTATAGTTCAGGATAGCTACAAAACTCATACCTAAATAGAGATAATCATGCACATTAAGTATCTGTACATCTGCATCAAATTTAGAGAGTAGAGGAATACCCCTACAATTAAACCTCGCAAAAGGTCTAACAAGTCCCTATAAAAATGTTCCTAGGTAGATGAGTAACACCCCATGAGGGAACCCCCTAACAATATCAATGGATGAGGCCTATTACTACACCTTTTAGCTAAGTACCTATGGCTTCCCATGTGCTACATTTTCTAAATAATTTCTCCAAAAACATTCATTAAAAACTATTTAATAAATCAATTTCCCAATTCTTTGAAAATACCCTTTTGTTTTACTAAAATAAGTGGAAACCAAATTTTCTCAAAAACCCATTTTCACACACACAAAAATCAACTGATCAATCATGAAATTTTATTTATAAAAAAATTTATAAATCCAAATAAATCAAGGTTCATCCGACAAAGTCTAGAGATATGACTGTTTTCTACAACTTGGGTTGCACATGCCCACAACAGAATCCACTGGCAAGAAAGGAACACAAATAAAAAACTAAAGGCCTTAGAACTGATTCACCAATCTTAGAATCAATTTAACAATAGAAGCAGTTGGCGGATAAGATAAACGATACATACCTCATGGAACTCGCACACCACACCACAACCGACACAAGATCTAGAATCTGGGAGAAAATCACACAATGGATCTATAAAGGATCAAGAGGAACATCACCATAAGATCAATAGATCCACATATCACAATGGCACAACTATGATAAATGAAAATGAAGAAGAAGAAATATTGCTCACCTGGAGAGATGCAGCACAACCACAATGAAGATCAAACGCCAAATGATGTATTCTAGAATGAGAGGAGACCCCCAAAACTGCCTAAGAGATCTTCTAGGTTTGGATAGAGAATCATTCACATTGAATGGAAAGAATCATATGTGTAGCATGGTAAAAATCACTGGTCATAAACCTTTCATGATGTGCCTTTCACGATGTGAATTTCATGATTTACAAGATACGCCAAAAAAGGCATTACCTCATATTAAAAATATAAAACCCGTCTATCTTATAATGTGAACTAGTTTCACATATTGTAAAATTATCATGATCAAAACCATTTCATGAAATATTCCCTGTAATGAATTCATGTCATGTAACCAGTTCATGATGTGCATCTGTCCATTAGGTAGATTCTGCAGAAAAATATAGAAAATCCCCCAAGTCAACCCAGACCCCAAAGAAAATGCTATTAAGACTTTGAAAAACGTATGACCTAAATATATTAATTCCAAAAATTCACATCCCCACACTTTAGGTTATTTTCTCCAATAATCACTCCCTTCCCTCAAAAGGCCTGAAACATACACAAATGAAGAGGGAAATAAAAAAGAGGCAATATGTACCTAAAAGAAGTTAAAAAATGTTAAAACTTTGAAATAATATCATTATTTGGAAATAAAAATGCTAATTTTTTTAATATGGTGAACTAAGTTATAAGATATTTGGGTACATAATCAAATTATAGAGTGAAAAATAAAATATGTCACCTTTATGGTGGCGGTAGTCCACACATATGTACGTGAAAAATGTTCATTTTTTATATATAGTGAGGAAGATAGGGAATGTTTTAAAATTTCAGAATATTAATAATTCTATAAATATCATATTAATCCTTTAAATTGTATTTTATAACTATCTATTTAATGTGGTGATAAAAAACATGTCATTTATGGAGGCAGTAGTCTATATGTACACATGATGACATTTTCATTTTTCAAATGGTTCTGGAGGAAGGTAGTAAATGAATATTACATTAGTATAATAACATTTAAATATATTAGTAACACTTATGTTATCATAATTTCATGTATAGATTAGGTTTTAGGTGGTAGAAGAAGAAAATAATTAAGAGAACTCGGTTGAGAACATTACCTTTGCCTATGGATGTTCTCCCTTGGGTAGCATCTTAAGGTTCATTTGATTGGTCTTTTAGAAATACCATGGATTAAAAAAATGGGGAGATAGTTGATGATAGATTATAGAAGTGTTTTGGTTTATATAATAATTTATAAAGGTTGGAGAAATGTGTTACAAGTGATCTCCTTTTATAAGTTAAGAAAATGAAATTTTTGTAAATACCCATTACATTTTCAATGATTTCATTACACTATACATGGGTCAAAGGAAAAAAAAGTTAGAAATAATAAATTTTTGGTTATATAAGACTAATAAAGTCTCTAAAATTAATTTCCACATAGGTTTTAAACATTTTTCCAATCTGTTACTACTATATTTTTATATTTTACGATTTTGGTTTTTACCTTTATAACTAGTTTTTACCCAAGTAATTTATATTTAATTAAAAATATAATATTACCCATCATACCAAACATTTATGTTTAAAACAAAATTTTAGATTCCATAATTCAATTTAAATATAATATAAAATTAACTTTTAAATCAAAACATTTAATATATAGAAAAATTATTTTGTAGAAAAGTGTTGTTTTCAAAACTAAGTGTTCTTAATCATATATAACATTAATTACCAATTAAATGACTAATAATATATTTTTATATATTTTCAAAAATTATATGGAATTAATTATATAAAACAAATCAATTTAATTTATTATGTAAAAAATACCCAACATTAATAAAACAATTATTTGAAAATAACCCTTTTTCCATTATCATGGTTATTAAATTCATTCTTAGTAATCATAATTTTATGCCTAAAAAATAAATAATAAATATTAAAAAATATAAAAATATGGATAAAAAATATTGAATACTTTTTTTATATTTAATTTCTACAAGTTATGAAAACTATTTTTTAATATAAGTAAATAAAACTAGTTTTTATAGTAAAGTATTACTTAAGTTTCCAAAATGGTAAAAATGTTTTCTATTAATTCAAAATAGTATTTTTAAATGGTTTATTTTACTTTATGAATATATATTTTTATATAAAAAAATCTTTCAAAAACCTTTATTTGATTACTGTATTATGATAATGTCATAAAAGTGACAGTGTTAGCAAAATAATTTTTTTTCTCTTTTCACCTAAAAATTAATCATTTTAGAAAAAAATTAAAAATTGTGCCTATTCTAATTATAGAATTATGAATTCAAAAATTAATTTCATTTTAGAAAATTCATGTTCTAAATTTTAAAAAAAATTCTTTTAAATAAAAATTCAATATATATAGAAAAAAAATTAATGAAAAAATTCCTTTTTAAAACATTAAATGTTCTTAATAATATTTTGTATGAATTTATAATTGATTATAATTTTTTTTATTTACTAGAGGATTTATTATTATTAAATTTTGTTAATAATATTCATCTAATTTTCCTGGAATCATTTTAGTTTGGTGTTGAGTGTGAAGAAAGATATCAAACATAATATTAATTTAGAAAAAAAATATTTCAATATATCAGGGTGTTACCTAATGGATGAGTAACTTTTTAGTAGAATATTGAATTTAAATTTTTTTAGTTTGTGGGTATTTAAGTTATCTTTCCACATATTTTATAATCAAACCAATTTGATTATGCAAGACCAAATTATGGACCAAACATTGTATATGGGTCTAATCTATCTCACCTAGATTTCTTCTCTTTTTAGGACTTAATTGGGTCTCTTATACTTGGATATAGAATTTTCCCCAATTAGATGTATTTAAGCCCCATAACTTTATTATCCTAAAAAAAGAATTTTAATATTTGGAACATTTTTGTGAATGTTATGATAGAAACATCAAATTACTGCCAAATTAGGTCATTACATGTAAAGATGAAATTTTATGATTTTATCCCAAAACCTATTAATCATATAACTTTATTCATTAAATGAATAAAAATGTAATGGGATAGATGATGAAATATATCAATAAATTTCATTCATAAAATCACCCACACTTAATTTTTAACTTTGGGACAAAATAATATATTCAAATCAAAATCCACACCTAAATCAAAAGTTAGAAAATTCCCAAGATTCTTTTAAAAGTTAAATCGACCATGCATCCTTTATGAAATCAATTTTACTTTCATTTTTCCTTTTCCACATTCAATTTTTTTCAGCATCATTCTTTAACCCTGACAATATGTTACAACTTACCTCAAAATAAATTTATGTTACTCAATAGTTAAGTATATGAAAATTTACACTCATATCATAATCATTCAAGTCATACTATAGGCTTGGTAAAATCATAACTCTCATCATATGGAAAAAAAATGGATCAATGATGAGAATTTTCAAGGGTATACATTGAGGCTAAGGTTATATGGGTAATCATTTAAAAATTAAGGTTGTAAAGATTAATTTTTTATCTTATAATAAAATGCATGATCAACCATTAAAAACTTGGTAGATTCCTCCCTCAAAGTACAGAAACATCAATCACCCAACTCGATTCACCACTTCCAATCAATTTACACAAGTCTTAATAGGTAATGTGAAAGGAAAGTGTAATATATAAAACCCTTCTGAACCATTCCTTTGCGCTTCTAGGAGTTCAAAGGAGTTCTCGAGGCTAGAGATGAGTTTGTCCATCCCAAGGGCCACCACGTCGTAACATTGGGTGTGGTGTTGGCTGTTTTAGTTTTGATGGAGTTATGAGAATGGGGAAGGTTATTTTGGCTAAGTGTTTGGGATGGGTGAGTTTTTTGGAGTTGGTTGTGTGGTTCTTGGTGCACTATGGCGATGTTGGATGTTTCCAAATCCATTTTGAGTTGTGCACAAAGGTAAGCCATGGTTTTGTTATGCTATGTAAAGGTATATCATATCTTATGTGAGGATAAGTCTCGCCTAAGGGTAGTGTTATATATATAAGTATCCTATATTTGGTCTCATGTGAAGGTAGGGTTGGCCACTTGGTGTTAGGGTGTTCCATGAGTGGTGAAACACCCATGCTGTCCATTTTAGAATTATTTTTTCACGGGGAAGCCAACTACGTGAAACATGGACTACTAAAACGCCCTGGTTTAGCTGTTTTTATGGGAATATTGGCAATTGGAATAAAAATTCAAAGATACCTGGAGTTTCATGTGAGGTTGGATGAAATTATGAGTTGTAGGTTTCCACACCATAGTACTTGGTGTGGTAGGACAAAACAGTGAGGGATTTATCCATACATAATGGTGGAAGTCAAGGGTGATTTAAAAAGGTATTAAATATGAATGAGATTTAGGAGGAGTAGGATGATTCAAAAGTAGTCTGGATTATGATAGAAGCTCTCACCTAGGGCTCCCATTTATAATAGATCTTACCCTGGAAATCATTCTGCATTTCCGATGTGAGATTCTGGTTCTCCCTTATTTGTGCAGAACATTCTATATTTCTAATGTGGGATTCTGTTTCAAGTATGTGGCTTTGAAAGACTATAAAATATAAACTATAAGACCAATATAAATGAAACATAAAACATGGATTAAATAATAATAAATAGTTTAAAACAAAAAGAATTTCATAAAAAATGTTGATGGAAAATAATTTACAAAGTTTCAAAACACCTACTTGAAACTTAAAAATGTTTCAAGTACATGACTTTGAAAGCTTATAAAATATAAACTATAAGACCAACATAAATGGAAATTAAAACATGGATTAAACATATAACAAATAGCTGAAAATAAAAAAAAATTCATAAAAAATGATGATGGAAAATAATTTAAAAGTTTTCAAAGACACCTACTAGAAACTCAAAAATGTTTCAAGTACATGACTTTGAAAGTGTATAAAATATAAACTATAAGAACAACATAAATTAAACTTAAAACATGGATTAAATATATAACAAATAGTTGAAAATAAAAATAATTTCGTTAAAAATATTGATGGAAAATATTCTATATGCTTTCAAAGATGCCTATTTGAAACTTAAAAATGTTTCAAGTATGTGCCTTTGAAAGCCTATAAAATATAAACTATATGACCAATATAAATAAAACTTAAAACATGGATTAGACATATAACAAATTATTTAGTTAATTAATAATAATATTATTTATTAATTATATAATAATTAATTAGTTAACTAGTAATTATTAATAAATAATTATATAATAATTATCTACTTAATTATTATATAATAATTTTTAATAATTACTATTTAATAATTATAAGGAAAAATTATAATTTATAATTATATTACTAATTAATTAATTAAATATTATATAATTAATAATTATATTACTAATTAACTGATTGATTATTATATAATAATTTTTAATAAATACTTATTAATAATTATAATGAATAATTATAATTTACAATTATATTACTAATTAACTAATTATAAAAAGGTTCTCAATTCTATCTTTCTCGAAAATTAACTAATTAACTATTATATAATGAATAATTATATTACTAATTAACTAACTAATTATTATATAATTAATGATTAATAATTATTAATTAACAAATTACTAATAATATAATTAATAATTATATTAGTAATTAACTAATTAATTATTATATAATTAATTATTATATAATTAATTATTAATAATTACTAATTAACTAACTAATTATTAGAAAATTAATAATTATATTACTAATTAATTAATTAACTAATTAATAATTATAATTAATAATTAATAATGAATAATTATAATGAATAATTATATTGAATAATTATAAAGAATAATTATATTACTAATTAATAAATTAAATATTATATAATAATTTTTAATAATTAATAATTAATAATTATAATAAACAATTATATTACTAATTAACTAATTAACTGTTATATAATTAATAATTATATTACTAATTAATAAATTAATTATTATATAATAATTTTAATAAATACTAATTAATAACTATAATGAATAGTTTTAATTTATAATTATATTACTAATTAAATAATTATAAAAAGGGTCTGAGCTCTATCTTTCTCAAAAAATTAACTAATTAACTATTATATAATTAATAATTATATTTATAATTAACTAATTAAATATTAACTAATTAATTATTAATAATTACTAATGAACTAATTACTAATTATATAATTAATAATTATATTACTAATTAACTAATTAATTATTATATAATTAATAACTATATTACTAAGTAACTAACTAATTATTAAATAATTAATAATTATATTACTAATTAACTAATTAATTATTATATAATTAATTATTAAAAATTACTAATTAACTAACTAATTATTATACAATTAATAATTATATTACTAATTAACTAATCAATAATTACTAATTAATAATTAATAACTAATAATTAATAATTATAATGAATAATTATAATTAATAATTATGAAGAATAATTATTTTTCTGATTAACTAATTAATTCTCATATAATAATTTTTAATAATTAATAATGAATAATTATATTGAAAAATTATAATTTATAATTATATCACTAATTAATTAATTAACTATTATATAATTAATAATTATATTACCAATTAACTAATTAATTATTATATAATAATTTTTAATAATTACTAATTATTAATTATAATGAATAAATATAATTTATAATTATATTACTAATTAACTATTATATACTTAATGATTATATTACTAATAATATAATTAATTATTGTATAATTATTTATTAATAATTACTAATTAACTAACTAATTATTAATAATACTAATTAACTAATTAAATAATTTATTATATATTTAATCCATGTTTTAGGTTTCATTTATGTTGGTCCTATAATTTATATTTTATAGACTTTCAAAGGGACATAGTTGAAACATTTTTAAGTTTCAAATAGGTGTCTTTGAATGCTTAAAAATTGTTTTCCATCAACATTTTTTACAATTTTTTTAATTTTCTACTATTTTTTATATGTTTAATTCTTGTTTTAAGTTTCATTTATGTTGGTCTTATAGTTTATATTTTATATGCTTTCAAAGTCACGTACTTGAAACATTTTTAAGTTTCAAGTAGGTGTCTTTAAAAACTTTTAAATTCTTTTCAACCAACATTTTTTATGAAATTATTTTTATTTTCAACTATTTGATATATGTTTAATCCATTTTTTAAGTTTCATTTATGTTGGTCTTATAGTTTATATTTTATATGCTTTCAAAGTCACGTACTTTAAACATTTTTAAGTTTCAAGTAGGTGTATTTGAAACGTTTTAAATTATTTTCCATCAACATTTTTTATGAAATTATTTTTGTTTTCAACTATTTCTTATATGTTTAATACATGTTTTAAGTTTCATTTATATTGGTCTTATTTTTCATATTTTATAATCTTTCAAAGCCACATACTTGAAATAGAATCCCACATCGGAAATGCAGAATGTTCTGTATAGGAAAGGGAGAACCAAAATCCCACATCAGTAATGCAGAATGATTTCTAGAGTAAGCTCTCTTATAAAAGGGAGATCTGGGTGAGAGTTTCTATCAGAATCCAGACTATATATATATATAAACAAAACAAAAAACAAAAAACAAAAAACAAAAAACAAAAAACAAAAAACAAAAAACAAAAAAAAAACAAAAAACAAAAAACAAGAAACAAAAAACAGAAAATAGAAAACAAAAAACAAAAAACAAAAAACAGAAAACAAAAAATAGAAATTTTTTTATTTTTATTTTTTTGGTTTTAGTGGAAAAGTGGCATCACCGATACTGCCTTTCACCCGATGCCGCCTTTGGGGCGTATTTTTAAAAATAATTTTAACCTAGCTGTTTTAAAAAAATATTTAAAAAAAAACTTATTAAAAAAACTCGGGGTTGATAATTCCTTTGTTCGACTTTATATACATTTTCTTGATCCCCGATAAACTCCTGGGCTTCTCACCATCCTCTATATTTTAAGGATTCAAACTCCTTGGATCACCTGATCATTTTTATTGAATTGAGGTATGGGATTTAATAATTTCCTATTTTATTTTATGTAAATTAGGTGGTTTTCATGATTTTTCTTTCCACAAAGTAATTATCATGGATTAACTTAAAAAAGATAAATATAAATTGGAAGATGAGAATAAAAATAGACTAATGTTGAACATGTATTATATTCATGTTTCTTTTTTATTTCTTTTTTTTATTACTACATCTATCATAAATAAAATATTTCAAACAACCAAATGAAAATATTACAGTAAAAGAAATAGAAAATTTATGGAAGTAATGTGATTCATGGATCAATTTTTTTCGATAATATGTATGTTTTTTTATTTTAAGAGTGTTTACCGTAAATTTTACTTGTTAATAGGAGCACCTTTAAAGTTGTGAAATGGTTTCCATTAAAAACATGAATTATTTAGGTTTTTGGTTACTAGAAACACCTCTCATAAATAAATTAATAATTAATTATGATAATAAAATGGGTTTTTTGAATAATCGAGAATTGAAAGGTGTATGATGTTGGTCCCTAATATCATCTTCCAGAAATATGTTTGATTATTGATGTCGTGTGGTTATGGTTGTGATATTTGATATTGTTGTTTATAGATATTATGATGATAGAGTTGTGGATGGTTTGTGGAGGGGGTATGATTATGGCACAAGGGTTGGCATGAGGTGTGGGATTTGAAATATGAAGTGGTTGGTATATGATGTGTGGTTTATTATTGATGCCTATAAGTATAGTATTGTGTGGAATTAATAAATATGGAAAATGAGAAGTGGTATGAATAAAGGTAATGGTGGTATTCTTATTTAATCTAGAAATTTAAAAGGATAAAATTAATATATGTATGCTATAATTGTAATATAAATTCTTGAAATGAATGAATAATGTAAGGAGTAAATTTGGGTGATGATTGTGAGTAGTTTTTTATTAAATATGGAATTTTTACGGCTTAACAAAAAATAATGGTTGGAAATGTCAAATCAGTAGAGTGAATCATTCTCACTCTATTTTTTTATAATTACAATTATAAATATTTATTTATTCTAAGAATTTATGTTTTAGCTGAATGTTGTAAGGTATTTTCATACTTATAAGATCACTATATTTTGTCTATATTTGAAGTGATGGTGCTCAAAATATTACGCATTCTGATTTTTTGAAAGATAATAGAATCATCATCAATTAATTCAACTAAAATGAAATATATATATCACTCATTTTATATTTAATCTTTTTTTCTGAAGTTGATTCATGTTTTATGTTTTACATCAAATTTTAGATTTATAAATTTTTTTGTTAATTAATGATAACTCAAGATATAAAGTTAAGAATTGCATGGAACTAGTCATGTTGGATAGAAAAAATATTTATCTAAATTTAATTCACTTATAAAGAAGTTTTAAATTATCTATTGTGTGCTTTAAAAATTCAATGAAGTTATTGTTACATAGATTTTATTGGCTATTTTTTTTTCAAAGATTTCATGAGCTAAAAATGTCCAAATAATACACAACATGGTGTGATGTATAAATAATAAATTTATTTTGATTTCATTAATTTATTAGAAGGGTGAAATGTTCATTTCAGTTCTTTATAAATTATATAATGTTCTGTGAAATTTCTACCATGCTATAGTTTTTTAGAATATTTTTGATCCTATTTTTTAATGATATCTTGAGATGTGGAATTAAGATTAAATTTCTTATTGATCCATTTTAAAGGTCATGAAATTTTATAAATATAATTATTCTATTCTATATTCTTAATATGATGTTAAAATCCTCTCAAAATTTAGATAATTTGGTGATAGTGAGTTGTACTGATTTTCAAAAGGAAGATTAACTTACACTAGGATTCATCCCCACATTGTTGAACTTCATGTTGGTGGAACCAACCCGAAACTAGTATTAAATGATCCCCATGTTGGTGAATTTGATACTCACATTGGTGAAGATTAACTCTATGTAGTTAAAAAGAACCTCATTTTGGTATACCCCATGTTTGTTAAGTTGATGCTTACATTTGTAAGACAAACCTCGTTATGTATGAAGAAGCTTATCACTAGGGAAACCATAGTGGAACTTGAACCTACTATATATTGTTGAAAATTTTCATGGATATAATTCAAAGTGGAATATGGTTTTTATTTGAAATCATAAAGGATCTTTCCATGACATCGTAAGTAGATGTTGGGCATATGGATAGGAGCTTGCACTGGTTTTCAAGATTAACTTGAGAAGATGTATAATACCCTCATGATAAAATTGGTGTTATGAAATGAATCTAGGATGTGTAGGATATATTGATCAATCTCTAATGATACAAACTAGGGAATATGACACATCATTCAATATTTTTGAAGAAGTGCTAGAACTATTGTATGAATAGAGCATGCTCTGGCCATGATATAGCTATTACGCACTCCATGTATTTCGATAAAGAAATCACAACACCTATTATGGGATGAAATGGAATACACTTCCTATAGGTGCTTCCTATTATTCTTGAACATGATATAAGAATATCTTGTGTAATTTATATATAAGATTACCATGATGATACATCATACAAAAACTATATTCATGTCTTTACTTCTTGCATAAGATTATATCCCGGCCCTAACAAAATATGCATGAAGTTGACGTTGTGTGATAAGAAATAGATCATATTCATCTTTGAAATGTTATATAGACCATGTTTCCATATTTAAACACATGTACACTACAAAATAATTTAATAGAAACTCAAATAGAACTAACTGAACATGATGCTACATATAGTTCATTGAAACTGGAAGACAAGTGTCACTCTGCATGCTGGATCTCAAACTGGAAATTGAATATTCATGAACTATTCAGTAATCTGAATAATTTCACATGAAGGATCTCACATATATTGTTGTGAACATGGGGAATTTGTTTTTTTTAATATTTAGAAAAAGGTATTAGTATTGTAAAAAATTATTAAATGATTGAAGAAGCATAATACGATACTCTGTTTTCCCACATTTTTGGTATTTTAATCCCCTATGTTTTTATTTGGATTATTGTTGGTGGTTTTTCAATTGGATAATTACTCATAAAATCCAATGATAGTGATTTAATTGTTTGTGAATATTTTGATGCAAAAATTATAGATAAAAATGATCAGATTATTTTAACATCATTTTCTCAAGAAGTTGGATGATACCAGGTTATTCAAATTAAAATATTTGAATTTTCATATGGATACTATTACGAGATTTCAAGGATTATTTTAGATATTTTAAAGGAATATTTAAATTGTAATTTAAATATGTTTCAAATATGGGCTGTTCAATTATGGTTCTGAAATATCAGAAGATATTAAATTTATTTGAATAATTTTATTTTATAGTTTTTTTAAAAGATAAAAATGGAATAATGCTGTGACATTCTTGGAGATATTTGTGAAAGTTATTGACTCGATTTATATTCAATTTCCAAAGGAAGAGGAGGTACTACATCTCCTATATATTTTTATTCTCCCCCATACTCTCTCTCTCTCTCTCTCTCTATATATATATATATATATATATATATATCTTCGTGGTAGTTTCCAAAAAGAGAACGATACATGAAACTTTGGAAGAATAGATTGAAGTGATGCAATATTATATCTTTATAGTTTACTAATACTCAATGCTTTGAAGAGTGAAGGTATTATCTAAACATTTTTATTTTCTCTCTACTCAAAAAAAAATTAGGAGACAACCTATGAAATCTTGAATATTATATTTCTAATATTATTTAAAGATTGAATATTTTATTCTATTGTTAATTATTTTTCTACTAATATTTAAATAAAGAAGAAGAAAGAAACCTACTAAATATTTGAACATCTATTTTTTTGCAGTTGTGTGATATAGAATATTATATACTTTTATCAATTGATACTAAAACTGTGATATGAACCAGTATTCAGTAGTCTTCATCACATGCATGTTCTTCTAGATTGTCAGATTCTTTTACTAATATTTGGTTGTAAAATTTCCCTATAAAAGAACTTTAAGTCCCTATAAAATTCTTATTTTAATGTGTTAAATACTCGCACTTAGTTGTCGAGGTATCTGGATAAAAGGACATGCTTATTGAAAATCACTAAGCACATAGAGAGAGTACTGGTGTAGAGGACTTGGGGATATTGGTGCCTTGAACCACTACACATCATCATGTTCTAATCTTTATTTTATTTATTTTCCATTTAATTACTCAAATTTAAGAGATAAGGATAAGATATCTTTATTTCAAGAGGGACGAATTAAATATTTCTAGATTTTTAAAAGGACACAATTCACCCCTCTCTTGTGTCTTCATCATTGTCGTTCTATACCAAAAAGTGGTATCAGAGGAAGGGATCTTTTGGAGAATATTAAATATTTATTTTTTATTTTTAATTCATTAATTATAGATACATATGAAGACTAATTTTAATTAGCGATCTTAGAGAAGGAATGTTGATGATCTGTGTTCCTTCTTGCTACTCCCTTGTGGTGAGAGGTCGTTCTCCGGCGTTCCTCCTATTCTCTCCTCCTAGTACTCGTTCATTGTGACCTTCACTCTTCTTGATGGTACCATCATGAATAGAACCCATACTAGTCTAACTTGATGCAAACCCGATGATTTGGGATTTTGTTGGTGGTGGATTTAGGCGAGATTCTTTATCATGTTTTCTGACCCATGTTATGTTTGCTCCTCTTTGGTTTCAGATCCTCCAGTGGTGGATTTGAAGGCAGGGTTGAATGGACATGCTCAGCGCACACTGTCAAGGCCTTAGGTCACTCCTTTCTTCGCTCTTGCTCGAGGATCCCACTGCTCTTCTCCCAATCAGACTCATGCGGTGGTTTCCAAGGTGTCTTTGGTTGTGTAGTTCAAGAGGTCGACGACATTGAAAGAGGTGACTCTTGTGCTAAATTTGGCTCGGTCCATGGGTCCCCATAAGGCTTGTTCTTCAGTTTTGTTATGTAGCTGCTTTGATTGGTGATTTTCATGTTTCAATTGTTCTATAAAGTATGGTTATGGTGCATCTACGGTGGCGACAACGATGTGGCTACAATGATGTTTTTGTGTGGCTAATGTTGTGGTGTAATGGTCTTTAGTGGGGTTTCGTATAGCGTTCGCGATGGTGCTGTGCATATTTCTTGGTAATGATGATGGTTTCCAGCATGCTGATTCTGATAATGGTTGGTTTTTGTCAGGGTATGCATCACGAGGCACTAGGCTCAAGGAGGTGATGATGTTCTATCTTTTGAATTTTGAAACTAGTGATGTGTCATCATGCACATAGTGAGGAAGTGATGATGGATCTCGTTTGAAATTGTGTTTTGTTAGTTCATAGCTTCGTGTTGATGGTTCACTTTGAGATTTTTAATTTTGAATCCTATAATGAAAATTTTGTGGCATTTATGTAGGTTCCCACTTATCTACAAAGTGTCTTTTAAAAAAAAGATTGTGTGTGGTGTGTGTGTGGATGAAAAACTGATGAATTTAATCATGTTTCTTAGTGTACTATATCTTATGAAATGTAGTATAGAATTTTAGTTTCCTATGAAGGAAAATATAATGATTGATAACTATGGTATAATACTGCTAAACTTAAATTTGATATATTCACAATGTAGGAAGATGACATAATTACTTAGATGAATGGGATATTGACTGAAATTTTCAATGACATTACTTCATTAGGAAATCAATTTTAGAATCTAATCAAGAATTAAAGGTACTTAGAGTATTACCTTATAATTGGAGTGGAATATATATTACTATTTGATAATACAAACATGTTAAAGATTTAAAGGTGAAGGAAATAATTGTAACTTTAATGATATATGAATTTGAGATATAAGTTGGAGATGAAGACCATATCTCTATCAAAAAAGAAAATGTTACACTCAAAGTTTTGAAGGATGATTTTTTTTATTTTGATTATAGTCATTTGGGTTTAAGTGATGAGTCATTTTATATTTCTAGAGAATTTAGCAACCCGTAAAAAAAGTGAATGTATAAATTAAAAAATAATAAAGAGAAGGAGGTTAGATGCTAGAATATAAAAAAGGTCAATTGAGACCCAAAATCCCTCTGTTTAAGGATTAAAAGAATTCCAATTATAAAATAAAAAGAAATAAAACTATGAAGGATAATTGGAATGAATTTGAATATTTATGTGATGAATCTACTTCAAACTCTGAGGTTGGGCATGAAAAACGAAAGGTAAATCTATGTCTTATGGTTCATTCTGACGAGGTACAATCATCTTGCTCTCATAGATCAAATTTTAATAATATTTATTTTATATAAATTAATTAATATTTTTATATGCTTCAATATAAATTTTAATCTTTAAATAAATATTATGGAAAACTTAGAGAATCTTATGATGCTATTTTTATGAAAAAATAAGAGTTATCTAGATAAATTTCAGATTTAAGAACTATTTTTTTTGATAATTCATGTGCTTTGCATGATAATAAAATTAATGAATTGTTAGCTAAAATTGATTATTTAAGACAAGTTGATATTATGTTTACTAAGGGAGGGAATTATTTAAATTAAATTCTTGGTAAGAATATAATCAATAAATAAAGGCTAAGTATTGGAAGAAATAGTGAAATGCCTAAATTATATAGAAATTATTATGTTCCTAGTTCTAAAATCAAAAGCATGTCTTCTGTTAGATATTTTCATTATGGTACAAATGAAATCTATGATAATGAATCCAATTTTAGAAATCCAAAATTTTGTTCTGTTAAGCATGTTTATTATTCAAAATCAATATCACAATTTAAATTTGTAATATTTGATCAAAATAAACAGCTTTCGTTATCCAAGTATTTAATTTCTAACACATCCAAACCCAAAAGCATATGAGTACCAAAATTAACTCATATTTTATATTTTTAATGTCTATTCCATTGGACTTAATTGTTGTATCATCAAGTGGATGCTGAAAATATATAGATATTTAATGTATTTTTATTTCTTATTCTTTTGAAAAAAAACTCATAATTTTTTTAAAAAAGATCAACCAAATCTGAAGTGGTTCATTATTTAAACGAAAAGAAACTTAGATCCAGAACTTTTAAAATATAGAAAGTGTTTCATTTCTATTTTAATTTTAATATTTTATTAAAATGAACTAACTATTTTATATAGGGTAGAAGAACCTTAATTGTGTTATTATTTATTATTATACCTTTTTACTCACATGAACATAATTATTTAATTAATTTTTCTTCTTTCTTATTTTTTTAATTATTATATTTTAATTTGTTTCCAGTATGCATACTTGTTTTAATAATATGTAATCATGTTCCCATTTAAATTTTTTTAGTTCACTATTAAGCATGTACTTAAATGTCTTATCTCTTATCATGTTTTAAAATTTTACTTAATTCATTGAATATATTAATTCCTTGTATATATTTAATATTGAAATTTTCTTTAAATGGGAGTTATTTTTATTTACCATGTGTGTAAATGTTTTATTTTTATTTCATGAATTTAATTTTTTAGCTATTTATTTTATTTATTCCAAATCCATTTACTTTTTCTTGAAAATATTTTTAAATTTTTTCATAGATCCTTATATTTAAATGTTTTTAAATCGGGGGGTTCATAATTTTAATATTTTTTATGGTAGATGAAAATTTTGTTTTTTATTTATTTTTCAAAAAGAATTTTTTTATTCATACCTAATTAATTTTTTATTTACTTATATAAGATCTTATCTTTATATTATCACCTTTTTGATTTTTATAAAAAGGGGGAGAGTGAATTCATGTTTTTTAATTAGAAAAAATGGGGATAATGTTGAGTGGCTCATTGTCACTCTATTTATTTTGTTTTGATAATTTCAAATATCCATCTTTATTTATTCTAAAAAATTATGTTGGAGCTGGATGTTGTAAGGTATTTTCATATTTACCAAGTCACTATATCTTAGCTATATCTGAAGTTAATATGCTTAGAATCTTATACCTTATCATTTGTTTTATATATAATAGGATTATATTTATTTTCTTTTATAAGGATGAAATCTAAATCACTCATTTGATATTTTCATTTTTGGTCTGAAGTTGTTGCATGTATTATGTTTTACATAAAATTCCATGTTTATAGTAGTTTTTGTTATTTAATTATAACTCAAGTTATAAAGATCATAATTGAACACAAATTGTCACATTGGATATCCCATATATTTATCTAAATTTTATTCATATATGAGGAATTATGAAATAAATGACCGAGTGATCTAAAAATTAATCAAATATTCTACAACATTTGTAATATTTTTTATATTACAGTAGATTACAGATTTTTTTTCTACCATTTTTCAAAGACTACATGAGCTAGAAATATTCGAATCATAAGAAAAAAATGGTGATATAGATATCCAATAAATTTATATCGATTTCATGAATATACATGGAAGGATTAAATGGTTGTTTTGGTGATCCACAAATTATCTAAAGTTATGTGATATTTATGCCTTATTTTAGTTTTTCAAAATATTTTTTATTTTGAATTTTGTAAATATATTGATCCATGGAAGTCAGGTTGAAGTAATTATTAATCTGTTATAATGGTCCTGAAATTATATAAATATAAGTCTTATGGAATATATTTTGAATCTGATTATAAAATGATCTAAAAATTAAGAGAAGTTAGTGATAGTGAGTTGTATATATTTTCAGAAGGAAGTTAACCTTATATTAGGATTCATCCTCACATTGATGAACCTTAAATTGGTAGAAGAAACCCCAAGTTGGTATTTAATGATCCTCATATTGGTGAAGATAAGACTCAGATTAGTGAATATGTACCCCACATTAGTGAAATTAACCTCATGTTGTTATATACCATCTTTTTTAAGATGATACTTATATTTGTAAGACAAACCTCACGATGCATGAAGTCGGTTCTCACTTCTGTGACAATCCTAGAGCTCAAACCTGTAGTATGTTGCTACAAATTTCCAAGGAGATAATTCAAACTAGAATATGGTTTTTATTTGAACTCATAAAATATATTTCCATGATATCATAACCATATGTTGAACAGATGGATAGAAGCTCACACTGGTTTTCATAATGAACTAGATAATATGTACAATACTCTCATGCGAAAACTGGTTTTCTGAATTGAATCCAAGATGTGTAAGACATATTGATCAATCTGGAATGCTAAAAACTAGGGAATATGACACCACATTCTATATTAGTGAATAGAATCTTGAACTATATCATGAACATAACATGAGATGGTTGTGATATACATGTTCCGCACTCTATGCATTTCAATAAAGAACTCACAACACCTTTTATAGAATAAAATGGAATACTATTTCTAGAAGTGCTTACTGTGATTCTTGAACAAGATATAATAATCCATCATGTAATTTATATACAATATTATCATGTTAATACATCATACAAAAATTATCTTCATGACTTTAATTTTTTTTAAAGATTATAATTTGGACACAAAAGAATATGCATGAAGATGATGTTGTATGATAAATATGAGATGATCTTCATCTTTGCAACATTATTCAGATCAAATTTCCATTCTAAAAATCTTTTCCATTGTGAAAAACATTTATATAATCTATAATAGAACTAAGTAAACATGAACTCACATATAGTATAGATAAATTAGACAATGGGTGTTATACTTCATACTGGACCTTGAATCGAAAATCAGATATTCATGAAGTATTAAGTAATCAAAATAAGTTTTTATGAAGGATCTTATATATATTACTATGTACATGGAGAATATTATTTTCCTATATTAAGAAATATTTTTGAGTGGTATTAAAAATTATGAAATGATAGAAGAAACAAAATACTATACCATGTTTTTCCAAAATTTTGGTGTTTTAATCTACTGCATTTTTATTTGTATTATTATTTATAATTTATCAGTTGGATAATTAATCATAAAATATGATGATTGTTATTGAATCATTTACACATATTGTGATACATAATTTAGTGTGGAAAATGATTATATTATTTTAACATCATTTTCTTCTGAAGTCAGATGATACCAAGTTATTCAACTTCAAATATTTGAATTTTGATACGGATATTGTTGTGATATTTCAAGAATTATTTTAGCTATTTTAAATGAATATTTAAATATAATTTTAAATATGTTTTGAAGAAATTTCTTTCAATGAAAGTGCTAAAATATCATAATATTTTAAATTTATTTGAATAAGTTTATTTTAGAGTTTTGCTGAAAAGAGAAGAATGCAATGATGCCGTAATATTCCTGGAGATATTTGTGATTTGTTTGACTCAATTTATTTTTAATTTTCAAAGTAAGAGGATATTTTGTATATACTAAATATTTTTATTTTATATATATATATATATATCTTCATGGCATGTTGAAAAAATATAGTGATACATGAAACTTTTTAAAAATATATTGAAGTGATCAAATATTATATCTTTACAATTTACTATTACTCGATGTTTCGATAAGTGAAGGAATTATCTACACATTATTATTTTCTCTCTGCTCAAAATAAGGAATAAAGATACAATATATGAAATGTTAAAAATCATATTTCTACTATTATTTGAAGTTTGAATCCTGTGAGACATTGTAAATTATTTTTCTATTATATTTGAAGGAAGAATAAGAAGAAATCCTACTTGATATTTGAATATCAATTTTGTTTATACTATAAAATATACAAGATTATCTACTTTTATCATTTTCTACTAAAATTATGAGGGGATAACTTAGGGAAGATCCCTATTTATTAAAATAAGAGAAAAAAAATCCCTTTTTAACTTGGTGAGGGTAACCCATTACATGCTCAAAGGCCAGAGGCAAACAGCCAAACCTCAAAACAAAGTAGGAAAAATGCATCAAACCCAAAGAACATCGGATCGCAAACAGATCACCTGACCTTGGATTTCACACCGTCAGGACCAACATCACTGTAGATATTCACACCAAAGGCCCGCGCCTCTTCCGTTCGACGGCGCCACCACAGGAACACCCTATCTGCACCACTTTCGCAGGCTATAACCCCCATGGAACATCAGTCCCCTACCGCACCGAAACCCCAGATCCAACGGATCCGAGGGCCGCCAGACCACCCAAGACACCGCTGGATGGATCAGAGATCCAAAGCGCCATAGAACCCATCCAAAGCCACCAAATCCATCACGCCACACCTCCATCGATGCCCATTGTGCCAGTACCGAAGCCGCAAGAAGCCCACGACCACGACCAGACCCCGATGTCATGGATCTCGCACGCCGTTCGCCTACCAATATTCATCAGTATTCATCCCATATATGTTATTCTAAAGTGTGAAATTCTCATACTAAGATATGGTGGTTGAGGTTCCTTAGAAAATGACCTGAAGGCCCTGTAAAATCCTTATTGTAAGGTTTCAACTAACTTCACTCTATTATTGAGGTCTCTAGAAAAAAGGATCTGCTTAGTGAAAATCCCCAAGCTTGTAGAGAGAGCATTACTAGAGTGGAATAGGAGATATTTTTCCCCAAACCAATATAATTCATTGTGTTCTTTTATTTTATTCATTTTCCACTATGTTACTCAACTTTAAGAGCATATGATATGATCACTTTATTTCTATAGGTATGATTTAAATTTTTTAATATTTTTAAAAGGACCCAATTCACCCTTCGTGTATCTTTATCATCATCATTGGAGAAAAAAAAATCAATAATTTTATAAATTAATGATTAAATGAGAATTTGTAGATTCTTGTTATAGCTATTTTTTATATTTATTGGATAGTTGTGTTATAGAGGTAGTGTGTTCGTTTATGGTTAGTTGTAATGCAATGGTGGGATAAATAAATTTTTATATGTCTGTTTGTATACACCCCTAGGATGCGATATGTTTTTCAATACCTCTAGATTTATTTTCTTATGATTTATATCTTCACACCATCCAATTTTAGTATTTTATACTGGCACTATTTTTTTTGGTTTTATGTGTTTTCCCCAATATCTAGGTTAGTGTGGATAGATGGTTGACTTCTTCCATTGCCCCATTCTCCCTTTAAAATTAAATGATCTATGATGAAACAAGGTTGATATGATCATAAAAGGTGTGAAAATGTAATTTGGTGTACCCAATGATGTGGTGATGATGGGGGTGATGGATATGTAGTGGGGGTCATGCATGGTAAGAGGAGGGCATGAGGTTCGTATCTTTCATGTTCCCAATACCTAACTATTTTGATCTAATGATGTTATTGATGTGTTATGGAGTTAAAAATGAGAGTATAAAACTTTATATGAGGTTTTCCTTTGATGTAAAAAATATAGGTTATACTTAGTGAGATTTTGGGTAGGTAGGGTTGCAATCCAACCCACATTAGGTAGGGAGGGATGTGTGCACAAGTCATTTGACTTTAGGGTGTGAGAGGGGAAAACCAGCTGGAAGTGGTTATGGATAACCTATGATTATATTCTCTAGATTATTATTTTATTATACTTATATTTGATACATGGTGATTAATCCTTGGTGAGGATAAGAATGGGTAGTTTACCAAAAAGGTGAATGATGGTTTTACTCTTTACTCATAGAATCATTAATATACTTTTACCACATTTTCATGAGAGGTGATGAGGAGTATCCTACTAAGTATACATATTATTCTCACCCTATGTGTGTGTGTGTGTGTATTTTAGGTTATCAGGAGGTCATTGGAGACCTAGCTGGGCCATATAATCTTAGACTATAGAGTTCCCATTGAAGCTGCTACTTGAGAGTTGTTTTTGTTTTTTATTTTGGAGATTTATTCTATATAAAAAACGAATTATTATATCTATTTTTATAGTATCATGATTTATTTATATAATGTGGTGTTGATTTGCGTTTTATATCATATCTCTTATCCTAAACTTATATTATGAGGGAAATACCTCCCATTATGTGTTTTATACCCTTGATGCTAGCCACTAAACAAGAGCCTATTAGAGGCAAGTTCCAGTGGTGACTCCTTATCTTCATTTATGAACTAGGATGGGTACTAGTGGGTATGTGGGTGGGGGGGGGAGTTGTGATAGAGTAGTATCAGAGATGATGGTTGATTGATAGGATTAATATTGGAGTTAGGCACCTTGAGGATTTTATGGGTTGGTAGGGTAATGGTATCTATTTATCTTGGTGCATGATATAGGTCAGAGATACTAGACATGACATGGTATTTTAGAGCCCCCATTGTCATATACAAGGGTTCTGAGTCTACTGAATTATCAAGTGAAGTGGTATTTCTTTCAAGGTAAAGACCTAAGAAAGGTACATGCGTCCGATATGTCTCTTCTTGTGTTTGAATGGGGGGATCTTGGGAATGAACCAAATTAAATTAATTTAAAATAATTCCATATTATCAGGATTAGATATTTGTCTTTTGTTGGTACAATATGTCATGTAATCAAGTATATAAAGAAAGGGGACACCTACCCCACCATGACACATTATTTTCATGATGTGTTTTAAAGCTATGTGAGTGATTCTGAGCCACCCAAAGTTGAAAGTATCATGATGTATTCAATAGATTCCCATGATTTTGATGCTTAAAATATTTTTTTTATGATGATACATGTGCTTGTATTATTTTAATATTATAATATGATGTTTAATAAAATAATAAAAATCCAAGAAGTAATGATATTTACTTGTAGTAAATGGTAAATGGAAGCATTAAATGTTTTTTAGTTTTATTTAGATGTGTTCTTGGTAATTTAAGATTTATTAGGAAACCTTGAGGATATTTAATATTAATAAAGAAAATTATTTCAAAAGAATAATTTATATAGTATATTATGTGTTGATTTGGTTTCTCAAGTTCTATAATTATGTAAATTGATATTAAATTGAAAAAATATATGATTTTAAAATTTAATATAGAGATGGTTGAACTATTATTACCCAATTTTTCATGATAGTGTAAGTTGGTTAAATTTTTTAACCATGAATGCATGAATTAATTTAAAACCATGATGTGATTTGTTTATCAACAAGAGAAAAATTTTGTTTTAAAAATGGTTATAGTGATTTTCAGAGTGATCCTGTAACCGGTTCAAAGTGTTTTATAATTTTTTTTCAACCTCATGATTTAAAATAAAATTTAACAATTTTTGTTATTTTTTTGAATATTATTTTAAAAAATTTTAAATATATGAATGTTTTTGGTTGAAATAAATATTTTAATCCACGGGGTTTAAGGAATAATTTTCATGTTTTAACAACTGATGTTTAGCTTTATGGTCATTCAAGCATGATTTAAGTAATTAAAATTCTATAAGGTGCATAGATGAATTTTGGATTTTATTTTTAATGTGTTTTGAGTTTTTAATTGTACTAAAGTATGTTGGTATCATATGATCATTATGATTAGAATGCATACATTTTAAATTGATTCATAATTATTAAAAAAATGCTCTATTACAGGTTAATAAAGAATGAGATGCTTAGAACTCCTTAATAAAATGTCATGATTAGTTTTAAAACATAAAAATTAAAGCATGTTAATTAAAAACAAATAAAAGAGGCATCTCTAAAAGATCATAGTTTTCATGAACAAAATTCTATGAGATTTTTATTAATTAAATATACATTGGTGTTATGTTTTTTTTTTTTTTTTGAAAGAAGTGTTTAAAAAAATGTTTCATATTTTTTATTTTCATTCCTTAATGTGAAATGTTATTCCATGTGCTAATCCAAATTGATTCGGATTGGTTTTTTGTTTGTAATTATGATATATTAAATTAATTTTCATGCTAAGGGTTGTGAATTATTATTATTTGTCTTTTTTAACTTAATAAAAAATTGTTATGCATGCCTAAAGCATATTTTATTTGAAAGGAAATTAATGAAACTAGATTTAAATTGAGGTTGTCATTCCTTGAATCAAGTTCATGTTTTGATAATGGAATTACCTCTATTTATAGGTATCTCTTGAGGAGCGTTGGGTGGATGTTGATGTCACAGGTTATTAGCACCACAATCTTCTTAGGTGGTGGTTATGTTTGGGTTGTATCGAGATTTCTAAGAAGTGTTCCACATGGTCATTGTTAGGTACTTACCTTTATTTTGGTTTTATTTTTATTCTTGGGGATAATAATATTTTTATAGGTATATGGTGTAATTTCTTATATCCTTATGAATCCTTCCATCATGTTTCCAGAAGTTTAGAGGTGTTCTAGAGGCTAGAGATGAGTTTTCCATCCAGAACCCCACCACTCCATAGTTGTGGGTGTGTTGATGTATATTTGAGTTCCTTGGATCTATGATTATAGATAAGGATATTTTTACTAAGATCTTTGTAAGGGTGATCATTTTGGAGTTGGACGTGTGGCACTTGGAAAACCATGATGAGTGAAACACTCATGGTGGTTTTTGTTGAAGTTGTTTTGAGCTATGTGTAAAGGTAATTAGAGGTATTGTTATGATGTGTAAATGTATAACCAATTTTTCATTAAGGTAAGTCTCAATTAATGGAATTATTAGTTATATAAGGGTCCTCTCTCTACTCTTGTGTAAATTTAGGGCTGTCCACTTAATGATGGGGTGCACCATGAGTGGAAAAAATCCCATTGTGGCCATTTTGGAGGTTGTTTTTTCATGTGGAATCCACCAATGAAAAAACGAGGATTATTGAAATTCCATGGTTTATCCATTTTTAAGGGCGTGTTGGCGAGTGGAGGCAAAATTCAAAGATATGTTGAGTTTCAAATTAGGGAGGATGAATTAGTGAGTTGGAGGTCTCCATGCCATTGTTCTCAGCATGGTAGATTAAAATGATGATGGATTTATCCTTACACCATGGTGGAGGAAATGGAGGTAGTCAATGGTGATTTAAAATGATTTTAAATGTATTAAAGATTCAGGGGTTTGGGTAGAAAGATTCAAATATCGAGTTTCTAGATATCCATTTTTATTTGACACACCACGGGTTTTATGTGATTCACTACACCATAGCATAGTCCTTTGAATCTTCCTCTATAAATAAGGGACCGAGACTTCCTTGGTTCAATTTTCTATATATTCTATCAAACCCGGGCTAACTCCTAGACTTCTCACTATCATATGTCCACATATTTTGATCATTATAATTCCTTGGATCATCATATATTTTCTCTTGAATTAAGGTATGAGATTCAAGACTTCTATATGTTATTTTTTGATAATTTTGATGTTATCATACTTTTCCCTTCCACTGGGTAACTATCATGAATCAACTTAAAAAAGATAAAATAAATTAGAAGATGAGAATAAAAAATATAAGTACCACACAAATATTTTTTTCACACTTCTTCTTTTCTTGATGCATTTTTTTTCTGCTACTATCATAAAAAATAGAATGAATATACAAAGGAAAATATAATTGTAAAAGAAATTGAAAATTTATGTAAGTAATGTGATTCATAGATATGGTTTTATTATGATATATGTAAGCCTTTTTATTTAAATAGTTTTTTCTATATTTTCTACTTGTTAGTAGGAGCCCCTTTAAAGATATGAAATGATTTACATTGAAAACATGAATTGTTACTATGTTTGATTATTAGAAACACCTCACATAAATGAATTAAAAATTAATTATGGTAATTGAATAGGTTTTTTGAATGATTGTAACTTTAAAATTTTTTAATGATGAAGCCTAATATTATCTGTCTAGAAATATGTTTATTTCATGATTCAGTGAGGTTATGGTTATGAAATGTGATGCTGTTGTGGATGGATATTTTGACAATAATATTGTGGATGGTTTTTGGAGGGTGTAAGGTTGTGAAATTGTGGATGACATGATGCATGGTCTGTGAAATGAAATATGGTTAGTATATGATGTGTTTTTTGTTAGTGATGCTTGATAGTATGGCATGTGAAGGAATTAATAAATCTAGAAATTGGGAAGTGGTGGCAATAAAGGTAATGGTAGGATTATTATTTAATTTGGAAAGCGGTAAGGTTAAAATAAATGGATATATTCTATAATTGAAGTATAAATGCTTGGAATGAATGAATAATGTAAAAAATAAACATGGGTGATGACTGAGAGTGGGTTGTCATTAAATATGGAAATAAATAACTTAATAAAAAATACTAGTTGGAAATGTTAAATATATAATTTTATAAATGAATTATTAAATGAGAAGTTGTGGTTACTTGTTAAGGTAGTTTTTGTATAGTTATTGTTTGGTTGTGTTATAGAGGTAGTGTGATTGGTGATGGGTAATGGCATTGAGATGGTGGGATAAATGAGTATTTATAAGGCAGTTAGTATGAACCCCTCAGTTGAGATCTACATGTGACTACCTATAAATGAATTTTCATGTAATTTTTATATGAACCCCACCTAATTCGAGTACTTTATAATGATGAAAAAATGTTTTGGATCTAGGTGTTTTCCCCAACATCCTGGTTAGGGAAATTGGATGGATGACTTCCCCCTTATCCTTAATCTCCCTTTAGTAGTAGATGAGATATGATGGCCCAATGTTAGTATGATAATTCAAGGTTTTTGGAGTGGCATGTGGTGTAATCGATGATGTGGTTATGGATATGTGGTGGGGGTCATGCATGATAGGAGGAGGGAATGAGGTTGGCATATTCATGTTCATGATAACATACTATTTTGGTCTTATGGTGTGGTGGATGTGGTATGTGGTTGATGATGAGGGTATGGTAATTGATCTGAGGTTTTCCTTCATACCACCATGAGATGTTAGAACTTATGAATGTTGGGACTGGTTGGGTTGAAACCTGACCCACATCAGGTAGGAAGTGATAGAGGCACAAGACGTTTGACGTTTGGGTGTGAAATTGGAAAACCAGTGAGGAAGTGGTTAGGGGTGCCTGTGATTATATTCTTATGATTATTATTTTATTATACTTTCATGGGATACTTATTTAGTGGGCCTTGGTGAGGCTGGGAATCGGTATTCGACCTAATAGGTGCATTTTGGTTCTACTCATCACTCACTAGAGCATTAATATAGTTTATCACATTTTCATGAGAGGTCCCAAGGAGGATCTTACTATGTATACATGTTATGATCACCCCCATACACACACACACACACATATATATATATATATCAAGAAATAAGGAGGGATTTAGTGATCGAGTTGGACCGTACTAGCTTTGAGTGGAGAGTTCCTACTGGAGTTACTTCTTAGGAGTTGTTTTAGATTTTTATTTTAGAGATTTATTCTGTATAACATGACATGAATTATTGTATATATTTCTATATGATATTTTTTTATTTATATGATGTACTATTGATTGATGGTTTCCATTTTATCTCTTATCCTTAACTTATATTATGAGGGTAATGCTTCCCATGGTATATTTAATACCCTCGGTGCTAGTCACCAAGAAAAAGCCTATTGAAGGCAGGCTTAGGGGTTCATTCCTTCTCTTCATTAATATCCTAGGAGGGGCACTAGTAACTGTTGGGGGGGCATGATAGAAATATTTTTCCACTTATTTCCCCTTTTTTATATTTAAATCTTTATTTTATTATTAAATTTTTAGAGAATCAAAAGGAAAATGAATACATTGAATGAATAGTGAATCATGATCTTTTATTTTGGCAAGGGTCAAGAGTCACACAAATGAATATTATAGAGTATTCAATTCCCATTTTCTACCATTTTTTAATATTTTATTCATTTTTTCAATATGATACAAATGATTTATAATGTGACATATTGTAGGCCTTCCGTTAAATTTAAACTCCACCCTACACTTCTATACAATATATCTCCACCCCATAATAATGCATGAATTGCTCCTATCATGATCTGTCTCAGTGGGGCCCATACTGCACCTCCCCAATCCTACCTCCAATAGTCTAGGGGATAGTGACTAGTTCCAAGAATACATATCACTAACATGAGAGTTCTAAGGCTAAGTACATGTACACACAAACACATATCCAAGACTATACAATACTGAAATGTAAAAACAATTGGACAACCATGCATACATACATCCAAATACCATAACTAGTGTACAACATGAAGTAAAGAAAAGTAAACAAGTCCAAATACAAACCCACCACAAAGAGTATGAAACAAGTGTAACTTGAAAGTAAATGGATTGCTCTCTGAATACCACAGGAACACACCATGGTCTGTTTGGTCTCACTAAGTACCATTTAGTCCTGGTCTATTAAAGAATCTATCAAAATGTCGTTCATCTTCACAAGAAATGAAATGTATAGTCAAAGACCATGCATTGGTGAGTATAAAAATACACAGTAGGACACACTAAATAAAAAAGTATACAAAAAGTAAATACAGTGATCTCAATATAGGTGTATGTCTTCAACACATATAATAAGAATATCCAGATATACTCAAAAAGACACATAGTCTAAAGGTAATTCACAACTATATCATACTATCCTAGGATTCAAGCTCAAAGGTTCAACGTATAAATAATTTGGGAGAACACACTCCTAATTCTGATAGCACTGATGACGTTATAATAGATATGATACACAAATGGGCATCATGGGTTGACACCAACAAATTCTATCTGGATTAACTTTCTGAATAGAAGATCGACAAACTCATATTGTTGGTCACAAAAATACCGATAACTCTACCTAGGTCATAAATATGGATAAAGGATCTCACTTTGGGCCTCATGGAGGGATTCCAACGACTATATCCATGAAGTCCTACTGAAGGGATCATTGTACTAGGAGTAAGAGATGATACCATACTAACCTTCAGGGAAAGGATATGGGGAACACAACCTAGTGAAACATTTCCAAGTCACTATGGACAAGAGCTCCAATCCATGTATAAAAGAGTACTCAAAGTGTAGTAGGGGTCACACACCGTATCCCTTGACCTGAGGTCCTGTCCATTAAATGGACTATGTCATCAAGTTGTGTCTATATAGAAGTACATGGTGTGCTGTCTGCCCATGTATTCTACCCATGTACCAGTACATGGTTGTTCCCATGTACTCTGGTTCGGCCGTTTCTGTGTTGGGGAGTACGCTCTGTGTAGGTTGACCATGTACTTCACCCCATGTTTGTGTACCTACGAGGCACACAAAGTGTATCCGGGGAGGGAACACACATCATGTGATAGGGTTGACACTCCATGTGATACTTAAGTTCCTCGAAAACCCTTGATGACACTCTAGGGGACCACATGACCTATATATCTAGTTTACACACCATGTAGTTTGATATTTTTTAAGAATCCAGATCCACGCTCTGGTCATCTCCTTCATCGCTCCGACCTCTGATTTGGACACACCTTGCCAAAAAACTCAAGGAACCACTTTTTCTAAGCCTTACCTTTGATAAACCAAAAATTATGGCCATCAAATCCATTCAGAAAATAGAATCGTTTTCATTCTTTGTTGCGGGATGAAGAACACCAAAGAATAAGAAAGAGGGTATCCACTATCATCTAATTCATTTCTACTTCTAATTTCCCACTACTATTGTGCCATGCCGATCCCATATCTATGATATTGGATTGTTGAGCCAAGAAACTAGTGAAAAATGATTGATTTATTAGGATATGTTTAACCATGGGCCAAATGAAGAACTCCCACGAGGAATAAATAATCGGGGGAGAAAATCACAAGAACAAAAGAGAGGAACATACCTTGATCGATGTTCATGTCAATTTTTATTCGTTTCCATTAGAAATACAATCAAAAATCAATAATTTAATCATGAAGAAAATTCTCCTAGAACCTGATTAATCTAACCCATCCTGCAAGATGACTGATCCATGAATCAACCTGATCATTGATTGATTCATGTTTTTCCTAGAAATAAAGATCATGGAAAAGAAACAAATCAAAAAACCACCCTAACTTGATCTAGATCAATCACTAATGAAGAACGATGTCGAGTCATTGTTGTTGGTGAGATACTTTGATTCCATTGTGATTAAATTGTCAATCCATGATCCATTCATCATTCACTAATGAGATCTCCTCCAATAGACCTAATGGCTCTCATCGAATCATAGGGTTATGAGGATAACCATAAAATTATACCATAAGCATTTATTTAAAAGAAATAGAATTAGGCCATTATGTTTCTGTTTTAAAAATAATTTTATTAATAATTTTATTTATTTTACATCTGTGATGAATTTTCTATAAATAAATCACACCGACCAAGGTTAAGTCATTCATAGGGTAAAACTCACATTATGAATTAAAAAATTCCCTCAGATTTCTGATATGAGAATCCGTTCAAAATATATTCCACCTTTTTTAGGAAAACTGCACACACTTTCTATTTAATATATTTTAGACATTTATTTTGGATACACTAGGCATCAAAATCTCACACCATATCAACACTTGGTCTCAAAAATAATACATGAAAATTTTAAAAATAATACATGGAAAATACGAGTCATTAAATTTTCCCCACCTTGGGGATTTATGTCCAAAAAATCCAAAATAAGGGTTACACAAAGATTTGTGGGTACTGAGCCTGAATATGAGCCTCCTACTCCCACGTACTCTCCTGATGATTGCTATGTTTCCACGAAACATGCACTAAATAAATTAATCACCTAAGAAGGATCCTATCCCACTGATCCTTGATCTCTACTAGTTATTCAGCAAAGTTAGCTCCATCCTCGATGTCCAGCTTTCCCCAGTCAATAACATGCAATGAGTCATGAACATACCTCATTAGCTAAGACATGTGGATGATTTATTATACCTAATATAACTATATAGGTAGAGATAAGTGATATTCCACCTAAAAACAATATACAAAATATATAGAAATGGTAAATGAATCTCAGATACTGCTTACCACCCCAACCAAATATATGTAATCCATGTCATGGTAAAACCCATTAGAATACATGGTATCCTTACTTAAAATATAAAGGCCTCTATTATCTATTGTCATAAGACTTCTGATGGAGCTATGCAATCTTCATCTACTCCTGGATGATCTTCACATTCTTGGTAGTATCTCTTACCAACTCTGGTCCCATGAGTGCCGACTATCCTAGGTCAGTTCAACAAAGTGGTGAATTGAAGGGTCACCCATACAAAGGCTCAAATGGTTCCATACCGATGGAATAATGTTAGTGGTTTCTTTATGAAAAATCCACTAGTGGTAGGTGATCATCCTAACTACAACATAAGATAAAAATTAAAGCTCGTAATATATCCTATAAAACCTAAATAGTCTGCTCATTCTGGCCGTTAGTTCAGGGGTAAACCACTATGCTCAAGCATAACTAAGTCCCAAACACCTCATATAATTCAATCTATAGCTGGGATGTTATGTGATCATCACGTTGGGAAACAATAATTGACGGAACCCCATGGAGTCATACTATCTCTATAACATAGAGGTATCCAAACCTCTTTACTGATCTTTGCTCCTGAATTGAAAATAAGTGGGCCGACTTGGTGAGTCGGTCTATGATCACCTATATGGAATCATGTCCCATGGATGTACATGTAAAGAAACTAACAAATTCCATAGATATACCATCCCACTTACACTCTGGAACCTCAAGGGATTGATCTAAACCCACTGGAACTTGGTGCTCAGCCTTTACTTGTCGACAAGTAAGGCATTGGGAGACAAACTCTGAAACTCCCTTAGTTATACCTGACCACAAAAACTAAACTCATAGGTCATGGTATATCTTTTCCACTCCTATATGTACCCCCAAAGAGATGTATTAATCTCTCTCAAAACCTCCTCCTACAACATAACTGGAATTGAGGCACATCGTATGAAAATAATGACATGATTTCCACCTTTAGAAAATCCATTAAGAGCATGTCCAATGGATATCTGAGTACATAGGGTCTCATCGTAGACATCCCAAAGTTACACCTCCCCGAATCATTGTAAGAGCAGAGGGGTAACAACCATCGACTAGAGGTAAGCTACTCCATCTCTATCTGCAAATAATATCTTTCATGGGGCCAAATCATCTGATGCCTCACTTAGAAATTGTTTACAAGATCTTCAAATGAGATCATCTGGCACCACAATCCCCTTCCTAGGAGTATAGATAATTTGGAAGTCTTAGTCTCAAAGGAACTCTAGCCATCACCTCCATCTCAAGTTAAGATCTTTTTAATAGAATATATATTTGAGACTCTTGTGTTTAGAATTGATGATAAAGCACTTGCACATCAGGTAGTGTCACCACATCTTTAATGAAAGGAATAATACTGCTAACTAAAGATTGCATGTCACATAGTTTTTATCATGTGGTCTCAAATGATGTGAACTATAAGAAATAATTGCCTGCCTATGCATCAAAACAAAACTAATCCTGGTTCCTGATGCATCACAGAAAACTATGTACTCAAAAACCTCCTTTGGGAATCTCAATATGGGAGCGCTCATCAAACTCTACCTCAATCACATAAAATCTCTCTGGAACTCCTATAACCACATGAAAGGATTCCCCTTTTGATTCAAAGATATCATTGGCGTTGATATCTTAGAGAAATCAGGTATGAATCTCTAGTAGTATCTTACCGACCCAAGGAAGATCCACACCTCCATCATGCTCTTGTGTGGCTCCCAAGATAACATTGCCCTGACTTTGGCTGAGTCCACTACCAATCCATCTACTAAGATAAAATGTCCCATAAATTGGACTACCTGAATCAAAAACTGACATTTCTAAAGCTTTACATAAAGCTGGTGCTCTTGGAGTGTGTCTATATTTATCCTCAAGTGTCTCATGTGAGCGTCCTTGGATTCAGAGTACACAAGGATATCATCGATGATGACTACTACAAACTGGTCTAAGAAAGGATGAAAGATCCGGTTCATGAGTCCCATAAACACTATTAGGGAATTCATCATGCCAATGGACATCACAAAGTACTCAAAGTGACTGTAGAAACATTTGAATTCCATCTTCAGTATATCCTCACCCCGTACTCACAATTGGTGATAACCTAACAAGAGGTCAACCTTTGAGAACCACTGTGCCCCTATTAGCTGATCAAAGAGGTCATCAATCATTGTTTGTGGATACTTATTATTTATGATCACTCGGTTCAATCACTGGTAGTCCACACACAACCTCAGGATCCAGTTTACATTCTTGGAAAACAAAACTGGGACTGCCGAGGGTGAAACACAGGGTCTAATAAAGACCTTCCTCTACAAGTCCTCTAACTACACCCTCATCTCACGGTGCTCTTTAAAATCCATTCGATATGTTGAAGTAGATATTGGTGTCATAACTCAGTGTAGATTAATGCATAAGTCAATCTCTTAGTGGGGAGGTAAACCTAGAACATCCTCATGGAACACATCTTCATATTACACCACCACTACAGGAAACTAGAAACTCATAACATCCATTGTACCAGTGGTCAATATAGCCAACTGATGAGTAACTAATTTCACCCTCCTAGGCTTGAGACCATCCTAACTGCCTGGGTTTCATTTTCACCAAAAAAGAACCCGGTTCCATCACTATAGTCACACCAAACCCTTCACCAAAAATAGTCAATCTAGGCATGAACTATAGATAAAAATTTCATACTAAGGATGATTTCATAAGGCCTAAATTCTTCTACCAAGATATTCCAATAGAAACTCTCACCTCCAAGGGTCAAGTCATACTATTAGCACTAGTGTGTGAACACTGAATCATCTCCAGTAGGAGTCTCCAAGTGTAATGTTTGAGCCAAGGGCTCAACTAGAATATCTAAACCTCAAACAATATATGTGGAGAGAAAGGAATGAATAAAACCTATGCCTATCAATAATGAAACTAAGGTAGAAAAGAAATAGATCATACCTTGAATAATCCCCAGAGCCTTTGGATCATAAGCTTCAACTGCTTGTATCTATCCCCTCTCTTGTCCTGCAACTCCCTAAGCCTGACACATACCACTTAGGGGTGGTGTTGGTAATAGGTCAAAGAACCTTCCACCTACTGATACTTTTACAACTACTATAACACATCCTCTACCCTATGTACCTATCTTCTCCTACCACTACCTATATTGTGGCGACCCATCTATAGTTTCCCTATCATCTGTACGGTGAGTAGGAAAATCTCATGTAAGATGTCCCTTGCCATCACATGAGTATTACCACCTATATTTGGGCTTACTAGACCCACCATATGATCCCTAAATCATAGATCCTCCATCCTAGGACCTCCTCCTAAAATTTATCACACATACAAGTCCCTAAGACTAAAATTGGATCCCTATTTCCAAAGTCACTACTCCTTTCCCAATACTGACAACCATCGAATGCATCCACTCAGCCAGGAAACTCTCAACTGAAAAATCTTGATCTAGCACCCTAGAATAGATAGGAATGAATAATGGTACAAAACTAGCTCAAATATATCTATTAAGACCTCACTCAAAGGTCCAATCCCTAAATAACTGGCGACGAACCATATTCATCGAGTACTCGAAGATATTAGTAAACCTTGATGAATACCCATATATTATCATGCTTCCCCAATAGAGCTCTAGAAGCTCCTAAAAACTTAGAAACCTCAACATAGTTGGAGAGAACTCCTATCTAAAGAGACACTCCAACTTTTACCATGATAGAGTATCCTCATCATATTTATGGGTAACTAAACCCCATGATTGACCTACTGATCCATGAAGATGGCTCACTGTTAGGAACACCATCTTCTCTGCTGGTGTCCTTACCAGATGGAAAACTTGGGTCACCGCCTCAATATAGTCCCCAACCTCCTATGGTTTGGGATCTCCTCAAAACCTATGGGGTCTTTGTCTTTGAAACTAGTGAAGCACACTCAGCCTACACATCTCATTTGTGGGTACTGTGGGTACCTCGTGCTACTCCCCTGGTGGTGGTATAGTTAGTGCACCACCTAGAGGTAACACATAAAGAAGTGGTCCCTCTATCAATGCCTCATCATAGAGGAGATAATCATCATGATCATGATATTGATTCCTAGATAGTATACATAGTAGAGACATCCTGAAAGAAAACAAGATGTTCCACCGTTAATGAGTATATCTGGATAGATGAATCAAGAAGGATAGGGAAAGAACAGCCCATTCCTATATGATGAATGTGACATTTTTTCCCTACAACCAGTATTATCATGTACTGAGTTGAAAAATAGGTGATCAGATTCATAATGTATGAATAAATTGGAAACAACACTAACAATAGAGTCCTTGGTCTAAAATCCAAACTCAAAACACTTAACACTGTTTATCCAAACCAATCTCATAGAATCTCAGTCCTAAGGTACAACTGACTCCTCTGATAACAATCTGTCATGACCAGTCCTAGTGGGTCCCATGCCGCGACTCCCAAAGCCCACCTCCAATAGGCTGGGGGGGCTAGTGACTAGCATCGAGAATACATATCACTAACATGGGATGCCTTAACATACGTACCTGTATACACACACACACACAAACACATCTCCAGGCCTATACAATGATGAAATGTAAAAACAACTGATCAACTATGCATGAATACATCTAAATCCCATAACCAGAGTACAACATGAAGTAAATTAAAGTAAATAGGGCCAAATACAAGCCCACCATAAAGAGTCTAAAACAAGTCCAACCTGAAAGTAAAGGGACCACCGTCTGAATGTCACAGGAACAAACCCCGGTCTATACGGTATTTCTAAGAACTGTCCAGTCTCAGTTCATCAAGAAATATATCGAAAGGCCGGTTGTCTACACAAGACACGACATGTGTGAGAAAATCCAATGTGGGGGTGAGTATAACAATATCTAGCAGTACACCCTGAAACCACAAAGCATACAACAAAGAAAGTACAATTAGATGTACAAAGGTATATGTCTACAACACATACAATAAGAATATCTAGATATACTCAATAAATACACACAGTCTAAAGGTAATTCATAACCACAATATACTAGTATAGGATTCTACCTTGAATATTCAATATAGTACTCATTCGGGAGAACACACTCTTATGTATGATTGCATTGATAACGTCTGAATAGATACGAAATATAGATGAGGATCACTCCCAAGGTCATGGGAAGATACCAAAAAACTCAATCTAGATTAAACCACTAAGTAGAGGATGGACGATTATGTACTATTAGTCATGATGATACTAATAAGTCTAACTTGAACATGAATATGGATAGAGGATCTCACTCTGGACCTCATAGAGGGATTCCAACATCTCAATCCAAGAAGTCCTGATGAAGGGATCATTGTCCTTGGAGTAGGAGATGGTACCATACTAACCTTCTTGGAAAGGATAAGGGGAATACACCATAACAAAACTTGTCCAGGTCACTGAGGAAAAGATCTTCAAGACATGTATAAAAGAGTACACAATTTGTATTTGGGGCCACACACCATGTCCCTTGACCCCAGGTCCTACTTGTGTAAATGACCCATGTCATTAAGTCATGTATGCATAGAAGTACACGACATGTTCTCTTCACATGTACTCTACCAGTATACAGGTACACAACTTATCCAGTTTACTCTAGTCTAACCATGTTTATGTGGGGGTGTACACACCATGTAGGCTGACTATGTACTCCACACCATATTTTTGTACCTTTTAGGTAAACACAGAGTATCCAAGGAGGGACCAAAAGATGTGTGATAGGGGTCACACACCTGTGATAGTAAAGTTCTTCTGAAACTCTAACCACCACTTAGGGGGGCACATGGCACGTAAATCTGGTTCAAATTCTTTGTAGTATGGAATTTTATAGGAATCTAGATATGCTCTTTGGTCGTGTACTCCATCACTCCATCCTCTAATCCAACCATGCCTTACTGGAAAACTCAAGGAACCAATTTATCCGATCCTTTCTTTCGATAAACAATGAGTTCTCTCCATCAAATCAGTTTGAGAAATAGAACCATCCCCATTTTTTGTTGCATGATGAAGAACAACCAAGAATAAAAAACTGTGTATCCACCATCTTCTGATTCATCACCGCTTCCACTTTCAAACCACTACCATCCCATGCCAATCTTGGATCTATGATTTCATATCGTTGCACCAAGAAATGGGTGCGCAATGATCGATTAATTGGGATATGTCAAACCATGGGCCAAATGAAGAATACTCACAAGGAACAAAGAATCGAGGGAGAAAAGAATATTAATAAAAGATAGGAATGATCCTTGATCGATTTTTGTATCAATATTGATTATTTTCTATTAGAATGAAAATCATAAAGCAATAATTTAATCACGAAGAAAATTCTCCCAGAACCCAATTAATTTAACCCATCTTGTAAGATGACTGATCTGTGAATCAATACATGCATTGATTGATTCATTTTCATCGTATAAATACATATTAGGGAAAGGAAGAAAATAAAAAAACCACCCTACCTCGATCTGGATTAATTTATAATGAAGAATTATGCAACATCGTTATCGTTGATGATATACTTCGATTTTGTTGTGCATCGATCATTGATCCATCATCCGATCATCATTCTCCAACGAGATCTCCTACAACAGATCCAATGGATCAAATCAAATTATAGTGTTATATGGATAACCCGGAAATTCTTCCATAATCATGTATTTAAAAGAAAAAAATTAGGTTATTGTGTTGCTGCATCAAAAATAATTTAATTAATTATTTTATTTAATTTATGACCATGATAGATTTTCCACAAATGGCCTACACTGACAAAGGTTAAGTCCCGCCCAGGTTAAAAATCAAATTATGAATTCAACGGTGCCCTCATATTTCTGACCTGATCATCCTTTTAGAAGTTATTATACATTTTTAAGAAAACTTCATGCACATTCTATGTAATATATTTCAAACATTTATTCTGGGCACACCAAGACTTATAATCTCACATCGTCTTAGCGCCTAGTGTAGCACCCCAAGCTTCCACAGTATGTTTCCCTTTGAATAATGCAATAGCTTGCATTGTACACAACTTCGGGATTCTAACACACCGCGACCAATAAAACTAGCCTTTATGAATAGTAATACCCACTTTTTGAAATTTTATAAATTTTATTTTTTAAAATGGACTTCATTTTTGAATTCAGAATATCAAAATTATCTTAGGTTGAATTTTTGGTATTTTTCTGAAAACTTTCAATTTTTGATGAATAGTGAAAAACACTACGTTATTGGTTAAAACCGACTTTTTATTTAAATAATTATTTATTTTATTTAAATTTATTTTAGTTCAAAATAGATACAGAATACCTATATAATTTCAATGCAATTCATTTGAGTCATTTTATAATATGTTTAGATATATAAAATTTTTATTGAACTTTTTACTGTCTTTTACCCACCTCCAAGGAGCATTTGAAATTTTTCATAAAACATCCTTTTACCGCTTCTATGAGTTGAATTTCAAAAATATGAGAGACACAGTTGAAATCAGTAAGTAAAATGTGGTTCAATAAGATGAAAATAATTTTTGGTGAATAGTAACTTTTTACTTTTATTTACCAAAGTTAAAAGTAAATAGGGTAGTTAAGGGTAAATATGATATCATAATTACCCTAACACATGTCCTAATTCTATGGGATAAGTGTAATTTGACCAAAAACAACCTTAGGAATAAAATTTGACCCCCTTTGGTCTACTTGGTTTAGATTAGGACATTTATTATTATTTTATTTAAAGAAGAGTTAAAAGAGTTAAATTCAAAGTTCAATAACTAAACCATTTTTAATATTGGGTTACACACAATATAAATTTGACTATAAATATTAATTATAAAGATAAAAATATTTCCTAAATAATGGTACTTTATTTATAATTTTTAGACTTTACATAATGTAATTTATTTATGACACAATATAATTGATATTATAAATATCCAAGTAAATGTAATTTGAGACTTTTGATGAATTAAAATAATTTTATAGGTTAATATGACATGTTATGGTTGATTAAATATTTTTTTTTCTAAGTAATCATGTTATGATTTTCACAAAAACCAAATACTAAATAGTGTCAAAATTGACATAATTGAGTTTTTAAAATAAATACTATATTATTAATGGATATAATATTCCTAAGAATATAAGGTTCGACCAAAGGACTTAGATAAGGTTATATATATTAATAATGAATCTCTTTTTGTTAACTTGGAATTTTATAGTAAGTTTATTAACCATATAATATAAAAATACAAAGAGACATGGTAAATGACAAACTATTTAACGAATAGTTAAATCTAAAAGATAAAGTTAATATGCTGACCTAAACCTATCTAAAACCTATTGGTTGAGAGGTTTTATACCCATACCAACCTTAGACTCTAAATAAATCATTTTTTAGCCATTATAAATCGAAACGTATTTTAATATAAAATAATATTTCAAGATTTTCCTAAATTGACCCTCACCTCTCTTATAAAACAGCACTTCCCCTTCTCTTAGTTTCACACCTCCAAAGTCATTTGGCTCAGCCAAAACCTACCCAAATATCCTCCCAACTTTCCTCTCTTAATCATAGAGGCCTTAATTTGGTCATAAATCCAACCTAAGGATCCCTTTTGATCAACTCAAAAGAAAGAACCTGAAGAAGAGGTAAATATTTCATCACCTCTTTCAAGTTCTTTTCTTCTTCCAATTCCTCTTTCTTTGTTGTTTCCATTATAAAATAATAACTCTAGTATATTATATATATTTTTATGTTATTATAAAAATGGTACAACCACATTCATTATTCTATCCATCATATGAATGACAAAGTCACCATACGTGCATACGTACGACTTACTGTCTCCACGTCATGGTTTATTATTCAAACACTTCATTATTTGGATGGGTATAATAATGAGTATAACTAATTTAAATAATAAATATAACATTTTAATGATTCTATATATCTGATATACCATCCAATTACATACTATTTCACGATCAATATAATGATATTGTCGCTCGTGCGTACGTACGGATTGCCGTCTCCACGAACGCGATGAGATTCATTCCCTATCATAATCATTCAAGAATAATTTTCATTTTATGATTAAAAATATTGTTTATGAATGTAATATCATTATGTATATGAATAAAATACATCCTATCCATAACAAATATGGCTTATGTAACCAAGAATATAAAGGAAAATGAACCAATTAACACCCGGAATGATGATACTACTGAAATATTATTAACAAAGCAATATTAGAGGATCATATATGATATCATATTTATGTATATAGTTATTGTATAATTTAATAAAAATGTTTTCACTATTATATAGGAGGTTAACATACCATTGACTAAGGAAAATTACAAGGTAAGGGTTAATTTCAAAATCTCTTTATTATTCGAGTTTGTTTTTATGTAAGTATCTTTTGGGGCCTCATTTTCATCCACATCTGTGTTTTCTTAAAAATGTAATTCAAAACATTTTTACTATTTACTATACTATGTTTTAAAGTCATTTATACCCTTATTTGACCATATATGTTTTGAAATGAATCTTTCCATCATTTTCCAAATAAGATACTTTATGACCTTTTCAACAAAATTAAGGTAAGAATGTATTTTTTACTTATATGGCGGGTGTGGCTATTTTCTACTATTATATAATTATAGAAGATTCCCATACAGGATTATAATAATATTTTCAAAATAAATGTTTTCTATTATAATTATACAACTTTTAAATTATTTTAAAATAGAAAGAGATATTTCTCTAAAAAAAGTTTTGATTTCATCTATGTCAACATCCTTTGATGGATTTTAAGATTGTTTGAAGCCAATTTATTATGATAAAAAACTTCCTTATTGTATTGAAGGTTATGTTATACGTTTGGCTATAGATTTGTTATTTTTACACCATTCATGGTTTATGGATAAAGTATTGAAATTTTGTATGCTATTTTTAATATGAATATTTATGTTATGTTTAAACCTTTTCATATGAGGAATGCAATGGACTTAGTAAGTGATGGGTGGATCCCGCTATAGCTTCTTGATGCATCGGTAGGTCTAATGAGATAAACTAGTGTATTGGCACGAGGCCTTGACAAAATCTTATTTGCAGTCTTGGCACAAGGCCTTGACTATGTGGTTATGAAGTCTGGAATTATGCATTTTATCATTATGAAAGTGGCTATTGATATTGCATGTGATTATTCGACTAGTATAATATCCATGTTAATAAGTAAATGTCATTATTTGATTTTATATTTTCCATATTATGATGAAGTTTAAGTTTAAAAGTCTTTTGATTTAGTCTTATACATTGCCTTAAATGGTCATGCTTATTTGTGAAAGTTTCCACTATATTGTTATACTTACTGAGAATCTGAGCTCACCCCTTTATATGTTTTATTTTTTCCAGGATGTGAAGAAGTATTTTATGGTTGACCTGAAGGGATAGGCTAAGGATTTAAGTGTGTTAAAAAGGGGATAATTTTTTTTGATATCTTTATTTCATGATGTATTGTAAAACTGATGAATGTATCTAGTACTTCCAAGGCTACTAAATTGATTGGTCTTTTGGGATTTGACCCCTTGTGATCATGCCAATGTTATGTAATAATGCACAAACTCTGGGTAACTGGGGTCGGGGTGTTACACCTAGTCTTGAAGATAATCCACACAACATTGAAAAATAATACATGGTAAATCCAAGTCATTACTGATACAATATTCCCACATTTATTTTAAACCATGATCATGCACTAAATTCAAGAGTAAGGGTAGGCATGGAAAATATGATTGTAATATAGCTAACCTATAAGTAATTCCATGGAAATTAGGGTCTTTCAATGGAAAATATAATGGTAGGTCTCAAAATTTGGTAAAAATAAGGGCTCTTTCCAAAAAATATACCTCAATAACACTAGAAAATTTCGTTATTCTCAAAAGATTTTATAAATTATAAAACAAAGTTCTTGATGGTCAAACACAATACGAGTTTAATAAATAATTGAGGTTACTAGGAAGTGTATGAGAAATTTTTTAGAGTTCCCATTATTATGGGGAAACTAAAAATGATTAGTTGTAATGTGGCATGGAATTTAAAAATCCATCAAACAAAAAATTATGTTTTTAAAAATCAAAATATAAAAAATATTTTATATCAAAACTCATTTGAATTTTCTTTTCAAAAAACAAGGAATTTATTTACAAGTGACTCAAACATGTAAAATGATCTTGGATATTTAATTCCCGCTCAATGTTTTTTTAAACACAAAAAAAACAATGAAATGGAAATAAAAATAAAAAAACACCCAAATTTTAACCTACAACCATATGAAATGGTACACCGGTACTTAATTGTTTTATTTTCCTTATTAAAACTCAATTTATGATTATAATGTGATTTTTTAGATGATTAATGAAATAATAAAGTGTCATGGAATGGTATTACCCAACGATATCATTAATGAGTTTCATGGTGGAGAGAAACTTCCTCCACCACTTGATCCATGAAGTCCTCATGAAAGGGTTTCAGAATTTTCTATTTAACTATGTAGCAATTTTTTTAGATTCATTCATTATATACAAAACACCATATAGAAAAAAATTAGAAACAATATAAGAGCCTAACCAATGGGAACAAAGCATACCAAGAGTCAACTTAACTCTTAAGTTTTGTAGGATGAATTTATCTCCCACATTTAACTCATTTTTCAAAATCATCCTTTCATGGGAAAACTTGGTTTATCTTTATATATTCAATCATTTTCATAGGTATTATAGCTGATCTCCTCAAGTTTCTATGTTTTAAATTTTTGATGAGTACATGCATATGAAAGATTCATGTTTCCTTATTTTATAGCCCAATATGTGTGGTGTTCAATCTAAAATTGAAGGTAAAAAATTTACCAAAGACCAATTGAAATGGAGGAATACTAATAGAAGTTTTAAAATCAATATTTTATGCCCACAATGTATCATCTAATTGGATACTCAAATCTTTCCTATTGGGATGAACCATTTTTTTATAATATTCTTTTACCTCCTTATTATACACTTCAACCTGACCATTTGTTTGGGGATGATATGGTTTAGAAACATTATGTGAGACCCCATAATGGTATAAAAGTGATTATATACTCCCATCACAAAAGTGAAACTCATGTTCACTAATAATACATCATGGTAAACCAAACCTACAAAAACTATTGGATCTCAAAAACTTGATAATGACTCGAGATTCATTAGTTCTTATTACATTTGAATCCATCCATTTTGAAAGATAATCAATTTTAGGAATAACACACAAAAATATGAAGGAACTAGAAAAAGTTACCATGAAATAAATACACCAAACATTAAATATCTCACAAAATAACATGTGTTATTGGAGAATTTCTTTTTTCTTAGAAACATTTCTAGTAAATTGACACCATGGACATGAATTATAAAATTTATAAGCATATTAAAACAATGTTTTCCAATAAAGATGAATATATAGGACATTTTATGTAGTTATTAGGGGACAAAAGTGAGCCTTGCATGAAATTGTGTGGAATAATGTAAGGATAGATGAAAACTCATTCGTCGGTACACATCGTTATATAACTCGGTAATTAAAAATTTTCCACAAATATCCCGAATGTAATACCTAGATTCAGTCCTAAGACTCTTTATGTGTATTTATTAAATCCATGAAGTCCCTACAAGGAAAAAAAATTACATAAGTTGGAAAACCATGGTATGGTATCATAGACAATTTACAAGTTCACATGGATAATATTGTTAACAACTAAATTTTCTTATCCATTTTTTTTCCAAATTTTGATATCAAAATCTTAAATATGAGAATCCATTGAATGAGGTGTGGTTTATCACTAAGTGTCCTTAATAAATATTTAATTGAATCATGGTTAGAAAACACCACTACTTTATACTTAAGGAGATATGAATGATTTTTTTTCCAAAGTCAACACTATAACAAGGAATTATTTTTTAGTTGTGGTTCCATTCACTTGGGATGGGTCCAGAGTGTATGATGAATATGAAATGACATGAGAGGTACAATCTACCTGTTGTGAAAGGAAAACCCCAGAAACATAGTAATAGGAATCACTCATGATTTCAAAGGGTAGATCAAACCTTAGTGGTTGGATGATTGGTGGTAAAGTGAGGTTATTTTTAAATCCATGAAATTTCATTTTATAATTTTCATCAAAAACAATGTTCACATATGTTTTCAAGAGTTGGGATGATGAGAGTGAAAATTTTCAATTTTTTTAAAAATAATTGATAAGAAATCCATGTTTCAAAAATTAACACACTTCTTGAACTCAATAAGGGTAGGGTAATAAATAAAAAACATCAATTTTTTAATTATCAACCTAGATGAAAATAAAAACCTCAAATTTTATAAATGGAATTCCATTTTGATTAAATGAATACCCTATTACGTAATTTAGTTATAGAAAACACATTCAATATAATTTATTTTATATTTTGGACCATTATAAAATATATCCATAATTGTATGACAAGATTAAAGGACTATTAAGAATCATAAAAATTAATAATATATCCTTTTTATAGTGTTCTTTACGTTTATTGTAAATTAAGGGTTATAATAAAATTTAATTGACACAGAAGAAAGAAGTGATGACCTCAAGTAATAGGATTATACCCCATGAACCCATTCATTGGAGTTTCTGAGGGATATGGAATCATTGGGATTTTCTTTTGACCAAGCCCAAGAAAAAATTCAATAACTAAAACACAAGAAACATAATTCATGGGAGAATTTCAAGCTTATAAAGATCACTACTGGAACCATGTTCGCTGAACCATCCCACGTAAGTACTACCATCACAAACCTTACCCTTAGGGAATACATAGGTGTAATAAGGGGTTATGTTTCTAGACACTCATATTATGAATTTTTATATTTTTTTAATAAAATAATGATTAAATTTATCCCTTTTTATTATTATTTTTTATATATTCATGATTATATAATGATTTTGCTAAATTAGATTTAGATATGAAGAAACCAAAATTGTATTTTAGGGATATATATAGTTTCAATTAAAACAATCTTTATGATAAATCAAATTTTTTTTATATATTTTATTTTCATTGAATAGTTTTACTAAATAATATTTATTTAAATATAAATGATAATATAATTTAACAAATTTCAATGTATTTTTTAAGGGTTATAATGTTGTTTGTGTAGTAATACTAGTATTTTTCAATAAATAACGATTTTATCTAAAAGTGAAAATTCTTATATTTAGAAAAATATTTCGGAAAAATAAATATCATTTTTGAAATTATCACATTGAAATTATCAAATATTTAATTTTTCATAATAATGTGAGAGAGTCGAATTTTTGGGTAAAAATTTAATATGGTATAAATATACGGTATGTATTATGACATCATAATATCCCAAAAGTGATGTAATAAATACTATAAAAATAATCCTGAAAAATATATGTCTCCATTTAAAATAACTTTTTTCTAAATTTATTTGATTAATTTTACAAACCTATAATGAATCCTTCAAAACCTATATTATATTTAAGGGTTTAAAAACAATTATTTATGAACATGACTCACTTACACATATTGAATGCTCTCATTTTAACGATTTATGTTCTTATCCTAATAAAATATTCAATACCACTCCTATTTGGTTGAAAACATGGGTAGAAACCCTCAGAGGTTTTTTGGTTTTTATTATTTTATCACTTAGAATCCAAAACCTAAGTTTATAAATTAATAAATAATTCACCCATCTTTTCTATAAATACCCACAAAACCTCCCATTACTCTTCAATAAAAACACATTGAGCATTAAGTTCCTCTCACTATCCTTATATAAAATCCCCCAATGTTTTCTTAAGTTCCTAATAATATTATCCTAAGGTTTTAGAAGAAACCTCTAAAGTATGTGATTCTCTTCCACTTCCTATTTATTGAAGTAATTTATTTTTATTAAGCCTTTTAATTTAGAATTTATTATATTTAAATATTTATTTAAACATATGTTTAATGTCATTATGATTCCCAAGTAATTAGATACAACACTTCACTCTCATTAATACCTTCCATGAACCCTTATGTACACCCGTTATGCTGTCGAAATTATACAATGGTGTTTCTTTCCAAACTTTTATACTGTGAATACCCATCCTCATTTCCACTCAAGGTTATTAACCAGTTTTACCCATTTTTATTTATTGGGAAATTCTATTTATATATCCTACACCCTTGAACCATGGGATTATATATCTCTCAAATGAATTGGGTAATATTTTTATCTCAAGAGATACCATGTATTATGAATTATTAGTTCGCCTAAGAACAATATGTTATGATTTTATGGAAGTTATCCTTGGCTTATACATATGAAGTCACATTTTATTTTGTTTCCATATTCCTATAACGCCTTGACATTATCATATTATGTCCTTCTTAGATGTTCATGTTTATAATTTTCACCCTTTTATACCACCATGAAATTAATATTGTATGACATATATTACTTTCATCATGTTATGATTTTATTATTTCCTTATTAGTATTTATAATTCACCCCTTTCTTATGTATGTCCCTAGTTTATCATGTGCAGTTTTAGAAGATCAATATAATTTTAAGGGCATGTTATGAAGTTTTTAAATAATGTTATTGTATCCCAATTTCTAGTTATTCTGATATGTACCAAATTACCCAAATACACCAAGTCTCTCTATCTTTAGGAATTTTTTTTATTTATCTTAATGTAATATATCATCAAATAAACTGTATAAAATATATGGTATATCATAGTTGGTATCAGAGAAAATTCTAGTTATTTTTATGGATTAGGATTATAAAACCTTAGTGAAAATCATAGGGATAAGACTAAACATAGAAAAAATTCTCAAATTCTGGTAATGTATTGATCATGTGGTTTCTAAGAAACAAAATATCTGTTTATATACTACAGTGGATGTAGATATGACTTAGATATACCTAGGGGTAATAACAACTAAAGATATCATTGGGTATTAAATTTACCTATACCTATAAAATGACAAATATTCCTTGATATAAACTTGTTTTTTACACTCCCATGAGATATTATTTAGTAAATAAAAAATATCTTTACAAACCATTATGAAGGGAATAAAAATTTATATGAATTTTATTATTAGAAAATAGATCATGGATAACTTAGATTGAAACCTATAAATTCATAGGATAAGAAATATATGTCATTTTTTATTTATCTCTTTAATGTTCATAGTTTCCATTTTTATGTGTTCAATAGTATCAAAATTATCATCCATAATTTTCACTTCAATTTAGGAAATGGATGGAAATAGGAGGAATCGAGTCAACAACCAATGTAATGAGAAATGTGATAACTACCAAAATGATATACCTAATCAGATGGGATTAGGAGTCAATAAATTCATGAAAATAATTACTACATGAACTCATGTTTTTAATAGAAAATTGAATCATGAGGAACGCCTATATCACCCCAAGAAAGAACATGTTGCAATCGAGACATTTATGTGACAAATGCCTCCAAATTTTAGTAGATTTTCTGAACCCTTAATCATAAAATAATGGATCAAATAGATTGAAAATATATTATATTTCCTTCAATTATTTGAGTTAGATATGGCCATGATGGCTATGTATCACATGGAGGTAGAAGAATAACTATGCCAGACTTTAATTAAGAACACAAATACTAAGGAATAAATCAAATAAATTAAGTGGAAGGAATTAAAGAAAATTATTTTTAATTAATATTCCCCTCACACTCTCTGAAATTAAATGTAGAATAAGTTCCTTAGCCTAAAGAAAAAGGTGGATGAATCGGTTGGGGTGTGTGAGGAAAAATTTAAAATACTTGTGTGATACACCTACAACTTTTTTATTTAACCAACAATTAAATTTAACCTCTTCTTTAGTGGGATAAAGTTGAATTTATGAAAATATTTAGTGATTTGAGACTTTGATAGCTATGAAGAAATCGTAAGATGTTCCTTCAAAATTTGAAGTGGAGATTGAATAATATCAAATGTCTCATGATTCTACAGATTGGAAAAATATAATGGACTTTATTTATGATAGAGTGATGGAGAAGTCTGACAGTGGAGAGAAAGTCTATCATCTCACTTTTCAAATGTGTGGGAGGAAGGATCCTAGAAATTTATTGACGAGGAAATTAAATGATTTGTTTGTGGTAAGGAGAGGAAATAAGCTAGTGAATTATAATGGGATAAACACACCAATGTGTTAGAATAATGTAATGCTCCAATCAACCATCATCCTACTACCTGATGATTTAATTTCAAGGAATAAGGTAACTTTTCAATCCAATTCACTAATCCAAGATTTGTTAAAGATAATCAATGACAAAAATCTCTAAGGTTAAAAGATAAATGGTGTTCATATTCCATCACAATAGCTGAGGTTAATCTTAACAATGAATTGGTGATAGATATTTTAGTTATTTATTCAAGGATAGTAAACATTCAATTTGATTATAGTTCTACATATTCTTTAATATCATTCATATTTAGTACAACTATTCAAACACCACCACAAAACAAAGAAGTATAGTTATCAGTGAAAACATAAAATGAGAAAATTATTTATTCCTAATAACTTTTCCCTTTTCAAAAAAATTTGGTGAATTTACAAATAAAATATGTGATACTCTCTTTAGATGAATTTGATGCTATTTTGGGTATAGATTAGATTTCCTTGTATAGCACTGACATAAATTTCCAAGGGAATAAAATCACCCTTTATATCATGAATTTCCATCCAATTATATGGATAGTTATACTTTGGAATCATCATATCAAGCCTGTATATAATTTTTTTTAATCAAGAATATCCAGATAAAAAGATTAAGACTTAGGAAAAAATATCCTTGATTGCATGCCCATTATAAGATAATATGTTGATGTGTTCCTCAAATAATTTCATGGTGTTACTCATAGCTTAGAGTTTGAGTTACAAATAAAATTTATATCAATATATTTTCCAATATCCAAGACTCCATATAGAATGAATACTGTTAAAATTAAATATCTGATAAAACAACTGCAAGAGAATATAGATAATGGGTTTATATTCCCAAGTCCTTCACTATGGGGTATGCCTGTCATTTTTGTTAAGAATAATGATGAGTAAATATGCATCTTCATTGATTATGACGAGATCAACAAGATCATAATAATGAAAAATTGTCCAATTCCATAGATAGATGAATTTTTTGATCAGTTGCGTGGATCTAGATACCTCTCTATGGTGGATCTTTGGTTAAGATACTTTCAAGTAAAGGTGAAGAAGGAGGAAATACCCAAGATTTAATTTCATATAAGGTACAAATACTATGAGTTTTTAGGGATTCCATTTAGACTCACTAATAATGTATTTGTCTCCACAAACTATATAAACAATGTCTTTAGGTATTACCTAGACAATTGTTTGGTAGTCATTTATAAGATATTATCATTTACTCTAAAATTAAGGAGGAACATGAGTATTATTTGAAAGTTGTACGGAATACCTTGTTAAAGTAAAATTTATATGAAAATTATAGTAAATATTATTTTTAGATGGAGAAAGTAATATTCATAGGGCACATTATCACTAATAAAGTGATATATATGGATCCTTCAAAGTTAGAGGTAATTGAAGGATGATCTAAACCAATATATGTGGTACAAAATCAATATTTTCCTTTTATTATCTAGGTACTATAATCTATTTTGGAGAAAATTCTCATGATTTTTAAACCCACCAACCAAGCTAACTAAGAAGACAATGAAGTTTGTGTGGACTAATGAAGGTGAGGAGAGATTTAGAAAGTTAAAAAATATGTTAATCACTGCACCTTTTCTCACATTACCAACAAGTGGGAAAGGGTTTGTAATCTACAACAATAAATCCAAAAAATGATTGGGTTGTGTAATCATAAAAAATGATTAAGCGATATCATATTTCTCCCACCATTTAAATATCCATGATCATAACTACCCCACACATGATATAGAATTGGTAGTAGTGATCTTTACATTAATTATTTGGAGGTATTATCTCTACAGGGAGAATTATGACATATATATAGATCATAATAGCCTCAAGTATATATTCAAAGAAAAGGAGCTTAGTATTTACCAGTGAAGGTGGTTAGATATGATCAAGGTTATAACTATTTAATCCATTACCATCATAGGTTGGTGAATGAAGTGGTAGCTGGTTCGAGTAGAAATGATCCCACAACCATATCCATGATAATAATAAAATAGAATCCAATATTCTGGGACATTAAATGGATGTACATGAGAATAATTAAAGGAAATTAATCCTAACATACTCAAATAACTAATCATACATCTATTATTGAGAGGATAAATGAGGCCCAAAAAATGATTAGGTGCTACAAATAATGGTAATGAATATTATAGAGTTCAAATTTTCTAAAGATGGATTTATAAGGTTTGGAACCAAGATATGTGTCCTATAAAAACTATAACTAAAAAGGTAACTCTTAGATGATGAACATATATAATCCTTCTCTATTCATACATGAATCACTAAGATGTATAGAGACCTGAAGTAAAAATTATAGTAGGATAACATAAAGATGGAGATTGCATAATTTGTTTCTTGATAATTGGTATTCCAACAAGTAAATTATAAATGATATAATTCTAAAGGTATGATGTAACCATTTCCCATACTATTATGGAGATGGGAAATAATTACCATGAATTTAATCATAGTATTTCCTAAGGAATATAAAGAAAATAAATCCATTTGGGTAGTAGTTGATGGCCTTATAAAATAGTTGTATTTCATTGATATTAAGTAATATTTCTCTCTAGACCAACTTTAAAAGATATATATAAGAGAATTCATAATAATGCATGGGGTACCACTCTCCATTGTATCTGATCGAGATCCATGGTTTACCTCATTGTTTTGGAGAAGCCTTCAGTAAGAGTTTGATACAGAGTTAAGTTTCAATAATGCTTATCAGCCTTATATATATAGTAATTCTAAGAGAACCATTAAAAATATAGAGGATATTTTGAGACCATTTTCAAAATATTTACAATGATTTTGGCATAAATACCTTCCACTAGTGGAGTTCTCATATAACAATAGTTTCCATTCTAGCATTCAAATGGCGCCTTTTAGGCTCTGTATGGTAAGAGGTTCCAAAATCCAACATATCAGGATGAAGTTATAGAGTGAAAGATGATGGGTATAGATCTCATCCAAGATATGACACAGAAGTTTCAAACTATTTGGAGTTATATGAAATCTATAAAAAGTTAACATAAAATCTACACAGAAAATCATCGATGTGACCTAGAGTTTGAGATTTTAGATAAGGAGTTCCTTCATTTATCAACATGGAGTAAAGTAATGAGGTTTGGAAAGAAGGGAAAGCTTATCCCTAGATACATTTACCCCTTTGATATCCTTGATCATATCAGAGTTATGACCTATCGACTAGCACTCCCACCTAACCTAACTCGAGTACATGATGTGTTCCATGTATCCGTCTTAAGGGTGTACATACTAGACCTCGCACATATACTAAATCTATTGGTGGTATCACTTGAGAATGATCTTTCATATGAGGTGTAGTTAGTGAAGATCTTAGATCATAGAGAAAAATTCCCACTTAATAAGGCAACTTACCTGGTTGAAGTATTATAGTGGTACCACAAGTTTGAGGAGGTAACATGGGAATTGTAAGAGGTTATAAAACATAAGTACCCTCATTTTTTTGTGTATGAAATGAAATGTAGAGGGATATATTTTTGAATGGGGGAAGAATAAAATAAACCAAACTTTTATAAACGAAATTCCATTCTAAATGATTAAATACCTTATTATGTATTATAGCTATAGAAATCACATGCACTATATGTCATTTTTTATTTTAGACCCTTATAAAATATATCCATAATTGTATGAGGAGATTAAAATACCATTATTCATCCTAAACATTGATAATATAGTAATTCTATAGTAACCTTAAAAATTACTATATATTAAGGGTTATAATGAAATCTAATTGACACAGAAGGGAGAAGTAATGACCTCAACTAGTAGGAGTGTACCCTATGAATCCCACTTATTAGAGCTTCTGAGAGAGATGGAATCACTAGGAATTGAACATAACCAAGACCAATCATAGATTAAACAACTAAAACCAAAGTTAAACCATTTATAGGAGAATTTAAAGTTTATATAAATCACTTCTCAAACCATGTTCTCCAAACCACCCTAAGAAAGTACTACCATTGCATATCATACCCTTAAGTCATAGGATGGTGTAATAAGGGTTATATATTTAGACCCTAGCAGTATGAATTTTTATATTTTATTTTTAACAAAATAATGACTATATTTATCCCTTTACATTATGAATTTATATATATATACATGATTATATAATGAGTTTGATAAAATTAGATTTTGATATGAATGAACCAAAATTTTATTTTTGGGATATACATATAGTTTCAATTAAAGCACTATTTTTTATAAATCCAAGAGTTTTTAAATAATTTTTTTTTCATTTTATTTTTTTATTAAATAATATTTATTTAAATATATATATGATAATATAATTTAATGAAGTCCCATGTAATTTTTATAAGGGCCAGAGTGTTGTTTGTGTCGTAAAAACTATTATTTTTAAATAAATAAAGTTTTTTATTTAAAATTTGAAATAAATATATCTAAAAAATTATTTTGGTAAAACAAATATAATTTTTTAAATCATTTCATCACAATTATCCAATAGTTAATTTTTCATAATTTTCTAAGATAGTTAAAATTTTGGGTAAAAATTAAATATTGTATAAATATACAGTATGTATTATGACATCATAATAGCCCAAAAGTTATGTAATAAATACTATAAAAGTCATCCAATCCCGAAAATATGTTTTCCTTTAATTTTTGTAAGTTATTTTTTTAATTTAAAAAACCTATAACGAATCTTCCAAAACCTATATTATATATTAAGATTTAAAAAAAATTATTTATGAACATGACTCACTTACACATCATGAATGATATTTTTTTAATGAGTTATGTTCTTAAGATAATTAAATATTTAAAATGAATCATGTTGGGAAGAAAATACCCTGAGAAAAAACTATGGGAATATTTTTGGTTTTTATTATTTTATCACTTAGAGTCTAAAACATAAGTTTAGAAATTAATAAAGAATTCACCTCTCTTTTTATATAAATACCCACCCAAATTAACATTCATCTTCACTATAAAAACTTTGAGAATGAATTTAATCTCCCTATACTTATCTAAATTCCTACCAAGGTGTTCCCAATATCTTAATATTATCTCCCAAGATTTTAGAAGCAACCTCTCAAGTAGGGGTTTTTCTTTATCTTCCTCTAAGTTCAAGTATTTTATTTATATTAAGTGTTTTTATTTACAATTGTTCATGTTGACATGTGTTTTTACACATCCTGTTACTGCCCTTAAGATTTTTAATTAATGACATATCACCTTTCACTCTCATTAATTATTTCCATGAACATTATGTACACCCATTATACTACCAAAATTATCCCATGGTTTTCCCTACAAAACTTTTATATTGTGAATATTCATCCCTATTTCCACTCAAGGGTATTAACCTAGTTGTACCTATCCTTAATTGATTGTGGAATTATATTTATGTAACCCAAAATCCATAATCATGATATTTTAAGTGATGAAATACATTCTTATGTTGTATAGTTGATGTGGTACACAAATGCATGTACATGATATGAATATGATGGGTGGGCCTGAAATTTTATATCCCTTTAATTGGGTAATTCTTTATATCAAGAGATATCATGCATGGTGCATGGTTGGTTTGCCTAATCACACTATGTTATGATGTCATGATGGTTAACCTTAAATTATTATTATTATTTCATGTTTTATATTGTTTCCATATTCTTATAAATCCTTGATGTTATCATATTATGTCACAGTTCGATGTTTATGTTTATTATTATCACTCTTTATGTCAGTATGATATCCATCTTGACTCACATGTATTACTTTCAAAATGTTCTGCTTTTATTTTTTTCTTTACTGAGATTTATAGATCACCCCTTTCTTATGTATGTCCCCAGGTTATCCCATGGATTTTTATAATATTAATTGAATTTTATGGTTATTTTATAAAGTTTTTAAATAATTTTGTTGTATCCCTATTTTAATTTATTGTGATATGGATTTAATTACCTAAATACACTATGACTATCAATATTTTTGGATTTATTATATGTATCTTAATGTAATAAATCATGAAATAAAGTGTATAAAAGAGAATTTATGTCATAATAACCTCACTAGAAACAACATGTCCCAAAATAATGCCTCATTCCACCATAAAATGAATTTTTTTATAATTTAAAATTAGATAATTCTCAATGTAATGGAAAATCACATAATGGATATTGGATAAAAATTCATCATAATAGGAATCATAAATAGTCAAATCATCCCTAAATACATCCATGTTACTTTCTAGGTAATTTTAGAAAATACTAACCACGAAACATTGGAAAGTACATGATTCCTTACTTAGGATAAATGGTATCCTTTAATATAAAAATATACCAAATGAGAAAAAAAAATTATATTTTCCTAAAAATTATGGGATATATGTATCTTTAGGTATCCATAGAAGCTATCAAGGAAACAATAATGAGACTTATCCAATAACCTTTCTAAAATTTAGTTTATAATTGATAATGGAAAATGGCCTTTTAGAGTAAAATGGTCAAGTATTTAGAAATCTATGTAGATTTTACATCTATTTTACACTATATCTGGAACTAATTCATTATTCCCATTATGAACAACTGTAAGAACAATATTTTTAGTCATAATTTTCATTGTACTAACTAATTTATTATTAAAGATAAGATATATGACCCTATATGCTAAGATTTTGCATACCTCTTTTTGACAATGTCATAGAGGGTGGGGTTTAGTTGATGTTATGGTTTCCTTATAAGTTTTGCCTCTTCCAAAAGCATAATTATATATATTCATATGGATTTTAAAACATCAAGGATATCAATCAATGTTTATCCAATTTCTTTTTTACACTCTGAAAAGGTAAAATAATTTTATTCCATGATATGGAGAGAGAGGTTATTGGAAATAATGATAGATAATTGTTTAGAATACTTAAGGAATGAAGATTTTAAGTTACTTGGAAGTGGTTTCAATAAAATATATGGAAGTTTAAGAATATAAGGAAATTATTTTGTAGAAATAATATTGCGTATTCTATATATATTCTCTCAATTTCTCTACTCAATGTAAAAGTATATATCAGTGGTCAATATAAAATCCAAAATGGTTTCAAAACTCCCAATAAGTAGGAAATCATCAATATAATTATATTAATAACATTTTTTCAACACCAATGTAATAATATATTGATGAAACATATCCCAAAATATCAAAAAGAGAATAAAATGAGGAAATAAGATCAGAAGATGAATTTGGAATACCAAAATCTAGGGGGAGTACATCAATATTGTTAATTGAGAAGGTGGAGTGATCATTTGGGGAATGTTTCATTGCATATAGAATTCTAAAATACAGAACATCAACACCAAATTCCATGGATAGGGTTCCATTATTAACATTTATAATTGTTTTCTTAGTTTTTGGAAATTTCCCACCAATAATCAAAGGAGCATTTCCTTGAATTTTATCATCCTCTATTTAAAGTATATATATGTATATGGGGAATACAAAATCCTATAATTCCACCGAAATGTCCTCCAATACCCTAGTTGGGCATTTCATACTCCAATTTTTTTAATTTAACTATGATTCTTGTGGGATTAAATTATTCAACTTCCAAAGTATAAAATATTGAGTGATATATCACATTAATTAAATAACTAAGATCAATAATAACATCATTAAAATAAAACTCCCCTATAGTTCATAGAATTGAGAAGGTTCCCAGATCCTTGAACTTTGTTGGTAATGTCGATTTAATAAAAGATAATACATTTCCGCCCAATTTTACTCTCTCATCCACTCATTATCATTATCTATGGGTAAAAATTTACTTAAGAAACTTTAAGTATCAAGGAATATGCTTCACCATATCAAGAATAGGGACACTAAATTTAACCTTTTTAGATGTTTCAATAATTTATTTATCAATTTAATCTTTAATAGATTCCATATAGGGTTTTATTCTTTGGTAAAATGGAATTGGTATATTTGAATTCATAAGGTAATTATTGAATACTTTTTTATACTTTTATTTAATTTATTTTCATTTTAATCTTTTTAATATTGAGAAGTAGAGAATTAAAGAATTAGACTTACCTTAGGGGTGGATTTCTCATTACTACAAACTTTGGGAGGAGATAGTTCATTTTCACAATGAAGTGTAATGAAACATAAATTACCTTTGTCTTTAGGATTGAGAAGTGGTTAGGAAGAAAGTTTTCTAGAACCTTGTATCTTTATATAAATAATGGTGTTTTAAGATTTTCTCACTTGAGTTCATAATCCTTTAATTACTAATTGAATGGTTTATTGGAATTAGAGGTTTTGAGATACCATTTTCTTCACTATATCCTCAAGACATTTTTTAAGCTTGGGAGGAGGTAGATGTGAATTTATAAGAGGTATAAAATAAGTATTATTACATTGAACATGGTGATACTATGATTAATAAGGGTTTTTTGACTTTCCCTCTTACTGGTATTGTTTTTTTCCATGCCATCTTGGGGTAAGGTTTTTCCTACTGTTGTCTTTTTTAAATGGGGGTTGTTGCTGAAATAGACTATAATAACATGTCAATTTAATAACCCTTAATTTAATGATTTATAACAATGGTTTCACTTTATTAAATTTAATGGATATTTTTAGTTTATAAGTTTAGAGAATTAGGAAAAACCCTTCGATATCATACTCTTTTAATTCAAGGTAGACACTTCACCTAAAAGTACATCTTTCCCGCAAATACAGGATTCTAAAGGTCATAATCATGTTTTATTCATGAAACACTTGATTTTTTCAAGGTTAATTTCCTTTATTTTGATATATAAATTATAATAGTTACTATTCATACTTAGAACTTATAAAAAACATTTTAAAACTTCAGATGAGCACAAAAATCTCACTAAGGGATATAAAAATAAAGGAAACCCATTAATCCATTTGAAATACTTGAAAAACTATAAGAAAATTTTCCTTTTTATTAATAAAATTTTGAGATTAAACTAATAATTTACCTACTAATGAAATAAACTACAAAACCTAAAGTTTTTTATAAAACATTGCAAGAAACCATAAAGAAAAAATCACAATTCATGAAAGATTTACTATAAAAAAAACTTTTAACTTTATAATACCATAAATATTCCATTAAATAATAAACTCATTTTTACATTTTTAAATAAAAATATTTCCATGAATTTTTTTTGAAATAATATATAAAACATGTAGTAAGCTCGTGGCATCATACTTTCATCATGGGATCACCTAACTAGATAATTCCAACATTTTATTGGGAGAAACTTATATTAGTTAAATCCACCACTTCTTAGGAGTAAGTTATTTCAAATTAACTTTTACACATTATCTTAGGAGTAACTTTAATTAGTAAACACAATTTCTTCATAGGAGTAATCATCCCCATATAAATTCTCTTAGGAGTAAAATACATTAGTTTACTCTATCAATTTTTCCAATGCATTGGAGGTCTTTAAAAGACATTTCTTACACGTAATGGACATAGACACATATGGGTTTGGGTTCACTCCCCATTCTCACATTCATTAACTATATCCAAGATTATTATTTTAAAATCAAATCATTTAATAAATTTCACTTTTCATCATAAAAATCATAAAATTATCATTTCATCCCATAAATAATTCCATTTTTAGTTATCTCATAAAAATGAGACGAAATATTATTTTCTTTTTAAAACATTTAAAAACTATAAATTCCTAAAACAATAAGAAATGTATATTATTCAAAAACCCATGAAAATTTGTCAAGGAAAATTTATAATGAAGAAAAAAATAATGATAAGAAAATATGTTCATGCTGTAAATGTTAAAAAAACATTCTTTTCAAACCTCTTTTAAAGAAATTAAAAAATGCATTATTCAGAAAACATTGAATAATTTTTTGAAAAAACTTTTAAAATAACTTCAAAAGTAGTTAATATTTAATTTTAAAAATATTCAAAATTTAATTAAGAATTTTTTTTGAAATATTTAAAAGAACATGGAGGAAAGAGAGTCTAAAACATTTAAAATAATATTTTAAAGAAAAATAAATTACCACTTTGGTATCTTTTGAATCAAATGATCATTGAAGGAGATAACTTGAAAAGTATTTATAAACTACTCTAATTTTAGTAAATGAGTGATAAAAATAACTTCATATCATATATTATACACCAAAAATAAAATAAAAAATATGGATTAAATAGAACGAGTCTCAAATAAATAAAATTAAAATGAGAAATCCATTATTTAGAGTTTGACTCACCATGTACATTCTTTAACTCCTCTTCTTTAGAAAACCTCTTTTGGATTACACCTTAATAATTATAGGTTATTATTTTAGTGATAAAAAACCTCTAGGAAATCGGGAGAAATGTTGGGAAGAGATTTTATTAGGTCTTAGTTGAGTTAAATGATCAATATACGCCAGGAAGAGATGAGAGTATGTTTCCTTTTATAAGTGATGTGGATAAAAATCTTTAAATACATAAAATATTAATATATAATATCTGTATAACTCATGTAAAAGGTAACCAAAAGTACCATATAATTTAATATAAGGAGGATAAGTTAAAAAAACCAACCAGTGAAATTTAAACAAATTTAAGTGCCATTTTAAATCTTATATTTTTGTTTGACCCCTTGTTAACTTTGTTTATCCTTAACCATTGTAACAAATTTTTTTAATCTCTAAGGGTCTTAAAAGTAAATTTAAAAATTCTATATGGAACATACATAGACCATTAATGATATCCTAGAAAATTTACAATGAAATTGAGTTATTATAGTATTTTTATAAATCTCTTATGATTTAAAAATATTTCTTAAACATTAAATACAATTTAAAGTCATTTTTGGGACTAGCCGCAAAATGTGACTTTAAAGGCATAAAGTTAAAAATATAATTATAATATAAACATTTTAACCATCAATTATATATTAAAATTATCCAATAATTTTTTAACATGATAATTAATCAAAAACATATTAATTTTAATGTTTTTGAAATAATTTACTTTCTTTTTCTAATCATCGCATAGGCAATGCGTTGGTGGTGCACAATATTTCAATGTAATTACACCATCAATAAAAATTAAATATAAATTAATATCATAAATATAATTTATTTTTATTAAATTTTATCATCTATATTCATTAATATTGTATTTATTTCTATATCATAATCAAGAAAATATAATAAGTGTGAGAGAGTGACACTTTATAATTACTGTTAATTTAAAATAATATAAAGGTTGTAATCAAAGAAAATTGACACGAAAATTCAATATTTTCAAAGACATGATGGTTTTGGTATAATTCCACTTTTCCAAGTAAATAAAGGTGAGTGTTAGATTTATTTTGAGACCTTATCCCATTGTTTTAACCATGTTTAACCCATTTTAACCTTTTCCATGATGACAAACATCTACCATGTTTACTATAAATTATTAAAGAAAAAAATAAATCTTATTAAATAAATTTAATTTGGTGTATCCAAATAATGAATCTAATTTTTTTATTTAGTTTCCCAAAGTGGTAAAAATTAATTTTAATATAAGTGCACAAAACGGAATGAAATATAATTTTTTGAAAAATGCTCATTTCAATCATAAAAAATTATTTTATACCAAAATATTGTATAATGTTTATTCCAATATAATTAATTAGATTTTTTTTCAGTATAATTAAGCTTATTAAACTTTAAATAAAATCCAAAACCAAATGGAACATTGAAATTAATTTGATTAAAAGTAAAGAAATCATAGTTTTTAAAAAATCAATATTTTTAATATTCACTTAAGAATCATAATATCCACACACAAAATGTAATAAAAACCATTTTTGAAGGAAATGTATTTTTAAGTATGGAATGAATTTATACTCAATAATTATCTAATAAACACCTTTATATGAATTTTATTTTATTAAATATATGATCTATACATTTCATTAAAATGATTCATCTATAGTGATTAACTTAATTTAAATTGATAAAAATATATTACGCACATAAATTAGTTTACTGAAAAATATCTCTTTTAATCATATACTATATTATTTAAAATTTACTTTTTTAATTCCTAAGAATTAATAAGTACATTTATATTGAAGAAAAATTCCCTTAATATATTTAATAATGTGGTTACTCCTATTAAAATTTGCTAAACAAATGAAAAGGTTATAATGGTGATATTTAAATAACAATATTTTAATAGTACATCATAGTCCATTTTAATCTCAATATTGTGTTTTTTGTATGAAATTAAACATATTATTATTTTTAAACTAACATATTAGGTAGTTACACGGATTCCCATTAAAAACTATTGAAAATTACTTGGATGAATCTTGAATTTAGGGGTATTGATTAGAGAAATTAGTATTATCACTACAAAAACCATAATATAAATGAATAGGTGGAGATTTATAATTACCTTGAAAAAGATTCATTTTTCACAAAATAGCATTGCTTTCATCAAATTTTGTGTCCACATTTTGTTTAAGTGAAGAATTTTTTACCTCATAACTACCTTTAGTGGGTTTTGTCACATTTTTGTGAATTTTGATCCATGTTATCTATTAGACTATGAGAAGTAGTAGGGATTTTATCCATTAGTGCACCAAAGAATATATCATATATCATCCCATTATCCATGAGGAAAAGTACCTCATAAAATTATTTGATTAGCAGTTAGTCTCAAATATTATGGTGTGGGAAACTATCGCATAATATTTTAAATATCTCATGATATTCATGAAATGTCACTCCTTGTGATTTACTAATTACTATTATTCCTTTCTTAATTTATGAGGTATGGGAGTATGGGGAAACAATTTCTAAGAAGATCCATTTATGGCAAGTCCATCCTCTTATATTGGTAAACATGTATTATAACTATTCTTTAGCTACACCATCAATGGAGAAGGAGAAAGAACTAATTTTAATGAGGTCTTAAGTGACATCCTAAGGTTTCATGGCAGATAATACAATTTGGAACTACATTAGGTGGTTGCAGGGGTCCTCACCCGGAATTCCATGAATTTTTTTGAGGAGAGGGATAAGCCCATACCTAAGTTTAAATTTGGAATCCACTTGTGAATATTGGATGTACACAGGTTGGTACTCTACATCTGTGTTTTTATTATTATTTTAGGGTCCAATTATTTCATGTATTTATCTCAATTTTTTTATTATATTAACTTTTGGTACCTATTTATATTGTTTTTCAATGATTTTTTAGCTATGTGTGATTGCACTACTCAAGAATTCTAATTTTATGTGTGGTGTATTTTCTCTAGTTAGGTGTCTATTTCTAGTAACTAACCTATAAAATTCCTATTCGTATAAGGAATGATGAAAAACTAAAAATAAATATTATTATTTTTCAATGGTTATGAAAAAAACACCTCTTAGTCTTATTTATAGGTTTTTGGGTTGATTGCGTTTGTTGAAAAAGCCAGCTGACCAAGTTCATGTAGATTTATTACCAAAATAAGTGGATATAATGTGACATAGTTTTCCAATTTTTTCTAAATATTTGGGTATGAATTCTAGGATTTATTTTAGGAGAAAATAATATTTCATTATAGTGCATACAATAGTACTTGAAGACTACATATCACTTCTTATAGTTCATAGAGGAATTTTGGTAAAGGCATGAATTTAGCCAAGGAGATGCATTATGTGAATCGTATAGCATGTACATGGATCCATGAAGGAAAATCAACAAAGGAATTATGATAAAATTGTAGCTACACTATGTGATCCATTGAATAGGATTATCAATTTTGACAGAAAGATGATGATTTGGAGTCCCCCATGAGGGATGTTCATCATTTTTGAAATATGGTGATTTTGATTCCGCCACAATGAATTTTATATTCCATGAGAACCACATAGTAGGAATGATATGCGGTGGAGGTCATTCATTAAGGGATTAATCTTAATTTTTATTATATATTTTTTGGGTTTCATTACCTATATAAAGTGCCCCTAGTCAATTATTTTTATAGAAAAAAAATCATTAGAGATAATCATTATTGGAGAAATTTGACTAAGTCTCAAACTAGTTTACAAAGGAAGTTGGTTCATGAAGTAATGGAGTTATTAAAGGAGGATTAGTATATAGAGAAGTTTTATACCCTAAAAGGGGAGTTTTTTATGAGGAAACATCCATCTATAAATAACTTGTGCTACATGGTGCACATGCAGTTTGCGTAGGGTTTAAGGAAGTTCGTAAAGGAAGGGGAACAATTAACGAAAGTTCTTTACATAAAAAAAATGATACGAGGTAAAGAATATTTCATCACTCAAGTAAAAATAGAGCATATTAAAACACTTAAAAATGTGTTAACCAATTTTGAGATGATAAAAATAATTAAAATATTCTTTTAGAGGAGGGGTGCATTAACTTTAGTAGAGAGAGAACGAACTTTCAATATACGAATGGTTGTAAACAAAGAGGGATAGTGAGTCAACTTGAAACATTATAATAGTATCTTACATAGTGAATATGGTAAATCAAAACATCACTTTTTTATACTCCCTGTACTTACCCATTTAAGAGTGAACCAAGTAAAATTGTTATATTTCATGCATTTATTTATTTTATTTTCATACATTTCTACAGGAAGGAGGGAGTAAAGGGTTTTTTAAATGATGAAATTAGATCCAAAGGGGGAAGTATTTTAATATTTCATACACTGATTCACCCTCCCCTATTAGGATATTTAACCTTGTATGGACAACAATTATTATCATAGATAAAGGTTAAAGTCAGTGAATCCATCTCAATTGAATTGACAGAAGAAGTGAACCATAGGGGATTTTGATCTTCGATGAAAATAATTTTCAACTATGGAATTATTGGATGAAAGATTACATATTTTCTTATGTATGGACATGTTTATAACTATGATTCATGGTATTTTGGATAGTATAAACAATGAGGCTCGATTAGAATAAGACTGTAGAGAATGAGATACTGATGCCAGAGGGATCAATTCCTTAAGAGGATCTTGATCCAACATAATATACAAAAAGGTAATGTCCTATAAATCTACATATGCTATGTTGGAGAAGTTGTTAAATATCCATGAAGGTGATTTAAAAGTTTGAGAAGCTAAACTACAGGTTATGTGGAACAAGTACATGGATTTGAGGATATATACGAATGAATCTATTAATGCATTCTCTGATTTAGTGAATGTTATTATAAAGGACATGCATGGTATTGATGAAACCCTCAATGATGTAAGGATTTACAAGTGCATCTTGAGAATGTCTCCACCTAAGTTCAATCTAAAAGTTTCTATACATGAGGATAAGGATCCAAAGGAGCAGATTATAGAAACTTTACATAGTACTCTTGTCACATATGAGATGAGAAACAATGATAATGAGGCTATAGAAAAGAGGAATTCCAAAGTTGTGGAATTCCAAGTCCATGAAGAAACTGACAATTAAGGATGGTCAAGAAGAAGAGGTGGATGGATTCATGTCATTCCTTTACTAAAATATTCAAAGGGGAAAAATAAATTTTAAAATGAATCATCTAATCACGTGAATGATCGGAGAGGTACGAAACAAAAAATTCAACAAAATGAATAATATGATTTCACAAGAAAATAATAGTTTAGAAGAAAGTGAGGAATAAGAAATTAAATACTACAAATACTATAGTGAAAATGATATGGTGTTTGTTGTGAGAAATTCATAAAAAGGGGAAGAGAGTGATAATGATGAATGAGAAGTAGTAGGAAGAGTTAATCTTAAGGTGGAACTAGAAGTCTCACTTGAAGAGATAATTGTTTAGAGATCCAAAATAAAGAAATAAAATAGGGCGGTTCTTATTTCCGAAATATATATATAGTAATAATAATAAGATAAGGTGGATATTAAGGAAGAAATTGAGAATCTTAAATTTGAAATACCAAAAAAATTGAATAAGGTTATTGAGTATAAGCTCAAAATTTAAGAGAAGATCATGTTTATCAATGGTTTGACTAAGACAATGAAATATCTAGTCAAATTTATCAAAAATATTGAGGATGAAGTTGTCAGCTATTGATGAATAGTTAAAAATTTTGAGAAATTTTTTAATCCCAAAATGAAATTAGGAAAGAAAAACATCCAGGCTATAGAGATAGTGAAAGTGGAACATGGGGGTCCTACAAAATAGAAAAAGGAATGTTAGCTGAATAGAAGATCACATTAGAATGAAAAATATTGTATAGGGATTTGTTGCAAATAAAAAGTATAAATGGTTTATGCTAGAGAAAAAACACTCAATACGAATTTGAAAGTTGACTTGTGAATGAAGTAGAATGAGAATATTCATAGAACATAATGAAAAATTAGTTCTACAATTATAATGAACAATAATACACCTTGTATCAGGTTTTATTATTGTTAAAAGATGGTATATTCCCAAAATGTTTGTTCCATATTAAAGAGGTTTTGAAGGGAATAAGAGAATAAAATACAACTGAATAGAGTTCAATACCCAATGGATGATTCTGATGGATACTATTTTTTGTTTGGAGGAATTAGATGTATGTATAGATATTAATCATGGAAAATAAATAATAATGCTCTGATATAGACTCAAAGTGGTTATATAAAGAAACTCAAGGAATGATCAAGCACACTAAAAATGGAAAATCAATTTATAACATTACAATTTTAAGTTGGATCATCATAATCTAAATAAGATAAATTATATCAATCAATACAAGGTGTGAATCCAAATACATGGATAATAAAGGAAAGAGTAGAGAAGACAATGGTTTTAGAAATTTCCCTAGAAGCATCATATCATGCTGGTGTGTGGATCCTTGATAGCGGATGCACTTCCAACATGATGGGTGATAAGGATCATTTCACAAACATCAAGAATGATAGGGAATTTGTCATAGTATCTAGAAATAATAATGGATTAATGATTATTGGATCTAGAAAATCCAAATTTAGAGGCAAAGATATGAGATGAGAAAATATATTGGTTTTTGAAGGTATCCATCACAACTTTCTAAGTTTTGGTAAACTGTGTGACTCATGATATACAATAAATTTTACTAAGAATAATTTTATCAAAAATGAAAAATACAGTGAAATTGTAATGCATGGGAAACACCTGAAGGGGAATATCTACCTAGTTAGTAGAGAAGAAGATATGTTCTTTCTATCTAAGAAAGAAGAAAAAACTGTGGCATAATGGACTTGTCAATTTGAGCTAATCAACCTTAGAAGATCTATTGAAAAGTGTTGGTGATCAAGATCTCCCTATGATATAATGTGATCATACACACATGTGTGATTCCTACCAATCAGGGAATTTTACTCAAAATATATACAAGTCAAAAGAGAAAAGATTAACATGAGTTCTTGAGATTTTTCATATTGATGTGTGTGGGACTATATCACCAAGTACTATTGATAATAAGAGATACTATCTTCTTTTTATAGATGATTGTAGAAAAATTTCTTGGATTATGGTCATAACCCACAAGTATGAGGTGTTTTGTTACATATAACAATATCAAAGGTAAGTTTAAAATATGTTTAGATAGATGATTCTAAAAGTCTAAAATAATAACAGAATGGAGTTTACTAGTATCCGGGTAAAGTATTATCTTGAAAAAAATAAGATAAATCACTAAGTTTCTATAGTGATAATTCCTCAGCAAAATAGTGTGGTTTATAAGAGAAATAATATCATAAAAAATATATCCAGAATAATGATCCTTGAAAAAGGACTAGCAGATAAGTTTTGGAATAAAGCAGTATTGACATAGGTTTATATCTCTAGAAGATATTTTTTATGTATTAAAGAATAAAAAACTACATATGAGATATGGTATGGAAATTAGATAAATTTTAAATACTTTTGAATTTTGAAAAGTAAATGTTTCATTATCAATAAAAGGAAACACAATAACTTTGAATCCCATAGTGATAAAGGGATATTTCTTGGCTAGTCATGAAATAAATAAGTTTACAAATACTTTAATTGTAGGTTCTGGGCATAGTGGAAGAATGCGATGGGTCATTCCCAAAATTGATTTTTGTCATGATTGATGATCAATCTGAGATTTACACAATGATAAATATTGTGATCTATGGAATTGAATCAAAGAATATAGATAAGGGATGGAACACCAGAACCAGAGAGAGGATCATCACATGTTATTTATAATCAATTTAATTAATTAAAGAATTACCTTGTTGGAATTATTTCTTAATTGATGGATATGAAAACAACTCTATGTTGTACCATCATTGTGTTTTAGGAATCAAGAGAAGATTACCTCTAGCGGTGATTTACACATATTCCACAAATCTCCATGCATTTCCATAGGAATATCTGTTAGCTAGTACAATAGATCCTATCTCTTATGTCTTCTACCTTTGATCACCTCAAGAACTATTTCCAAAGTGTTCTACTTGATCTCTCTTGACTTGATAGTGAGAGGTGTAGGAATACCATTATCCGTTATATGGAGTATTCTTGGAGAAGGGAGCTCTCTAGGTGTTGAGAGGATTCTCCAAATCTATTGGGCAGAACCAAAAAAATGAATTGGATCTCAGAGAAAAAAATATAATTTGGTTTATATATTGTTGGGGTTAAAATAAAATAATTTCATAAGTGGCCTTTATTATATATTTAGTCCATATAAAACTCCATTTCTAATAATAATAATATTTTTATTATTTATCGACATGAACTAAACTTCTAGATTAAATTAAATATTACTTGATCAAATAATATTCAATATTTATTATTTATCACTAGATGATTAAACTCTATCCACCATTCCTCCACAATATCTATTAGGCCTTAAATAATTACTATTTATTTATTAAATTAATATCACTACCAATAAACAAATAAACATTATATTCACTAAATAAAAAATAAATATTTATTAAATATTCTGCACATATTATATTCTCTCGAATAACAAGCGATAGAATATATGTGATCAATTAAACATGAATTATTATTAAATAATGTTCAAGAATAGTATTTATTCAACTTGTTAAATAATAAATAATAATAACAACATTTAGATGATCTTTTGGATACACTTAATGTGTGACCCTCTAGGCCTCTTTCTCAGTGGAATTAGGGGAAGCATCCTAAATTCCAAGGTTAATGTCTAACGACATGGAAAGGAACCCATAGAGAAATAATTTAATGTTGCAATGAAATAATACCTCATATGGACACTTACTATGTAATATAATCTCTTTGTCACAATATCATTAATCAAGTAGGTTGCATGAAAGTGCCACTAATCTATGTGCTCGATGTCTCTTTCTTTGACTTTCTAGAAAATGAACTTGCCTATAAAACACCATAGACAAGGATTTATTTAGGATATATCATTTCCATCAAAGGGATTGAGATATCAACTTCTTCTAAAGAATATAAGGAAAAAATTATTTCTCACATTATTTATTCATTCAATATTACTAATGACACTCCAAGTGTATCCTGCCTCACCGCAAACATATGTCGTCCCAATTTTTGTCAATAAATCAAAGTACGCAACTCATAATACTCATTAATAATAGTATTAAAGTTTAAGTATCCATACACACATCCATAATAGAAACATCCAATGACACATATAAATGTTGATTTCCTACTGGTGGGTCTTTTTCTCATAATATCCTACACTGGATATTACCAAGGGTGTATATAATTAGAAGGTACCTCAAATTCCTACGAGTCTCCACCCCCTATATCCTGCATTACTTGTGTCTCTCAATTGATATCATTTGACTATAGTGCATATATTTAAGAATAGTGTCGTAGGACTTTGGGGTTCGCATCAAAGTGGTGAAATGTTGTTACCTTTTAGGGTGACTACTACTCTTAGGACATTATCACATACTATTTTACATAAAAGAACACTCATGACGTGATAAGTAGTTTATTAATATTAAAAAATACGAATAAATATCATAATAAAGTACATAGAAGTTGGTTCTAGGGAACCAACTCCAATAGACTCACACTTGAACTAGAGCCAACTACTAACATCCTTCAGTCTAGAAGCTCTCACATGATACTCTTGCTTATTCTGAGATAGGACTTCAGTCAATGGTTCTACCACATTCTCTTCCATGGGTACTATTCTTACTGTAAATTCACTACTATGATAAAAATTCCTTAAGAGGTGATACTTTTGTAGTATATTCTTTGTTTGGTGGTGTCGTCTTGGCTCTTTTTCAAGAGACACTACTTCAATATTATCACAATAAAATGTGATAGGGTATTTAATTCAAGGTACCACATCAAGATCCTAGACAAAATTCCATTTCTAAATGGATTCCTTGGATGAATTGGAAGCTTCTATATACTCAGAATCCATAGTAGAATTAGTGAAAACTAGTTGATTTGAACTCTTCCAGCTCACAGATCTTCCATTGAGATGGAAAACATATCCTGAATATGACTCAAGATCACTATGATCTATCTGAAATCTAGAATCATTATATCCATTGATGACTAGATCTTCATCTCCTCCATACACTAGGAACGTATCCTTAGTTATTCTCAGATACACAAGGATAGTCATAACAGACAACCAATTCTGTTCTCTTGGATCTACTTGATATCTTCCTACCATGATCAATGCATAGGAAAAATTATTTCTAGTATATAACATGACATAAAAGATTGATCCTATTACTGAATCATATGAGATCTTACTTATTCTCTCTTTCTCCTATTGTATTTGTGGAAACATTTTTTTAGAAGGATATAAAGATGTGCCACTAGAACCAATACCCTATTGTATTGTTCCATACTAAAGATCTTAGGTATTTGGTCAACATATGTACTTTGTATTAGTCTAATCAGCCTCTTGGATCTGTAAAAAAGGATCATGATCCATAAAATATAGGCTGATTTACCTAAGTAATTCATGTAGAAACACTTGTTGAACTATTCCTTAACAGACTGTAAGAAAGTAATGTCATTTCAAATAAGTAATATGTCATCAACATATACTTCTAGGATAATGACTGCATTTCCACTAAAGGTCTTTTAAACACATGGCTCACATTCATTCTTAATGAAACCAAATTATTTTATGGATTCATCAAATGAAATGTTCCATGACCTGGATTCTTTGTTCAATTCATAAATGGATATCTACAACTTTAAAATCCTTTTGGAATCATCTGAATTCACAAACCCTTCTGGATGTGTCATATAGACATCTTTCTGAAGGTTCCTATTAAGGAATACAATTTTGACATCCATCTTCCAAATCTCATAGTTTTGGTAAGCTTCTATAGTAAGTAGAATTATTATGGATTTAAACATATAAACTAGTGAAAAGGTTTTATCATAGTTAATTCCTAGACACTATTTAAAACCTTTTGCCACTAGCCTTGCTTTATAGGTATTTAATTTACCTTCCATGTTCAGTTTTCTCTTGAATGGCCATTTTCATCCAATGGGATTTACATCAACTGGAGCATTGAACAGAACCAAAACTTGGTTCTAATACATGGAATCCAATTTAGAATTCATGGATTATTTCCATCATATAGAGTTTGATCTCTCTAATTTCTATTTGGTGGATAGAAGTTCATCATTGTCAATCAATAATGAGTCACCTTGTTTGGTGACTAGAAAACCATATCTCTTTGGTTCTCTTACCTCTCTTAAACTCCTATAGAGTACTTGTATTTCAGGAACTAATATTTGCACTGAGATCTGTGAAACCTATTCAAGTACAAACTCTTTTTTATCTTGAGAATCAAATTCATCGAAGTCAATCTTGATCCCACTCTCCTTTTTGATTATGTGATCCCTCTCAAGAAATATTACTTGTATAGTGACAAACACTTTTCTTTATGAGGGTTTTTATAGGTAGTATCCCTTTGTTTCCATGGGATAACCTGTAAAGATACACTTTGTGCCCGAGAGTGCTTGTTTGTTACCTGAGAAGGCCTTAAAAATGCCTTTAAACCCCTTAAACATATATGAGACAAAACTAGTTTCTTTCCACTCTATAACTCAAAGGGTATTCCACTTTACTCTTTAGTTGGTACTCAATTTAATGTGTATTACACAATTTGTAATGCATATCCCAAAAGGATAATGCGAGATCTGCATGACTCATTATCAACCTACCATGTCTAATAAGTTATGGTTCCTCCTTTCACTAACATCTTTCCACAGTGGTGTATAAGGTGGAGTGAGTTGAGATAGAATCCCAAACTCTTGTAAAAAGTCAATAAACTCTTGGTTAAGATATTTACTACCTTGATCCGATCAAAGATTATTTATCTTATTACCAAGTTGATTATCTACTTCATTCTTGAATTCCTTGAATTTCTAGAAAGACTTGTACTTATACCTCATTAATTAAACATAGCCATATCTTCTCAAGTCATCATTAAAAGTTATGAAGTAATAATATATACCTCTTTCTTCTACTAGAATTGGTCCATATAAATCTGTGTGTAAAAATCCTAAAATATATGTGGCCCTTTCACCATATCTACCAAATGGTTGTTTGGTCATTTTTTATTGTAAACAAGCATGACATCTTTTAATTGGTTTTATATTAGAAGATTCTAAATAACAATCTTGATATAGCTTTGTCAAATGTTTCTTGTGTACATGACTAAGATGGTGATACCACAATTGGGTGTTATATGAGTCATGTGAACATGATTCATTATCAATTTTCAATCCTAGGATTTCATAATTTAATACATAATGGCCGTTATTTAAATGTTAGATACCATATCATATGTTGTCTTTATAAAAGAAACAAATTTTATTTCCAAACTTGAAAATAAACCCGTCTGTATCTGGGCATGATAAAAAATTTATATTCTTGGTAACTATAGGTACATAATAACAATATTTTAAAACCAAAATAATTCTCTTTGGTAAGAAAAGGTTGTAGTCACCAATGGCTAGAGCATCCATCCTCGCACAATTGGCATCTTTCAGATCCACCTATCCTCTAGCAATATTTTAGAATCTACCTTGTTTCTACATTTGGATACAGATGTGAGAACCATAAGTTATATCTAATACCCAATGTGTAGATATTGAAAGATTACACTAAATAATGAACATACATTTATCTTCCCCTTGCTTATAGGTGTGGTTCCTCTTCCAGTTCCTTGGCTTGCCACATATAAAACATACCACCTCCTTTTTCTTACCCTGCCTCTAGATCTTATTATTCTTGGAATGATGGTGCTCGAGAGATTTATACTTATTATGAATCTTGGGAACCTTTTCTTTAATAATAATTTTCTTATTAACCATAAGGACTACAGGTTTATCATTCCTATGTCCTTATCAACTTAGTGAATCAATGTAAGAAGTTACAAAAGAATATTCTCATTATTTTTCATATTTTAATTAATAATAAAACTTGAGAATGTCTTGGACAGTGATGAAAGTATGAGATCTATATGAAAATCATCTGATAATTAAATCCCTAATATTTATAAGTGTTTAATGTAGAAAATAATCTTGACTACATGAGGCCAAGATGACCCAGACTCTCCAAGATTAGTTGTAATCAAATCATTGGAGATCTCATACCTCTCTTTTCTCATATTCTCTTAATAGAGATCCTAAAATCAAGACATCGTGATATACACATCCATGTACTCATGTTGTTTAAAAATCTCATTGTACATGGATGATAGCAAGAAACATTGAAAATTTGTGGAATCATTAATTTTTTTACCAGAGTGATAACTATTCATCACTTGCCTCATTACCAGGTGCATCAGGAATAAGTTCTCCCATCACATACAATTATCTTTCATGGTGAAGGATAACATGCATGTGCCTTTTCCACTCTTGGAAATTTGTGCCAGTGAGAAGGTTATCCTTCTCAGTTATGGATCATAGTGATATTTTGGATGTCATTTAATGCCCTTTTAAAAAAATTAGATGACATTAATTTTAGAACATTATCTGATAAAATTTATACAAATAAATAAATATTATATTTATTAATATCCAACTATTTTATCAATAACCAATAGCACTCACCATTAGATTTGGAATATACCATTTCTTGTAAATTATAATGGAAAGGATCCATATTACCCTTCTAATTACCCCAACATTGGTTGGTCAAGCAACTCAAATTTTTTTAGTTAGGCATTCCAAATTCCAATTATAATAACTCATTGTTCCTTGATATGTTGAGTGGATTACCTAATATTGAAAGCCTTAAATTGGATTTCCTCAACCCTTGCCTCCCAGTTACACTAAGTCCCACTTTAGAAGCCAACCCTTGATGTTAAATAAGTTAAGTCAACCAAAAACTTCAAGTTATAATTCCTCGATAATTAAAAGAACCCAAATTTTGCTGGAGCACTTTGAACTGTGGTTCATTTTAACTAAAGTAGTGGAAGGCTATACCAACATAATATATACAATTGAGGTATTTTATCATTTTATGTATAAATTTTTAATTATTATCATTATTACATTATTTTTTAATATTAAGTATATTTACTTAAGTGATTAACCATGTCTTAGATAATATTTATGTGTAATAAAATTTATTTTAGTTCTGTTTGGAATGTTCATTAATTTAATTAATTCATGTGACCAGATAAAACATACATAATTAAATAACCACGAAACTTGACAGAAATAAAATAATAAAGCAGTATGATCATGAGCTTTTACTACTGGTTATTTTATTTAGTGGTTGATAAATAAACTGCTGGCCTAGGGAAAAAACACCTTGAACCAATTAAAGTTTGTGTCATAGCTTTCCACCTATCCACCTCTGTATCTCTCTTGGATTGGTTTTGCCTCAGCTCCAAACTTGAACCACCTCCACTATCTTGGGAGATCCTTCCATTACACATGATTTTACTCACACATAGATGAGGGAAACATGGGGTTTACATAAAAAAACCACGGGTACGTAGAACCTTACATAATAAGAGGAGAGAATACGCGTAGGCCAAAAATTTAATTTAACAATAAATTAAATGAAACCAATCTCATACAAAGGTCTTTTCTATGCTCATGATCATCCACATGTATTCAATGAATTACGCATTTAATAAAACTAGAATTCAATTCTTAATCATTCTTATTTAAGATAAATCATGCTCGAATCAATTAATTATCTTATTTAATTAATAAATTCTTTTATCTTAATTCACATATGAATTTCCTTGAGATTATCATCCATCATAATTTTAAAAAAATTAAATAAAATTATTTAAAATTAACTATGTATATAATTGTACCTTAGAGGAAATATGGTGAATACCCATCTGAATCTAACCAACGTGTATTATACTCATATACTTTTTACTCTTGTGACATATAACATACATGACTTATCACAGAATTTCATGATGTGTACTATCAACTTAATGATTATACAATTACATTATTTGTTGGTCACTTGTTATGATTCAATTCACGTAGATTAACAACTGTAATACGAATCATACATGATATATGGATCTAAACATTATAAAGATATTAATTAAGAATTTATATATATATATATTAAAACCTATAAAATGGTGTGTCTTATCAATTTAATGACCACATGAGAGCACATGTTAATATGGTTTACACAGTATACTAAATAAATTTTAATTTTTCATAATTTGGTATAAGTACACAACGTGTGCATGCAAGCTACATGGTGTGTACATATCTCACCTTCTATCCGAGGAACATGCTTAGGAACTCAGCGTGAAAACCCTGCCTAAAAAAATTGGAGTCCATGATGTGTATAAGTGACTACACTACATGTAAATTGTGCCTCAAAAAATTTGAGTCCATGACATGTACAAGAGACTACATGGTGTGTGGTCTCCAAGTTACATGATCACCGATCAAGTAGGGAATGTATGGTAATACGTGGACCATTTGTGACTCAAAAGGACTAAATTCCATTTACATGGGCTACACGATGTGTACTCTAGCTGACCATGTGCTAGGCTAGCATAGTCACCATGCGGTGTAAGAAATAAATGCACTACCTGTCATCAATGCAACCAGTTTGAATTAATTTCCGAATTAATTCCTAGTGCATTGAACACAAGTACACAACATGTAACTCCAGTTATAAGGAATGTACTCCTGTGTTATCTAGCTAGAATCCTTAGTACCTCTAGATGAGGTCTTCAATTTTATTTTATTCATAAAATTAATCATTTTGATTAGTTCTATGATAAATGAAGGAGGAAGAAGTAGATAACGCAATTCAAATTAAAATAATGATTAAAATTGAATTTAAAACTAAATTTAAAATGCGTAAATCATCAATGATATTTAATAAATTATAAATAATTATGTGACCCCACTGATACCACTTATAAGTTATAGGCATAGTGGAAGTGTGCAATGGGTCATGCCCAACTTTTCTTTTTGTCATGATTGATTATCAATTAGATATTTACGCAATGATAAATTTCATGATCTACAAAATTGAATCATAGAATATAGACAAGGGATATAATTATAAAACAAGAGAGAGGATCATCGAAAATTATTTATAATCAATTTAATTATTTAAATAATTACCTTGTTGGAATTCTTTCTTCCTTAATGGACCTGACAATAGATCTTCATTGTATCGTCATTGCTTTATATGAATCAAGAGTAGATTCCCTCTATCATTGATCTACACATGTTCCACAAATCTTTGAGCATCATCGTAGGAATCTTCAGGTGCTATCATGATGGATCCTATCATGTGCGTCGTCCACCTTTTATTGCCTCGAGAACTACTTCCAAATCATTCTCCTTGATCTATATTGACTTGAGAGTGGGAGGTGGAGGATGATCACTCTCCACTATAGGGAGAGTTCTTGTATAAGGGATCTCTCTAGGGTTTTAGAGGATCCTCCAAATCCATTGTGCACAACCAAAAAATGAATTGTCTCTGAGAAAAAATAATATAATTGGGATTATATATCACTAGGGTTAAAATAAAATAATTTCACAAGTTCCCTTTATTATTTATTTAATCCCTATAGAACCCCATGTCTAATAATAATAATATTATTATTATTTATCTACATGAATTTAACTTGTGAATTAAATAAAATATTATTTAATCAAATAATATTCAATATTTATTATTTCTCACGAGACCATTAAAATAGGTCTTCCATTCCTCCATAATATTTATCAAGCCTTGAATAATGAATATTTATTTATTAAATAAATATCACAGCATTATTCACCAATAAATAAAATAAATATTATATTCACTAAATAACAAATAAATGTTTTACAAATATTATTAACACATTATATTCTCTCGAATAACTGGTGACAAAGTATATATGATTAATTAAACATGAATAATTATTAACCCACACATGGTAATAATATTAATTCAACTTGTTAATTAATAATAATTATTATTATTATTTATCTAAGATTATGGATACACTTAGTGTTTGATACTCTAGGACTCTTTCTCAGTTTCATTAGGTGAAAAAACCTAAAGTACACGGTTAGTGTCTAGAAACACACCAAAGAACCCATATATAAATAATTTAATGCCGCAATGAAATAATACCTCATATATATGCTTAATGTGTAATATAATCCCTTTATCATGATTTCTCTAATCAAGAAGGTAGCATGCATATTCCATCAACCTATATGCTAGATGCCTCTTTCTTTGACTTCCTGAAAAAACAAACTTTCCTATAGAACACCATGGACATGAATTTATTTAGGCTATATCATTTTCATGAAAGGGACTAAGATATCAACTTCTGTTAAATAACATATGGGAAATAATCCTTTCTCACATTATTCATTAATATAATATTACTCGTGACACACCCAACGTATCCTACCTCACCATGAACATATGCCATCATGGTTCTAATAAATACATAAAAGTACGTGACACATAATATTCATTAATAATAATATTATATTCTAAGGATAAATACACATATCTATATATAGGAACATTCGATGACACATATAAATGTGGTTTTTCTACTGATGGGTCTTGTTCTCAAAATATCCTACACTGGATATTACCAAGGGTGTACACCATGAGAAGGTGCCTCAAAGTCCAATGAGTCTCCAACCCTAATATCCTGTATGACTTATGTCTCTTAAATTATATCATCTGGATAGAGAACATATATTTAAGAATAATTTCATAGAACTACTGAGTTGTCATCATAGCAGGGAACTTATATGACCTTTTCGCATGACAACTACTCTTAGGACATTATCACATACTATGTTACACATAGAATAATCATGATGTGATATTTAGTCTATTAATATTCAAAAATTTGAATACATTTCATCGTAAAGTACACAAAAGTTGTTTCTAGGGAACCAACACCAACATTAATAAGTAGATAGAAAATTTTGTGGAGAGAAATGATGTTGTTGTGGTGGAACATAAGAAAAATATTCAATAACAAAGTGATAAATCTCCTAATGAAATTGATTAGAAGGTAAGTAGATTAGGGGGAGAAAAGTGGAAAATAATGATCCAAAATAAGATACTAATAATGATAAATTTAAAGTTATACATGTATCTACATAGAATTTGATGATTCAAGTTAATATTAGTAGACGAAAAATCATTGTTGATCAAGCAACAACAATGAAAAATAAGAGAATGAGGTATCTACTGAAAACATATTTCCTATCATAGATAGATTTGAAATGTTTTGAAGAAAATTCTTGATATGAGAATTAGGTTCAAGTAATAAATAAAGAACTTGATCAAATCGAGAATAATCTGTCATTGAAGATTATTTCAAGGTTAACATATAAGAATGTTATTAGAACCAAATTGGTATTTTGTAGTAATATGAATGAATATGACATGGTGATTTGAAACAATGAACATCTTTTGTGGAAGGGTACTCCCAGATAGAGAGCATTGACATTGATGAGACATTTTCACCTATTTCAAGGATGGGAAAAGTTTGACTATTTTTAGACATATGAGTGCAATGAAAATTCAAATTTTTCTAGATGAAAAAATAAGCATTTATAAATGGATTTTTGGAAGAAGTGGTGTATATAAAATAATTTTATGGTTTTATTATACATGAAAATTGAAAAAAAAATTGTCGATTGAAGAATTATTTGTATGGATTGAAGAAGATTTCAAGATCATGGTATTAACGACTTAATAAGTTCTTAAAGAAGCTCTATTTCTATTATTATGGAGTTGACTATAATCTCTATGTCAACAATTAGAATGATCATTGGATGATTATTCTAGTATATGTAGATGAAATAATATTTAGGGGAGAGGTTGAAGAACAATGCATGTAGTTTTCATAATTCATTAAGTATAAGTTTGAAATGTCAATGATTAGAGAGTTGATATTTTTACTTGTTCTGCAAGTGGTATGTCATGAACCAACCGAGGTCGAACCAGAACCGGTCACCTGAGCCGGTCCGCGACATGGCCCGAGAGGTGTTCCTGATCCTCCTGGGCTGGCGAAAAGCGCCAAGGCATCAATAGAGGACAATGGGGAATGATTTCACCCGATAAAAGTAAATAAAACAGCGGAAAGAAAATAGAACAACACAAAGTAAATAAACAACAGAGAAAGAAAGAACGACCAAAAACAACCAACTAACTTGACCATGACCAAAACTCCTCGTAACCTTGAGTTTCACTCTCGAAACCGCAACCAAGTCTCACCCATGACGAACAAGCTCGAGTCAAACCTGCAACAAAACTAAAAACAGGAAAACACTATAGGCGTGAGTATTAAAACTCAGTAGGCGTGCCGAACAAACTATTCCCAATGCACGACCTTTAAATAAAGAATTTACTAATTCTATGTTTGAACTAAATTATATTAAATTTTGGTTTCCACACACACTTTCATATCTAAAACAAGTAACAGCCCATTGCCCTTTTTAATTTAAATATATGCTTAATATTTGAAAGGAACAGGTGGATTTCATTTTAAATTTTTTTCTTGCAAACAATTTAGAAATCCAAATTTTTGTTGTTAGTCAAATGGAAAAATCACACACAACACCCAACACACACTAAGGGAAATGGAAAAGAAGTGGCACACATGGGCCAACAACCAAAATCGACCTCCCAATCGCCCGCCCAATAAAAATAAACACTAAAGAAAACATGGGTCGAACCTATGAGCTCGTGAACAATCCAGAACGTACTATACATGCGACCCATCCTGAAGGAATGCCTATACTCGATGAAATCATAACGCCATAATGCCCAGTGTTTCCCTACATGGCCTAACTGAGGGGCCCAATCCCCTAGCAGATTATAATCCGTACAAAGGGCCACTAGCTAGTGCGTAATCTAAACTAGTGCATCAATCATTCTCAGAAGATTCACTTACTATGCCAGGTTCCCATGTCAACACGTATAATAAACAAGGGTGAGTCAACAATGTGAAACAAGCAACCAATTCCAATGCACAAACATCACACACAAGAATCTCACACAATTGTCAAACACAATAAGATCACCCTTACATTACCCCAAAGAAGGTTTTCTCAAAATAATTTATTTTATCAAAGTGCCAAACGGGCCTTAACCGACCAATTCTAAAGAAAATATTCATTTCTTAAGAGAACCAAAACACTTGTTCACGCTTCAAAAGAAATAAATTATCAATAAACTATAACTACATTTGAAATTCTGTGAATTATGTTTAAAGACCAAACTGGCATTCTTTCACTACTGGGTGTCCGTTCATTAAGAAGATATTTTAAGTATCATGTATAAAATAAACGGCTCTTTTTACACCAAATAATCTTTTAGAAATTAATTATCTCATATTATTTCCCATTTATTAAAATTAATAAAATATCAAGCAATTAATAAATTCTAAATTTAAAGGCAAGTGTAGTGGGGGACCTACCTCGACTCGCAGCTCAAACTAGGTGACGCGACACGCATCGCACAAGCGTACAAGCACACACAAGCCGATGATCGGGGTGTCGTGGGGTTACCTCGCCAACACGCTGCCATAAACGCACAACAACTAAAAACACATAACCACTGACTTAAAACAATTCAAACGGACAACCAGCGCAAAAGAACCACCTCAGTATGTTTTCAAAATACAACTCACACCATCAACACTATTTATTAAACCCCTTTAAAATCCATAAAGTGTTTAAAAAAACCACCCAACGCCAAAATAATTCACTAATAATTTTAAAGAGCCACCAGGCCATTTCAAGAAAACCCTAAGAGTGCAAAACCAGACAAAAGTGCATGACACAATGAAAGTAACATTTAAAAGCACATGCGCCTAAACACTTTTCCAAAACCAAATTCGCAGCATCTATGTTATTTAATAAATCATTTAAAATTTTATAAAACAATTTTGATAAGCATACCGTAACTTTAAACAGATGAAACCAACTTAAACCTCTTAAAAAAATTTATGATCAAATTCACACCAAAGCATTTCTAAAACTAAATTCTCAACCCTTGTACATTTCAATAAACCAACTACGTGGTTTAATAAAACACTATTTAATGGTAGAAAGTGGATTTCACCAAAATCGCACCATACCACATATAAACATACGACTTCAAAAATCAAACGCATAAGAAACTCTCTTAAAACTATTTTCACAACACAAAAAAATTCTTTAATAAATAAGTTAAACATTTAATAGAACTTTTCCATGGTGCGCAACAAAGTTTTAACATAAAACTACACTAAAGATATTCTCTTTAAAATTCAACACACACACTAAGACAAAATTTAACCCTAAATAACAACCCTAATGGGGATAACACAAAAAATAACAAAAAACTACAACAAGGGGGTTGCGGGTCTGCCGAACCAGGGGGTGCGTCGGTGGCCTGCTCGAGGGAGGTGAAAGGCGTCGAAGACTGGTCCGGGGTGTGCACCGGTGGCTGGATAGGGGTTAGGATGAAGGGAGGCGGTGGTGTGCGGTGTGGCAGTGCCGGCTGGTGAGGAGGGCGACGTGCACCGAATGGAGGCTGGGGAAGGGGGTGCGATGGCTCGGTGTGAGGCGGATAGTGGCTCGATGGTGGTTGCCGGTAGGGGCGCACCGGCTGGGTACATGGTGGCTGGAGCACACACGAAAAGAGGGCTCCAGACGCTGGGGTTGGGGGCATTCAACATTGGGACGGGGTCAGCGAGGGTGGTCGGGTGTCGCGGCTGGTTCAGGGTAGGGTAGAGGTTGCTGGGGCGCCGCGCTACTGGAGGGTGCCGACGGGAGGAGCATGTGGCTGATATGGGGGGGGGGGGTGACGCAAGATCTTAGGGTAGCAGGGGGTCACGACGGGGAGAGATAGGAGGAGAGGAATAGGGTAGCGGGGGAGGAAAATAAAGAGAGAGAAAAAAGAAGGAAAAAAAATAAAACAATTAAAAATAATAAATCTTAATCTATAATAGATATACATCCATAATAACCTCAAAATTATAATTGTAATAATAAAATTTTTAATAATATTAATAATAACAATAATCATTACTATAAATCTTTATTAATAACAATAATACTAATAGAACTTCTGTAATAAAAATTCGTATCAAACTTTAATAATAATAATATTAATAATAATAAGAATAATGGAACATTGATAATAATAAAAATAGCACACTCACTAACAGTATATATATATATATACCCATATATATACATATTTACCTGATGTCTCATTTATTCACTATATCACCGCTTAAAAAATTTATTTAATTACTCTGAAAGGTGGGCGACTGCTCGGTCGCCCCGCACGGCTCAATCGACTATGCGCGGGCCATGCGGTGGCCCCTGCTCACTTTAGCAGTGACTACATGGGTATCCAAACCGTCCGCCCGACTTCCTCTAAGACGCACAGTGTTCGCACACCATCCTAAAACCCACAAACCTTTCCAAACTTCAAGAATTTGAACCGGGACTCACCGGAGCTTCGGAAAGACACCCGACGCCAAGAGAAAAAAAAGATAAAATTATTTGAAAAAGGAGTGTCTGACAAATCTCCCCACCATAATGCTTTCCAACTCCAAAAAGCCACAACAAGTTCAAGACCCAAAGATAAAACTTCTTAAGTGTCACCCACCTCCCAAAGATTAAGTATCTCCAGTTGATCGGTCCAAACAGACACTGATGACCTATGATACACAACTCTTACTTAAAACACAATCACCTTAACCGTCACCAAGTAGGACCCAAACCATCCATCTCAACTAGGGAATGAACGAAATTAAACTACCTCCGAAACTTATTCTTATAATCTTAGTCCAAAAAACCGTTGGGTGTACTCCAATCTCAACTTTTACTCAAGAGGACAAACTCAGGATTAGGTGGTTCCACACGAGACCACCGACCACCAAAAGACACATGAAAGAAACTATGATACTGACACGAGGAGGCCTGAACAGATTCCCCACCATAAGGATTGGGCTAACTCTAAATTATTTCAGGTTTAACTCTACGAGACCCATTGCGGGTCTCCCCACCAAAAGGGCTAACAAGATTAACTGAACATAAAGACTTCCCGCACTGACCCAAAACCCCCACCACGAGGGGGAAGAAGGCAAGGGCCGAACTAGTAGAGCATAAAAATTACCACCATTACTACATAAATGACATCACACCCTCAGATGAAAACAAACCATGCTACACTAAGTATAGAGGTTAAACCAAGACCCTTTTTCACCATTGGGGTTCGCCTAACTATGCGCCAGCTTCACTCTGGGACCTAAGGCTGGAGCTCTGATGATTGAAGGATCTCCTACCTCGTAGTCAGGCTTCAGAAACCCCCAAACACCACACATGAACCAGAGTTTTACCAAACACACTTATATTGAAAATAAAGGTTTTAAGGAGGTTCAACAACAACCATTCTTACAACGGAAGAAAAATAAACACTAAAAAATGCTACAAAAGACGATTACTACATCCAAGAAACACTACGAAGAGAAAACCTCAAACTGATCCCCAAACATCACCCTACTCCTGCTGACGTGCTGAGGTGACCTTCGACGAGCCAAGTCTAGCTTCATCACACTTCTTTGAAACACCGTGGCAGAATCGTTGCAAGTGACCCCAACATCCCCGGGTGTGGCAGGGTCTCAGAGCACTCAGACACGTCGGCCTCTTATGACCCTACCTACCACACTGGTGAAAGATCATGACATTGCGCTGTGGAGAAGAAGACTGAAGGTATGAAGGCCTCTTGATTCCTCTACCAGCACCACAAGCATTAGGTCGCTTCTTATTCTTCTTATCACCATCCTCTGAACTACTTCCTAAAGCTGGTGGATTCGCCACCTCAAGTCCTCCTGCTAACCCAGCTTCAACCAAAAATGATTTCCCCACAACATCTAAGAATGTGGTTAGGTTGTGCTCTTCCACTTTTGATCGCAGCTTAGGCCAGAGTTCAGACTCAAATTATCGAGCCATCCCAGGATCATTCGCAACAAACCACTGATCATATGGAACTAGGTCTATGAAACGTCGATAGAATTCCAGTACCGATTAAACACCCTGCTGAAGACAACATAACTCCATCCTCTTCCTTATATTTTTCAACTCAGAGAAGTGTTGTTGGATGAACGATGACTTGAAAAACTCCCATGTTAGATCTTCCTGGGGCTTATTCAGAGACACAGACTTCCACCATTTCCAAGTTGGGCCTTCAAGCATAAAGGTAGCCAACTTCACCTTTAACGACTCAGGCATCCCAATGAAACTGGACTTCCTCTCAATATTTTTCAACCACTCCTCTAAATCAAGAGGCTCTTCTTGTCCATAAATGAGAGGAGGGTTCAACTTCCGGAACTCTAGAACATAGTCTATGGGATGATCAACTGGAGGATTCTCTAGGGGTGCACCACCCGAAGCTGCACCTTGGGCATCCATCAAACCATCATGGGGGTGAACACTAAGGAACAAGGAAACAAAGAACAGAATCAAAAAATGGTCATTGTCATTTCAATTTCAACTTTTCACAATTTCAAAAATAAAACTTTACAAAAAAAATTTCAGAATGAAGGAAAACTCAAATGATTCATTAGGGGGAAACTAGTGATGATGGGTGACTCAGACATATGGTTGGCGGCCATACACTAGTCACACCATCGTCACTGAGAGCATTCTAGGGTGATCCACATGGCTTTCTAGACCATGAGAGCTCACAGAGGTCACTTTCCTAGCTTCCATTTCATTTCCCAACATAAAACAATTCAAAAGAACCAAAAGACACAAATAACCCAAACATCCCATGGTAACCTGAGGTTCAGAATGAGCAAGGGTTCATGACGTCCTTCTCGTCCATTCACCTCGATTCCTGACAATTCTACTCCTTCTACCATGACAACCCCAAATAACAATGGGTGCTCTAAAAAACTAGATCTTCTCAGGAGTCAACCTCCTCTGATACTATTTTTTCACGAATCAACCCGGGTCGACCCTCAACCAGTCAACCGAGCCGGTCCGCGACACGACCCAAGAGGAGTTCTCGATCCTCTCGGGCTGGCGGAAAGTGCCAGGGAATCAATAGAGGATAAGGGGGAATGATTTCGCCCAATATAAATAAATAAAACAGTGGAAAGAAAATAGAAAAACACAAAGTAAATAAAAAACACAGAAAGAAAGAACGACCAAAAACAACCAACTAACCTGACCATGACCAAAACTCCTCGTAACCTCATGTGTCACTCTCCTAACCACAACCAAGTCTTGCCCATGGCAAACAGGCTAAAGTCAAACCTGCAACAAAACTAAAAATAGGAAAACACTCTAGGCATGAGTATTAAAACTTAGTAGGCATTCCCAACAAACTATTCCAAATTAATAACCTTTATATAAAGAATTTACTAATTCTAGGTTTAAACTAAATTATATAAAATATTGGTCTCCACACATGATTTCATTTCTAAAACTAGTAACAATCCATTTCCCTTTTTAATTTAAAACATGCTTAATGTTTGAAAGGAACAGGTCCATTTCATTTTAAAACTTTTTTTTGCGAACAATTTAGAAATCCAAATTTTAGTTGTTAGTCAAATGGAAAAATCACACACAACACCCAACACACGCTAAGGGAAAGGGAAGAGAAGTGGCACGCATGGGCCATCAACCGAACTAGACCTCCCAATCATCCGCCACATAAAAATAAACACTAAAGAAAACATGGGTCGAAACTAGGAGCTCATGAACAATCCAGAACATACTATAGATGTGACTCAACCTGAAGGCATGCCTACTCTTGATGACGGCATAATTCCCTAACGCCCTGTGTTTCCATACATGGCCTAACCGAGAGGCCCAATCCCCAAGCAGAGTATAATCTGTACTACAGGCCACTAGCCAGTGTGTAATCTAAAGTAGTGCAGCAATCGTTCTCAGAAGATTCACTTACTATGCGAGGTTCTCATGTCAACACGTATAATAAACAGGGGTGAGTCAAAAATGTGAAACAAGAAACCAATTCCAACGCACAAACATCACACACAAGAATCTCACACAATCGTCGAACACAACAAGATCACCCTTACATTACCCCAAAGAAGGTTTTCTCAAAATAATTTATTTTATCAAAGTGCCAAACGGGCCTTAACCGACCAATTTTAAAGAAAATATTCATTTCTGAAGAGAACCAAAACACTTGTTCACGCTTCAAAAGAAATCAATTATCAATAAACGATAACTACATTTGAAATTTTGTGAATTATGTTTAAAGGCTAAACAGGTATTCTTTCACTATTGGGTGTCCGTTCATCAAGAAAATATTTTAACTGTCGTGTATAAAATAAACAGCTCTTTTTACACCAAATAATCATTTAAAAATTAATTATCTCATATTATTTCCCATTTATTATAATTAATAAAATATCAAGCAATTAATAAATTCTGAATTTAAAGGCAAGTGCAGTTGGGAACCTACATCGACTCGCACCTCGAACATGGCGACGCGACATGCCTCGCACAGGTGTACAAGCGCATGCAAGCCGATGACCAGGGTGTCACGAGGTTACCTCTCCAACACGCTTCAATAAATGCTCAACAACTAAAAACACATAACCAATGACTTAAAACAATTAAAACGGACCACCAGCGCAAAAGAACCACCTTGGTATGTTTTCAAAATACAACTCGCACCATCAACACTATTTATTAAACCCCTTTAAATTCCATAAAGCATTTACAAAAACCACCCACCACAAAAATAATTCACTAATCATTTTAAAGAGCCATTAGGCCATTTCAAGAAAACACTAAGAGTGAAAAACCAGACAAAAGTGCACAACACGATGAAATTAACATTTAAAAGTATCTGCGCCTAAACACTTTTCGAAAACCAAATTCGCAACATCTATGTTATTTAATAAATCATTTAAAATTTTATAAAACAATTTTTAAAATTATACCATAACTTTAAACACACGAAACCAACTTAAACCTCTTAAAAAAAAAATTTATGATCAAATTCACACCAACCCATTTCTAAAATGAAATTCTCAACCCTTATACATTTCAATAATCCATCTATGTGATTTAATAAAACACTATTTGATGGAAAAAAGTGGATTTCACAAAAATAACACCATAGCACATATGAACATACCACTTCAAAAATCAAACGCATAAGAAACTCTCCTAAACCTCTTTTTTCAGCATAAAAAATCATTTAGTAAATTAGTTAGACACTAAATAGAACATTTCCATGGTGTGAAACAAATTTTTATCATAAAACTAAAATAAAAAGATTCTCTTTAAAATTCAACACACACACTAAGACAAAATTTAACCCTAAATAACAACCCTAATGAGTATAACACCAAAAATAACAAAAAACTGCCACAAGGTGGTTGTGGGCATGCCGAACCAGGGGCTGCATTGGCAGCCTGCTCGATGGAGGCGGTAGGCATCGTAGGCTGGTACGGGGTGTGTGCCGGTGGCCGGACATGAGTTAGGATGAAGGGAGGTGGTGGCGTGCGGTGTGGCAGCGCCGGCTGGTGAGGAGGCCGACTGGAAGGGCGACGTGCACCAGCGGGAGGCTAGGGAAGTGGGGGTGCCGACGGACGGAGCTTGCGGCCGATGTGCGGGGGGGGGGGGGGGGGGGGGGCTGGCAACGCAAAATATTAGGGTAGAAGGGGGTCGCGTGGGGGAGAGATAAGAGGAGAGGAATAAGGTAGCGGGAGAGGAAAAGAAAGAGAAAAAAAAATAAGGAAAAAAAATAAAACAATTAAAATTAATAAAACTTAATCTATAATATATATACATCCATAATAACCCCAAAATTATAATTGTAATAATAAAAAATTTAATAATATTAATAATAACATTAATAATTATTATAAAACTTTATTAATAACAATAATACTAATAGAACTTCTGTAATAAAAATCCGTATCAAACTTTAATAATAATAATAATAATAATAATAATAATAATAGAACATTGATAATAATAAAAATAGCACCCTCACTATCAATATATATATACCCATATATATACATATTTACCTAAAGACTCATTTATTCACTATATCACTGCTTAACCAATTTATTTAATTACTCTCAAAGGTGGGCAACTGCTCGGTCACCCCACACAGCTTAGTCGACCGTGCACGGTCTATGCGGTGGCCCCTGCTTGCTCTAGCAGTGACTACACGAGTATCCAAACTCTCCACCCGACTTCCGCTAAGACGCACAGTGTTCGCACACTGGCCTAAAACCCACAAACCATTCCAAACTTCAAAAATTTGAACCGAGACTAACCGAAACTTCGGCAAGACACCTGACGCCAAGAGAAAAAAATATAAAATTATTTGAAAAAGGAGGGTGTGACATGGTACATGGAAGATATGGAAAGGAGGTTCTAAAAATATTTGGAATGGATAACTCAAAGGACACGAAAACTCTAGTTTATACCTGGATGAGATTGTCGAGAGATGATGAAGGAAAAGTAGTGAATTCCATAGAATACCAGAAGATCATAGGTAGTTTGTTGTATTTAACAATGACATGAACTGACATTATTTTTGCCATAGAATACCAGAAGATCTTAGGATGTTGGGACTGCTTGCATGTGTCCTTGCAGTTTCCCCTTTGTGTGAGGAAGTCTCCTTTTGGCTTTTGTTTAGGCGGTCGTCTCCTTTGGTGGAGATTCTAAATCCTTTCAGTTGAGGATCTTATGGTGCCTTGCGTCGAAAGTCCAGGCGGCGTGTCTCAGTTTTAAAGCCGACGGTTCTTGGTCCTTTTGGTCCTGATATGTTTTTTTGTGGGTTCAGATGGAGACTCTTTTGGGATGTTTCACTTACTATGCATGTTTTCTCTCTGTTTCTCTCTCTTTATGATCCTCTTTGCATGATTGCACTATTCCATTTCTGAGTTGCAATTCTATGTGAATTTATCTGAGTTTTGGTTTGCCGTGTTTTGTGTGAGGATGGTACTGCTCTGTTTTTTTTTGTGTTCTGCAGGCACAGGTGAGCTAGTTCAGGACCTGTTGGCATGTGATTTGCTGGTCCGTGATTTCCTCATTGGCATCGTCTCAGAGTGCGACTCAGGTAAGTGCAGGTATGAACCTTTATCATGCAGTTTTAGAATTGTTTATAATATCATTCAACTTTGGGCGACATGTATCACAGCTGATACATGGTTAGGGGGACTGTTTGGGTCATACCCCGTAGGTTGTTTTCCTTTTAGGATATGCTCAAGTTGATGATGTTAGGTGGTGCAGAATCATCATGTGGTTTTGGTTTCAATTTGCAAGGTGGAGAGTATGTGTTGCTGTATATTAAATTTGTTCATGCATTTAATTTCCTAGGTGGAGATTTGTGAATTTATAATTCATTTTTTTGTTAATTTATTGCATGTCTAATATGCCCTTTTCTGTTGCGAGAATTTGTTAAGAAATGGAACCGCTTGGTCATTCCTAGCCATCCACATGCCCCCTTTCCGACTTTGCAGATCTTGCTTTCCTCCTTTCAGGTTGCAGTGCCATTCTCACAGCAGGGAGTACAATTCGGCTTAGCCAAATGAGAGAGGGCTAGGTCTTGCAGAGAGGGAGTGGTGCGACGCCATTCCCCTGGTCCGCTGTTCCTTCTTGGTCGAGAAGGCTTGTGCGCAGCGGCTTCATTCCAGGCACGAGGGGGAGAGCAGCAACGCAACCCTCCCGATTAAGGGTTCTTTAAGATCTAGCGTGGCTTCGGTCAGCTTGGCACAGGGGAGCGGCGGCCTGGACTTCTTCACCGGTCTAGAGATTTCTTCAATTCGTTTTTTCCCATCTTCAACAGAGTGCAGCAGTGCTGGGAGACGAGGATGGCGGGGTGCTCGCGGTTGTGCAAGGCTGCTCGGGACGGCCTCCTGGTGGTTTATTGTTCCTTTGGAGGAGCAGCACCAGCGAAGATCGAGGATACCATTCCAGACATAAAGATCAATTGGAAAGAGGTTGCAATATGCGTTCTGGAATTTGGAGGATGATAAAATCTGGTTGGCTGCACCGGTCTTGGACAACAAGAGTGCATCAGGATGGATGCATAGATTATGGACAACAACTGGCACATGGTCTCGAATCTGGACACCATCGTTGATCATTGAGGATCGGACCTACTGGACTCCGCGACGACGTTTTTAGCACCCATTTGTAAGCTTCTTCATCGATAGAGGTTTGGCCGAACCCCGGTAAGGGGGTTTCGGTCCTGTTACTGTTTTTCTTTGTCGATTTTTTATAAGCTTGTGCGTGTTTGTTTTTCCGTCGCGTCTTATTTCTGTTTTCTATCCAGTTTAGCTTGTGTGTTGCCGTGTCCTTTGTTTCATCTTGTACTGTTTACCTTGCATAGTGAAAAATCATGATGATCCTGCCCCGTGCACGTAGTCCATATGGTCAAAGCATGTAAATCCTTGGTGTCCCTTTTACTGCTTTCCATTTCCGCATTTGTTCGACTTGTAAATTCGCTGCTTCTGAATATTAATTCAAATATGTCAGTTTTGAATTAAATAATGTTGTAATTGCCACTGCGAGTATGTATGAATAAGCCACTGCTATATGTGTCTCTTATTCAATGCTACTTTAAATTCATTTGAGCATTCCTTATTGTTGGAATGCAATGTGATCCTGTTATATGTTTATCAATTTGCATGTAAGAAATTGAATATAAATGTTGTTTATGAATTCCAGATTTTGACGAATCAAAACACCCAATAGTTCTTGGGCTATTATGTGGGGATTGTCTCTCGCGTAGGGGCGCTCCCCACAAAAAGATCTGAAGATCATGAAGACTAGCCACACCATGTGTTCTGGACATGCAACGCGGTCTAACCATGTGGACTGATCAGCGCATGCGAATGTGCTTGCGTTTAGGGGAAATGAGGGTCTGTGGCCAACGGAGTAAGCCGACCCACTGCATGCGGGCCGGGCCAGGAAAGTCAAGCCACTCCTGTGGCCCCGTGGGTCATGTCTAGTAAGGTCAAGGGGCCGAACCAATGGCCCAATGGGCTGGGCCAGTTTGGGCGGACCCAAACTGGGTCAGGTAGGACCTGACCCAGACCAAACCAGCTGCTTTTTAGTCAAATGACCATAACTCTCAAACTGTGTGTCTGTTTGACAAACTGTTTGTAGAGTTGGGACCCTTGTGACAATTAAGTACTTTTGAGATACTCTTATTGAGTTTATATGGAATTTTGAATAGATAATCTCATCTTGAGGAGGAGGTTCTCTCAGAACGAGCGTGCTAAGGATGGAATCTTGCGGCTGGATGCAACCTAGAAGCTATGTGATTACCTAGACTGCATATCTTACCTATAATATGTGTCTTATATAGAATTTTTATCTTACCAAGACTGAGTTTATTCTCCCATGTCCCTCTAAGGTGAAGTTCCTCTAGTATTTGATGACACTCTGCGTGTTACCTACACTCTGTGTGTTACCTACACTCCATGTGTTACCGACACTCCATGTATTACCTACACTCAGTGTGTTACCAAGGCTCTACGTGTAACTACTTGAGGGTACTATGGATTCTTACAATAATCTTGTTTATGTACCATAGACCTATACTTGGTGTGAGTTGACTCTAGTTACTCTAATGGCTGTGATATCAAGATTCCATACCATAGAGAGATCAAATGTCTCAAGAAAGCTTCATGATGTATCAAGAATAGGTGTTCTCTCAGATACTTTTGGTAGACTGGTTCTACATTCTTACTTTTAAATAACTCATGGAGTGAGATATCCCAGAAATGAGCATGCTGCGAGTAGAACTATATGGATAGCAGTGGATGAGACCTTGAGTCTTGGAATCCTTTACGAGTATAACTAGATGTTCTTCCCATATGTGTTGTTGACATATAACTATGTTGACCTGACCATTTCTTCTTAGTTGTGTTTCCTTTGTGGTATTTTAATTTATGTTTTGGGGTTCCCTACTGGGTATTGTTTTACTCACCCTTTCACAGGATTTTCTTGCACATGTTATGTCTTATGAAAATAGTCGAAGCTTTGATGGAGTCCTTGGTGGACCAGGGCCAGGTGGTTCTTAAAGTGACCCGACATATGAGGTGTGCTTCTTCAGCTCCAAAATATCTATTTCTGTACTTACCCTTTAGGTAGAGTTTTCTGTGGAGGAGTTCCAAATACTAGTACTTTTACTTTCCCGTTTTTTTGGGCTTATATTCAAGCCCATTTTACCTTCAGTTTTCTACTATCGTACATCAAGTTATTTTACTTAGAGTTTTCACTTGCCAACATCTATGGTTTGGAGTTGTGTGAATGTGTATAGGTACTTAAGAAAATACATATCATTTGTTGGGGATATGCTTAATCGGTGAAAGTCCCCAGTCCCTGGACTATGGGAGGTGGTCATGGGGTAGTTACGATATATACCCAGGGGGATGGGCCATGACATAGTGGTAACAGAAGAGATTGATTCTACCTTAAGAAACCAGAGTATATGAGTTTGGTTTGGGGAAATAGTGTTAAGTGTTTCAATTTCATATTTTAGGCCAAGTAATCCAGTGTTGGTGCAGAAACTAACATATCCATACACCAAGACCCTATATTATGGTTTTTGGCTCAATATATGAACACTAAGTAGTGAAAGAATGCCCATTTGGCCTTTAAACACAATTCACAGAATTTAAAATGTAGTTCTGGTTTATTGATAAATGATTTCTTTTGAAGCGTGAACAAGTGTTTTGGTTCTCTTAAGAAATGAGGATTTTCTATAAAATTGGTCGGTTAAGGCCCGTTTGGCACTTTGATAGAATAAATTATTTTGAGAAAACATTCTTTGGGGTAACATAAGGGTGATCTTTTTGTGTTTGACGATTGTGTGAGATTCTTGTGTGTGATGTTTGTGCGTTGGAATTGGTTTCTTGTTTCACATTGTTGACTCACCCCTGTTTATTATACGTGTTGACATGGGAACCTGGCATAGTAAGTAAATCTTCTGAGAACGATTGCTACACTAGTTTAGATTACGCACTGGCTAGTGGCCCTTAGTACAGATTATACTCTGCTTGGGGATTGGACTCCTCGGTTAGACCATGTAGGGAAACATCAGGCATTATGGTATTATGACTTCATTGAGAGTTGGCATGCCTTCAGGTTGAGTCACATGTATAGTACATTCTGGATTGTTCATGAGCTCCTAGTTTAGACCCATGTTTTCTTTAGTGCTTATTTTTATGTGGCGGACGATTGGGAGGTCTAGTTCAGTTGCTGGCTCCTGTGTGCCACTTCTTTTCCATTTCCCTTAGCGTGTGTTGGGTGTTGGGTCTTATTTTTCCATTTGACTAACAACTAAAATTTGGATTTCTAAACTGTTCGCAAATTTTTTTTTTTAAAATGAAATGCACTTGTTACTTTCAAACATTAAGCATGTATATAAATTAAAAATGGAAATGGACTGTTACTTGTTTTAAAAATGAAAGCATGTGTGGAAACCAATATTTTATATAATTTAGTTTAAACCTAGAATTAGTAAATTTTTATTGAAAGGTTTTGTATTTGAAATATTTTGTTGGGAACACCTACTGAGTTTTAATACTCACACCTATAGTGTTTTCCTGTTTTCTATTTTGTTGCAGGTTTGACTCGAGCCTGTTCGTCGTGGATGAGACTTGGTTCTAGTTTGGAGAGTGACACTCGAGGTTATGAGTAGTTTTGGTCTTTGTCAGGTTAGTTGGTTGTTGTTGGTCATTCTTTCTTTCCTTGTTGGTTATTTACTTTGGGTTGTTCTATTTTCTTTACACTGTTTTATTTATTTTTATTGGGTGAAATCATTCCCCCTTGTCCTCTATTGATGCCCTGGCGCTTGTCGCCAGCCCGGGAGGATCGGGAATGCCTCTCGGGCCATGTCACGGACTGACTTGGGTGACCGGTTTAGGGTCGACCCAGGTTGGTTCGTGATAAAATGGTATCAGAGGAGGTCAACTCTTGAGCAGATCTTGTTTTTCAGAGCACCCATTGTTATTTGGGATTGTCATGGTAGAAGGAGTAGAATTTTCAGGACTCGAGGCGTACAGACGAGAAGGACGTCATGAACCCTTGCTCATTTTGAACCTCAGGTTACCATGGGATGTTCGAGTTGTTGATGTCCTTTGGTTCTTTTGAATTTTTTTATGTTGGGAAATGAAATGGAAGCCATGAAAGTGACCTCCGTGAGCTCGCATGGTCTGGTTAGCCATGTGGATCAGGGGACTTTACCCTAGAATGCTCTCAGTGATGATGGTGTGACTGGTGTAAGGCCGCCAACTATATGTCTGAGTCACCCATCATCACTAGTTTCCCCTTGTGAATCTTTTGAGTTTTCATTCATTCTGAAAATTGTTTTGTAAAGTTTTATTTTGGAAATTTTGAAAAGTTGAAATTCAAATGGAAATGACCATGTTTTGATTATGTTCTTTGTTTCCTTGTTCCTTAGTGTTCACCCCCATGATAGTTTGATGGATGCCCAAGGTGTAGCTTCGGGTGGTGCGCCCCTAGAGAATCCTCCAGTTGATCAACCCATAGATTATGTTCTGGAGTTCCGGAAGTTGAACGCTACTCTATTTTATGGACAAGAAGAGCCTCTTGAGGCAGAGGAGTGGTTGTAGAAGATTGAGAGGAAGTACAGTTTCACTGGGATGCCTGAGTTGTTAAAGGGGAAGTTGGCTACCATTATGCTTGAAGGCCCAACTAGGAAATGGTGGAAGTCTGTGTCTCGGAATAAGCCTCATGAATATCTAACATGGGAGTTTTTCAAGTCATCATTCATCCAAAAACACTTCTCTGAGTTGAAAAAGATGAGGAAGAGGATGGAGTTGTGTTTTCTTTAGTAGGGTGTTGAATCGGTACTTGAATTCTATCGACGTTTCATAGAACTAGTTACATATGATCAGTGGTTTGTTGCGAATTATCCCAGGAAGGCTCGACAATTTGAGTCTGGACTATGACCCGAGATACGATCGAAAGTGGAAGACCACAACCTAACCACCTTATTGGATGTTGTGGGACAATCCTTTTTTGTTGAAGCTGGGTTAGAAGGAGGACTTGAGGTGGTGAATCCTCCATCTTTGGGAAGTAGTGCATATGATGGTGATAGAAGAATGAGAAGTGACCTGATGCTGGTGGTGTTGGAAGAGGAATCAAGAGGGATTCAGACCTACAATCTTCTTCTCCATAGCACAATTTCATGATCTGTCACCAGTGTGGTAGGCAGGTTCATAAGTGGCTGACATGTCCGAGTTCTCTGAGACCCTGCCACACCTGGGGACATTGGGGTCACTTGCAGCGATTCTGCCATGGTGTTAACAAGAAGTGCGTTGAAGCTAGACTTGGCTTGTTGAAGGTCACCTCAACACGTCAGCAGGAGTAGGGCGATGTTTGGGGATCAGTTTGAGGTTTTCTCTTTGTAGTGTTTCTTGGATGTAATAATCACCTTATGTAGCGTTTTGTAGTGTTTCTTTTTATTCAGTTGTAATAATGGTTGTTGTTGAACCTCCATGAAACCTTTATTTTCAATATAAGTGTGTTTGGTGAAACTCTGGTTTGTGTGTGGTGTTTGGGGGTTTCTAAAGCCTGACTGCGAGGCTGGAGATGCTTCAATCATTAGACCTCTAGCCTTAGGTCCTGAAGTGAAGCTGACACGTAGTTAGGAGAACCCCAGTGGTGAAAAGGGCCTTGGTTTAACCTATGTCTTTATTACATCATGGTTTTCTTTCTTCCTAGGGTTTGATGTCGTTTATGTATTAATGGTGGTAATTTTGATGCTCTACCAGTTCGGCCCTTCCCTTCTTCCTCCTCGTGGTGGGGGTTTTTGGTCCATGCAGGAAGTCTTTATGTTCGGTTAATCTCGTTAGCTCTTATGGTGGGGAGACCCGCAATGGGTCTCGCATAGTTAAACCTGAAATAATTTATAGTTAGCCCAATCCTTATGGTGTGGAGTCCGTACAGGCCTCCTCGTGTCAGTATCAGAGTTTCGTTCATGTGTCTTTTGGTGGTAGGTGGTCTCGTGCAGAACCACCTAATCCTAGGTTTTTCCTCTTGAGTAAAAGTTGAGATTTGAGTACACCCAACAGTTTTGTTGGACTAAGATTATAGGAATAAATTTTGGAGGTAGTTTAAGTTCATTCGTTCCCTGGTTGAGATGGATGGTTTGGGTCCTGCTTTGTGGCGGTTAAGGTGATTGTGTTTTAAGGATGAGTTGTGTGTCATAGGTTATCAGTGTCTGTTTGGACTGATCAACTAGAGAAGCTTAATCTTTTGGAGGTGGGTGACAATTAAGAAGTTTTATCATTGGGTCTTGACCTTGTTGTGGCTTTTGGGGGAAGAAAGCGTTATGGTGGGGATATTTGTCACACACTCCTTTTTTAAATAATTTTATCTATTTTTTCTATTGGAGTCGGGTGTCTTTTCGAAGTTCTGCTGTGTCTCAGTTCAAATTTTTGAAGTTTGGAAAGGTTTTTGTGTTTTAGGCCGATGTGCGAACATTTTGCGTCTTAGCGGAAGTCAGGTGGGAAATTTGGATACCTGTGCGGTCACTGCTAGAACGAGCAGGGGCCACCGCACGACCTACACACAGTCTACTGAGCCGTACGGGGCAACCGAGCAGTCACCTACCTTTGAGAGTAATTAAATAAATTGGATAAATGGTGATATAGTGAATAAATGAGACATCAGGTAAATATGTATATATATGGGTATATATATATATATTATTAGCGAGTGTTCTATTTTTATTATTATCAATGTTCCATTATTATTATTATTATTATTATTACTAAAGTTCGATACGAATTTTTATTACAGAAGTTCTAATAGTATTATTATTAAAATTAAAGTTTTATAATAATGATTATTGTTATTATTAATATTATTAAATTTTTTATTATTACAATTATAATTTTGAGGTTATTATGGATGTATATCTATTATAGATTAATATTTATTATTTTTAATTGTTTTATTTTTTTCCTTCTTTTTTTCTCTTTCTTTTCCTCTCCCGCTACCCTATTCCTCTCCTTCTATCTCTCTCTGTCGTGACCCCCCTGCTACCCTAATATCTTGCACCGCCAGCCCCCCCTCCCCCACATCAGTCGTAAGCTCCTCTCGTCGGCACCCTCCAGTAGCGCGACGTCCCAGAAACCTCTCCCCTACCTTGAACCAGCCGCGACACCCGACCACCATCACTGACCCCGTCCCGACATCGAACACCCCCATCCCCACCATCCGGCACCCTCTTTTTTTGCACGCTCTAGCCACCATGTACCCAGCCGACACAAAACTACTGATAACCACCATTTAGCCACTGTCTGGCTCACACCGAGCCGTCACACCCCACTTCCCTGGCCTCTCGTCGGTGCGTGTCGCCCTTCCAGCTGGCCTCCTCACCAGCCGGCACTTCCACACTGCACGCCACTGCCTCCCTTCATCCTAACCCCTATCCGGCCGCGGGCGCACACCCCAGACCAGCCTGCAATGCCTTTTTCCTCCCTCGCGCAGGCCGCCGACGCACCCCCTTGTTCGGCAGACCCACAACCCCCTTGTGGTAGTTTTTTGTTATTTTTGGTGTTATCCCCATTAGGGTTGTTATTTAGGGTTAAATTTTGTCTTAGTGTGTGTATTTAATTTTAAAGAGAATCTTTTTATTGTAGTTTTATGTTAAAACTTTGTTGAGCACCATGGAAATGTTCTATTAAGTGTCTAAGTGATTTATTAACTGATTTTTTTGTGTTGCGAAAATAGTTTTAACAGAGTTTCTTATGTGTTTGATTTTTGAAGTCATATGTTTATATGTGGTATGGTGTGATTTTGGTGAAATCCACTTTGTGCCATCAAATAGTGTTTTATTAAACCGCGTAGTTGGTTTATTGAAATGTATAAGGGTTGAGATTTTTTTTTAGAAATGCGTTGGTGTGAATTTTATCATAAAAATGTTTTTAAGAGGTTTAAGTTGGTTTCATGTGTTTAAAGTCACGATATGCTTGTCAAAATTGTTTTATAATATTTTAAATGATTTATTAAATAACATAGATGCTGCGAATTTGGTTTTGGAAAAGTTTTTAGGTGCACGTGCTTTTAAATGTTCATTTCATCGTGTCGTACGCTTTTGTATGGTTTTTCACTCTTAGTGTTTTCTTGAAAAGGCCAGGTGGCTCTTTAAAATTATTAGTGAATTATTTTGGCATTGGGTAGTTTTTGTAAATGCTTTACGGATTTTAAAGGGGTTTAATAAATAGTGTTGATGGTGCGAGTTGTGTTTTGAAAACACACCAAGGTGGTTCTTTTGCACTGGTTGTCCATTTTAATTGTTTTAAGTCAGTGGTTATGTATTTTTAGTTGTTGTGTGTTTATTACAACGTGTTGGTGAGATAACCCCGCGACACCCCCGTCATCGGCTTGCGCGTGCTTGTATGCCTATGCAAGGCGTGTCGCATCACCTTGTTCGAGCTGCGAGTTGAGGTAGGTCCCCCACAACACATTCCTATAAATTCATAATTTATTAATTGATTGATATTTTATTAATTTTAATAAATGGGAAATAATATGAGAAAATTAATTTTTAAAAGATTATTTGGGGTAAAAAGATCCGTTTATTTTATACACGTCACTTAAAATATTTTCTTGATAAATGCACACCAAGTAGTGAAAGAATGCCCGTTTGGGCTTTAAACATAATTCACGGAATTTCAAATGTAGAACTGGTTTATTGATAAATGATTTATTTTGAAGCGTGAACAAGTGTTTTGGTTCTCTTAAGAAATGAGAATTTTCTTTAAAATTGGTCGGTTATGGCCCGTTTGGCACTTTGATAAAATAAATTATTTTGAGAAAACTTTCTTTGGGGTAACTCAAGGGTGATCTTATTGTGTTCGATGATCGTGTGAGATTCTTGTGTGTGATGTTTGTGCATTGGAATTGGTTTCTTGTTTCAAAATTTTGACTCACCCCTGTTTATTATACATGTTGACATGGGAACCTGGCGTAGTAAGTGAATCTTCTAAGAATGATTGCTGCACCAGTTTAGATTATGCACTGGCTAGTGGCCCTTAGTACAAATTATACTCTGCTAGGGGATTGGTCCCCTCAGTTAGGCCATGTAGGGAAACACCGGGTGTTAGGGCATTATGACGTCATCGAGAGTATGCATTCCTTCAGGATGAGTCACATGTATAGTACGTTCTGGATTGTTCACGAGATCCTAGGTTCGACCCATGTTTTCTTTTGTGTTTATTTTTATGTGGCAGATAATTGTGAGGTCTAGTTCGGTTGATGGCCCCTGTTGCCACTTTTTTTCCATTGCCCTTAGTGTGTGTTGGGTGTTGTGTGTGATTTTTCCATTTGACTAACAAAAAAAATTTGGATTTCTAAATTGTTCTAAAAAAAAGTTTTAAAATGAAATGCACCTGTTCCTTTCAAACATTAAGCATGTATTTAAATTAAAAAGGGAAATGGACTGTTACTTGTTTTAGAAATGAAATCATGTGTGGAAACCAATATTTTTTATAATTTATTTCAAACCTTGAATTAGTAAATTCTTTATTTAAAGTTAGTGCATTGGGAATAGTTTTTTCAGCATGCCTACTTAGTTTTAATACCCATACTTATAGTGTTTTCCTGTTTTTAGTTTTGTTTCAGGTTTGACTCGAGTTTGTTCACCATGGGCGAGACTTAGTTGTGGTTTGGAGAGTGACACTCGAGGTTACGAGGAGTTTTGGACGTGGTCAAGTTAGCTGGTTGTTGTTGGTTGTTCTTTATTTTTGTGTTGTTTATTTACTTTGTGTTGTTCTATTTTCTTTCTGCTGTTTTATTTATTTTTATCGGGAGAAATCATTCCCCCTTGTCCTCTATTGATGCCCTGGCGCTTGTCTCCATCCCGGGAAGATCAGGAATGCCTCTCGGGCCATGTCGCGGACCGACTCTGGTGATCGGTTCAGGGTCGACCCAGGTTGGTTCATGTCATACCACTTGCAGAACAAGTAAAAATATCAACATGCTAATCATTGACATTTCAAACTTATACTTCATGAATTATAAAAACTACATACATTGTTCTTCAACCTCACCCCTAAATATTATTTCATCCACATATACTAGAATAATCATCCATTTATCATTCTCATTATTGACATAGAGATTATAGTCAACTCCACAATAATGGAAATATAGCTTCTTCAAGAACTTATCAAGTCGTTAATACCATGATCTTTAAATATTCTTCAATCCATACAAATACTTCTTCTATCGATAATTTTTTTTCAATTTTCATGTATAATAAAACCATAAAGTTATTTTATGTACACCACTTCTTCCAAAAATCCATTTATAAATGCTTATTTTTTCATCTAGAAAAAATTTGAATTTTCATTGCACTCATATGTCTAAAAATAGTCAAACTTTTTCCATCCTTGAAATAGGTGAAAATATCTCATCAATGTCAATTCTCTCTATCTGGGAGTACCCTTCCACAAAAGATGTTCATTGTTTCAAATCACCATGTCATATTCATTTATATTACTACAAAATACCAACTTGGTTCTAATAACATTCTTATCTGTTAACCTTGAAATAATCTTCAATGTCAGATTCTTCTCGATTTGATCAAGTTCTTTATTTATTACTTAAACCTGATTCTCATCCCAAGAAGTTTCTTCAAAAAATTTCAAATCTATCTATGATAGGAAAGATGTTCTCAGTAGATACCTCATTCTCCTATTTTTCATTGTTGTTGCTTGATCAAAAATGATTTTTCGTCTACTAATATTAACTTGAATCATCAAATTCTATGTAGATACATGTCTAACTTCAAATTTATCTTTATTAGTATCTTATTTTGGATAATTATTTTCAAATTTTCTCCCCCTAATCTGCTTACCTTCTAATCAATTTCATTAGGAGATTTATCACTTTTTTATTGAATATTTTTCTTATGTTCCACCACAACAACATCATTTCTCTCCACAACATTTTCTATCTACTTATTAATGTTGGAGTTGGTTCCCTAGAAACAACTTTTGTGTACTTTAAAATGACCTGTATTCATATTTTTTAATATTAATAGACTACATATCACATCATGATTATTCTTATGTGTAACATAGTATGTGATAATGTCCTAAGAGTAGTTGTCATGCTAAAAGGTCATATAAGTTCTTCGCTATGATGATAACTTAGTAGTTCTATGAAATTATTCTTAAATATATGTTCTCTATCCAGATGATATCATTTAAGAGACACAGGTCATACAGGCTATTAGCGTTGGAGACTCATTGGACTTTGAAGAACCTTCTCATGGTGTACGCCCTTGGTAATATCCAGTGTATGATATTTTGAGAACAAGACCCACTAGTAGAAAAACCACATTTATATGTTTCATTGAATGTTCCTATATACAGATATGTGTATTTATCCATAGAATATAAGATTATTATTAATTAATATTATGTGTCACGTACTTTTATGCATTTATGAGAACCATGATGGCATATGTTCATGGTGTGGTAGGATACGTTGTGTGTGTCACGAGTAATATCATATTAATGAATAATGTGAGAAAGGATTATTTCCCTTATATTATTTAACAGAAGTTGATATCTTAGGCCCTTTCATGAAAATGATATAGCCTAAATAAATTCATGTCCATGGTGTTCTATATGCAAGTTTTTTTAGGAAGTCAAAGAAAGAGACATCGAGCATATAGGTTGATGGCACAGGCATGCTACCTTCTTGATTAGAGAAATCATGATAAAGGGATTATATTACACATTAAACATCTCTATGAGGTATTATTTCATTACAACATTAACTTCTTTCTATATGGGTTCCTTGGTGTGCCAAACGGGCCTTAACCGACAAATTATAAAGAAAATCCTCATTTCTTAAGAGAACCTAAACACTTGTTCACGCTTTAAAATAAATCATTTATCAATAAACCAGAACTACATTTGAAATTCTGTGAATTATGTTTAAAGGCCAAACGGGCATTCTTTCACTACTTGGTGTGGAAACTAACATATCCATACACCAAACGGGCATTGTTCTTGGAAGGGGTTTCCCTTTTCTTCTTTGGGGTTCCATAAAGGGAGTGAGAAAGGATACCAAAGGAAATCATGATGGTTTTATCACGTACATCCGGTGGATATGATACCATCTGGGTGATCGTTGACCGACCCACCAAGTCGGCCAATTCTTATATTTTTAGAAGTAGAGTTCAGTATAGAACAGAGATGCCTCTATGTGCAAGAGATAGCTCGACTCCATGGAATCCCATAGATGATAGTTTCTAATCGGGATGCTTGCTTTGCATCCTAGTAATGGAAATCAAGGATATTTAGGAGAGAACCCTCTATGGGCAGCTGATTCCTTTAGTACGTGCCCAGTGGCAACATGAGAATCATTGAAAGATAACATGTGAGTCGGAGGCTCAGGTTCCTGCTCATACACTCATCTAGTTGGGTATCCCTTGGTTTGGATTTCAGGGATGTAAATCCATAAGGTGGGGAAAATTTAATGACTCATATTTTCCCAATTTTATTTTTAGAAAATCTCTAGTAGAATTTCAAGACCAGGCACTAAGACAGTGTGAGATTCTGAGGCTTGGTGTGCTCAGAATGGTTTGATGAAAAATGTTACATTTTTAATTGCATGCATGAGTATTTTTTTCATAAAAAGTGGAATAAATATTAAATGGGTTCCTAGATTATAATTCTGAGGGCACTATTGCATCCAGGATGGCGGGTTTACCCTAGGCGCAACTTAACTTTACTTGGTGCGGGTCTCTAGTGAGAAAACCTGAAAATGACGTAACTGTAAATAAAATAATTAAGTAAAATTATTTTATTTTAAAATATTAATAACTCATGAATGATGACTCGGATTGGAAATTAGAGATGACCATTGAGTTTATAATGTGGCATTTTCCTTAGGTGGGGCCTAACATTGACTTGCATGGGTCGACTGTGAAAGTTAATTTTTGGATGTTTAAAGAAGAATAAAATAAAATAAAAGAAGTTTATTTTTTTCATTTAAACATTTCATAGAGACAAAGTGATGGTGTGAAGCAAAGAAGAGTCAGCTTGTTTCATTTATTAAATGAAATAGTGTGGCGACACTGCAATGCTGTAATGGGCCAATGCATTTTTCATCTCCCGAACTAAACATGAATTCGGGGTTAATGCATAACCTGATAATTACATGGATGCTCTTGAGAAAGGCCTTAGTGGTTTGCTCTCATTGGAAAATGAAAAACAATAATGAACGCAGGTGGATCGTGGATCACAGATCGGGGATTGAGGGTTAATGAACGAAGATGAAATAATTTATCTTCGTCAATGATCGAACTGAATCTAGGTTGGGGGTTTATTTTCTAAGGGAATTTTTATCCACTATTAAATTTAACGACAAATGTGGAATAAACCATGAACATGTTGAACCGTGGTTTGATCATTCTTGTGGCATGATTGTGGGTGGCGAGTAAGAGCTGCAACTAGGCAGACTGTGGCGGCGGCGAACAACCGCTACAGGATGCCGTGAAGGAGGGACGACTCTCACTGGAGCTGTGTTGGAGGAGGGACTTGCGATAGAGCTGCAAGATCCGGTGGTCATGAAGACCAGTCATGCCACGTGGTTCGGCCGCGTTGACCGAGCAGCACATGCGGCTAAGCCAAGTGTGGGGGAAACGGGGTGTCATGGCCAGGTTGGGCCACGACCAGTGGAGCAAGCTGGGCCCCTCCAGCGGCCCAGTGGGTCTGGTCCAGTCGGCCCAGTGGGCTGGACCCATGGTCCAATGGGATGGGTCTTGCGGGCTAAATGGGCTAGGCCGGTTTGGGACAACCTAAACCGGGTCAGGTCGGGTAGGCCGAATTGGGTTGGGTCGGGTCAGGTCATATTGGGTTGGGTTGGGTCGGACCAGATCCAGAGTTAACCGACCCCTTTTTGGTAAAATTTCCATAACTCTCAAACCTTGTATCCATTTGAAGAGTCATTTTCAGATTTGGGACCCTTACGATGAGGCATCCCTTTTGAGATACTCTAAGTGAGTTTCTGTAGAAGTTGGAATATGAACTTTTGGCTCGATCAGGAGGTGATCCCAGAACGAGCATGCTAAGGATGGAATCATGTGGCTGGATACAACCTAGAAGCTATGTGATTACCTAAACTACATGTCTTATATAGACTATGTGTCTTATCTAGACTTTATGACTTACTAATATTGAGTCAGTGCTCCCATGTCCCACTAGGGTAAAGGTCCTCTAGTCTTTGGTAACACTCCGGGTGTTACCTACACTCCACGTGTTAACGACACTCCATGTGTTATATACACTCCGTGTGTCACCAATGTTCCATGTGTTATTACTTAAGGGAACTGTGGATTCTTACAATAATCTTGTTTATGTACCATAGACCTATACTTGGTGTGATATGACTCTAGTGACTCTAATGGTTGTGATATTAAGACTTCGTATCTTAGAGAGACCCGATGTCTCAAGGAAACTTCATGACATATCGAGAACAAGTGTTCTATCATATACTTTTGGTAGACCTATTCTATGTGCTTACTTTTAGATAGTAGGAGGAGTGAGATCTCCCAGAATCTATCATGCTATGAGAAAAACCATATGGCTATAAGTGGATAATACCTTGATTTTTTGAATCCTTTACAAGTACACCTGGATATTCTTTTCATATGTGTTGTTGACATATACTTGTGTTGAGCTGACCGTTTCTTCACAGTGGTGTTTCCTTTGTGGTCTTTTACTTTGTGTTTTGGGGTGCCCTACTGAGTATTGTTTTACTGAACCCTACTTGGGATTTTCCCACATTTGTTATGTCTTGTACAAATAATCGAATCTTTGAAGGAGTCCTTGATAGACTAGGGCCAGGTGGTACTTAGAGTGACCCGACAGATGAGCTGTGCTTCTGTGGCTCCAGATAACTGTTTCTGTACCTACCCTTCAAGTAGGTTTTTCTGCGGAGGAGTTACATAGACTTTTACTTGTACTTTTCCTTTTTTTTGGGCTAGTATTCTGGCCCCATTTACCTTCATCTTTATACTATCATACCTTGTGGTTGTTTACTTAATATTTTCACTTTCCAGCATATGTGTCTTAGAGTAGTGTGCATGTGTACAATTGATTAGGAAAATGCCTCATTTTTTTAGGATATACCTACTCGGCGCTAGTCCCCAACCCCTGGACTATGGGAGGCAGCTTGGGGTAGTAATGACACAGGCCCTGGGGGGGACATATCATGACATTGGAAAGGTTATGTATTTAGTGTTGGAGATGTGTTATGTGAATTTTATATCATTCATGTGAATATGTGAAGGAAAATTAGTAGATTAATTATAATTTTATAGTATATATGCAATTAGAATAAAAAAGGTGGATTGTATTTTGTGCTAAATACATGATGTTTTAGAGTCCATCATGAGGGATGATCTTCATTTGTGAAAGATAGTTATTCTGAGGCTATTTCAAGGAGTTAATGCACTATGAGAACTACATAGCAGTAATATTATATGATGGAGGCTATTCATTAAGGGTTTAATCATAATTGTTATTAGTGATTTCTTGGGTTTCTTTTACTATATAAAGGACCCCAAATTACTTATTTCAAGAAAGAAAATTTAATTTGTGAGTATCATTTCAAGATAAATTTAGATAAGTTCAAAAGTGGTTTGAAAAGGAGTGGAGTTTTCAAATGAGGTTGGTTCATGAAGTAGTGGAGTTTGAAAAGAAGGACTAGTTCATGATTAGTTTTTGATTATGAAGGATGAGTTATTTTTTAGGATTAATCCATCTTTGAAGAAAAGGAAATCAGAGAATCACCCAAACTATGAGGTGTAAAATCATTTTAAATAGGGATTAAGGTAGATCATGAAGAAAAAAGAACAGTTAATGAAAGTAGTTTTCATAAATAAAACAATATGAGATAAATTGGAATTCATATATTAAGTGGAAATCAAGTCTCATGGAACACTAAAAGGTGTGTGAATTAATTTTTAGATGATATATATCATCAAAGGAGTCTTATGGAGGAGTAGTATGTTCATTTTAGTAGAGAGAGTAATGATCTTTCAAAGTGTGAATAGTTATAAATCAGGAGGGACAATGAGTCTACATAAAACTTTTCAATAGAAATGTTCTTAGTGAATTTGATATAATGGAACATTGCTTTTGTATGTTCCTTATACTATCCTAGTTAAGGCTAAACATGTAAAATTATTGTGTCAAGTGCATGTTTTTATTTTAGTTCATACATTTCCATGGGAAGGATATATAATATAGTTTTATTTAACAATTAAAGAAGATCCAAAAGGGGAAGTGTTTTAATTTATCATACCCCGATTCAACCCCCTTATTAGGGTATTTAACCTAATGGGTCCAACAATAAAACAATAGTGATATAAAATGAAAAGGAAAAAAACTCCCAAAAAAATATTAAAAAGAAGAGAAAAATATGAAAAATGGATAAAATGCCTAAAAACGTGAAATGATAGAATTTGATAAAAATAGGATCGGTCTCTCAAATTGAGTATTTTTTAGAAGATCTTTTAAACCAGATATACTATTTTTTAGGTCAATCCTAAGGAGACGTATTATGTAAGGATACCGGACCCTAGTCAAATCCTTATCGCTATCTAAAGAAGAATGGGAAATTAGAAAAGAAATAAAAGAAATGGAAAAGGAGTAAGAGAAGTTCAAAAGGTATCAATGCAAAATAAATGGACCTTTTATACACTTAAAATTATGGAAAAAAATTATTTCATAATCAAACATGTCAAAATTGATTTTAATTTCCTATGTTTATAGTATAGTGTAACCTATGGCATTTTATCAAGGAAGAGAATGAATGATCAATTAGTATTTATTAAATCATATTTACTTTATAAAAGGCTAAATAAAATAGAGGGGTTTTAATTTTGATACAATTATTAAGACTATGTTTATGAAAGAAAGAGATAGTTGAATAAATATTGATCAAATCAAGTGAGTGTCCCTTGATGCTCAACCATAATCTTTATCAATGGATTTGGGATAGATATTTAATTTATTTATTTGTTCCACATGAAATGAGAATGTAATATGATTTTTTACCAGGTTAACACCTAGGATTTGATCAATCACATTATATGATTATCCACAACCACTCAAAATTAATAAAAGTGTGTTGATGTAAGATACATACTCATCAAGGAATCATATCAATAAAGTGCTATGATTACTATATTTAGATCATTTTTAAAATTATTCCCATGAAATACCCATGCATATTCATGAGTTTCTACTTCTTTATTTCATCAAATGATACAATCCAAAAGAGTTCTTATGACAAAATGGCGAGAGAAGAAACCAATGTTTTAAATCATTATACAGTTTGATTTATGCATGATAGTATATGAATTTTCATTCACTTGATTCATATCTTAGAAATCTAAGAAAACGACATAAATAAGAGATGAAATCAAAATAAAATAAATCAAAATATTATAAATTCAATTATATTACCAATACATATATGCAATGAGCTCTATATTATAACAAGGAACACCCCTAGATTGTCACTAAGGGGATTATATGGGGAAGAAGAATAAAATGGATGTAAAAAGTTCACAATCTTTAAAAACATCTACCCATATATGTGAATTTTTTTAAATGGTATATAGAGTGATTTTTATGAGTAATATTGCAAGTTGGATCCCTGAGAATTCAAAAGTATATGGGTGAAGGTGATTTTTCATGAATTTTTTATACCTTATTTATTCAAAAAATTGGATAAATTTATTCCCAAATATTGAATTTCATTTTTTGGTTATGTTGGTATTTAATTTATATTTCAACATCCTTTTGAATCAGATAAATTGGATCCTCATATCCCAAGTTATGGACCAAACTGTCACACCCTCCATTTTTAAATCTTTTATTTTTTAATTTTCTGGGCATCGGGTAGTCTGGGCTGAAGCCCGACTTATTTTTTTTTTGAGTTTTTTTTAAACGCACATTTTGGCCTTCACAACATTCAACGCCCCGTAGTCGAAGCCACGTGACCTCGTTTGGGTCATCATGCAACCTCGCTCGGCTCACCACATGGCATGCCCGATGTTTAAGGCTGATGAATAATATGTAATGAATAACAAAATGAGAATAAAAAAACAATAAGAAGTGTAATATAATTAAAGGGACTATTTTAATGAAAATAATAATAATAAAATCGTTTGAAAATATTATTATTATTTTTGACAGCATTAATAATATAAATTTTATTAATTTTTTAATAATATTATAATAATTAATATTATAGTTAATATTATATTAAGTTACTATCACTTTATTATTTTATTTGGCTTTAAAAATATTCGATCGAGGTGGGGGTGAGTACTAGATGAACTTTGAGTTTTTTGTCGATAAATGGGTTTTCGGGGTTTGACATCATCCGACGCTCGGGAGAGGCATGGTTAGGAAACCGTGCAACCTCACCCGAGCCACCAGGGGACCTGCCGATGTTCAATTAATTAAATAAAACGAATAAATAAATAAAATAAAATAAAAATAAGAAGTCTAATAAAAATTATTTGATTGTTTTAATAATAATAATAATATTATTATTATTTTAGGATATTACTATTACTATAATAATAATAAAAATTATTATTATTATGTTTTTTTTAGGGTTCTATCACTTTATTTTATTTTATTTTATTTTCTATTCCTTTCTTTATATTCTTTATTTTCTCTTTTATTTCTTTCTTTTTTTCTCTTCCCTCTACTTTCCTTCCCACTCTTCCCATCAGATTCTTCCTTTGGCCTACGCGCTAAACCCTACTGCACCCCCTACAAGCACTACTCCACCCTGGTCCTTACTCCCTTGGAACCCCATCGCACCATGCCCCTTGCTCCACGGTCATCCTGTTTCCCCGCCTCCCAGTCTGTCCAACAGTCCGCACCACCTCCCCTCGGCCCTCCACCATCACACCCCCTCCTCGGCCAGCCTCAGACACCCACCGTCACCCTCCCAGACGCTCGTTGCGTTGCGTCGATGGCCGACCTCTATCCGCCATCCACCCGCCGATGCCCTACCTCCCCCGCTCGGACCCGCGCTCTCCACCTCAGCAGACAACTTCCCCCTTTCTCCCTTGGCTGGCCTTCCATCTGGTGGCACCAGCTCACAATACAACACCTTGCCGAGTTTTTTTTTACATTTTTTCAAAAAATAAAATAAAAAATACGACTAGGTTTAAAATATTTTTTTTACATCCCAAAGGCGGCACACCATGTGCCGCCTTCGGTTCAGTTTTCGCCGGGCCAAAGGCGGTTCTCTAGAAACCGCCTTGCGCCTTTGGGGAAACGAAAGGCGGCACACCAGTGCCCGCCTTTCGATTTTTTTTCTACGAAAGGCAGCTTTGGAAGAGCCACCTTTTGTGTTTTAAATGGCTGAAGGCAGCTTCCCAGATGCCGCCTTCGCCAAAAAAATACCTATAAAAGTGAGCCGCCCCACCCATCCTTCCTCACTCACAAATCCCTCTTCTCTCTAAAATTTTGAGATCTCCTCTCTCTAAGTTGAGTTTTCCTTCGTGGTGCTTCCGGAGACGCAAGGAGTACAAGATTTTTGTCTCAAGCTTCATTTAGAGGTATTTTTTTATTTTAAAGTTATTTATTTATTTAATTGTAATTAGTTAATTTTAAATATTTAAGTATGTAGTAGTAGTAATTTAAAGAAAAGAAATAAATAGTTATATTATTAATGTTTTAATTAGTTAATATTTAATGTTAGATTAAGGTATATGTAATTTAATATTATTAATGAATGATGATTAAGGATAAATTATTTAATGTTAGATTAAAGTATGTATAATATAATATTATTAATGAATGATAATTAAGGATAATAATAATTTATTAATATTTTAGAGATAATCATAGAATAATTAAATGATGATTAAGGAATAATTAAGTCATGATTAAAGGGGTAATTAACCATGGATAATTAATTAAGGAATGTTTAAGGGGTGATTAAGTGATGATTAAGGGATGATTAAGGGGTCATTAAGGTAATTAAGGAATGATTAATTGATGATTAAGGGGTAATTAAGGAGTGATTAAGGGGTGATTAACTAATGATTAAGGGGTAATTAAGGAATGATTAAGTGATGATTAAGGGGTAATTAAGGAGTTATAAAGGGGTGATTAAGGGGTAATTAAGGAATGTTTTAGGGGTGATTAAGTAACGATTAAGGGGTGATTAACTAACAATTATGGGGTGATTAAGTTTTCATTAACTAATGATTAAGGAATGATTAGGGGATGGTTAAGGGGTAATTAAGGAATGTTTAAGGGGTGATTAAGGGGTAATTAAGGAATGTTTAAGGGGTGATTAACTAATGATTAAGGGGGTGATTAAGGGTTCATTAACTAATTAAGGGGTAATTAAGGAATGAAGGGGTAATTAAGGAGTGATTAAGGGGTTAAGGGGATGATTAAGGGGTAATTAAGGAATGATTAAGTGATGATTAAGGGGTAATTAAGGAATGTTTAAGGGGTGATTAAGGGGTAATTAAGGAGTGATTAAGGGGTTAAAGGGATGATTAAGGGGTAATTAAGGAATGATTAAGTGATGATTAAGAGGTAATTAAGGAATGTTTAAGGGGTGATTAACGAATGATAAAGGGGTGATTAACTAATGATTAAGGGGTGATTAAGGGGTCATTAACTAATGATTAAGGAATGATTAGGGGATGGTTAAGGGGTAATTAAGGAATGTTTACGTGATGATTAAGGGGTAATTAAGGAATGTTTAAGGGGTGATTAACTAACAATTAAGGAATGATTAGGGGATGATTAAGGGGTAATTAAGGAATGTTTAAGGGGTGATTAACTAACGATTAATGGGTGATTAAGGGGTGATTAACTAACAATTAATGGGTGATTAAGTGGTGATTAACTAGGGATGATTAGGGGATGATTAAGGGGTGATTAAGGGTTCATTAACTAACGATTAAGCTGTCATTAACTAATGATTAAGGTATGATTAAGGGGTCATTAAGTAAAGATTAAGGGATGATTAAGTGGTGAATGACCAACTCCTAACTGATTAACCAGCACTTAAGTAGTGATTAACCAGCACTTAAGTAGTGATTAACCAGCACTTAAGTAGTGATTAACCAGCACTTAAGTAGTGATTAACCAACACTTAAGTAGTGACCGACACTTAAGTAGTGACCGACACTTAAGTAGTGATTAAACAGCACTGTAATGAATCTTATTTTTTAGAGATCATTGAACATATCTTTAGGAAAGTTAAAAATTGTTCTAAAAAACATTAGTGGCTTAATTTAGGAAGGTTTTAAAATTTTGGTGTCATGAAAGTTTATATCATTATCTAAGCAATTAAATCCATGTCTGGATAATACAAGTGGATGTGGCTCTGGCACAGTTGTACCTAGGGGTGAAAGCCCCGACAAGGAGTTTCAGGCCTGACCCGGGGTATCCTGGTACACGACAATGGGCCTTGCTGCACTCCTGGTTTGACACTCCCGGGGGATATGCTTTAGATGATTGATATTTACTTCATGAAGTTCTAAAATACCTTTAAGAAGATAAAAAATGTTATTTAACACGTAACAAAACATTATTGACATATTCAGTGATTAGTAAACATTTTTCATGTAGAGAGACATGTTTTCTTGTGTTTACTACTATGGAAAGGTTATTAAAACCGAGCAAGGAGCTTCTTATAGTATACAACCAACATCTATGGTTAACACATCTGATTGTGTAACCATAACTGATATTCAAGATAGAATTCATGGTTGCTTAAATCTCGGTCCTCATCAAGAGATAAAGTCTATTAGTTATAGACATTTGCAATTCCCTGCCACGTTATGGCATCTTGCTTGTCCATTGGCTGCTGATGAGCACTTGGTCCAAGCGGGAACTTTATTTTCCCAATGGTCTGATGGTGCAATGATGGAGTTATATGTTGAAGTTTCTAATGTACAACAACATCAAAATGTTCGAAGTCGTAGACATGCACAAATAGTTGTTGAAGAAGCTTTATCCCAAGAAATTGAGGATATTCGCCCTATTGCGGAGGAGGAAAACTTAGATGATCTGCCAGATTTACATATAAATCATTCTTCAGATGAGTAATTTAATAATGATGGAATAAATGGAGAAGACAATGATGATGGGGAGGGAGATGGAGATGGGGAGGGAGCTAGAGAAGATAAGGTAGTAGTTTCTCGAAATAGAGTAGTTCAAGAACATTCACGACCAACATTAAATCATCCACCACCCTTTGAATCTTGGTCCGAAGCAATGGAACATGTACCTGAATTCGACAACAATGTTCTGACACCTGCAATAGAGTTTCCTGGAGTTATGTGGACAGGTTTAGTGAGTTAGACAAAACATTATATAATGGAAGGGATTTTCCAAGTAAGGATGCGTTGAAGAGCTTCTTAAAAAGATTTCATATTGAGAGGCATTGTAGATATGTAGTTGATGCATCGTGTCGAAAAAAATACGTCATACGGTGTGATAAATTTGATGAAGACTGTAGATTCCGGTTGAGGGTGATTCCAGATATTGCATTTGGTGGATGGAGAATTTCAAAGACTGAGGGAGCTCATTCTTGTGTTCAGCCAAACTTGACACAAGATCACACTGCTTTTGATGCCAAATTTGTGTCAACTATTATCGTCGAGATGATTAGGACCTGTCAAGATGTTCCTATAGCCCTTGTGCAAGAGAGGATACTTCAAACTTTTGGTTATAAGATTTCTTATAACAAGGCATGGATAGCGAAACAGAAGGCAATTGTGAAGGTCTACGGTGATTGGGATGACTCGTATCGGGTATTGCCGCAATTATTAGCCATGCTGAGCCACAACAACCAAGTTGTCTACCATATAAATACGACAGAACATGTGTTTGAAGATAATCGATTGGATCAATCTCATGTTCAATTTCATCAGTTATTCTGGGCATTCCTCCGATGTATTTTCACATTTCGTTTCAGTAAACAGTTCGTAAAAATTGATGGAACATTTCTATCTGGAAAGTATAAGGGCGTATTGTTGATTGCAGAAACCCAAGATGGGAACCGTTCACCACTTCCGCTTGCATTTTCAATAGTGGAGAAGGAAAACTATGAATCTTGGAGCTGGTTTTTAGCATGCATCAACAACCATTTCACACGCATTCGAGGTGTCTGTTTGATATCTGATCGACATAGGGCAATCAATGCGGATCCTGATTCATGGAGGCCCCCAAATGCACATCATCGATACTGCATCAGACACATTGCTAGTAACGTACACAAAACCTTCCATAATGAGGCTATGAAGAATGCAATCATGAGGCTTGGTAAGCAATGTCGTCATTGATGTTTACAATTTTAATGTAAATAAAAATATAATTTCTATGACCTGTGATCATATTTATGTAGCATATGAGCCAGATCAACAAAGGTTTGAGGCACGTTACGAAGAAATCCTCAAGGCTAACCAAGAAGTGTATGATTATATGATGAAGATTCCAAAAGAGAAATGGACACAGGCCTATGATGGGGGGAAGAGGTACAGACACATGACCACTAACATTGTGGAGTGTATAAATGGCGTCTTCAATGGGCTTCGCAAGATACCAATTACTGCCCTAGTTCAAGAGACATTTTATCATTGTGTCAAGTACTTCGTTGATAGACAAAAACTAGCCTCATATGGGATTCAACAGGGGCTAAGATTTGGAAAAAACTTTCAACGAGATATTGACAAGAACATTGAAGAAGCTTCCAGTTATCGAGTGTGTCTATTCTGTCGGGAAGACTTGGCATTTGAAGTTCAAGAGTATTGTAACCCCATTACAGGTAACAGCGGTGAAAAATTAGTGGTACTTCTAGAAGCAAAAAAATTTCAGTGTGGAAAGTTTCAGTCATTAAGGTTTCCATGCACACATGTCATCGCAACATGTGTGTCTGTGAACATATCATGGGAAGCTTATGTTGATCCAGTATACCGATTGGAGGCCATTGCTAACTGTTATGCTGCGCCATGGACGCCTGTTGGGGGGTTCCAATATTTCCCAATGCCTGAAGACCAGCCCATACTGATTCTTGACATCAGTAGATTACGACCACGGGGAAGACCGAAGACCAGAAGGATACGAAATGAGATGGATTGGCCTCAAGAACAATGGAAAAGGTTGAGATGTCATCTATGTCATCAAGAAGGGCATAATCAGAAACGATGTCCTAACATTGCTGGATCGAGTTCACACACTCAGCCATAATGATGTGTTGTATCCAACATGATCTTTTCATGTAGTCAGTTATATGTTGTTAATATCAGAGATGGACTTTTTAAAAATTGTTTCACATTTCTATTAAGAAACTTCTCTCCTTCCAATAATGAACCTCTGTATTCAATACTTTTAAATCCATTAATCTGAACGTAATCTTAGAGAACAAAAACATTATTAAAAAATGGTTATTTGTCATCAAAGACAAAAAATTATTAAAACGTTTATCATAAAGGATCTTCATAAATCATACATAACCGGGATAAAATGTTTATATATATAAATGTATGACACCATATCTTAAAAAACATAATTTTCATGGTAAAAAAATATATAAAGACATGATATATAAATGTTATCCAAAATATGATGACATTCCCTTAACTTTTTCTAAAAAAAACATCACATATCGTTCATTATACCAATCATAACATTCTATTAAATTTAACATTATATTTAAATTTTATAGTGAAGACTAATTTCCTTTTCTGGCTTCCAGATGGATGATATTCCACTCCTCACCGAGCAGCATAGGCATGTTTCTCGTGATGTGATAGAGGGTCGGGATGTTCGACGGATTAGGGTGTGGCGAGCACACCATTTTCGACACATGGTGCCTCCAGCAGCTATTATACCATAATTACATCGTGCTGGCTTCTATGGCATTGCTGTTTCTGATTTCACTTACACTGATCATCCCCTTCTTACTGCCTTGGTCGAGAGATGGAGACCAGAGACTCACACATTCCACTTGCTAGAGGGAGAGATGACTATCACCTTAGAGGATGTGGCAGTGCTACTCGATCTTCCTATTTAGGGAGATGCAGTTATTTGACCCACCAGTGGGGATTAGGCTGAGCTGGCACAAAGATTATTAGGTGTCAATATTTTGGCTGATCATACTGCTACAGATGGTGGGTCCATATCTTTGCCTTGGCTTGCTTTGCAGTTTGCACATTTACCTACTGATGCTGATGAGAAGACCATCATGTGTTATGCTCGGGCATATATCTTACGACTTATTGGAGGTACATTGTGTTCAGATCACTCGGGTGTGCATGTGCACACGATGTATCTTAGTTTACTGGAGGACTTTGATCGGATCGGGAGATACAGTTGGGGATCTGCATGTTTGGCCAACACTTATAAAGCATTATGTACGACATGCCGCTCAGATCACACAGATCTCGGAGGATGTGTCGTTCTTATACAGTTGTGGGCATGGGAGCGCATCCCTGTCCTCGCCCCTGTTACTATTGGTCAGAGGCTTCCTATAGATGTGATACAGGACGCTCCACGTGGACAATGGTATGATCCGTCATATTTATTTGTTTCTGATTGTATTATGATTTATTATATTTAATTTCTGATTATTTATCACTTTCAATGTTGTATTTGATAGGTGGAGTCAGGCACATCGCTTCGTTGATGCTCCGACCCACAATTTGGCTGCATATCGTCTCATGTTGGACAATTTACTACCTGACAGCGTAAGTATATATCATCATTTTTGTTTTTTGTTAACAAATTTTTCTGATGAAATGTCACATGTAATTACATATTCATTGGATTCCATACTGGAGTCCGTTTCAGGACTTACCTACATACTATACTGCTGGACTTCATGAGGTTATGGCTGTAGTGCCACTCATTCACTTTCATATTATTGAGTGGCACCATCCCGATAGAGTTATGCGTCAGTTTTGTTGTGTTCAGCTGATTCCACCTACACCACAACAGTTACCAGTGCTTCATGGCTTGAAGCTCATGGGGAGACAACATTTCGATTGGTGACGACGACATGCCCAGTATGTCGCCATCTGGGACAATCGAGCAGAGCATCGTATCACAGGTGTATGTACGATGCGATTCTACCTATCATATCAGGTAGAGTATGATCCATGGTATAGAATGAAGTCTATATTGTATATGACTCAGCACGGGAGAGGGATTCAGGATCTGGTAAGTCAATAAATTTCACATAATATATTTATTATGCTATTTTATAATTCATTTTGAATCTCTGTACAACATACCAGACTATGACGACTATGTCGCATGACTGATCCAGAGGAGGAGGAGGTTGCTAGTTTATCTTTGATCCATGCTGCTTTGGAGGAGACGATGCCGATTTGTCGATATATTCATGATAGTTTCATCCATCCTAGACCCCAGAGACATGATGTTCCTGCTCAGGAACATGATGCTCCTATCCCAGAAGATGAGGGTCCTACTCAAGAACCTGCAGCAGCAGCAGCTGGTGTTGTTCCCCAGTGACGACAACGGCGATGGAGACCGCGTCCTGCTGCACGTGAGCCCTCACCTGTTCCAGAGGCATAGGTCGGTGCTCTATCAGTCCAGCCTAACCCGTCTGGGTTTGTGCAGCAGGATGCAACATGGGATCCATCTTTTTTGACCGGATATCCACAACATTTGCCAGATATTTATTTTCCAGGGATTTATCATGGGTCATCTCCCATGCCACCATCTTTCATACCGGATCCTTCACAGCCTATATGGTTTCCCGAGGGTATGATGACAACCCCTTCTACTTACGTAGTGGGAGAAGGATCTCGTGCACACGATGACATCCCTCCGACACCTCCTTCCATGCAGACTATGACAGAGGATCCCGTGATTGATGTTCCAGTGCCCGAAGATCATCCCTCTCCAGGTCATCATACTCCATCCCAGCATGGAAGACGACGCTCTCGATATGGACATACCATTCGCACACCACCTTGTAGGACAGAGCCTCACCATAGACACTGACATTAATTCTTCATGTAAATGTTTTCTATTTATTAAAAAGAGTTCATTACTTTTACTCTAAAAGAATTTCTTAAAAATTATCGATGACACATAATTTACAAGCTTTCAAAAACACCTATGTAAAACTTCATAATGGTTCAAGTACGTGACTTTGAAAGCTTATAAAATATAAACTCTAAGACCGATATAAATGAAAATTAAAATATGAATTAAACATATAGGAGATAGTTGAAAACAAAATTAATTTATTAATAAATGTTGATGATAAATTATTTAAAAGGTTTCAAAACCACCTTTCTGTAACTCAAAAATGTTTCAAGTAAGTGACTTTGAATGTGCAATGCTATGAAAAACCTTTAGATGAAATGTGTTAGTTCCCCACTAGATGTGCATGTTCCTCCAAAATTTTCAGGCTGGAGATAATCCACCTTAAGTTCCACATAGCCTTATGCCTTACATGGATTAATTTCAAACACTTCATCCCATTTGTTTACTTTATGGGGAAGTAAAACTCATTCCTTTGAATATGCACATTACCATGAACATATACAATCATCATTTTGCAAGAAAAACTACTAATCTCATGTTCACTGAAATACCCCTTAACGTAAGAATGATACAAATAGTGTAAGTACCCAATAGCAAGATTCCAATCCATTTTGACTGGGCTCTGTGGAATCATTGGTGTTTTCATCTGATTAATAATTTAAAAGGTTTCAAAACCACCTTTCTGAAACTCAAAAATGTTTCAAGTAAGTGACTTTGAAAGCCTATAAAATATAAACCATAAGATCTATTGAAATGAAACTTAAAACATGGATTAAACATATAATAAGTAATTGAAAATAAAAACCATTTCTTAAAAATTGTTGATGAAATACAATTATAATCTTTCAAAACACTTCTTGCAACTCAAAAATATTTCAGATATGAGACTTTGAAAGCCTATAAAATATAAACTTAAAGACTCATATAAATGAAACTTAGAACATAGATTAAACATATAAGAAGTAGTAGAAAAGTAATTAGTTAATTCTGGTGAGGGGGAAAATGGTTAGACCCTAGAATTGAAGAATAATGAGGATGACAAGGAAACATCAACCCCCACACCCACCCCTTCCACCCATTCAACCAACTTCGGTAACTCCTATAGAAGTAGCTTTTCAAAAAAATGAAATTTCACACCACCACAGCTTCCTACATCCATATTAACCCCCCAATTCAGTTTCATTAAAAGTGGAAAGCCCCCATTTTTTACCAAAGTCAATGATGCACTATTAAACCATCACTTTTCAACCCCCGCCTCAATAATACAAACTGCTTTAAGGGATGAGAAATGATTCGGTGAATTTTAGAACATTGAAATACGTAGAATCATTTCTCATCCCTCAAAGCATTTTGTATTTTTGAGGCAGGGGTTGAAAGTGGTGGTTTAATAGTGCATCATTGACTTTGGTAAAAATGGGGTCTATCCACATTTAATGAAACTGAATTGGGGGGTTAATATGGATGTAAGAAGCTTTGGTGGTGTGACATTTCATTTTTTTGAAAAGCTACTTCTATAGGAGTTACCGAAGTTGGTTGAATGGGTGGAAGGGGTGGGCGTGGGGGTTGATGTTTCCTTGTCATCCTCATTATCCTTCAATTATATGGTCTAATAGTTTGCCCCCTCACCAGAATTAACTAATTACTTTTCTACTAATTCTTATATGTTTAATCTATGTTATAAGTTTCATTTATATGATTCTTTAAGTTTATATTTTATAGGATTTCAAAGTATCATATCTGAAATATTTTTGATTGGAAAGAAGTGTTTTTGAAAGCTTATAATTGTATTTCATCAACAATTTTTAAGAAATGGTTTTTATTTTCAATTACTTATTATATGTTTAATCCATTTTTTAAGTTTCATTTCAATAGATCTTATGGTTTATATTTTATAGGCATTCAAAGTCACTAACTTGAAACATTTTTGAGTTTCAGAAAGGTGGGTTTGAAACCTTTTAAATTATTAATCATATCAAAACACTAATGATTCCACATAGCCCAGTCAAAATGGATTGGAAGCTTGCTATTGGGTACTTACACTATTTGTATCATTCTTACATTAAGGGGTATTTCAGTGAACATGAGATTAGTAGTTTTTCTTGCAAAATAATGATTTTATGTGTTCATGGTAATGTTCATATTCAAAGGAATGAGGTTTTACTTCCCCATAAAGTAAACAAATGGGATGAAGTGTTTGACATTAATCCATGGAAGGCATAAGGCTATGTGGAACTTAAGGTGGATTATCTCCAGCCTGAAAATTTTGAAAGAACATGCACATCTAGTGGGGAACTGACACATTTCATCTAAAGGTTTGTCATAGTATTTTACATTTCTAGAATCTCTCTTCCTGATGGTATAATACCTCCCTTCTCATCTCACCTTACCAAGAAAAATTATCTAGTGCTTTTGAGGTTGATTTATACTCAGGGGCATGACAAAATTGCAAAGATGTTTCTATTGTGTGTAAAGAACATAAGCTGGTTGAGGTTTTCATTGTTGGAATGCATCTAAATGCTACGAAAAATTTAGAAGGACTAAGTTAAAATTAAAAATTTTACTAAATTTTTTTTCCCAAAGGCGACACCTGGTGTGCCGCCTTTGTTCTTTAACTATGGGAAAAGGCGGCACACCAGGTGCCGCCTTTCTTCAGCACTGAAATTCCCAAAAGGCGGCACATGGTGTGCCACCTTTGGGATGTAAAAAATATATTTTAAACCTGGTTGTATTTTAATTTTTTTTTTGAAAAAATGTAAAAAAACTCCCACCTTGCCTAATGAATTCCTTCCATCTAGACACCCCCCTTCTTTGTTCGACCTCCTTCTATTAATTCTTTCTGGTAAGCCTCATGCAACCCCGACTTGCACTGCCACCCCGACCTCGCAGCAAGCCCGCCCGCACAGCTGCCTTCCACCCAGCCGATGCTCGGCTCCCCTCTGGCTCCACCATCCGACCTCCAACCCTCCACTAGCCAACACAAAACCCTCTAGAAAATCCCCATTTTGGCTAGTGAAAACCCCTCCGCATGCTCCCCTCCAGCCATGGTCAGCCTTCATTAGAAACACGAACCGCCAAAACTTCATCGGATCAACAAACCACCGACCCTCCTCTGGCCCCTCATGCAACCCCCTCCAGTTGAGTCTTTTCCTTCTTCTTTTTTTCCTTCTTGAGTTTTTGTTTATTTTTTTCAGAGGGTATGAAATTGTTGGATATTAAACTCACTATTCCTTCGACGACACGTACCATCCACTACTGGGATGGAGGCTTGAAGAGTTCCACAAAGACGGCTTGACGTGTGTGGATCCAGAGGCTTGGGCAGCACCTACTGCAACCAACTGCGGACTTGTTTTATCCTCTGTTTGATTTTAGTTGTGTGATTGTAACCCTATAAATATGGAGTACCATGTGTGTTGTAATAATATATGAATTATAAGAGAGAAGAAATAAAACATCATGCTGCTGGTATAATTGTTCTTCTTGCGATCACCTCCAGTGATCCGCATCCGTGATTCTGCTGTCCACGATCCTCCATCAGTGGTATCAAAGGTTGTATCCAGCGAACTATCCGCTGATTCAGAAATCTTAATGCTTCGGAGCCATGTTTAGGTTTCTCTAGTGAAAAATAGCGATGCCACCTTCCAATGCGTACGAGTCCCGATAAAGCCCCGCACCAAAGGGGGACATTTTGAAGAATATGAACCCAAGAAAGAGGGTTTTGTGAACAAGAATCTGATCCTAGAAGAAAAGTACAAGGTGGATGAATTCCAAATCGAAGCAATAAAATCTAGTTTGCTTCTTGGTGATGTGATTTTGATCATGCGATCACCTTTAGTGATCTGTTTATTTGCTGCCACATGTGCTATTGATTTTACTACAGCTAATGACTATGGTGAAGTCATTATACCGGTTGGTTACCCACTTGGACATAGTGCAAAATCACGAGTCACGAGGAATATGAGTTTAAGGGGGGATGTTGGATATTAAACTCACTATTCCTTTGACAACACCTACCATCCACTGCTGGGATGAAGGTTTGAAGAGTTCTATGAAGACGGCTTGACGTGTGTGGATCCAGAGGCTTGGGCAGCAGCTATCGCAACCAACCGTGGACTTGTTTTATCCTCTGTTTGATTTTAGTTGTGTGATTGTAACCCTATAAATAGGGAGTACTGTGTATGTTGTAATAATATATGAATTAGAAGAGAGAAGAAATAAAACATCATGCTGCTGGTATAATTGTTCTTCTTGCGATCACCTCCAGTGATACACATCCATGATTCTACTATCCACGATCCTCCATCAGAAATTCTCTTTGGGGTTCAATATCAAATCCTTTTTTGATTCGGGTGTTTGTTTTAGGGTTTGCTTTATTTTTGTTGTGGTGCATTTGGAGAGAAATTGGAGTTATGCACCGAACATTTGGAGGTTTCTTCACCTAATGTAGGTGGTTCCACATCTAATTATTATTTGATGAATTAATTTTAATGTTTAATTTGTTTAGCATATTATTTAATTAATTTTTCAAGTGTGAAGTTGGTTTTCTTTGAAGTTTTATTTGCATTTGAATTGTTTAGTAGAATGTTTATATTATGTGTGTGCTTTCTGCTGAGAACTCATATCTATTTAGTTGTTAGGGTTTTTTAAATGGTGTGGTTAGATTATTAATCTGTAAAAGTGGCAAGAATTATATTTTTGACATGGCGTCATGTGAATTTGGTCATAAAAGAATGTTTTTTGCTAGTTTAGTGGGTAATACCAAGTGATTTATTTTAAGTGGTTTTATAAGATTTATTTTTTGGATTATTAAATTATTTGGTTTGTGAAAATGTGTTTTACATGTGATATATGGTTTTCCATCACACTATTTTTGTGGTGCAGGCCACACTTTAAAATTTTATTCGAGTGCGTGTGATGTGGGAATGTGTTTTAAAAGTATAAATGGTTACTTTAGTGTGTGTAAATCCATGTGACGCTATTTTGGTATTGTTTTATAAACTTTTCTTTTATGGTTTATTAAATTATGTCAATGGTGTGAAATGTGTTTGAAGAATGTTTTAGTGTGTCTTATTTCAAAATGGTATTTGTGTGTGTGCAAGTTGTGGTTTATTTAGTTATAAGTGTCTTTTTAAACCGTGTAGATGGTTTAATTGAGTATGTAATATATTTAGATTAAGTTTTGAAAATATTTTTAGTGTTTATAAGATTTTAAAGGAGGGTTTGAGTGTGCTAATGTTGATTCAATGTGTTAAAGTACCGTATTTTCTTTTTTCCATAAGTGTGATGTGTGACATGAACTTGAAAATTGTTTGAGCACAAAACGAGATGCCTGGGTTGCTAGGAGGGTGGAATAGACTAGTGGGCTAGTTATCTGGGGGCAGCTTTGGCCCTGTTTCACTTAGAAGGATTGATGGCTGCAACACTAATTAAACATATAAATGACTTAGGGTCTTGGTTTCATAATCCAAATTTGCTAAGGGTCGTGGTCTCTACGCCACATTTGCTAAGGGCCGTGGTTTCTAAGACACATTTTCTGAGGGTCGTGGTTTCTAAGGCATGATTCACCGAGACACGAAGATCTAGGGACCTAAGCTAGCTAACACCCACGAGGCTTACCCCATATTTGTTGATCCTTTTTTACTTTATGATCATTAGTGTGGCACTTTTTTTGTTTTAAAAGATAAGTGTGTGTGTGTTTTAATTTATGTTTTCTCATTTGAAACTGTTTTCTTTAATCCTGTTTTCTTTAAAACTATTCAAGAATTTACTTCTTTTCTTTAATTAAAATTGAAAATGTATTTGTCATTTAATAATTATACATGGAACCTTTTTATTGGGTGCTATCCAACTAGGCTATTGGATCACACTATACATACACCTTTGCGTGTATGTAGACCGAGTTCCTTGTGTATCTCAGGTTGAGGCATCGTGATCAGTGATAGTGGTAAGGGTTGTTGATGGTATTCTCATATAGGTTGGTGTTTGTAGCTTGTGGATGTTGAACCTCCCTTGTTACTTGGAGGTTTGAGTTTGAGTTTGAGTTTCTTTTGTTGTCATTTATTTTTGGATGTTAGTTAATGTTGTAAACCTTTAAATTTAATTTTAATTTAAAGGCTTGTTTGGTTGTCAGTTTTCAAATTTAGTTTATCTATCTTGTTGGTTTTTTGTGTTTACTATTTCAGGTAAATCATTCCCTCAGACTTTGTTTGATACCTAAGCACTTGTACCAGCCTGTGGGGATCGGGAACGTCCCTCGGGCCATGTCGCACTACTACAACTTGGCCTTTTATCAGTGCTAAAAACTGACATTAACAGCGCTAGAAAAGCGTTGTTAAAAAAGCACTAATAAAGGGGGTCCTTTATCAGTGATTTTTTAGCGCCAATAAAGGGGGGACTTTATCAGTGCTATCTTGAGCGTTGATAATGGGTCCCTTTATCAACGCTCTTTTAGTGCTGTTAAAGGAAGCCTTTATCAGCGCTCAAAAAACCACTGATAAAGGCACCTGCCCTTGCACCTGCACAACCATCACCTGCACACCTGCACAAAATAGCACCTTCACATGAACCAAGAACGGAAAGACGAAACAATGCACACAATATTTTGACAAGCAATTCTATATACATTTACTTAACATCATGAATACAAAAAAACTGCTATATACATTTCAAACAATGTTTTACATGGTTAAAATTACAATTATCCGACAACAGTTATAAACATTAATGTTTAATCCTTTTATATCTATGATGCCCTCTCAAAAATTGTTGTCCACGGTATTTGTTGCCGAACAAAGTATCCAAACTCAAGGAAAAAAATTCACTTATATAAGAAAACAAATATTATGTTAGTAATACAATAATGAAATAAATTAAAACATTAATATGAAAGAATACATTAATATGTAAATGTGAAACTAAAATATGGAAATGATAAACTCAAATGTTTTCATTATGATAACAATGAAAGGGAATAATGTAAAATCAATATGTTTTTGGATGATTTATCTCATTTAATAAATACTGATTCTTTATGTAATGAAAAGATTTACTGGTCACACCATGCATCAGATTGAGGTGAGGTTGATTCATACACATCAAAAATGACTCATGGATCGTTATCCTAAAGTATCAAAACAATCCGAATGCGTTTGCTCAGTTTTCCATATGTCTCTTGTGTTGTTTTCTAAAGTTAATGTCAATTTGAAACTGATATCACACACTTTTAGCAATACCGGTCACACTGTGCGTTAGATTGAGGTGCGGTTGATTCTTACACATCACAAATGACTCATGGATCATTTTCCTAAAGTATCAAAACAATACGAATGCGTTTGCTCAGTTTTTCGTATGTCACTTGTGTTGTTTTCTAAAGTTAATGTCAATTTGAAACTGATATCAGACACTTTTAGCCATACCAGTCACACCGTGCATCGGATTGAGGTGCAGTTGATTCATTCACGTCAAAAATGACTCATGGATCGTTGTCCTAAAGTATCAAAAAAATCCAAATGCATTTTCTCGGTTTGTAGTAGGTCACTTGTGTTGTTTTCTAAAGTTAACGTCAATTTGAAACTGATATCAAACACTTTTAGACATACCAGTCACACTGTGCATTGGATTGAGGTGTGGTTGATTCTTACATGTCAAAAATGAATTATGGATTGTTTTCCTAAAGTATCAAAACTATCTGAATGCGTTTTCTTGGTTTTCTGTATGTCACTTGTGTTGTTTTCTAAAGTTAATGTCAATTTGAAACTGATATCAGACACTTTTACCCATACCAGTCACACCATGCATCGGATTGAGGTTCGGTTGATTCGTACATGTCACAAATGACTCATGGATCGTTTTCCTAAATTATCAAAACAATCCGAACATGGTTTCTCAGTTTTCCGTATGTCACTTGTGTTGTTTTCTAAAGTTAATGTCAATTTGAAACTGAAATCAGACACTTTTAGCCATACTGGTCACACTGTTTGTCAGATTGATGTGCAGTTGATTCGTACACGTCAAAAATGACTCATAGATCGTTTTCCTAAAGTATCAAAACAATACGAATGCATTTTCTTGGTTTGTCATATGTCACTTGTGTTGTTTTCTAAAGTTAATGTCAATTTGAAACTGATATCAGACACTTTTAGCCATATCAGTCACACCGTGCATCGGATTAAGGTGAGGTTGACTATTACACGTCAAGAATGACTCATGGATCGTTGTACTAAAGTATCAAAACAATCCGAATGCATTTTCTCAGTTTTCCATATGTCACTTGTGTTGTTTTTTAAAGTTAACTTCAATTTAAAACTGATATCAGACACTTTTAGACATATCGGTCACACCATGCGTTGGATTGAGGTGCGGTTGATTCGTAAACGTCCCAAATGACTCATGGATCGTTTTACTAAAGTATCAAAACAATCTGAATGCATTTACTTAGTTTTCCATATGTCACTTGTGTTGTTTTCTAAAGTTAATGTCAATTTAAAACTGATATAAGAAACTTTTATCCATACCAGTCACACCATGCATCATATTGAGGTGCGGTTGATTCGTACACGCAAAAAATGACTCATGGATCATTTTCCTAAAGTATCAAAATAATCCGAATGCATTTTCTTGGTTTTCCATATGTCACTTGTGTTGTTTTCTAAAGTTAATGTCATTTTGAAACTGATATCAGACACTTTTTGCCATACCGGTCACACCATGCATCGGATTGAGGTGTGGTTGATTCGTACAAGTCAAAAATGACTCTGCATAATTGTCCTAAAGTATCAAAACAATCCGAACTCATTGCTGTATGTCACTATTGTTGTTTTCTAAAGTTAATGTCAATTTCAAACTGATATTAGAAACTTTTATCCATACCGGTCACACCATGCATCAGATTGAGGTACGATTGATTCTTAAACATCAAAAATGACTCATAGATCATTGTCTTAAAATATCAAAACAACCCGAACGCATTTGCTTAGTTTTCTGTATGCCACTTGTGTTGTTTTCTAAAGTAAATGTCAATTTGAAACTGATATCAGACACTTTTATCCATACCTGTCACACCATGCGTCAGATTGAGGTGTGGTTGATTTGTACACATCAAAAATGACTCATGGATCATTGTCAGAAATTATCAAAACAACCCGAATTCATATGCTCGGTTTTCTGTATGTCACTTGTGTTGTTTTCTAAAGTTAATGTCTATTTCAGATTGATATCAGACACTTTTAGCCATACCGGTCACACCGTGCGTCTTATTGAGATGTGGTTGATTCGTACATGTCAAAAATGACTCATTTATCATTTTCCTAAAGTATAAAAACAATACGAACCCGTTTTCTTGGTTTTTTGTATGTCACTTGTGTTGTTTTCTAAAGTTAATGTCAATTTCAAACTGTTATCAAACACTCTTAGCCATACCGATCACACCATGCATTGGATTAAGGTGCAGTTGATTCGTACATGTCAAAAAATGACTCATGGATCATTTTACTAAGGTATCAAAACAATCCAAATGTGTTTTCTCGGTTTTCCATATGTCACTTGTGTTGTTTTCTAAAGTTAATATCAATTTCAAACTGATATCAGACACTTTTAGCCATACCGGTCACACCGTGCGTCGGATTGAGGTGCGATTGATTCGTACACATCAAAAATGACTCATGGATTGTTGTCCTAAAGTATCAAAACAATCTGAACGCATTTAATTGGTATTCTGTATGTCACTTGTGTTGTTTTCTAAAGTTATTATCAATTTTAAAACTGATATCAGACACGTTTAGCCATACCGGTCACACCGTGCATCGGATTGAGGTCCGGTTGATTCGTACATGTCAAAAATGAATCATGGATCGTTTTCCTAAAGTATTAAAACAATCTGAACGCGTTTTCTCAGTATTCCGTATGTCCCTTGTGTTTTTTTCTAAAGTTAATGTCAATTTCAAACTGATATCAGACACTTTTATCCATACCAGTCACACCATGTGTCGGATTGTGGTGTAGTTGATTCGTACACGTCACAAATGACTCATGGATCATTTTCCTAATGTATCAAAACAATCCAAACATGTTTTCTTGGTATTCTGTATGTCAGTAGTTCATAAGAGTCTCTTATTAAGTTATTCTTTACTAGAAAATCAAATCATTTCTAAAACCATTCTTCATAATCTAAGGATATGAAACATAAGAAAGGGTGATAATAGATGCTCAATAAGTGTAAACAAGGTAGATATCAATGATTATATAAATATAACATAAGTAGTAGGAATTCAGCTTCATTGTCCTATTTGATTACATTCTTCCATCAGGTACGCTGCCCATTTGTTTCTAAACACATCTATGTCATCTTGTGAATAAGAGTTTTTGTGACAGTCATATTAGTACTGAAAAAATATAAATACACAAAGGATTAATAATTATTTTAAATTAACTAGTAATTATTTTCAAAAATACCTCTTTAGGAATGCTAGTTTTTTCATGAAATATAATCTCTTTCATAAATTTACAAACATAATAACCGCAGTCCTTTCCATTTGATGGTTTCAGACACTGCAGAAACATCGAGAAAATTAATTAATCTATTTTGATATGTATTTGGATAGTGAAATATAATTATATATACCTTGATACTTGTCCATTTGTAGATCTCATGTGCCTTGTCGTCCTTAGGCCCTGGATTCATTCCAACCTTTAGATGATATTCATACACCACCCAATCATAACAGAATCCTCATTAAAAGATAATATAAATTATATAACTAGATATTTAGTTCTAAAATGTTGGATCTAGTGTATTACAAATTGAAAATCGCCATCATGTGTGGTCAGATTTTTGGATATCCATGCAGTGAATCTAGAAAATAAATCTTTGGAGTATCCAAATTGACTAAAATGAGTATCCAATGCTTCTTAAGAACACAAAAAGGAATAAGTAATGATAGAAATGAAAATATAATTGATATGATTAAAATATAGAGTTTTACCCCTTCAATGTTGGTATTAAAAATATCCTGTCAGTTGTAATTTTGCATTGAAACGTTCTAAGCAGGTTTGACATTAATTCAGCTTGAAAATCAGAATCTATTTCTTTTTGTTCTCTATACATGGTGTGAGGACTAAAGAGTCCAAATTTGTGTTCATGGGAAAATCCCTTTAATTGTTTTTCATATATACACCTGCGAAAAATATAAAATGTATTTATCCATAATTATCATAGTATATCAGCTTCTGTAAAATAAAATCATGAAAACATACCTCATGTATACATTTATAACTGTGGGACCTAGCCAGTCGTATGTGATGATTTCAGCTACAACGTCAGCACTAACGAAATCTAATGTTTCCTCTCCGTAAATATATTTTTCACAAACAATTTTGTGATTATTTACACCTTTCATTTTTGTATCCACATGAGCTTGAAATTATATTAAATGTGGATATAGAATGGGTGGTGTAAATGTGCTCTCAGTAGACCGTTTTGATCGGTTGGTTGATCCTTTTGAGCCGCTCTTTCATTTTAGCTCCTTCCTTTTTTCCTTTTGTAATAAAATTCATCAGTTCAAACCTTTTCTAATTAAATGTTAAAGGTTTTGCTTTAAAAATGAATTGGAAATGAATACCTCTGGGTCGACATGTTTTTTTACAAGATTCGACAGCCATGCAATGAATGTTCCAACAACTTTTTCCACCGTATGAATGTAATCATTGTCATTTGGCATGGGTAACTCGATGATTGGATCATGAGCTACGTTAATCGACACTTTGAAATGACTGGTTGGAAGTGGTCTAGAGTGTAGCATGTCATTCTTCATATTGAACACCATAGCCCTTACTACAAGGCGATGGGTGGGATTTGACAGATATAAATCATAGTCATTTTCACCCTGTAGAATATCATTACAAGAAAGGTATCAGTGTCTATGTGATTCACATTTCATAGAAACAAATATTAGAATATTGATTACCTCAGTTAAGTCAGGTCTTTGAGTGGAATGGATCGCCTCAAAGCTGGTGGGGGGTGGGGCAGGATCTTCTCGCGCGGGTTGTTCTTGAGTTATTCCTTCTCTTCGCCTCTCCCACATCAAAGTTTCTAGAAACTCTCCATGACTTTGGAATTTTTCTTCAAGGGTATCTAGTATATCTATCATCATTTTCATTTGTTTAGTTTGTTCATCCTCTTGTCTTTTTTATGAAAATATGTCTGGGGTGTCACCCCAAAACCTGCACCTCTGACGCGGCCATACTGTTTTGGTTGTTTCAAGGCCGCTGAAAGTATGTCCTTATCCAGTGTGGGTTTTGTTGATTCATATGACTATGTCAAATAGAAAATATGGGAAAAAAAGTAATCATCGTTATTTAATAGTGATTTAAAGAAAAACAAATTTATATTATGTCATACTTACACATGTTTCCCACAATTTTTTTGTGTTTTCATCTACAAGTTTCCCCTCTTTATTAACACGAGCCTCCTCCCATAGCACATGGCATGGGATGGAAGTGGATTGGTATTTTGATTCATCAATCTACATATAAATAGAGAAACATGATTACAGTGTTGTTTTATGTCACATAAAAGTATTACAGTACTTTTAAAATACGTACCAATTGTTTTTCAATTGAAGCGTACTAAAACCTTGCTTTACGGTAGGGGTACGCTGGTTTTGCTTCCTGTTCTTTATTTTCAGCACTCAGTTGCTGTTTCATAAATAAAAAACTGTCAATAAAAGTGATGAATACAAGCAACGTTAAACAACGTGTTACCAAACACAATGTACCTGAAAAGTCTACTCCGCACGACGGTTGCAAAACGCATCCCACGCTCCTTGGGATATCAAGTGTGCATAAAGAGGAGGTGGGTGTGGCTTGATTTTCCCTTCAACATCTTTCATATGAAATTTCATTAAAATGGCGCGAAAGCCTCTATGAACCCTTCCTTCTAGTCCTAATACATATTCTTTGTGCGAGACATCTACTATAAATTCACTTTGCAAGAGATGATGAAGAGTTAGTCAATATTTCAGTATTATATTTTATTTTATTTTAATAAATTAAATAAATGATGTCGTAATGTTACTGTAATCTCTTCCCACATTAATGTTTTTATCCCGCTGATAACATGGTGCCACGACTCTACATCAATCAGCACGTATTTCCAATTGATGATTCCAATGTAGCTACTAAACATGGCTTTGTTGGGGTTTACATGCTGGCCTCGCTTATTCCATCCCACCTCATATTTGATGCCTTTTGCTTTTTTCCTTAAGGATTTTGGATAAAACCATCAAACTATGGCGCACCTGTTTTTTTTGTGCCACCGGGGTTTCATTGCCTACCATTTCCTCGGTTTCTGCATCATCATTATGTTCCTCCGAAGCGCTAGCATCGACACTGGGACCAACAACAACAGGTTGAGAAACCTATTGTACCTCAATAGTGGGACTAGTAGAAACAGGTTGAGAAACTTGTTGTACCTCAGTAGTGGGACCAGCTGCAACAGGTTGAGTGACCTGTTGTACCTCAGTAGTGGGACTAGCTGCAACAGGTTGAGAAACCTGTTGTGTCTCGGGATTGGGTGCATCAGCAAGTGCAGAAGTCATTATCTGCAGAAGTGGTTTAAAATTTAATTAAGATCACATAAAAGCAGCAGAGAATAGATAATAACATAATGTAACACAATCTATATTACAATTAAAAATAACCTGATTATTGAACTCTTTTTTAAAGGTTGAAGGGATTTGACCCCTCTATCGACTATCCATATCCCTTCATTATGGTCTCCTATGACATACAAAACGTCATCTACATTGGGACCACTGTGAAATGATTGTGAAATCACAATGAAAGGGTAATCCTTCGTCCAATTTTCATCTGACCCTTCAGTTTTTTTGGTCGATAACAGAACAACTGACCAGTTTTGATTTGCGGGATCTGGAACATAAAATACTTGTACTGGTTGTGATGCCATTATAAACAGTTCGTCTTTCTCCCCTTCCTTACTGAAATCAACTTTCATAAATCCCAATTCATCTATTTTAACATCACTCTTGTTATCAACCCACTTGCATTGAAAAATAGGAACTTGGAATTCCATATAATCCAACTCCCATATTTGTTTGATGATGCCAAAGTATGACATATTCACATAAATTGGATTTCTGTCCTTAGCACTGGAAACATGTATCGCTTCATCCACAAGTGTAACCCCACTATTCCGCATGGTACTGTCTTTATCATGTTCATTAGTATAAAATGTATAACCATTAACTACATAATCATTTTAATATAATACATACACACTTGGTCCTATGGCTAGCCATCTAAGTCGTTCTGAAATTGACTCTCGATTTTCATCTGTCTTCTAAAAAATATGGTCCCGAAACCATCCTATAAACTGTCGATTATGTGTATATGATATACATTTTTCAGCCCTATATGGATTCAAATGCCTAAGAATTTCTTTGTGGGTTTCAACATATGGGTCAACGTTGAAACTGTTATGCAAAACATAAAGGTGGGCCTACTCCCGATCTGTAATATTGATTGTGACAACCTGTCTTCCAGAAATTTTTTCACCCTCAATCCGCCCAGTGTGACGAGATTTCAGTAGGCCAATGATTTCCACACCAGTCAGGTATTCGGTACAGAATTCAACGGATTCCTCAACAATATATCGCTCCGCAATACAACCCTCTTGCCAACTTCGATTTTTGACATACCCTTTCAAAATCTTCATATACCGTTCAATGGGGTACATCTATCTATAATGTACATGACCACATATTTGAATCTCTCTCACAAAATGGACCATTAAATGAACCATCATATCAAAAAATGAAGGCAGGAAGAACATTTCTAATTCACATAATATGATGACAATTTCTCTTTCCATAGTTGGCAATTTCGTCGGGTCTATAACTTTGTTGCATATAGCTTTGAAGAAAAAACACAGTTTCGTTAATGTATGGTGGATATTCTTGGAAAAAATGCAATGTAAATCAATATGATTGAGATCTTTCATCAAAACATGGCAGTCATGTGATTTCAGACCTTTTAACTTCAAATCACTCATTGACATGAGGTTCCTGATATTTGACGAATACCCCTCTGGAACCTTTATGTCATTCAATAAGTTTCAAAACTGATATCTCTCCTGTCTGGAAAGAGTGTAAGCAGCCGGAGGAAGAAATGTTCATTTTTCACCCTTCACTGGTTCCAAATCTTCTCGTATTCCCATCTCAACCATGTCAAACCTAGCCTTAATTCCATCTTTTGTTTTTCCAGGTGTATTTAGCAATTTGCTGATGACACTATCAAATACATTTTTTTTCTACATGCATAACATCAAGAAAATTTCTGACATACAGAAAATTCCAGTATTGTAATTCAAAAAAAACTGATCTCTTTTTCCAATCGATTTTGGTAAGGTTTTTCGAAGCCGGTTTACCAAAAGTAGCGTCCACATTTTTAACTTTCTCAAAATATTGATCTCCTATTAGTGGAGACGGTGTTGTACGTTCTTATGAACTTCCATCGAATGATGTCGTACAAAATCGGTACTTATGTCATCGGGGTAGAAATCTGCGACGTCCTAGAAACACAGTTTTCGATGAATATTTCAACCTAATTGATTGTGTACCTTTTTTGAAAATGGGACACCCTTGAGTTCCTTTAATGCTATATCCTGACAAATTTCTATAAGCTGGGAAGTCATTTATCGTCCCGCACAACATGGATCTCAAATTGAAATCTTCTTTTTTGTAAGCATCATACAATGTAACACCTGAATCCCACAATAATTTCAAATATTCGATCAATGAAGCTAAACAAACATCAATATCATTACCCGGTTATTTTGGTCCTGATATAAGCATAGATAACATGATGTACTTTCATTTCATGCATAACCACGGTGGTAATTTATTTTTTACCAACATAATCGGCCATGTACTGTGACTATTGCTTTGAAAACCAAAAGGATTCACTCCATCTGTAGATAACATAAGATGAAGGTTTCTCGACTTGTTTACAAATTCAGGATACTCATGATCAATTCCCTTCCATTGAGGAGAGTCTGCTAGGTGATGTAGTATCCTATCTTTAATTCTTGTCTCTGCATGCCATGTCAATTGTCCTACAGTATACTCACTTCCATATAGGCAGCTAAACCTTGGAATGATTGGAAAGTACCATACAACTTTAGTATGACTGGATTCATCTTTCTTGTATCGATAATCACCACACTTTGGGCATTCTTTAAGTGATTTTTGATCCTTGAGAAATAGTATACAGTCATTCGGGCAGGTGTGTATTCTTTTAGAGATCATACCCATTGAGCATAGCATTCGTTTGGCGTCGTATGTTCGGCTCAAGATCTCATTATCTTATGGGAGCATGTCATTCATGAGAGAAAGTAGTTCCATAAAACTGGTGTCACTCCACCCGTTGTTTGCTTTCAAATTATACAGCTTCAGTACGGCTGACAGTGCTGTATATTTAGTGAAACCATCATACAATGGCATCTTTGCACAACTTTTTAACGTCTCAAACAATTTTGGGCAATCACGAAGTTCGTCTTTGATGGTCCTTGTCATTTTCTCAATACGATCTTCATTGTCATTCACATCTGTAATCACATCTTCTATACGATCATCTTCATTGTTCGTGCTTTTAATAATATCAGATGATCCATAAATTACAGTGTTATCCCAGCCACTAGCTACATTCATTGTTTCCCCATGTTTATTCCATCATGTATAACTCTGATCTATTCTGTGACAGATCAAGTGTTCTTCCAACTCCTCTGGACTAATTTGTTTTGAATAACAATAGTGTAAACACGGACAAAGGATTTGAGAAGGGTCATATGCATGATCTTTTGCAAACTTGATAAACTCTTTCACGCCTTCTTCATACTATTTTGTCAACCAATTGGCATTCATCCATTCTTTATTTATATTCATCCTATTTGAAATCCAAAGGATGGGTATATAGGTTAGGGGAGAAGGAATATGAGTATAATTTAGATAAAAAACTAGATACTTCAAAAATGATGGGGGTGTGATCATTAATAGAAAATCTTGGGTGGTTCTTGGGATTCATCCATTCTCTTCCTCTCTTCGACCCCCCTGATAAGGGGTGGTTCTTGGGAGTTTTTTATAGTGAGTTAGTGAGTTATTCCCTCATACTTCCTCCATTACTATTATCCTTTATTCCCCTATGATTTAGGATGATTTTAACTAGGATTTGTGTGATTATTTCCCTATATCATCTTTAAATCAATTTAGATGATGTATATTTTGTTTTTATTGGATAGAGGTTATCCTCGTATGATGAATGCACCATGTTTTGTGTGCTTTAGGTGGTGTTGTGATTCCCAGTGAGTTTTTAAAAGATTATTCCTAATTATATTAAGGTGAATAATTAATTATGCTAAAATACATTTTTTTCATTTTCTAAAAAGCTAGTTTATGGGTTACTGGTAACCATACAAACATATATCCAACATCATCAATGGTGGTGGTCATGGAACACACATACCAGAGACCAATTCACAACATCATCTCAATCCAAAATTCAAAATACAAAAAAACCCATCACCACATAATGATCGATGAGCCACAATTAGCGAGCCACCTTGAGCCACGTCCCCAAAATTGTCGCATCATCAACCATATGTATCGCCGACGAGAGCCCACCAGCCCTCTCCACCATAGTCGTAACCTCGAAACCCTTTAGAACACCATCTAGAGGCGTCTCCATCATGCCCTCCGCACCAAAGTGGAACCAGATCACCAACGACGGCATCCAGAACGCCGTCATCACATCCATAGCATCACCACAAACATCATAGATCCCGGGATACAAACATAAAGGCTGATAGGTGTTAACACCATGCCTTTTCAGATCACAATCCACTAAAACACAAGAAGATTCGGAGTTCATCTCCTCAAGACTAATAGGAAGCACCATAAAAATTCCCAATAAAATCACGAGCAGAACCAAGAAACCAAACAAAGATTCACCATGAATCAGAACAAACCACAAAAGGAACACCATCACCTTAAATAGGGTGTTTTTGATCCACCAAGAAATAGAGTGGGGGTTCTATTTAATGTTTGTGATTTTGTGATCATCTAGAGATTATGCCTCCATGGAGGTGAGGTTTCTAGTTGTGTTTATGAGAGGGTTGGGTTTGGTATGAGATTTGAATAGCCTAATTAGGTTTTATAAGGCTATTTGAGTAGGTATTAGAGTCTTAGGCCTAAAGAAGATGGATAATATAGTTTTATATGTCGCGTATGATGGGGAACACCCTCTTAAGGATATATAAGATTCATGGTGTGTGTGATGAGTAGGATATTCCATATAGGGATTGGTGAAGTGTGACATAGAGGATTTCCTCCCTATAATTGGATTAAGAGATCTCCAAGGGGAGATATGATATGGTACCTAAGTGAGGGTCATGGTAATAGTCTGGATGACTTAGCATAGGGTATCCAAGGCTCTTAGTGTGAGTTTCTTAGGATGGTCATTATTTAGTTTTAATGAGTTTTAATGTGGGAATTAAAAGATGATATAGACTAGACTATCGAGGCCTAGATCAAGTATAGTATGTGGGATGTGACATTACCATGTAGATATTAGTGTATGTTGGTATCAATGAGTAGATATGGGTTAGGTTTTTAGAACCTAGTAGATTCCCTTATAGGAGGAATTAGAATGTTGATAGGTTGGGAATAATTTTTATGTATAACCAAGATGGTTTTAAGGAGATTATTATGCAAGGCTAAATAAATGGTGACTTTTATCATTTATGGTGAGACCGACTAAGAGATTGGGACTTCATATGACTTTCACCTAGTCGAAGTATGATCATCCATGGGACCCACCTATTAATGACGTGGTTTAGCTTGTACAATAGGTTGGATATCTAGATACCCTCCTTAGATTACTATTTATATGTTTTGTGGCATGAGACAAGATGGATGGCCTTTATTTAAATGATAAGGTGTTGGTAGGACCCTACTTTGAGTGAGAAGGCATTGGTCAAAGGGGATTTGTGTGTAACTTCCATGGGATCCACCTATTGATGGTTCATTTTGACTTGTGATAGAGGTTGGATATTATGATTCCCTCCTTAGATCATTTTTTGTATACTACTGAAAATATAGTCTTTCCCAATGGTTCTAAACCGTTGGTATATGTTATACCAACGGTTATGCAAACCGTAGGGAAGTAAGCCGTTGGGAAAGCTTTTCCCAATGGTTTACAGTGAACCGTTGGGATAGGGTGGGGAAAAATTAACCTATCCCAACAGTTCTGCCAAACCGTTGGGAAATCCCAAGCAGCCTTCTCATTCCCAATGGTTTCTAAACTATTGGGAAAAGTTTTTTACCAACATTTCATCGAACCGTTGGTAAAAAACCCAGATATTCTATGCCAACGGTTTGAAACCGTTGGCATAGCCTATGCTGTGTAAATTGCACAACAGCTTGCAATTTGCACAGCAGCTCTGCAATTTGCCCACCAGGTCTCATTTTGTGCATTCCCTCTGATTTTCAATCCAATTATTGTACCTGCAATAAACTAACACATACATATACAATTATTTTACCTGGAATAACCAACTAAAACATACATATAGAGAACAAATTCATACACATTTAACATATAATGCATCCTAGAACTATACAAATCCATAATTAAATTAGAATTCATAACATAATTATAAAAATACATTATTCATTTAAAATTAAATTTAAAATTTAGATGAAAATTATATGTGGAACTCGAAATTTAATTCATAATTTGATCGGTTTTTCGTATACCATATATTTTTACCTGAAATGATGTCCATTTTAAACAAAATACATTCACCTGGAGTGATACCAGACACACTGTGCCTCATATTGAGGTGAGTTTACCTCGTACACGTCACAAATGGCCCATCGATCATTGTCCTAAAGTATCAGCATATTCCGAAAGCGTTTGATCGGTTTTCCGTATGCCAGTTGATATTTTTCATTTAAAATGACGTCCTTTTGAAACAAAAGACAGAAACTTTGAGTAGTACTGGCCACACCGCGTCTCAGATTGAGGCAGGGTTGAGTTGTACACGTCACATATGACCCATGGATCATTCTCCTAAAGTTTCAATAGGAACTGAATGCATTTGGTCGGTTTTCCGTATGTACTTAAAATGTTGTCCATTTTAAACAAAAGAGATCCACATAGAGTGATCCTGACCACACCATTCCTCGTATTAAGGCAGTGTTGACTCATACACATCACATATGACCCATGGATCGTTGTCCTAAAGCATCAACACATTTCGAATGCGTTTGGTTGGTTTTCCGTATGTCAGTTGATCTTTTCACTTATAATCTTGTCTATTTTAAACAAAAGAGAGACACTCTGAATGGTGTCAGCCACACAACGCATCAGATTGAGGTGGGAAAGACTCTTACATGTCACATATGACCCATGGATCATTGTGCTAAAGTATCGACACAATCCGAATGCGTTTGGTCGGTTTTCCGTATGTCAGTTGATGTTTTTCACTTAAAATGACGTCCTTTTGAAACAAAAGACATACACTTTGAGTGGTGCCGGCCACACCACGTCTCATATTGATGTGGGGTTGATTCTTACACATCACATATGATCTATGGATCATTATCCTAAAGTTTCAACAGAAACCGAATGCGTTTGGTCAGTTTTCCGTATGTACTTAAAATGTTGTCCATTTTAAACAAAAGAGAGCCACATAGAGTGATCCTAGCCACACCGTGCCTCATATTAAGGCGGGATTGACTCGTAAACGTCACATATGACCCATGTATTGTTTTCCAAAAGCATCAACACATTTCGAATGCGTTTGGTTGGTTTTTCGTATGTTAGTTGTTCTTTTCATTTATAATCCTGTCCATTTTAAACAAAAGAGAGACACTATGAATGGTGTCGGCCACACCATGCCTCAGATTAAGGCGAGGTTGACTCATTCATGTTAGATATGACCCATGGATCGTTGTGCTAAAGTATCGACACAATCCGAATGTGTTTGGTCGGTTTTCTGTATGCAAGTTGATGTTTTTCACTTAAAATGGCATCCTTTTGAAACAAAAGACAGACCCTTTGAGTGGTGCCAGCCACACCACATCTTAGATTGAGACAAGGTTGATTCGTACATGTCACATATGACTCATGGATCATTCTCCTAAAGTTTTAATGGAAACCGAATGCGTTTGGTCGGTTTTCTGTATGTACTTAAAATGTTGTCAATTTTAAACAAAAGGGAGCCACTTTGAGTGATGTCGGCCACACTGTGCCTCAAATTGAGCCTAGGTTGACTCATACACGTCACATATGACCCATGGATCATTGAACTAAAGCATAAACACATTTCTAATGCGTTTGGTCGGTTTTTCGTATGTCAATTGTTCTTTTCACTTATAATCTTGTCCATTTTAAACAAAAGAGATACACTGTGAATGGTGTCGGCCACACCGCACCTCGGATTGAGGCGAGGTTGACTCGTACACGTCACATATGACCCATGGATCGTTTTCCTAAAGCATCAACACATTTCGAATGCCTTTGGTTGGTTTTCCGTATGTCAGTTGTTCTTTTCACTTATAATCCTGTCCATTTTAAACAAAAGAGAGAAACTGTGAATGGGGTCGGCCACAATATGCCTAATATTGAGGTGGGGTTGACTCTTACACGTCACATATGACCCATGTATCATTGTGCTAAAGTATCTACACAATATGAATGCGTTTGGTGGGTTTTCCGTATGCCAGTTGATGTTTTTCACTTAAAATGACGTCATTTTGAAACAAAAGACAGACACTTTGAGTGGTTTCGGCCACACCGCATCTTATATTGAGGTGGGGTTGATTAGTACATGTCACATATGACCCATGGATCGTTCTCCTAAAGTTTCAACGGAAACCGAATGCGTTTGGTCAGTTTTCTGTATGTACTTAAAATGTTGTCCATTTTAAACAAAAGGGAGCCACTTAGAGTGATCCCAACCACAACATGCTCTAATTGAGCCCGAGTTGACTCGTACACATCACATATGACCCATATATAATTGAACTAAAGCATCAACACATTTAGAATGCGTTTTCTCGGTTTTTCCTATGTCAGTTGTTCTTTTCACTTATAATCCTGTCCATTTTAAACAAAAGAGAGACACTGTGAATGGTGTCGGCCACACCGCACCTCAGATTGAGGCAGGGTTGACTCGTACATGTCAAATATGACCCATGGATCATTTTTCTAAAGCATCAACAAATTTCGAATGCGTTTGGTTAGTTTTCCGTATGTCAGTTGTTCTTTTCACTTATAATCATGTCCATTTTAAATAAAAGAGAGACACTGTGAATGGTGTCGGCCACACCTCACCTCGGATTGAGGCGGGGTTGACTCAATCACGTCACATATGACCCATGGATTATTGTTCTAAAGTATTGACACAATCCGAATGCATTTGGTCAGTTTTCCGTATGCCAGTTGATGTTTTTCACATAAAATGACGTCCTTTTGAAACCAAAGACAGACACTTTTAGTGGTGCCACCCACACCACGTTTCAGATTGAGGTGGGGTTGATTCGTAAATGTCACATATGACCCATGGACCGTTCTCCTAAATATTCAGCGGAAACCGAATGCGTTTGGTCGGTTTTCCGTATGTACTTAAAATGTTGTCCATTTTAAACAAAAGGGAGCCACTTAGAATGATCCCGGCCACACCGTGCCTCTGATTGAGCACGGGTTGACTCGTACACGTCACATATGACCCATGGATCGTTTTCCTAAAGCATCAACACATTTTGAATGTGTTTGGTCGTTTTTCCATATGTCAGTTGTTCTTTTCACTTATAATCTTGTCCATTTTAAACAAAAGAGAGACACTGTGAATGGTGTTGGCCACACCGCGCCTCATATTGAGGCAGGGGTGACTCGTACACGTCACATATGACCCATGGATCGTTGTACTAAAGTATCGACACAATCTGAATGTGTTTGGTTTGTTTTTCGTATGCCCGTTGATGTTTTTCAATTAAAATGACATCCTTTTGAAACAAAAGACAGACACTTTGAGTGGTTTCGGGCACACCATGTATCAGATTGAGGCGGGGTTGATTCGTACACGTCACATATGACCCATGGATCGTTCTCCTAAAGTTTCAACAGAAACCGAATGCGTTTGTTCATTTTTCCGTATGTACTTAAAATTTTGTCCATTTTAAATAAAAGGGAGCCACTTAGAGTGATCCCGGCCACACCGTGCCTTGGATTGAGCCCAAGTTGACTCATACACGTCACATATGACCCATGGATCGATTTACTAATGCATCAACACATTTCGAATGCCTTTGGTCGGTTTTCTGTATGTCAGTTATTCTTTTCACTTATAATCCTGTCCATTTTAAACAAAAGAGAGACATTGTGAATGGTGTCGGCCACACCGCGCCTCAGATTGATGCAGGGTTCACTCATACACATCCAATATGACCCATGGATCGTTTTTATAAAGTATCGACACAATCCGAATGCATTTGGTCGGTTTTCTGTATGCCAGTTGATGTTTTTCACTTAAAATGACGTCCTTTTGAAACAAGAGACAGACACTTTGAGTGGTGTCAGCCACACCGTGTCTCAGATTGAGGCGGGGTTGATTCATACACATCACAAATGACCCATGGATCGTTCTCCTAAAGTTTCAATGGAAACCGAATGCGTTTGGTTGGTTTTCCGTATGTACTTAAAATGTTGTCCATTTTAAACAAAAGGGAGCCACTTAAAGTGATCCCAGCCACACCGTGCCTCGTATTGAGCTAGGGTTGACTCTTACACGTCACATATAACACATGGATCGTTTTCCTAAAGCATCAACACATTTTTAATGTGTTTGGTCAGTTTTTCATATGTCAGTTGTTCTTTTCACTTATAATCCTGTCCATTTTAAACAAAAGAGAGAAATTGTGAACGGTGTCGGCCACACCGCGCCTCGGATTGAGGCAATGTTGACTCGTACACATCACATATGACCCATGGATCATTTTTCTAATGTATCGACACAATCCGAATGCATTTGGTTGGTTTTTCGTATGCCAGTTGATGTTTTTCAATAAAATGACGTCCTTTTGAAACAAAAGACAGACACTTTGAGTGGTGCCGGCCACACCGCACCTCAGATTGAGGCGGGGTTGATTCATACACATCACATATGACCCATGGATTGTTCTCCTAAAGTTTCAATGGAAAACGAATGCGTTTGGTCAGCTTTTCGTATGTACTTAAAATGTTGTCCATTTTAAACAAAAGGGAGTCACTTAGAGCGATCCCGGCCACATTGTACCTCAGATTGATCCCGGGTTGACTCGTACATGTCACATATGACCCATGGATTGTTTTCCTAAAGCATCAACACATTTAGAATGCATTTGGTCAGTTTTTCGTATGTCAGTTGTTTTTTTCACTTATAATCCTGTCCATTTTAAACAAAAGAGAGACATTGTGAATGGTGTCGGCCACACTGCACCTCCGAATGAGGCAGGGTTGACTCATACTCGTCACATATGACCCATGGATCGTTGTGATAAAGTATCGACACAATCTGAATGCGTTTGGTCAGTTTTCCATATGCCAATTGATGTTTTTCATTTAAAATGACGTTCTTTTGAAACAAAAGACAGACACTTTGAGTGGTGTCGGCCACACCGCGTCTCAGATTGATGCGGGGTTAATTCGTACATGTCACATATGACCCATGGATCGTTCTCCTAAAGTTTCAACGGAAACTGAATGCGTTTGGTCGGTTTTCCGTATGTACTTAAAATGTTGTCCATTTTATGAGAATCCTCATGTGTCTATTAGTGGAATGGTATTTACATAAAATATTGTGGACATTCATATAGAATATTTTTATATCATTCTTATTATGGATTAGATTTTGGTTTATCATGCTATGAAACATTTCAGAGCTAACAATGTCATGCCCAATGAATACATCTCTTTTATAATATACCAAGAATCTATGATATTGATTAGATGTGTAAATGTTATTTACATTGATTATCATGATGAAAATAAATAAAATATATATTATAGATTTTATAGTAGTAAATGAAATCAAGGAGGGTGGGGGGCTGTCCAGTGGGGCTGTCCGGGGGGCTGTTCGGTGGGTGTCTGGGGGGCTGTCCGGGGACCAAGGAGGAGGGTGGGGGGGCTGTGCGGGGGGCTGTCCGGGGGGTTGTCCGGGGTCCAAGGAGGAGGGTGGGGGGGTGGGGGGGGGGGGGGGGCTGTCTGAGGGGATGTTTGGGGGGCTGTCTGAGGGGGATGTCCGAGTTCCAGGGAGGAGTGTGGGGGGGATGTCTGGGGGGCTGTTCGGGGGGCTGTCTGGGGGCTGTCCAGGGGGGTGTCTGGGGTCCAAGGAGGATGGTGGGGTGTTGTCCAGGGTCCAGGAAGGAGGGGGGGTTCCCAAACACACAACCATTAAAAAACAACAACATCCATAAAAACAGATAATATATAAAAATAACTCAACTCCAATACTATACTATGAGTCTAGATAAAACCAACAACTAGAATAGATTAAGAATCAAATCTCAGTAATATTAGTCAAAAATGTAATGGATCAATTTTTCCCACATCACCATCACCATCATCACCATCATCATCACCCTCGTCCTCATCCCCATCATCGTCCTCACCCTCCCCAGCACCCTCCTCCTCACCCTCACCCTCGCTACCCGCATCACCCTCCTCCTCTCCCTTCTCTTCCGCATCAGACTCCTTGCAATCATCATCGTCAAGCTGGGCATCTTCCTGACCACTACTAGAAATTCCACCTGGTGCACCATATATATAACGTATCGATGAAATATACTCATCAAAAGCTGGGATGGCCTCTGCTGGAAGTGTCAGACATAGAACTTCAATAAATTTCATAAATGCACTATTTTCCCTAGTAGACTGTTCTTCTGTCTCTGTGGCCCTTTTCTCAGCTTGTTCTGCCTGTTCCCTAACTTTCTGCAGCTCGGTGGCACTACAACTCATACCCGAGGAGGGACAATACCTCGTCGGGGCTATCCTAGGTCGGCAGCGTACTCTGTCAGGATGCCTCTCTCCCAACACCTGATGTAAGTGATCTGTTGGCCCAAAATTGTCTGGTTCTTGGGCATCGAGGGCCTCTAAAGCAACCTGTTACAAATTTAAATATATTATTAAGTTAAAAAATAGATATTAAAATATAAAATCAACAGATTAAAACTTACAAATTTCTGCTGAGTCACTTCGTTGACGACACTTCCATCCTTTTTCCGTATACTCGAGCAAAACAGTTTTTCTTGAGGCACACGTCCTTCAATATTCAGTATTTTCCTCTACAATTACATTGAAAACTAAAGTTATATGAAAACTTTAGCAAAAAATTAAATAATTGAGAAAATAAAATAAAATTTAAGTTGTAAAGAAAACTTATAAAAAATAGTCATACCTGCTTCCGCTCATGATCCGACATCATCGTACGTCCTAGTGTGTGGAGGTATTTTTTTGCATCAATGTTTTTTTTATTTTTTCCAGATGATTCCTAAATAAAATTTGATAATGCAAAGGATAATATTAATTCAAAACATGAAAGTTATTATTTAAATACCTCAAATGCAATTCATACCTTAATTTGGGTACTCATCCAATGAGTAATCATCATACGATACTTCTCTATAGGAAAATCATCCACGACTAGTATCACCTCTAACTCAGTGCCAACTCTAGCATTCCATCCAATATACAACTCATGATTGCAGGCTCTCCAAATCTCTCCTAAATCCTTTATACGTTCCGCTTGAGCACCCTCACCATCGGGAAAATTAAATCGAAGCTGACATCAAAATATTAATTCATATAAATACAAAAATAATTCATGGCATTAAATACTACATATTTTTTACCCATATCTCTACCCAAGCTCTATCCTTGACCTCATGTGGAAAATTTCTCCATGAAAGCGGGCTGACGGGAATGATGTCAGAGTATTTGGAAAGCATCGCCAAAAAACTCCAACATTGCTGCCCTGATTTCTCAACCATTTGGTTGTATTAATTGCAATCCACTGTAACCTGTGTGTGGTGGTTCCACACCAAACGCATGCGTGTATGCCCCCGCCTCCGCCTCCTGTCAGTAGATGTATCAGTCATGAAATAAAAAAAAACATTTTATCAAAACATGTTATAATGAAAATAAATATTGCTATAAAAATTTGTTAGGGTTTTATAAATATGCCTACGCCAGTCGGATCGATGAGTGCCGCCGGATCCACAGAAACTGATGGAACACCCTGTGGTGGAATAGGAGTCGAAGACGATGGAATATAGAAGCTCGAAGAGACAGAAGTAGAAGGAAAAGAAAATGGGACAACAGTATGACCGGATTTTGACTAGGGAGTGGGAATCATCATGGGATGTGAAAGTGATGGGGTAGAAGATGCAGAAGGTAGTGAAAACATGGGAGGCCTAAATATCCCGTGTGTCCCTAACGACACACCGGGATCAGAATGTGGGGAGGATGACATGTCAGTGGGAGGGGCAGGGTCTAGTCGGGCATGCGCAGCTAATCTTCCACCTCTGGTACGAACCCTCCTCGTACCACCAACCTGAGTACTAGGACCAGTACTAGGCTCCTCGTCAAATAACTGTCAACGTATAGGTGGATCCTACAAAAATGTTTACAGAAAAATTAATCACATGACATTATATATTCTTTAAATATATATATATTTGAAATAAAGTACTCACTGTAGGCACTAATGGTAGAACGCCCATATCTGCCATCTGACGATTGTTCTCCATCATTTTTTCCCTTCGTCTCTCTTCAATTGGCAGCATTTTCTGCTTTTGAAAACAAATATGTAATTAATTAGAAAAAGGAAACCAATGTGTATTCCAAAAAACTAAATATATGAGGGAATAGGGGGATTCATTGGTAATTTATCTATCAATTGTTTTAGAAGATCTTGAATGAATTTAATAAATCATACAAGTTGTAATGTTCACCAAGTTAGAAATATTGTTTGACTAGGTTTGAAAACAGTTCAATTCCAAATTAGAAAATGCAATTCAAATAAAAAAAAACCAATAAACATTGAAAATTCAAATAATGGTCAAGTCAGCTAAAACATATTTGTGATCAATACTAAATCAATTTGAATATTACCAACCTTAAAAACCCAACTCGAGGTAAACCAAACGAATTGGGAACATGGATAAATGATTCTATATATTTTCAACCACAACTTCAGGTTAACAATCAACTCTGACAATTGAGCTATTGGAGTCATCAAAAGAAATAAATGGATTGGTTCCAATGGCAATAGGGACAGTGTCAATTCCATCATCACCATCATCAAAAATATGTATTGGAATTACTTTAACTATGACACCAAATTCAGGTCGAAGTTGGTCTTTGACATAAAAAAATTGTTTAGCCATTGATGCTAACACATATGGTTCTTCGGTAGCAAGAGTGCGAGTCATATTAATTACTCAAAATCCACAATCATCAGTAAATGTGCCATGTCTCCTCATCGAATCAAACAAATGGAATTCCATCATTGTGACTCTTCCATGAGAGTAATAATCCAATATTATTATTTTCTCAACGACTCCATAATAACCCACATTTTCAAATTGCGGTCTACTATTTGATGCACTGGCATAACAATCTGTTGTGGAAGTAACCATAACACCATCATGTTGTGTTCTCATGTTCTGTGCTCATTTAGTGACAATAAATTTGTACCCATTGATAACAATTGATTTACAGTCACGAACCACGGTATTAGGACCAAAATCCAAAGCTCTTATTTCCTCAGAGATAGAGTCAGCAGAAAAACTCAATACCTACTATATAAATGACTGTTAAACTTAATTAAATATTGAAATAATTTATTTAAACAGTAATATTTTTACCTTCAGTTTTAACCAAGCAGAAAACTATTTGCTATGCAAAGTCTCTCTCCTTCTCAAAGATAAAGAACGATGCTTCCTATTTATCATTGTTTTATGTTCCCTGTAGATAAAAAATATGAATAGTTTAACAGATATATATATGTAAGATATACATAATCAATTTAGTTACCTGATATAGTCATCGAACAGATCACAGTTGAACAAAACTGTTCGATGTGCCATCTCCCGCTCTACATGGCTTAATGTCTTCAATGTATATGATCTAGGAATTCCTCCTATTTGAGGAAGTGATGGAAAACTGGGTTCAATTTTCTCATACTGTTCTTCTTCATTTCTCATTGGTCTGTTCAATCTTGTAGTAATATCGGACAAATACATCGAGCAGAAATCCATACATTCTTGAGCCAGGTAACCATTCACGATATAACTTTTGGTATGATTTCTGTTTCGGACATAAGACTTTAATGTGAACATATTTCTTTTAGTTGGATACATCCAATGAAAATAAACAGGTCCTTCTAGAAGTATTTCAGTGGGAATATGGATAGTCAGATGCAACATGCATGTGAAAAATGATGGAGGAAATATTTTCTCCAACTCACACAAAATTAATGGGGCATCTATCAAATTTTTTTGCAAGAAACACTTGGAAAAATTCTTAGCACAAAGATCTCTAAACAAATGGCACAACTGAATAACAACCACCCTTACATTATTGTACAAAAGATGACAGATTGCTATTGGAAGCAACTCATGTAGTATAACGTGATAATCATGAGTCTTCAAAGATTTTAGCTTCAACTCTATTCTGTTGACCCGTTTAGATATTTTCCTTGAATAACTATCAGGAACTCTAATAGTCTCTAATACTTCCAAATTTTTTTTTTCATAGGTGTCATCACATAAGAAGAACATGGAAGTTGCCATTTATTTTCACTGATATGCACAAGATGCAATTCTGGTCTGATGCCCCAATCCACCAAGTCATGCTGAGATTGTAAATCATCTTTTGTCTTCCCCTTGACATTTAGAAGAACCGAAAGCAACATTTCACATATATTCTTTTCAATATGCATTACGTCTAAGCAATGACGTAACAAATTGGTTGACCAATAAGGCAAATAAAAAAAGATACTCCTCTTCGTCTAATTGTAACAGGTTTCAGTGGAAACATTCTTTCTCTTTCCAGATTTCATTTGACCCTTCCCGAATGAAAAACTGAAATCTTTCAATTAATTAAGCACATCAGTTCTAGACATACACTGAGGTGGATCATCGGTCTCTATGGTATTATCAAATCTTCGACGATTCATTCTATATGGATGATCCTTTGGCAAGAATCGTCGATGTCCCATAAAATTGAAACTACAACGATGTTTCAGTATTATTGATCATGTATTCTTCATACAAACTGGACATGACAGTTTTCCATTCGTGCTCCATCCAGACTCATTGCATAAGCCGAAAAATCATTGATCGTCCACATAAGCACAACATGCATCTGAAATATGTCTTTCGAACATGCATCGTATGTGCGCACACCCACATCCCAAAGAAGTTTCAACTCTTTTATTAAAGGTTGCATGTATATATCAATATCAATGACGGGATCAGAAGGACCAGATATGAGTATAATCATGAAAGTGAAAGGTTTTTTCATACACAACCATGGGGGAAGATTATAAATGTGTATAAAAACTGGACGTGTGCTGTGCAAAGTAAGAATCTACCCAAACTGATTAAAACAGTCGCATGAAAGACCCAGCCTCACATTACGCACGTCAGCTGCAAAATCAGGATATCGAGCATAAAATCTCTACCATGAAAATCCATCTGTAGGATGAACCAACTCATCATTAGTCTTCTTTCTCTCAGTATCATGCCATCTCATTTTTATTGATATGTCATCAGACATAAAAAGATTCTGGAGTCTGGGGATCAATGAAAAGTGCCACATTACTTTATGTGGAATGCAGGATGGTGTTCCATCAGATTTTGACTTCCAGTGAGATGTGCCACATTTTATACAATCATTTCGTTCAGTGGTTTCCTCCTAGAATAAACTGCAATCTTTCAGGCAAGCATGAATTTTATTTCCTGAAAATCCTAGTTCCTCAACTAACTTCCATGCCATATAGTGGTTTGAGGGAATATCTGCATCATCTGGAAGTAAATCCTTCAAGAGGGTAAGAATGTAATCGATTGTTGAATTAGAAATCCCATACATATTTTTCCCATGAAACAGTCGGATTAAAAATTCCAGCTTTTTCATTTTATCGCATTGTCGATATATTGGAGTCGTGGCAGCATCATTCAATTTTTTCACCCTATCAACATCATCATTTTCACTAGATGCATCAGCTGTCCTCATATCGAAGTCTTCTTGAGTCGAAATCCTTTATTTTTCATGATGATGAATAAACAGAAACCGATCATCTAACAAATTCTCCATTCCAGTCCTTTCATTTTGATCATCACCAATTTGAGATTTCATTTTCTCCCCATTGTGATACCACACAAAGTAGTTTTCTTGAAAAACATTTTTGGTTATGTGGTAGGTGACTTCTTCGCGGCTCAACCAAGGTCTAACAACAAACTGGAACATGGGCAGTGTATGCGACCACTATCTGAAGCATTGTGAAATGAAAAATCTATAAAGCTCTCCAAATTGTTTTGAAAATCAATTGAGATCCGATCGGTTTCATACATCTAACTTCTGTCCATTCTATAAAAAGAATTTATAAAAGTCATTTTGTCATAAAAAATTCAATAGGATTGAACTTTAATAGAAAATACATTTAAGTAAACGATTAAGGAAGAAAATAATCAAGGTATCAACTACACATGTGAAAAAAAACATACTAATGTGTTATTGAAAAAATGTAAAACCAACAAGAACTTAATGTGTTATCACATCACAGCATGCCTCATCCCATAACTATATTAGTAGGGTATCATGAACATTAATAACACCAACCTTGTGCCATCCTCCTACCCTACATGACCCCAACCACATGCCACATCTTATTATAGCCTTATCACATCGCACCTCACCTGAAAACACTAGGGAAATCATTGTACATCTCACCTTAAGACACATGGACAATCACATCGCATCTTTCCTAAAAACACATGGTCAATCACTTATGGAGGAAGAGTAGGGAAGACATGGTAGCTATCCAACCATATAACCACCATCCTAGATATTAGAAAAAATACCCATAACTCAAAACTCTGATCATTGGTAAGTTTATCCAACTATGGTTGGGAATGTGTAGAAATAACATAAAATACATAATATATAGATAGCACAAAATACCCAACCTATGGGTTCACATTAACTACATAATCACACACTTCACTACTACCATACAACACATAAACCATCACAACCACTTTCAACACTATATGCAACACACCACACCACCACCACACAAGACACATTGCATTTCCCACTTTCATTTATAATACACTTCATTCACACTTAAATTTTCCATTCATTTAATGTTAAATTAATTAAATCCATTTACCACACATACATTTTTATTCCATATCATTTATTTACTATCTTGTTTTCTTATTTTAATAGCATAATTTATTCCATAGATAACCAGGAAAATAATAAAACAACCACACAACAACTCACCATCTCACAATAACCATCATCGCCATATTACATCGGCCAACCATCTCACCAAAACAACCACATATCACAACAAAACTATTGCTCATCACAAACCACCGCCCAACTAAAACCACCTCACCACATCATACACCACAACCTCATCACACAGCACCTCCACATGGCACAACACCACCACACATCGTCACTATCACACAACTTCACATGTCACATCCATGCCCACTAACCATTACATTACGACCCCACATATCACAAAGCCCAACTGGTCACCTCAATCACCATACAACAGCCTACAACATACAATGAAACACAACAAAAAACCTCTCATAGAAGCAACATACCCCAACTTCCACAATTTATTCAAGGTATTTTATTACATTACCCCTTTATTTAGCATGGACATTATAACACAAATGATATTCCATGGGAAACTAATTAATTAACAAAATATTCGTTCATTTACCTATTTTTCACAGTGAAATCACATCAAAATCGAAACTTAAAATAAAAATATTAGATAAATAACAATAAAAACAAGGTAGCATATGTGTTTAAAGAATAAAATACCTGATTTTAGATAATTCAGATGGTTTTTCACCTGTTCGGATGGGGTAGTTCACGAGAGGAACAGAGTGCCAGATTGATTTTAGGGTTCTGTCGTGAATGGGGGAGAGCAGCGACCCGATTTTATTTGGGGAAAATATTTTCCAACGGTTTTTAAAAAACGTTGGAAAAGGGATGTTCAGGGTACCCTTTCCCAATGGTTCAATAGAACTGTTGGCAAAGGGGTACCCTTTCCCAACGGTTTCATAAAAACGTTGGGAAAGGGTAACTTAAACACCCCTTTGATAACGGTTCTAATGAACCGTTGGGAAAGGGTTCCCTAAACCTTCTTTACCAACGGTTTAAGCAAACCGTTGGTAAAGAACCATGGGTAAAAACCACATTTCCAGTAGTGGTATGATAATATGATGTGAGATATAGAAATGGGGATCACTTAGTATTGGTTTGGAGTAGTTTTGTGAGAGGTTGTCTATAGATATTCCCTCCTCAAATTGTTTTTTAGGTGATGTGATGGTGAGACCCACCATAAGTGATATGGGAGCAGCTACTATGTTGTGGAATTAGAGGATATTTGAATCACACCCAATGTGAGAGGTTAGTGGCACTGTTATGTTATAAGAAAGGATGTGATATTTAAATTGGTATATGACCCAACACAGAGAGAGTGGTTAGTGGGCAGGAATAGGTAGAAACCCTATTAAGGTTCATTTTTTTTCAAACCCAAGGAGAATAGTGTACAATATAGTGTACAATATAGAACATACTAAACATATGTCTCATCCCGTTGGAATGCCTCACCTGATGACATGAATTCACCAACACGGACGGTTCAAACCCTACCTGGCCTAACTATGGGGTAGTATCCAAAATCAGAAAAAGATCCATACTAAGGGCCACTAGATGGAGTGAAATCCTAATCTAGTGTAACAACCTTTCAAAAAAAGTACTCTATCTATTCATGTTTCTATCACAAGGCTATAGTGGGTACAACTAATCAAGATCAAACAAGTAACCAACCACATATACATGTGTCACACACACAAACATCACACACAAGAATCATCACAAATCATAATTAACATAAATATTGACAATAAATGAAAACTTAATTAATTCATTAAAATTCAATTTTACTCACCTTAAGGAGGAGGAACCAGTGGTGGAGGAGGAGGAGGTGTCGACAGCAGAGGCATCAGAGGCAGCGCAAAGGCAGCGTGGAGGCAGCAGAGGTAGTGGAGGCAGCTCGGAGGCAGTGGAGGCAGCGGAGTAGGAGGAGGAGGAGGAGGAGGAGGAGGATGAGGCAGAGGTGGAGGAGGAGGAGAAGGAGGCCGCGGTGGAGGTGGAGGAGGATGAGGAGAAGCGACAGAGGAGGAGGAGGAGTCGCGACAAGAGGAGGAGGAGGAAAAGTAGGCACAGGAGGAGGAGAATGAGGCAGCAGTCATGGAAGAGGAGGAGGAGAAGGAGGCAACGACAGAGAGGAGGCAGTAGCAGAGGCGTAGGGTAGGGCTTCCGCAAGAGCTTAATAGGGTGCGGGGAGGAGGAGCCGTGCCAAGAGGATGAGGAGGAGAAGTAGGCGCCGGAGGAGGAGAATGTGGCGGCGGCCGCAGCAGAGGAGGAGGATATGGAGGCAGTGGCGGAGGCACATGGTAGGGCTTTCGCGAGAGCTTGACAGGGTGCGGGGAGGAGGAAGAGGACCCAGTGGCACTTATAAATCCCATGGGGACCTTTATCAGTGCTATTAAAAAGCACTGATAAAGGGGGTTTTTATCAGCGATAAAATGAAAAGTGCTGATAAAGACCCCCTTTATCAGTGTTTTGTTAGCACTGATAAAGGTAGGACTTTATCAGCACTTTTGTAGCACTGATAAAGGGTGTATTTATCAGGGCTTTTCATTTTACTGTTGATAAAGACCCACTTTATCTGCGATTTTGTAGCACTGATAAATCCATACTTTATCAGCACTAATAAAAGCGCTGATAAATGTATAAATTTAATAATTTTTTTATATTATTATATATTTATTTAAAATGATATTTATGATATATATATATATATATATTAATAATTATAACTCTAAATAAATATATCTTTATTTATACTTATAAAATTATAAGAAATATAGTTATTATATTTATAATCATATAAATATATAAAATAAATATATTAATTATATATATTTAAAAGATTATAAATATATTAATTTTAAATAGTTAATTATAATTATAATTAAAAATGTATTTGAAAGGTATATTTATATATATATCATTGAAAATATAATAAAATATTTATTTATTTTTTAAATATAATGTTATTTTAATTATAAGTGTACATTTTTTAGAACATATATATTATATGGGTAGCATAATGAATTATTAATCCATAACACATAAATGTGATATGTAATTATATTTATAAATGAACATTATTCATGCACATATATGATCACATAACATATATGCATGATATATTCATTGACCCCAATTCATTGGAAAACACACATATATTCAATAATTTTAATTATACATATATATTTAAAAGTATTATATATTTATAAATAAAACAAATACATTAAATATAAAAAAATATATTAAATATATATATTAAATATAATTAATTAATAAATATAATAAATATAATGAATTAATAAATCTAATAAAGCTTATAAATCTAATAAATATATTTATTATTAATCTTATAATTATATAATTATATTTATATATATATATATTTAGTTATAACATATGTTTTTTATTTAATGTATACAATAAACATTATTTCTGAATATAAATATAATAATTTCATATGAAGTAAAGTGCTGATAAATGTAACCTTTATCAGCGCTAAGAAAAGCACTGATAAAGGGATAATTAGAGCGCTCATAAATGTATCATTTATCAGCGCTTAAAGAAGCATTGATAAAGGGTACACCTTTATCAGTGCTTGTTTTAGCACTGATAAAGGGTACATTTATCAGGGCTTTTATCTAGCGCTGATAAAGTCTTACCCCTTTATCAACTCTTTTTCATTAGTGCTAATAAAGGCAGGCACCGGCCTTACCCAGTTTTGTGGTAGTGTCGTGGACCGGGTCGAGCACCAGGTCTGATGGAGACCCTACCTGGTTCGTGAAATAATGGTATGAAAGGAGGTTTTCTCTCTTGGGTCATGTCTATTTGGGATAGATTCAGGTAGAAAAAAGTTAAGGGTGTCAGAACTCAACATTCTAGCTACGAGCAAGGTTCCTGGCCAGCACACCTCGTGGTGGGGCTCGAGTTACTAGGATAAGTCAAGGTTTGTTTGAGCCTTTGGTACTTATGTTTAATCTTGTTTAGGGGAATGAAAAGGGAGTAGGTTCAGTGGTCTCATTGAGCTCGCGGGGTCTGGAAAACCATGTGGAGCCAGGGATACTGTCCTAGAATACTCTCTATGGTGGGGGCATGATTGGAGTATGACCACCAGCCATATGTCACAGTCACCCACCGACACTAGTCTCCTCTTGCATCATTTCCCGTCTCTTTTTTTGGAATGGTGGAAATATGGTTTTTAAGTAAAAAAATGATTTGGTCCTGGAAAATATTTTGAAATGAAGTTCTTTAAAAAGAAAATGACGTGTGAGGTTTGAAAAGTGTGGGTTGAATGTTTTTATTTTGAAAAAAATTGGAAGGTATTATTTTGATCCTTGGTGTGCTCATGGGAAACCACATGAATGGGTATATATGGAAAGAGAAATGGTTAATGGCATGAGAGGGTGAGTGCCTGGATGGACAAGAGGTGGGTGCCAGTGTGGCATGAGAATATGCATGTGTGAGTCCCATGGGACACCATTGGTGTTTGTGCAACCCACCAACTTCATTTATTTTCATAAAGTTTTGTTAAAATAAAATTTGTTTCTTAAATAACCAGTGATTGTGTGGTGTGTCCTTGTGTTTTGGAAATGTTGTATGTGAATGCATGTGGTTAGTGTCTTCTTTTGAAAAGTGCTTTGGGAAGCCCTTGCAGTGGTCCCCCCTATACATTTAGTGTTTGATTATGATATGTCCTTACCACTGGACCAGTTTTATTGGGTCCATGGTTTTCTTTATTGACTAGTGCATGACCCCATAAAGCATTAACACATGATTCAAGTGTGGCCACGAGCAATTCTTCATTGGCCGGCCATTCAATTGATTAAAGTGAGGACTCTCCCTTTTTAGTTATAGTGCTAAGTCTGTCCCTCATCCTTTTCGGTTAAGCACATCCTCTTGAAGTGGGTTGATAGATGTGAGGGGAGTTGATAGAAGTTTTGGTCTCTCTGAGTCGTTTGAGTCGTCAGGTATAAAGTTTGACATCATTGTGTGTGAAGGTGTCCCCCATAAACGGTGAAAGGAATTCCAGCAAGGAAGGGTGAAGGTGGTTTGGAGTCATCAGTGCTGACTGTTGTCTTGAAAGGCTTATAGTTCTTTATTCGGTCATAAGGGTCATGTTTGGTGATGTCTTGCAGCATGAGTTCTCCTTGATGAGAAAGGGAGGATTTCATAGAATTCTTTGGGAATCCTTGTATTCATTGGAGTGTGTTCTCTAAGGGAGTTCCAATTTTTCTGATCAAAGGTGAGTGTTTGTCGTTCATCTTTCCTTCTTAAGTTTCTTGGTTAAGGTGAGGGGGTGATGCATGTGAATCATCTAAAACCCTATTCTGGTGGATGTTACATGATGGAGTGGTAGGTTTTCGAAGTGTCTTGTGTCTGATGGTGTTGTCTCAGTTGAGGGGTGGTTGCGTGTGACACCAAAAGGAGAAGCTCAATTAGAGAGTCTTCAATACCAGACTGTGAGGTAAGAGATGCTTCAAACATCAGGGCTCCATCCATAGGACTCAAAGTGAAGCTAGCATGTAGTCAAGAACCCTGAGTGTGTATGGAACCCCAACCTTATTTCTGTCACTGGTGTTAGAGGTGAAAGAAGTTTAAATCATTTCCCATAGCTTTTCTATTCTGAATGACCCATCAGGGTGCATGAGGTTTCCCATGGCTATGAGGAGGTGTAGTCATCTTGTTACCTTAAATTACTAGGGGTTGCATCCCACCATATATAATCTCTTTTAGTGGTCCTGATGGGGTCTGTTGGGTAAATCAGTCTCTAATTTGAATAGTGCTCATCCAGGGATGTTGAGATATTGGTTTTTCTTGGGCTGTGGTTTTGATACCCTGATAGTTGGACCCCTCCCTCCCCACCCCTTGTGGTGGGGTGTTTGATCACTGTTGGGAAAGTTTTAATTTTGTGTACCTTATGGAAGTTCTAATGGTCGGGAGACCCATGGTGGGTCTTGCTCAAATGTCTCTGGAATTAATCGGTGTTGGCCTTTTTTATAAGGATGGGGAGTCTGCCTGGGCCTCCCCGTGTCAGTTTTCCAGTCTTTCCTCGAGCGTTAGTAAGTTTCTGATGGTGTTGATCCCCTTCGGGCCTTCCCCTATTGGCCTTTTGATTATGTTCCTAGAGAAATCCTGGTTGTAGGTGATTATAGTGTTCCTTGTACGTGCTTGGTCTTGTTTGTTCATTCCAGTCAAATGGAATGGTTTTCGTTCATTGGTGTTTGAGGTGTTTTGGTTTGTGAAGTTGTTTTCCATGGGTGTGGGGGTTCCTATCTATGATTAATCAACTAGACATGTTTTAGATTTTTGGGGTGGGAGACACATGTTAGAAAGTCTTTTTACCAGTTTTTTAAGGTTTTCATTTAAGTCACTTTCTCTGATCATGATGCGTTTTCTTCATTTCACTTTCTTTTCGTAGAGAGCATTCATGAACCTCAAGGGGGTATCCATTACTGCTTTGGGGTTCAGTCTTAGTTGTGGATTTACCGGGATGAAAAGTGATATGGTGGGGAGAATTTTCACACCTTCTATTTTTAAATCTTTTATTTTATTAATTTTATGGGCATCGGGTTGTATGGGTTGAAGCCTGACTTAATTTTTTTTTAGTTTTTTTAAAACACACATTCTGGCCTTGATAGCATTCAATGCCTGTTGGTCGAAGCTGCGAGACCTCGTTTGGGTCACCATGCGGCCTCTCCCGACTCACTGCACCACCTTACCGATGTTTAAGTCATATTAATAATATGTAATGAATAATAAAATGAGAATAAAATAAGAATAATAATTGTAATAGAATTCAGGGGACTATTTTAATAATAATAATAATAATATCATTTGAGAATATTATTATTATTTTTGAAAATGATAATAATATAATTTTTTTAAGTTGTTATTAATATTATAATAATTAACATTATTGTTAATATTATATTAAGTTATGATCACTTTATTATTTTATTTGGATTTAAAAATATTCGATCGAGGTGCGGGATGGGTCTAGGATGAACATTGAGTTTTTGTCGATAAATGGTTTTTTGGGGTTTGACAGCATCCGATGCTCGGGAAAGGCACCGTCTTGAAACCACACGACCTCTCCTAGGCTATCAGGGGACCTATCAATGTTTAATTAATTAAATAAAATGAATTTATAAAGAAACAAAATAAAAATAATAAGTCTTATAAAAATTAAAGGATTGTTTTAATGATAATAATAATATTATTATTATTTGAGGATATTATTATTATTATTATTAGTATGTTTTAATTTTTTAAGGTTTTTATCCCTTTATTTTATTTTATTTTCTATTTTTTTCTGTTCTTTCTTTTTTCTTTTCATTTCTTTTTTTCTCATGCCTCTACTTTCCTTCCCACTCTTCCTATCAGATTCCTCCTTTGGCCTACATGCTAAACCCTAGTGCACCCCCTGTAAGCACTGCTCCACCCTGGCCCTTAATCCTCTAGAACCCCATCGTGTTGTTCCCCTTGCTCCCCAGCCAGCTCGGTTTCCCGCCTCCCACTGTGTCCGACGGTCCACGCCACCTCCCCTCAGCCCTCCACCATCACACCCACTCCCACAGCCAACCTCGGACACTCATCATCTCCCTCCCATACTCCCACTACACTGACCCGATGGCTGACCTCCATCTACCTCCCACCCGACCGACACCCTACCTCCACTGCTTGGACCCACGTTCTCCACCTCAGCAGATAGCTGCCCCCTTTCTCCATTGGATGACCTTCCATCCAGTGGTACCAGCTCACGCCACACCCGCTTGCCTAGAGGTTTCATTCTGTAAGGCCACCCCCTTCCACATTTGGCTGCCATCCATTCCTTCCATCTGGCAAGCCTCGTTCCACCTTGGCTTGCACCGCCACCCCAAATTTCCGGACATCCCACCCACACAACCACCTTCCACCCGACCAAAACCCTTCTCCCCTCCTGCTCCACTGTCTATCCTCTGACCCGCCACTAGCCACCACAAAACCCTCCAGCACAACCCCTTTTTGTCCAGTGAAAACCCCTTTGTGCATACCCCTCCTTCCATAGTTGGCCTTCATTGGAAACACGAACCGCCTACCCTTTACCAGATCAAGAAACTATTGGCCCCCCTCCGGCCCCACATGCAACCCCCTCTGGTTGAGTCTTCTCCTCCTTATTTTTTCATTCTTGAGTTTTTGTTTATTTTTTTTTCAGTGGGTATGAAATTTTATTTTGATTAAATATTGAATCCTTTTTAGTTTGGTTTTTTGTTTTAGGGTCTTCTTTGTTTTTTTTGCAGTGCGTTTGGTGAGCAATTGGAGTTGCACACCGAACTTTTGGAGGGTTCTTCACCTAAAGTAGGTGGTTCCACATCAAATTATTATTTTATGAATTACATTGCATGTTTAATTTTCTTATCATATTATTTAATTATTTTTTGAAGTTCAATGTTGGTTTTCTTTGAAGTTTGATTTTTATTTTAATTGTTTGGTATCATGTTTATATTATGTGCGTGCTTTCTACTGAGAACTCATATCTAGTTATTTGTTAGTGATTTTTAAAATGTGTGGTTAGATTATTAATCTGTGCAAGTGGTGCAAATTATATTTTTGACATGGCATCATGTGCGTTTGGTCATAAAAGAATGTTTTTTGTGGGTTTAGTGGGTAACTCCAAGTGATTTATTTTAAGTGGTTTTATAAGATTTTATTTTTGGATTATTAAATTATGTGGTTTGTGCAAAGATGTTTTACATGTGGTGCAAGGTTTTCCGTAAAACTATTTATGTGGTGCATGTCACACTTTAAAATTGTATTTGAGTGCGTGTGATGTGGGAATGTGTTTTGAATGTATAAATAGTCACTTTAGTGTCTGTAAATCCATGTGACCCTCTTTTGGTATTATTTTATAAACATTTCTTTTATGGTTTATTAAATTATGTCAATGGTGTGAAACGTGTTTGAAGAATGTTTTAGTGTGAGTCTTATTTCAAAATGGAATTTGTGTGCGTTCAAGTTGTGGTTTGTTTAATTATAAGTGTATTTATTAACTGTTCAGATGGTTTAATTTACTATGTAACCTATGTAGATTAAGTTTTGAAAAGAATTTTGGTGTGAGTATGATTTTAAAAGAGGGTTTCAGTGTGAAAATGGTGATTCTGTGTGTGTAAGTACCCTATTTGATTTTTTTGCCTAAGTGTGATGTGTGACATGAACTTGAAACTTGTTTGAGAAAAAAAACAGGAATCCTGAGTAGATAGAAGGGTGGACTAGACTAGTGGTCTAGTGATCTAAGGGCAGCTTTGTTCCTGTTTCACATAGCAGTATTGACGACTACAATGCAAATTAAACATATGAAGGACTGCGGGTCATAGTTTCTAAGCCCCATTTACTGAGGGTTGTGGTTTCTAAGCCACGTTTGTTGAGGGTCATGGTTTCTAAGCAATGTTTTCTAAGGGTCATGATTTCTAAGCCATGCTTCACCGAGACATGAAGATCTGGGGACCCAAGCTAGCTAATACCCATGAGACCAATCCCATATTTTTTTCCACATGGTTACTTTACGCTCATCAGTGTGACACTTTAGTTTTTTTAAAAGGTAAGTGTGTGTGTGTTTTAATTTAAGTTGTTCCATTTGAAACTATTTTCTTTTGTTCTATTTTCTTTAAAACTATTCAAGCATTTACTTATTTTCTTCAATTTAAATTGCAAATGTATTTTTCATTTAATAATTATACATGGAACATTTTTATTGGGTGGTATCCTACTGGGCTTCTGGCTCAAACCCTATATACACATTTTTTGTTTGTAGAACCTATTCCTTGTGTATCCAAGGTTGAGGCATCATGCTCGATGTTAGTGGTTTGGGTTGTTAATGGTCTTCTTGTACAGGTTTATTTTTGTAGCTTGTGGATGCTGCACCTCCCTTGTTGCTTTGAGGTTTGAGTTAGAGTTTTAGTTTCTTTTGTTGTCTTTTTATTTTTGGATGTTAGTTAAAGTTATAAACCTCTAAAATTGATTTTTGTTTAAGGGAATGTTTGGTTGTTAGTTTTCAATTTTAGTTTATCTATTTTGTTGGTTGTTTGTGTTTACTATTTTGGGTAAATCATTCCTCAGAATATATTGGATACCTGGGAACTTGTGCCAGTTGATGGGGATCGGGAATGCCCCTCAGGCCATGCCGCGGACTGGGACAGGTGTCGGGTCAGGCGTCGGTTTGGATAGTGACCCGACCTGGTTCGAGACACAAACACTATAGGTGGGTCCAATCTGTCTTGCCCATATTTCTTCACTTTAATGCCCTGCATTGGGTCTCTTGTAGTTGTATTTATCCTTTGATATAGTTATATGATTTTAAACCCTATGATTATAAAATCCAAAATAATAATTCTCATGTTTTTATTAGTTTAGTGAATGTTATGATAGAAACACAAAAGTACTGTAAAATTGGTCCATTATGTGAAAAGATCTAATTTTATGATTTTCCCCCAAAATCTATTAATTTTCCAAATTTATTCATTCAATGACTAAAAATTTAATGGTATAGATGATAACATATATTAATAAATATCACTCATATGTAATTATAGTTCAAGTTCCATATAATTGGTACAATGTGAAACAATAAAAATGGGAGAATGTATGCATAACTATAGTACCCATGTTGGTAAATACCAGGATATTATAGTACCCATGTTGAAGTGCACACTGATACAGTACAGATTATCAGTGTCACTGGTAATATTTTCTATAGTTGGTTGGCTTTTTTACATTTTCTCAAAATTTTCTGCTAGGTGCCTTCGTCTGGGGGGGTGTTGTTTCTCCCAAAAACCCCCAACAATCTCATTATAGAGGTAAAATGTCCATAATTATGGAATGGTGTCCAATATATTCCACCTTCACTAATCTCAACATCATCCTAGGGATTGAGTTCCACTATTCCAAAATTAAAGATACAACAATATGATTTCCTATTATATGGATAAATATTACAATAAAAATGTACTTTTAGGGAATACATATAAATCTCCCACTTAAACTAAAATCCCAAAGAACTTTATGAAAAAATTTAAACTCTTTGTGAATCCGTCCAAAATCCTTTGGATACAGTTTACCAATATTTATAAATTTTAGATTTTTCCCTAAATTTAATCCATATTTTAAGGCTTACCTGTATAACCCATTTAAACATTATAGAATTAAAAAAAATGAGTTTCCCAATTCATAAATTTTAGAAAAGAGTGGACTCTAGCAATATCCATGATACTCAATAAACAAAAGGGTCTAGAACAATCTCGATCAAACATAATTATATCTTCAAATGAATATTACCACCATAAGATATATCATATATATTGTATTCAAACTTATATAATACCTTTATCCATGAAATCCAGTGATCACTAGACATAGAACATATCAATCTAGTATAGAACATATCATTCATTCAAGATTATCTAAATTTGACTATCTATTTTAAATGAATGCATCACATGTCATTCATCCAAGTAGCTGAGAACATCACATACCACTCAACTAATAATGGCCTTGAATTTCCTCTATATAATTCACTCATGGTTACAAATTTATTTTATTATCATACAAGTAGACAATTATCATATTGGTCAAACTCAAATGACAAAATAATCCAAAACATACCCAACCAAATCTTGATTAGCCCAACCTTAAAGTTGGTGTAACAATGGTATCAAAACATGAAGGTTCACTTTATAAGTATCTTTAAAACCATATGTAATGGGGATTTAAAATAATTATACATGACTAAGTATATCAATGACCATACAACATTCCACATGATATACTTTTAGGGTCAATCTAGATAATAAGTCACTACTTATTATCTTATAAGGCTCTACTAATTGTATCAGATATCACATTCAAGATTCTACTCATGCTAATCCTAACATATCATCACAACTCACAATGCTCTATGATGATCATCAATTAAGGATAACTCAAATTTATAATTTTAGGGGATATCATCAATACACTATTAATTTAATATACAAAACACACATGAATAAATGATAAATGAAGACTGTCTTTATTATAAAACCATTATATGACCCCATTGATAATAATCATTACATACAATATCTCATGTATATAATACCTATATAATTTACATGAAACTCATGATTTTGAAACATTATTCTCTTTTTCAATAAATTTTATACATTATCTTTAGTATCCTCAAAATAGATCTTTATATTTTCCCTCTCAATGATTTCTTGAATGAGATGGTATTTAAGAAGGATGTGTCTGGTCCTTTGGTGAGACCATGGTTTCTTATCATAAGTAAAATCTCCATTGTTTTCAAAGTAAATCTCAATTTATCCTTCAATTTTTAGAACCACCCCAAGTTTAAAAATTAACTTTTTGATCCAAATTGTTTCCTTCACAACATCTAATGAAATGATGTACTTTGCCTCTAATTTTTAATTTTCTATGATGTCTTGTTTGGAATTATTCTAACTAATATCTCTATAAATTAAGAAAAAACATGAAACCATATCAAGATATTATAAAATATTTTTTGGATTAGAAACTATCCTTTGTGTAACCCCTTACAATGAGCTCATCCACCCCTATAAAAACTAAGAACATGCCCTTAATTATTTTAAGTACAAAAGGATATTTTTGAAAATCATGTAATTTTTACCTAGATTAGATTTGTATCTAATTTTTATAATAAAATTATAAGTGACATATAGTTGAATACATAACATGTAATACAAGGTAGTTCATATGGAAAATTAATAATAATTCATATCCATACTTTCTAACTCTATATAAGGACTTTGAATCTTCCTAATATTTATTCCATGAAACACTGGTAATGAAGCCCTTTTAGATTTCACCATGCTTAACCATTTTATCACTTTACCATTATCTTTTTATTAAATCATTCTAAGAATCCTCTATACTCTATTTTATAGATCTTCATACCATGTATGTAGGCTACTTTACCCATTTCTTCCATTGAGAAGCATTTTTTGAAACACGCCTTTGTAGAATGTAATGTTGGTATATCGTATTTGATAAAGAGTATTCCAGCCACAAATAATATCATAAATACCACAAAACTCCCATTAATCCACTTATATATAATATAATAATCCACACTCTTGATGAAACCAAAATCTTTGATTACATCATCAAACTGAATCTTTCAACTTTGATAATATTGATTCTATCTATAAAAGGATCATTGAGACTTGAAAACCTTAGAATTATCATTTGGTACTTCAAAACATTTGGGATATATCATATACACATCCTAGAAAAAATTACTATTAAGGAAAGTGGTTTCTGAAATACATATGATATGTATCATAATCATAATGATATTTTATGGACAATGAAGGTGTCTTAAGAAGGGTTTCACTACTGAGAGGGAGGGGGGGGGGGAGAAGAATCCATAGTGATTTAAATTCTTTTACAATTTATTCTTATATAAATGAACCCCTATGATAGATTAAGATATGATTGTCTCAAAATAAAACGCAAGTAATTTCATGATGAAAGAAAAAAAATGAATTAATCAAGTCACACAATAATTTTTACAAGGTTTATCTTCAGTGTGAGGGCCTAGTCATTACTATAGATGTTCATTATCCCGATCCATTGATTTTTAAAATATAATCTTAAAACCAAATCAGAATGGGTAGGGCAATTTTATCTTGCACCAATAGTTCATATTTTTCCACTGGTTATAAGTTTTTATACTTTCTCTCTCTTGTTAGAGTGAAAAATAAATAACAACAGTTGATAAGGTTCTCTAGAAGATCCATGTTACTTTAGAAACAAATGGCAGATCATCCTATTTAATCTAATAGATGTAAAGAGATGATATAATTCACTTATTTAAGAATGTTAAAGGTTTGATTCATATTATCATATAATTGCTGGGAAAAAATATTTTCAAATAACTAAAACCATTTTACTTAAGGATTAACTACTACTTATTCTTCTCTTCACATCTATCTAAGGGGCCACTTTCCTTGATTTCATATTTTCTATTTTTTAACACCCATATTCTATTTATTCAAAATAACTTTTATGTACAAGTGGTCACATTAAATTTCATTTCATTTTTAGTATACCAAAATGGGATCTAATAATATATCTTAAGCCTACTAAGAGAAATAAAAATTATAAAATAAACACTTTTTTAACCACAATCTTACATGCAAGTCTTCTTTAAAACTGATATGTGGGTTATTCCCCCTTGTTATCATAAAATTTCCAAAAATACCCCGTTATTTTAAAATGGTTAGAATATTTTCAGAAAACAATAACTTTTAATACTAAATTAAAATGCTAAATAAATTGGGTAAGATAAATTTTATTTCATTTGAATATTTTAATCTCTTCACTATCTCAACTCAAATCACACTTAATTACGACATGACTAAAATTCATTGAAAAAATAGTCAAGACATGACTTATCTTGAAAACTCAGCCTCATGAAAAATAAAATCACTTAATAACTCTTCATGGATCATTGTAAAATAATTTTCATGTGATTATTGAACATAGGAACATAATTTTATTGTCAAAATTTCATTCTATAAATAAATACTATAGAATCTCCTCAAACAGATTGATCTTTACTAAAATTTATAGTAATTAAATTGTTACCATGATTAATCCCATACCTCAAGATGTAAGGATAAAAAATAATTCTTATAGATTAAATCATATTTTATTTTTTAATCACTAAATACTGAATCCTGAATTATTTCATTTGTTTTCTTCTAAATATTGAATATTCTAGAATTCTATAATTTCTAAAAATTTTGGCCAGTTGATGTACCTTATGAAGTCCATATACACTATGAAGTTCTTAGAGATCCTAATTGCTTCAAAATATAAGAATTCATCCAATACTATATGTTATGAATTATAATCATTTGGTTTATTATACCCTATGAAGTCTCATGTTACCCTACAAATATGTAACTTATGAAGTTATATATACCATAAGAATTTCAACTTAAGGTTCATGAATTTATCAAATTCTCAACAAACTAATCTGTATGTACCCTAAAAAGATATAGATACCCTAGGAAGTTCCACACTTATACCAAAAAAGGATCAATGAACTCAATGAAGTCTATGAGGAAATCTATATAGTCTGACTCTACTCTAAAAACTTAATAGATTTCAATAATTTTGAAAATTCCAGAATTCCAAACTATACCACACATTCATAAAACTTCATGAAATAATCTTAGGGTCTATAAAAACATTACGAAAACATTATAGACATATTAAATCACATATAAATAACCTTAAATGATTCTCAACCATTTTTTAAAATAAATAAAATCCCTGCAATAATTCCATAGGGAACTTCAATCCCCATTTGGATTAGTTGTCAACTCCAATAAAATCTTGTAAAATCTTTAAAGTTTACTAAAAAATCATTTTAGTATAATAATTTATCATTGAAATCATCAAAATTACATACTTTCTCAACTGATAAGTGTCTTAAAATCATACTCTTGGATAAGCTAATTCTTTTGAGATAATTTCAAAACTCAGTGACAAGAACTTGTGGACAAGTGTTATAAATGAACCCCCTTAATTCACACTTCCATTTATATTTTCCCTTATAATATTGAACATATCTCTCGATTAAAAACTGAATAAAATAATTATCCCCCCTAAGGAAAAATATTTGAGCACCCCTTTAGGAAAAAGATTTTAGCACTACTTCAGGACCAAGAGTTGATCACTCCTTCCCCCTTGAAAACATAATTCAAAGTTGTATGGGGGAAGGTTGGTTTTAAATCCTTTAAGTGATAGGAGAAGGATGAACATGGGTTTTCAGACTTAGATTAGAAAACCTCTCATTTTTCATTTCAATATTGAAAATGTTTTCAAGTTGGTCCTTGGTAAAAATACACTCTAGATTCATATAACTAATAACCACATTTTATTTGATAAAATGATGTCTAATATCAATGAGATTTGATCTTGAGTGATGAATGGTATTATTTGAAATATTAATGGAAATTTTATTATCACAAGAAATTTTATATTACTTATCAACATAAAATATAATATATTTTAGTTTTACTTGCATCTATAAAACCTATGTGTATACATGTGTAGCTATTATATACTTTGAATTAGTTGTACTCAAAGAAAGTAAATCTTGTTTCTTGATATTCAAACTTACACAAATCTCACAAAGAAATATTGCTTCACTTAAAGTGGAAATCCTATTAGTGTAATATCTATCATAGTTTTATAAATAATTTGTTATAGAATTAATTCAGAGTTATATCTATAAATGAAGATAAAATTCCGTGTAATTTTAATGTATCTTAGAATTATTTTAACTTCCATTATATGAGATTCCATTGTATCACTCTGAAATTTATCATAAATACTTATAAAAAACACTATATTTTGTCTTGATGATATTATGTAGATAAAGATGAAAATGATTTTTATGAACTCCTTTTGTTTCATACTCTTTCTAGACTCATCCATTGTCATTTTTGTCTCTACAACTATGGTATTAGATATTACTTTGCAATATTTAATTCAAATATCTTCAATAAGTTTTTGACATATTTCTATTGGTATAGAAATATGAAATTAATCCTTTTAATAATCTAAAATTTTAGAAAATAATTCATCTCACCTAAAAAAATGTCCTTTCCCCTGATTAGAAAATCCTTCAATAATATAATATTTTCACCTAAAAAAATAATTATATCAACTTATACAATGAGTATTAGAGTACCTATGGAAAAATTATTCACATAAAGGTCACTATAAACCTTTACATTTGAGAATTATATGATCTTCAAACATCAATATATCTTAGAATACCAAGATTTAGGGGCCCATTTCAAGCCATATAATACTTTATTATTATTTCATACCTTGGTTCCATATTTATCAAGGGTAAAACCATCCTGGTTTTCAATGAAAGCATCATCTTCAATGTATCTATTTGTAAAGGGGGGTTTCAAATCTATTTTATAGATCTTGTAATTTCTATGCACAACCACTAGAAAGAAGTTACTAAATGTATCAAATCCACCCAATGGTGTAAATATTTCATCAAAATCAATAACTTATATTTGGAAGTAGCCTTTTTAAACCATTATTTATTTGTTTCTTATCATTTCTCTCATTTAATTAAATTTATTTCTAAAGACCCACTTGATGCTAATAATATTTATGTGTTCAATTCTTAGAACAAAATCCCATATAGATTTATTATAAATCTAATAAATCTCTTCATTCATATATTTATTCCATTCCTCATGCTCAACTACCACATAAATAGTTTACAGTTTAACTTCGATTTGAGTATAGTTTGGTATTATTTACTAAAACTTCTTCTTGTTTTCACATGTGCATCATAACCATGAATAATGATTTTATAATCAACATGATTCTTCAATATCTAATGAATTTTTCTCAAATTATTAGCAATTACATCTACATCACTACTCTTTTATGAATTAACTTCAACTGCATTTTCATATTTCTATCTTCTTCATCAATATGTTTTTCTAATGTATTCATGCTAGTATCTCTAGTTAACTCATCATATCCCCTAACAAAAAATTTAATTCTTATATTATTTCAATTATTTTTACATCATAATATTCTATAAATTTATGTTACCTTTTATTCTAGTATTTATAGCCACTTCCATTAGAAAGATAGCCCATTAAGATGCATTCTTCTTCCCTTTCTTCAATATTACCCACATTTGTGCCTCCTATCTTCATGAAACATGGTCTACCAATGTCTTTATATTATATAAAAATTGGATTTCTTTTATACCACATATCACATAGTTTCATTTGAGATTCAAGTTTTAATAACCATTTGTTTTGAATTTTAAATTTAGTGATAAATATTTTATTTAGAAAATTTTATACTTTTTCTGCTTAATCCTTCCCATCTAAACAATGATCCTATTTTCCCTCTTCACTAAAATATTTTGTGTGGGTGGGTAGGGTTATGATGTATTATATTTAATATTTATCCCATTAATTTCATAATTCTTTCACAATATGCCTCTAAACTAATCCTTAACATCAAAAGAAAGGTTGATCACTTATTTAGTGGATTAAATCCAACTCTAAGAAAATATTTAGTGATTCAAGACTTTTTAATCTTTGAAAATATTATTTATTGTGACCTAAAGTTCGATATTAATATTGGAGGATCTTATTGGTATCATGATACTAGAGATAAAAAGCATAAAATGGAGTTTTCTTTGGATGGATCAATAGATAAATCTCATCGAGGAATGAAAATCGAACATCCCATATGTAAAAATTATGGGAAGAAGTATCCTGGAAACTATATAAAGGGAACCATAAGATGCATCAAGTGTGAAAAAGGAGGTAATTATGCCAATAAATTCTGCAGAGAGATGAAGAAACCCACTAATTCAATATAATAAAAGGTGGAATAGATCAACACTTATCCTGGGGTACAATATTTCAATTATGATGAACAAGATCATTATACAAGCCAATTCCCTAAGCCATGGGTTGTTGGAGACAATAAACGAATACAACCTCCAAGTACTAGAGAGTAAGGGATTATTTTATCTCTACTGCTATGGTGGATCCCAACAACAATGTGGTGATAAGTATGCTAGTTGTTAATTCAATGATTTTGAGTATACTTTTGATTCATCTTCTACGTATTCTATCATATCTTACTAGTTTAGTTAAAATATTCAAACACCACCTCAAAACATAGAGTTTAATCTATCTGTGAGAATAAAAAAAATATCAATTGCTTCGTCAAAAGTATATAACTAACCCCAATCAATTTTTATGGACTGAATCTTCCAAAATATCTCATTTTACTACATTTAGTGGAGTTTGATGTTAAATTGGGCATAGATGGTTTTCTAATATAAAGACAACGTCAACTTCCAGGAGAGGGAGATCACTCTTCACATACCAAGTTATCCTCTAATTGTATACAAGTGTATGTTTGATGATGGATCTACCTTGGAATCTTCTACTCAAGCATGGATATTATTTCCTCATGAGAAATCATATCTAGCTCAAATAATTGAGACAAAAGACGATCATACTTGAAGACATTACTATTGTGATGGATTATACTAATGTATTCCCTAAAGAGTTTAATGTTATTCCTCATGACATATAGGTTGAGTTTTCAATCAAACTTATGGATGAATCTCTATTCATATCCAAGAATCCTTAGATAATAGCCACCATTGAGTTTGAGGAACTAAAAAATTAGTTACAAGAGAATTTGTAAAAGGTTTTCATAGGGATGAGTGCTTCATTATGGGGCTCTTCAATAGTATTCATCTAGAATAAGAATGGGTCAATGCGCCTCTATATATATTATCCTGAACTCAAAAAAATCATGATGAAGTGGATGTATCCCCTGTCATAGATAAATGACTTGTTTGATCAACTACGTGGGCCCCAATATTTCTCTAAAGTAGACCTTCGGTTGGGATGTCACTAATTAATGGTAAAGAAGGAAGATATACCCAAAAATAACTTTCAAATGAGGTATGTAATTTATGATTTCACAGTTATTTCATTCAAACTCACTAATACTCCAATAATATATATGGAATTAATGAATAAAATCTTTAGATATTACCTATTTTTTTGGGTTTTATTTGTATATGATATTTTGATATACTCCAAAATAAAAGAGGGGCATTAGAAGATTTTAAATACCATGATAAGGACTTTATGAAAGGAGAATCTGTATGAAAATTATAGTAAATGTGAGTTATATATGATGGAAGTATAATTATTGGGGAATGATATCACTAGAAAATAGATATCTATCACTACTACAAAGTAGGCCATTAACAACACTAGAAATGATCTTTATCAGTGCTAGAAAAGTGTTGACTACACGAGTGAGGTTAAAATCCATGGTTTTTATCAACAATGAAAAAGAGCTAATAAAGGGGTCTTTTATCAGTGCTAAAAAATCATTGATAAAGGAACAATTTATTAGTGCTTTAATTTAGAACCACTAAAGGCTCCATTTATCAGCACTTATAAAAGCACTGATAAAGGGTATTTTATCTGCACTTATAGAAGCATTAATAAAGTATACCTTTATCCATGCTTATAAAAGCACTGATAAGGGGATATACTAGAGTGTGCTATAACAGAACACTGCATCACCACTACAATGTTCTGTAACAACACACCGCAGAACCAGAATCACACCAGATATAAAAAAAGTCGCAATACAGGATTTAATGAAATAAAATTTACAACAAAACATAATAAAAAACACTATATTATAGACATTTTAAACATTGGTTTATACAATTACATAAATTCAAATTATTACTTACATTCAAAAACATCAAGGTTCCTTTTTCATTTAATCCTAACCCGACTCATGCTATTTCTGAAAAAACCACCTCTGCTCAAATAAAATGACACACCTATATAAGAAAACAATTTTTATGTTAGAAATAATTGAAAGAAATAAATTAATAGAAAGTGTTAATATTACTAAAATGTATATCAATTTTAAATAAAAAGATGCACTTTGAGTCATATTGGTCACACTGTGCCTTATATTGAGGTTAGGATAATTACAACATGTCTCAAATGAATTTTGGATTGTTTTCCTAAAATATCTGAATGTATTTTCTCGGTTTTGAGTACGTCAGTTGTATTTTTTACTAAAATGCCATTTTAAACTGGAAAAACACACTTTTGACTCATTTCAATCACATAATGTATCATTTTGACTTGAAATGGATTAATAGGTGTCACAAATTACTTATGTATTATTATACTAAATTAAAAATAAAATATGATCACGTTTGATCAATTTCTAGTGAGTGACACTTTTTGAACTAAAATGTCGATTTTAAACTGATAAAGGACACTTTGAGTCATACCGGGAACATTGTGTATTGGATTGTGGTACGAATTATTCCTACACATAAAAAATTACTTACGAATTTTTTTCTTAAAGTATCAAAATTATTTGATTGTGTTTTCCCAGTTTTGAGTAGGGCAGTTTTCCATTTTACTACAATTGATGACAATTTTAAATAGGAAGTTTCACTTTTAGTCATATCAGTCACAACATATGTCAGATTGAGGTGAAGTTTATTCCTATACATCCCAAATTACTTATGGATTTTGTTCCTAATTCATCAAAACAATATGAATGTGTTTCTTGGTTTGGAGTATATCACTTGCCTTTTTTTTACAAAAATGTAATTTTAAAATTAAATCGTGAACTTTTACTCATATCGATCACATTGTTTATCAGATTGAGGTGAATATAATTCCGATAAATAAAAAATGAATTATGGATTGATTTGCTAAATTATTTAAAGAATTTGAATCCATTTTCTTGGTTTTGAGTAGGTAAGTTGTCATTTTCACTAAAATTGATGTCAATTTTAAATAAAAACACGCACTTGGAGTCATACCAATCAAACCATGCATCAGATTGAGGTGTGGATTGTTCATGCCCATATAAAATCACTTATGGATCATTTTAATAATGTATCAAAAAAAAAATATAAATGTATTTGTTCGGTTTTGAGTAGGTTAGTTTGTTTGTTTCTAAAATTGAAGTCAATTTTAAATAAAGACACACTTAGAGTCATACCAATCACACTTTGCATCATATTAAGGTTTGGATAATTACAACACTTCCCAAATGAGTTATGGATTATTATCCTAAAGTATCAAAACAATATGAATGTGTTTTATTGATTTTGAGCACATGAGTTATTTTTTTTCTTCAAAAAAGTCATTTTAAACCAGAAACACACACTTTTGACTCCTTCTGATCACATAGTGCATCAGTTTGATGTGAAAAGGATTCCTACACAAAAAAATGACTTATGAATCATTGTAATAAGTTATCAATAAAATAAAAGTATCTTTGATCAGTTTTTAGTGAGTGAAAGTTTTTTAACTAAAATATTACTTTTAAACTGATAACGAACACTTTGAGTCATACCAAGAACTTCGTGTATTGGATTGAGGTGGGGATAATTCCTATATGTCGACTTATGAATTGTTTTCATAAATTATTAAAATAATATGAATGTTTTTTATCATTTTTGAGTAGGATTGTTGTCCATCTTACTAAAATTGATGATAATTTTAAATAAGAAGAAGCACTTTGAGTCATAATGGTCACACTATGTATCATATTGAGGTTAGGTATATTCCTAAACATCCAAAATGACTTATGGATCCTTTTTATAAATTATCAAAACAATATGAATGTGTTTTATTGGTTTTGGGTATGTCACTTTTCTTTTTTACTAAAATTTCATTTTAAAATTAGAACATGAACTTTGACTCATACTGATCACATTGCATATCGGATTGAGGTGAGGATGATTACTACACATCAAAAATGACCTATGGATAATTTTACTATAGTTTTTAATTGAATTAATTTTATTAGTTTTGAGGAGCCTAGTTGGAATCTTTACTAAAATTGATGTTAATTTTAAATAATAAAATGTACTTTGAGTCATATCGGTTACTCCATGCATCAGATTGAGGTGTGACTAATTAATGCATGTCAAAAATGACTTATGGATCATTTTAATAAAGTATCAAAATAATCAAAATGCATTTTATCTATTTTGAGTAGGTGAGTCATACTTTTTACTAAAATTGAAGTCAATTTCAAATAAAAAGACTCACTTTAAGTCATATCGGTCACACAATATTCCAGATTGAGGTGAGAATAATTATTACACATCCCAAATGGATCATGGATAATTTTTATAAAGTTTCAAAACTATCTGAATGAATTTACTCAGTTTTGATTATGTCACTTGTCTATTTTACTAAAATTTTATTTTAAACTTGAAACACACACTTTGATTCATAAAGATCATATAGTGAATCATTTTGATGTGAGACCAATTCGAACATGTCAAGAATGATTTGTGAATCGATGCCATAAATTATTAAGAAAATCGAAGAAGTTTTTCTTGATTTTTAGCGAGTGACACTTTTTAAAGTCAAATGTATATTTTAAACTGATAACATACACATTGAGTTAGTTATATTTTTTACTAAAATTGAGGTCAATTTTTAATAGAAATAAGTACTTGGAGTCATAATAGTCACATCATGTGTTGAATTGAAGTGCAGCTGATTCCAACACATACCAAAGTCTCAAAAAATCATAACCGCCAATGTTACCATGATTTCCATTGACTTTCTTTATCAAACTGCCAACACTACATGAGAATCTTCGAAAAAACCACATCAACTCAAAAGAAAAAAGAATCCACCTATATAAGAAAACAATTATTATGAGTAACACTAAAAATAAATATATTAAACATATATATGAAACAATACATTAATTCTATGGACAATGATTTTACTGTGAAAACAACAAGTTTACCTCTTTAGTGTATCAATAGAGGTAACATGAACGAAAGTAATAAATTTCAATAGTGTAGGATTAAAAGGTTTTGAGGGAAAATTCTATGGAAGTTTTAGTGTAGAAATTCTTGAAATATGGATAGAGAACCCCAAATCGAAAAAAATAATTCACCTATATAAGAAAAAATTATTATGAGAGTAATACTAAAAAGAAATAAATTAAACATAAATATGAAACAATAAATTAATTATATGGATAATTATTTTAATGTAAAAAAATCAATATTACCTATTTAATTGTGTAGAGACAACTTCAATTCTCTTCTACAAAGGCAGTGGAGGCAACTTAAAACAAAGTGATAAATACGCCATTGTAGGGGTGAAAAGGTTTTGAGGGTGAAGAATTATATAGATGCTTTGGTGTAGAAAGACATGAAAGATGGAAAAATAACCCCAACTCAAAAAAATTAATTAATGTTTATAATAAAACAATTATTATGTGAGTAATAATGAAAATAAATAAATTAAACCTAAATATGAAATAATACATTAATTCTATGGGAAATGATTTTACTATGAAAAAATAAATATTACCTCTGTAATTAAGTAAAGGAAACTTCATTTCTATTCTTGTAAAGTAATCATAGGTAACTTGAAAGAAAGTGATAAATGAACCACTGTAGGGGTGAAAAGGTTTTGAGGGAAAAGAAGCCTATGGAAGTTTTGGTGCAGAAAGGCATGATAGATGGACATAGCACCCCAACTCGAACAAAATAATCTACCTATATAATAAAATAGTAATTATGTGAGTAATACTAAAAATAAATAAATTAAAAATAAATATTAAACAATACATTAATTATTTGGACAATGATATTGCTGTTAAAACATCAATATTACATCTATAATTGAGCAGAGGAAGTGTCGTTACACTTCTTGCAAAGCAAAGAGGTCTTTACTTTCCTTTAAATAACAAAGGAGGCTTTAGCCCCAAACTTTAAAAAAACACATGGATAGAAATATTCTAAAACAAATGAACTCTGTAAGGAATAATAAAAATTAAATAAATGTTTCATTACATATTTTTTGGTAAATTATATGAAGTATATTGTAACATTACTTTTACATCCTTCTAAATGGTCTCCTTCATTATAGTTTGTTCATCCGAGGAATTGGTAACATCATCATGTGTAGAATACATTGTCTTCATGAGTAGTCAAAAATTTAATTTGGATTATGTTAAAGATGTAGATAACATATAATATTATGAGTAACAAGATAATATATTAAGTTTTTTACTTTCTCATTAAACTCACTTTTTTTAAATGTTTCAAGTGTTTGGTTCCTCTATCAAGAATCAAAATCGCCTCTTTGTGGTCCTTTATAACATAAAATACATTGTCTACATTAGGACCAACAAGAAATTATTAGTATGTATCAATGAAAGGGTCATCCTCGATTAAATACATAATTTAAGTGAAGATAAAACTTTATAGGCTTGTTTTCTCAGTTTTGGCGATGTGATTCATGTTTTAAACTAAAATGATATTTATATATTGAAAAAAATACTCAGAGTCATATCTATCACACCATGCATAATATTGAGATTTTTAATATTCTTAAACATCAAAAATTACTTATAGATCATTGTGCTAAAGTATCAAAACAAAATAAATGTGTCTTCTCAGTTTTGAGTAGGTGAGTTGTCCTTTTTACTATAATTGATGTCCATTTGAAATAAAAAGGAGAACTTTGAGTCATATCAGTCACACCGTGAATCAGATTGAGGTGAGGATAATTCTCACACATGTCAAATGGCTTATTTTTAATTTTTATAAAGTATCAAAATAATATGAATGTGTTTACTCAGGGTTGAGTACGTCACTTGTCTTTTTTAGTAAAATGTCTTTTTAAAATGGAAACATGCACTTTGACTCATACCGATCAAATAATGTATCATTTTTACATGAGATAGATTCCTATACGTCAATAATTAATTATGAATAAATTTCATAAATTATAAAAAAAAATTGGGCACATTTTCTTGGTTTTCAGTGAGTGACATTTTTGAACTAAACTGTTGATTTTAAATAGATAATAGACACATTGTGTCATACCGGGTACATCGTGTGTCATATTGAGGTAAAACTGGTTAATAAATGTCAAAAATGACTTATGGGTCATTTCCATAAATTATCAAAACAATATGAATTTGTTTTCTCAATTTTGATAAGGCCAGTTGTCCTTTTTATTAAAATTGATGTCATTTTTATATAAAAATACACACTTGGAGTCATACAGATCACATCGTGCATCAGATTGAGGTACAAATAATTAATAAATATCTCAAATTACTTATGGATCATTATAATAAAATATAAAATAAATCCAAATGAAGTTTCCTAGTTTTTAGTATGTCACTTTGTTTTTACCAAAATGTCATTTTAAACTAGAAACATGCACTTTGGCCTATACCAATCACATCGTGTATCAGTTTGATGTGAGACTAATGCCTAAACATCATAAATGAATTATGAATAGATTTCCTAAATTATAAATAAAATATGAGTGTGTTTTATTCGTTTTTACTGAGTGATATTTTTTGAACTAAACGGCCAATTTTAAACAGATAACAAACACATTGAGTCATAGAGTCACACTGTGCTTTGAATTGAGGTGCAGATGATTCCTAAAAGTCTAAAATGACTTATGGATTGTTTCCCTATGTGATAAAAAAGTATATGCCTCCATAAACCTATTTTTAAAATCATTTAATACCATATCATTTTTAATAAAATAAAACCTAATAAAAAAACCAAGTTTTATAAAACAAAAAATATAAAAAAAATCCTCAACCAATTATTTTATTAAAGTTTTATTTGGATTGTTATGGTTAATTAAAGGATAAAAAAGAAATAAATTCATCATTAACTCTACCTCCAAGCCAAATAAATTAATTAATTTTAGTAACATACACTCATATGCTGAAATTACTCTATAGCAACCCAATACCCCTAGGCAGCATAACACTACAGTTGCGTATTCTGAATCTTCTGTCTCTGCCCTCTCCATTTTTTTATCTCCCTTCACTCTATAATTTATATGATTGTGTGTAGATTTTCTCTATAAAGAGTTGGTGATAATGGAGGTGTCAAATTAATAATTACAATCAATGGTTTAGTTCTCACAAAAGGGAGTCATTTCCCCTTTTAGAGAACACAATGAAGTGCACGGGGAAATGCCTCACATTTACTTTATTATTTTCTATAAAAGGGGAAATGCCTCCCATTTGTGGGAATTACAGCATTGAAACTAGTTATTAACTTGATACCTCTATTTCTACCAACTTATTCCAGAGAAAATCTCCACACAACCAGAGAAACAATAGAGTGAAGGGAAGGAAAGAAATGGAGAGGGTGGAGATAGAAGAATCAGAATACGCAACTGCAGTGCTATGCAGCCCGAGGGTCTTTGGTTTCTATAGTGTAATTTCATATAAGAGTGTATGTTATTGAAATTAATTTATTTGATTTGACGTGGTGGTGGATTTAATGATGAATTACTTTCATTTTTGTCCTAGAATTTATCCATAAGGATCCAAATAAAACTTTAATAAAATAATTGGTTGAGGATTTTTTATATAGTTTTCTTGATAAAACATGATTTTTAATAGGTTTTATTTTATTAAAAAATGACAGGTTTTTACCTGATCGTTTAAAGAGGTCGATGGGGGTGTATACTTTTTTCACACTTACCTCGATAGGCAATAAACCTGAATGGGGTTCACGCCTTCAACCATCAAAAACTATAAAATGGAGGTCACTCCTCATTCTACACATAGATAAATAAATTGAATCTACATAAATATTATATATATATGTTATATATATGTACGTATTATATTAGTAAATTTATTTGAATATAATTATATATCTATAGGTATATTATTTATCATATTTAAATTTATTTATATATAAAATATATTATTCTATGTATATATATAATGATATTTTTCCTAATGAAACTAAAAAAATACAATTAATAATAATTTTAAATTATATTAATTGTAAATAATTATTATTTTGGGTAATTAGGTATAAAATATAATTATTTAAATTTTGGAAAGTTTAATTATTTCAAAAAAATGTATATATAGTTACACAATTTTATTATTTTGAAAGTAACACGAGTTTACAATATTTTATTGGTTATTTAAGCATAAATTATGTTACTGTTAATTAAATGTTTATATAGACCTAAAATTTATATACAGACCTAAAATGATGAATACCTAAAAATAATTTCTAGTATATAGAATTTGATAACTTCCATTCTATTTTTTGGAACAAATGATGTAGAAACCTAAGGATTATAGGGAGACAATCTAATATGCATTGAACCATCCTTGAGATTCTAGGGAGATCTATAAAGAAGTTAGAATAAAACAAATACACATCAATAAGTATATTAGAAACAAAGGAGAAAAACAAACCAACCCTTGCAATGTCTATCCCATAAAAATTTAAACTTATTATATATATCATGAAATTTATAATACACATAAATTCAAAACAAATGAATATTTAATCATAATTTTTAATAAAAATAAATATAATCCCTTCCTAATTTGGAAATCGAGATGCATAAATTGTGAATAAATAATTATAAAATCTCCCTTAAATTATAAGTTTTGAAAAAAATATAAATATATAGAAAGATATGTATTTACAAATACACACAGATATATATATATATATGTATATATATCTTTATAAAATAAATTAAAATTGATAAAAATATATGTAGCTGTTATAGCAGAATATCACAACATGGTAAAATAAATACAACACCATACTAATTTTGAAAATATAGATCCATTGAAAATGTATAAATATGGTATCACTCTTACTATGATTTATATTAAAATAATACGTTATAATTATAAAAACCCTTAAATTAGAATATTAAAATATAAAATAAACAAATATATTACTTTAGATGAATTGTATAAAATCAACATTTATTGCTGCTTCACACTATTATCAAACTGAGAATTGGTTTTCTAAATCAATTTGCTCGGAATCTATAAAGGAAATTGATTCAAAACATTGAAGAAATACAGGGTATAGATGTAGATAGTGAATCAAATTGATTCAAAACAACAGTTAAAAAAAAACAAAACAAGATATCCAAAACAGTAGTCAAGTAAACAATTGATCACAAAAAAAATATAGAATACAACAACCAGAACACAAATATATAAAAAAATTGGAACCTTAAAAGTAAAATCAGAATCCCTTGGACTATATCTCAAAATAAAAAATATTGAATGAAAATTGGAACCTATAAACGAAAACCTATTCCTACCTCTCTAGGTTAAAAAAAATCCGAGACCCTCAGATCCAGATCTCGATGTTTTCTTCGAAAACCCTAACTACAATTGAACACTAAATATCAGATGATTTTTGATAAACTAGAGATAGTGGGGTTGGGTGATTTGAGATTTGATTCACTAAATAAGAGTGATGAAAATGGGTGGATTCTACGGAATTCTTCTGATACCGTGAGGGGTTCGCAACGTGTTAAGTTTTTTTTAATTAGATCGAGACAATTTTATCAGCGCTTTTTTAAAAGTGCAGATAAATAGTCCTTTGATCAGCACTTATTATTTATGTGCTAATAAAGTTAGGTGTTTATCATCACTAAAGAAAGTGCTGATAAAGATTTCCTTTATTAGTGCTTATGAATTAAGCACTGATAAAGGATTTATAATTATAATTATAAATATATATATATATATATATATATATTAAATATATTCATTATTTAAATATATTTATTATAATTTTATAATTAATTAAATATATAATTAATTATTTATAATTATAATAATATATTTTTTAAAATATTTATATCATTATATATATTTATATAATTATGTATATATAATAAATATATATAAATATAAATATAGTAAATGTATTCATTATTTATGTAAATTTATTATAAAATTAATAATTATTTAAATATATATAATTATTTGTTTATAATTATATAAATATTTTAAAAAAATATTTATTTATATAAAATTATAAATATATAATTTTAAAAATATAGAATGTACATTTTGAAATATATTTATTTACGAATATATTTATTTATAAATATTTTTTATAAATATTTTTTAACCTTATTAATGAATATCTAATTTTAAGCGTATGCATGTTAAAACTGAGTGAAATTGAATAAATTAAAAATAAGTACACATTAATAATATAGAAAAAATGGATAAGTTTTCTATGTTTGCATTGAATATAAAAATGCATTAATTACATATATGTGAAATCAATATAACACACATTTGATCTATTCTAAATTGAAAAATCAAACGACATTTAATTATATGTCCATTACTTTATATGATTAGTCAGTATTTTTAATTCATATTATGTTTTATTTATTAACCATTATTCACTAAATATATGACTATTTAATATAAGGTGCATAAATATTTTTAATATATAAATCATATTTATTTACATTAATATATATATCTATATATTTAATATATAATATTTATTAACATTATCAATAATCATCTAATTAATAAAATGTTTAATATTTTTCTCAATTTACTTTTTTTTAATTTTATTTTTTTTAATTTTCATTTTACATATCTATATATTTAAAACATAATATTTATTAGTATTTATAATTTATACATACTATAATCAATTTATTCATTTTTATCAATAATTATTTAATTAAAAAAATTTGTTATATTTTTTTAACAAACACATTTTTATTTTTTTATATATTTAATTATTTCATTTTAATTATTTGGACCATTATTTGTGCTAAACAGGCACTGATAAAGGACTCCTTTCTGTGTGCTAAAAATATAGCACTGATAAAGGGTACCCTTTATCATCACTAAAAATAAATTGCTGATAAATAGTACCCTTTATTTGTGAAAAAAATAAAGCACTGATAAATGACACCCTTTATCATTGCTAAAAATAAAGTACTGATAAATACCATCACTATTGAATGCCTATTTTGTAGTAGTGTGTGGACCCTTCTAAGATAATGAAAATTGATGACTAACCTAGACCAATATCTATAATATAGATCAATAGTTTCCTTAGACTAGCTGGGTATTACCAATGATTTGTGAGAAACTTCTCATGACTATCAAACCCACTAATTGAGATAACTTGGAAGGGAGTAAAGTTTGTCTTGATAAGTGAATTTGAAGAGAGATTTAAGGAATTTAAAATGAGGCTTATCACTACACCAATCCTCACACTGCCCTTAGGTAGAGAGAATTTTATGGTATATAATGATGATTCCAAGAAGGATTTGGAATGCGTACTAATGAAAAACAAAAAAGTGATATCCTAAACCTCAAGGAAATTAAAATATCATGAGAAGAACTATCTAACACATGATCAAAAGTTAGATCCAGTGATATTTGTGCTGAAAATCTGGCAACATTATCTCTATGGGGAGAAGTGTGGAATATATACGGATCATAAGAGATGAAAATATATAATCCCATAGAAGGATTTTAATACATTCCTATGAATATGGTTAGAGTGAATCAAGGACTATGATAGATCAATAAATTACCATCATGGTAAAGAAAACAAAGTGGAAGATACTTTAAGTAGAATAGATCTAAAAAATTTATCAATGATGAGAATTGAGAAGGATCTAATTTTGTTATACTTGAAAAGGATAGACATGGGAAACATAAAGGAAGGGACAAAATCATTCCTTTCTCAAATTTTACTCAACCATCTATTATAGAGAAGATAAAGGATACTCAATGAGATAGTGTAGAAACTCAGAAAAGGTTGAAGCAATAAAGAGTTCAAAATTGATGAATAAGGAGTTATAAAATTTAGGCCACGACTATGTGTACCATTGAATCCTGGTACAAATAAGTAGTTTTTGAATGATTAACATAGCACACCCTTCTACATCCACCCAAGTAGCATGAAGATGTATCAATATCTCTGAGGGCATTGTTGGTGGGACAATATGAAGAAGAAGATCACGAAATATACATCAAAGCTTTTGGTATGTTATTAATTGAAGGATGAAATTAATAAGTTTAAATGGATGATGCAACCATTACCCATACCTATATAGAAAAGAGAAAACATCACCATGAACTTTTTCACTGGTCTTCTAAATAAAACGTGAATAAATAATGTTATATGGGTTACAGTGGATCATATTACAAAGAATAATCACTTCATTATAGTTTGAGAGGACTTATCACTCGATCAAATTTCAAGGATATAGATCAGAGAGGTCGTGAGGCTATATGGAACACCACTCTTTATGGTATTTTACTATGATCTAAGATTTACCTCCAAGTTATGGAAGAGTCTCCAACAATCTCTAAATACTCAGTTGAACTTTAGTATGGATTATCACCCCCAATTTGATAACCAATTTGACTAGACTGTCCAGGAATTAGAATATTTTTTGAGAGCATGCTTGATGGAATTTAAAGACATATGTGATCAATATCTTCCTATGGGAGAGTTCTCATGCAATAATAACTTTCAATCAAGCATCCAAATGGCTCCTTATACAGCCCTTTATGGGAAGAGATATAAAACAACTATGTGTTGGGATAAAGTTTTTGAACAAAAGATATCAGGACCTGAAATAGTTAAGGAAATGGTAGAAAACATCATGACCATTTAATAATACATCAAGGATTCTTAGATTCGACAGAAGTGTTATGCTAACAATCTTCAAGGAGTACTGGAGTTTGAGGTCATAGATAAAGTGTTTAAATACATATATCCATGGAAGAAAGTCATGATATTTGGAAATAATGGTAAGATAGGTCCTATGAACTTTTCCCCCTTTGAGATTCTTGATCTCATTGGATTTGTGGCTATCAAACAACACTCCCACAAACCCAATCTCAAGTACACAATCTATTGCACATTTCTCTCTTTGGGAAGTACACACCAAGTCCATCACATGTATGAATTCAGATAAGGTATAGATAGAAAATGATCACTCTTATGAGGAGAATCTAGTGAAGATATTACCCCATACAGATATAGTTACAAAGAACATGATAACTCACCTAGTCAAAGTATTATGGAGAAAACATAAATACAATAAGGAAATATGGGAACTAGAGGAATGATTAAAGCAGAATCACCCTCACTTGTTCTAACCTTTCTATGTAATATGAAATTTCAAAGGTAAAATTTCTTAATGGGGAAGAATTTAACACCCTAATATTGTAAATGAACATGATATTTGATAGCGTATTCAACATGGAACACCAAGCTTAAACGAACCAAGAAATATTATTATGGTTATAACCTAACCATTATATTTGAAGGTATAAATGGGATTGAACATATTATGAAATATATATATATATATATATATAAAGGCTATAATCAATAAAAAATTCTTTATCGAATACTATTAAATATGAACCTATTCATTTTTATAGGCATTTTATTTACAAAAAAATACACTTTCTTCAAAAATGATTTTTTTATTTTTATGAGAAAATATTATAATTAAATTTAAAAAAAATTTGAAAATTAATTTTATAAAATAAAATAATTTTTTGGAATCAGCAATTTAAAATTATATTAGAGAAATTTTTTGGGTTTTTCTAAAAATATTTTTTTTTTCAATGAAAAGTGAAAATACAAGTTTTTATTAAAAATTGTATTTTATTTTCATGTATTACATTGTAAAATTATATTTTGGATTAGTTTTAAAATTTAATCAGTTCATTTTGATTAAAAATAATCAAATTATGATCATTTTAATGAACTTTATACTTGAATGTGGTATAAAAAACAATTTTTGTACTTAAAAGGCATTTTATAAAAAATCCATTTTTCATTGATTTTTTAATTTTTTCTTAAATTAATTGGATACACTTATATAAATAAATTATTTAAAATTTTATTCCATATTAAGAATTAGTATTTCCAAATTTTTTAAATAGTTACCTTTTATTTTTTTCATTATGAATAGTACCATAGTAAATAATTGTCATTATGAAAAGGGTGCATCGAGTAATTAATGTTAAAAATAATATGATAAAGCCTAATAAATGACCATAACACTTGATTTTATTCTATTTTATGCATTTAGTTTGTCTTTTTTTTATCCAAATTTACAAAATATGGAAACTTGGTGGCATATATCTTTGATTATTTTTACTTTTATAATAATTAAGTAAAAGATAAAGTCAAAAATGTCACTTTCTTTCTCTAAATTTCTATAATATTTTGTAAAAAGAAGAAAGAAAACTTATTTTATCTTATAAATAATTATTTGAAATACAGATATATTTTTAGCATGATATTTGGTTTTGATTTTTATATATGAAATAATTACCTTAAATGCTTTCAAAACACCGACATAATATTTATTCAATTAATAGAAAAATAAAACAAATAAATTTAAAAAACATTAAAAGTAATATAATTTGAATGAATTATTATTTTCTATGAATATTTTAATTAAGAAAAACATATTATATAGTTTTTAATGGATTTTATTCAAGTTTAATTATTGACATGTTGGTTTCAAAGTCAAATTAAATAAATAGTTTCAAAAATGACATTAATATTATTTTATAATAAATAATATTTTATGAAATAAATTAAAATTCCTAAAAATTATATATTTTTTCACATGATTGGTATATGTTTTTAAATATTAACTATGTTCAATTTATGGTCCAATTTTCCATTTATACTATGTATATCAACCCCTAAAGAGTAAAAAAACATTGTTATCATGATAATTGTCAAAAAGAGATAGCATGAGTTGAAACAAAGCGATAAGAGTAAAACAATAATCTAAAATTTTCAAAATTTTATGATCGTATTTAGACCCTTCTTCATATTATCTTATTATTATATTAGTATGGAGACTTTTTCCACAAAATATAATTTATAAAAATTTAATATTTTAAGTAATTCCAAGAGTGTCCCACCCCTCCCTTGTTGAAGGGAACCTCCTCTTCTATTTTCTATGCACTTCAAAAGCCTTTTAGTTCATCCAGTACCTACCCATATACCTTCCTCACATACCTACTAATATTACAGAGGTATTATTTTGGTCATAATACCAACCTTATAGGGATTAAGGTGTAAATAAAAGGAAGTTTTCCAAAGAAGAGGTATAATCTCTAACTGAACGTTTTAGTTTTATTTCATCTTATACCACTTTAAAATATTATTCAAACATTATGAAATAATAAAACCAATATCTTATATATATTGAGATTTTATTATTATAATTAAATTTCTTACATCCGTCTCCTCTTCCATCAAATGTTAAATGAAATCATCATTCGTGTGTATGGTGGACTACTACATTGTGAATCGATATAATTAATTTTTAATCACCACCTCTCATAGAAGGTTATAATGAAAGATTTAATAAATATATATGATATTTATAACATTATTATGATTATAGAAATTTATGTTATTATTTGACTTTATTTTTTTTTCTATCCATCAAAAATGAAAATAGCGTTCATGCATACGTACGACCTATCATCTCCATGAATAATGAAATTCATATTTTTATCACTAAATTTTATGGATAACTCTAAATATATATATAATGAATATATATTATGTTAATATCATGGTTAAAATTTTTTATATGATGAGACGTTGAACAATGTATAAATATTGATATTGTCGAACCAAAACATGCATGAAAAAATGAAGCAGTTATCACCCAGAATAGTGATTTTATTAAAGAATTATTTATAAACGGGTGGTAAGATGTTATATGAAAATAATATTTTTAATTATATATATTATAATGGTTCTATAATACATTTATAATTAATCTATATTTATTGTACAATAGTTTTAACACATATGAATACAGATGATATTTAAGGTAAGAGATATCTCTGAACCACCCTTTTTCTTTAGGCTATGACCATTCTCTCTAACTCAGTTTCTCTCTCACTTTGATGTTATGTATTGCTTCTAAAGTCTGTATATATTTCTCTTACATATATACCTATCACGATCTTACTATTTTTGGTGAGATTTTATGTTTTTATTTTGTTTTATTGTTTTGTTAAATTGTAATTTCTTTATTTAAAAATAATTTATTTTTTATTATTTTTATTATATTATTTTTATTCATTTAAATTTAATTTTTTTGTGTTAATATTTTAAATATTTAAATTTTAATTATAATTTTTTTACTAATTTTGTTAAATAAAATCATAGCACTAATATTTTATCACTTACATAAATTATTTTATTTTAATTTTTATAAGTTTTTTAGTTTTGTATAATTATTATTATAATTTTAAAAATACAAATTTTATATCTTGTAATTTTTATAATTTTAAACCACATATTTTATTTTATGTTAAATTTATTATTTTTTAAGAATATTGAATATATATATATATATAAAATATAATACATATAGTCATCTTATTTACTACACATACACCCTTATACTGGTTCTTTTTCTCCATACCAGCTGCTTTAGAACCAAGATCCTTCACCAGCTTGTTAGTGTGACACCAACACTAGGCAATGCCGCTACAACAACAACATCCAAAACCTTTATTCGACCTGTAGTGCATCACCATGGAAACACTGATGTTATTAACATTTTCGTGAGTTATTATATACTCCCTTTACTGATTTTATATGAAATGTGCATAATTTGTGTGAAATATTAATGTTTTAATATTAAGTATAATTTTTGAGCATTTTTAGAATTTTTCCAACTTAGCTAGTTTACTGGTTTAATAATAAATATCACTATACTGATCCAAATTGTGCGTTTCTTGTTTTTTATGATTCTCTGTTAAATATTCAACATTTTATTAGAAGGTACCATGAGCCAATTCTTCCATTTGAAGGGTCATATGGTCCTCACAAACAACACCAAAGAATCTGTGAAGAAACTAGACTATTCATGAAGATTGATTTACTAGTATAAATAAAGAAGTCCAAATTACATTATTCTACACCATAGTTTGTGGGACAATTTACAGAGTCCAGGATATAAAATTCAAGGCCTAAAAATAAAAAATGGGCCCAAATGATGCAATGAAATCCAGCCCACCATTCTGGCCGAGAAATAAAATCAGCACACAAATATTGACATTTTTCCTGATGTGGACATCCATTCGAGCTGAAATTTTGTAGTGTGAAAGAGGAGATATGTTTGGACAACTCTATTTAAGAAATAATTTTTATTTTAGGGCATATTACTATTCCAAAACCCATTCACGTTATGGTCTTTGAAAAAGTCTGGATTGAAATGGAAAGATCATAATTATTTAGTAAACCCACAATAACCTTTGATCCATAAGTCAAATGGACGCCAAAGTTTCACAGTCGACAGAGGACTTTTATATATACAACTTTTAAGAAGGAGATATTTCATGATTCGGCTGTATGAATGTCCAAATCGGCGAGCCAAGTGGAGGGGTAATTCTGGAATGCAAACAGTCCGCCACCTTGGGCTATTAATACATCCCCTCCTCTCCTTTCAAAGGGGTTGGAATTTCAGAATAGATGAGGATCAATTGGCACGACCAAGTCTCTAAAAAAGGCCTGGGAGGACATTCCAAACTCAAGTTTTCACTTGAGATACCCTTCCTCGTCTCTTTCATTTCATTTGCTTTTGTGTTCTTTTTCATTTGAAATGTTGTAAGTGCTTGTTTTGTAATTATGTTTTAATGAATGTATCTTCTTCAATATCTCTTACTCTCACCCACCTTCTGTAGTTTAATATTAATGTTCTCAAAATATCCTAAATCAAGTTAAAATACATTATCTTATTTTGCTTCCTCATTCAATCTAAATTCTATATTTAACAATTTTTTCATCGTTTGTGTGTGTGTTCGGCGCACTACTCTTATCTTGTCCCTTTCTTTTTCTTCTCTTCATAATTCATCACCATAAAAATATGTTACCAGATTAATAAACATATTAATGGATGAGTAAATATCTCATTTGGGGAAGTTATAATTTAGGTATGTTAAGCAATTGAGTGATTTTGCTCGATTAGTATTCGTTGAATTAATATTGTGTATGTTGGACTTAGCATGTCATGGATTAATGACTTGTTTTGTTAACGCGTGGTTTCCATGGATTATTGGAACCATAAATATACTACCATAAACAATATATGATCAAGATTAGAATCCTAAGTTAAGTTAAGATTTGGATTAAACCCTTTACACTTGGGAATTCCAATCAATGTCAACTTGTGACATGGGTGTTAATTTAAATGCAATATAAAGCAAAGCTCAAGGATATCGCAAGCTTAACTACCTAATGATGAACTCACCCCAATATTTATCAAATTATTAAATCAATCTTAATCAATCAATCATTTCATTTAATCTATGAAAACAAACCTCCCAATCAAAATACAATCAACTAAAAACAAACAACTATTACAAAGTATCATCGCCGAGGATTCGACCCGAGTGCTGATATACACATTAGCAGAGCACCGGAACCTTGATCGGTCGACAGGTGACAATCAGCCGTGCATTTCAAATGGCACTGTTGCCAGGGATGGTTCTTTAAGTAGTCATTAGTTTCTGTTTATTGTAATAAAAAACCAAAAAAACAAAATTTAAAAAAAATTTAAAAAAATACAAAGAAAAGCCCGTCTTCTCATAAAAATCATAAACGGAAAACATACAGAGTAAAACCCATTTTCCTCTTTCTTTAAAAATATCTCTGAATACCCTGTAGCCTCCCAAAAAATCCCTCAGATTTTTTTGACCCTGAAATTAAGAGAACACTTCTCCAACTTAGGAGGAACATAAGAGATAATCAAATAATTTAAGAACCAGTCCTTGTCCAACCAGTTGAATTAGAAATGGCCAATCCTAGGGAAAAACCCTTAAAGAACTTGCTGCCCCTGATATTAATTACCAACCTATTGGTATTAAATATCCAAACATAGAAGCTGACTTCGAACTCAAATCAGGTTTGATTAATATTCCCCCTCATTTCCACGAGCTAGCCGGTGAGGATTCACATCTCCACCTTAAAGAGTTCCAAGTGGTGTGCTCTACCATGAAGCCTCAAAGGGTTTCTGAAGAACAAATCAAACTTCGATCATTCCCTTTCTCCCTAGCTGACACTACTAAGTCATGGATTTACTACCTACCTCCTGGTTCCATAACCACATGGAATGACATGAAGTGACTCTTCTTAGAGAAATTCTTTCCTGCTTCTCGTACTTCTTCTATCCGAAAGGAAATAAGTGGTATACATCAATTCACAAGTAAATCACTCCATGAGTACTGGGAGAGGTTCAAAAAGCCTGTGGAAACCTGTCCACACCATCAAATCCCTGACCAAATCTTGATCCAATACTTCTATGAGGGGTTATTGGCTATGGAGAGAACTCTCATAGATGCTGCAAGTGGAGGTGCTCTTGTCAATAAAACTCTTGCAGCAGCAAGAGATCTCATAAGTAACATGGCTGCAAACACACAACAATTCCATACTTGAGCACATGCTCAAGTCAAACAAGCCCAAGATAATCAATCTATTGATCCGAACAAGATTACTGAGTGGATGAGTGAACTTACAGGTCTTGTGCGACAACTAGCTGTGGCTACCAAATCCCCAACCTCGTCTTCTCCACAATCAATGTTTCCTAGACCTGTCAAAAACTGTGGAATCTGCAACTCTCCACCTCATCCAACTGACACATGCCCACAAATTTAGGAGGATCAATCCGATTCATCTAGATTAATGGAGCTCAATGCAGTATATACTCATCAGAATACCAATCCTCAACTATCATGTCAGTTTGTTAGAAACTTCAACCAACCTCACTCTGATCCCTTCTCTTCTTCCTATAACCAAGGCCATAGGTATGGTAATACCATATCTCATCCTCCTCAATTACTTCCTCAAAACCAAAACCAGTTTCAATATGGTCAAGGCGTTGGTAACTTCCAACAACCTTATCCTTTTATTCCTCAACCTCAAAGGAACAATCCTCCTCCTGGATTCCATTATCCTAGTGAGCCTTCCCAATTCCAAAACCAATACAATCGCTTTCCCAAGAACCAAAATCAAGGTAATCCCAATTTGGGACAAGCCTCTTCTTCCAAGAAACCACGGGAAAGTGCAGTGGAAGATCTTTCCACCTTCACACGTTCAAGCCTCAAGAACATTGAAACCCAAATTGGTCAACTAGCATCCCACCTTAGTCAACAGCAACCATCTAATTCTTCCCAACTTCCAGCTCAACCATTACCCAACCCCAAGGGTTATGTAAGTGAAATTGCACTTAGATCGGGAAATAAAATTTCTATGCCTCAAGATAAGTCTTCCAACCCTCCTTTGAATGTTGACCTAGAAAATGAAAAGAAAAAAGAAAATTGAAAAGGAATCTGATTCCATTCCATCACCTCCTTCCATTCCACTTAGGAATCCAATTACTTTTCTACAAGATGTTTTTAAGCCAAATAAGTCCTTTGAACCTGATCCTGAAATTCTCAACATGTTTAGACATGTTGAAGTCAACATTCATCTCTTAGATTCCATCAAACAAATTCTTAAGTATGCCAAGTTTCTTAAGGAATTGTGCACCCACAAGAGGCAACTTAGGACCTTTGAAAATATTTCCACCCAGCATTCTATTCCCATAAATTGAAAAGATCTAGGGACCTTTACAGTTCCATGCCAAATTGGAAGTTCCAACTTTGATGATGCACTCATAGACCTAGGATCCTCAATTAATGTCATGGACAAATCCTTATTCTCTAACCTTGGTCTAGGTCCCTTACATCCAACAGGTGTTGTTATTCAATTATCCAATCGAAGCATAGCCAGTCCTGAGGGAATAATTGATAATGTCCTTGTCCGATTCAATGATATTATCTTCCCTGCTGATTTCTATGTCCTTGACATAGAAGGTGAGACAAACTCTTCTCGATCTCCCCTAATTCTAGGAAGACCATTCCTCATGACTATGAGAACCAAGATTGATTTCCATTCAGGCATCTTATCCATGGAATTCGGTGACCAGCTGGTCAAGTTCAATATTTTACAACCAATGCGATACCCATATGAGGATCACTCTTCATTCTCAATCCATGCTTTTGAGGACACTTCTAAGAGTCAATTGAACCCCAATACACCATGTTCTTCATGTTCTAATGACAAATGATCTTTTGAAATTTGCACCATGATTAACAAATTCATAAATGGTGAAGTTGATGTGGAACTCTCATTCATAGACTCCATCAATCTAGAAGAACTTGAAAACTATCTTGAATCCCACATCAACTCTGATCTCTACTGCTCCACCTTGGACAATATTAAAGAAAATGAATTTGAAGAAACTGAAGTCCCTTCCTCCATTCCTGAGTTGTCTAACCCACAAATGAAAGATGATATTGATATGAAGCCTCTTCCTGAACACCTGAAATATGCATTCCTTTTCCATGATCACTCTTATCCTGTAATTATCACGTCTTCAATTACCGAAACTGAGGAGTCCAAACTTGTTCAGGTGTTAGAGAAAAAAAAAGGCCTTAGGGTGGACCCTAGATGACATACCAAGAATCAACCCTGCTCTTTGCATGCATCACATCCATCTTGAGGAATCATCCAAACCAATTAGACAACCACAAATAAGACTCAATACACTCATACTTGAGGTAGTTAGGGAAGAGATCACAAAACTTCTCCAAGATGGTATTATCTACCCAATTTATGATAGTGAATGGGTTAGTCCAATTCAAGTTGTACCTAAGAAGGGTGGGATAACTGTTGTCACAAATGAACATGAAGAGGTAGTCACAAATCGAGTGAAAAACAAATGGCATGTGTGCATTGACTATAGGAAATTGAATGTTGAAACAAGAAAAGATCACTACCCTCTTCCATTCCTTGATCAAATTCTATAAATATTAGCCATAAAGTCACACTATTGCTTTCTTGATGGATACACCAGCTATTTCCAAATCCCAAATGCACCTCAGGACCAAGAAAAGACTACTTTCACATGCCCCTTTGGAACATATTCATATAGGAGAATGCCTTTTGTCCCTTTTAATACTCTTGTAACATTCCAAAGGTGTATAATGAGTATCTTTTCTGAATTCATTAAAAACTGCATGGAAGTCTTCATGGATAACTTCACCATTTATGGTGAGTCATTTAAATCTTATTTGAATTCACTCTCTATAGTCCTCCAAAAGTGTGTCAAGTGTAACCTTGTGTTAAATTTTGAAAAATGTCACTTCATGGTTACAAATGGGATTGTTCTAGGGCACATAGTTTCAAAAGATGGGCTTGAAGTCGATCCTTCCAAAATTAAAGTGATCCAATCACTTCCTCAACCCACTTCTGATTGAGACATCTGTTCATTTCTTGGTCATGCCGGTTTCTATCAGAGATTAATCCATAACATCAGTAAAATTTACCTCCCACTCACTCGGTTGCTCCAAAATGATGTCCCTTTCCATTTCAATGAGGTTTGCAAGAGAGCCTTTTTTGAACTCAAAACAGCTCTAACATCTGCCCCAAAAATCCAACCCTCGGATTGGTCCTTACCATTTGAGTTGATGTGTGATGCTTCTGATAGATCTGTTGGGGCTGTTCTTGGTCAAAGAAGAGAAAATATTCCTCATGTCATCTATTATGCCTCAAAAACATTGGATGAAACTCAATCTCACTACACTGTCACTGAAAAGGAACTTTTAGAAGTGGTTTTTTCCTTAGATAAATTCCGGACCTATCTCTTAGGTGCCAAAATCATCATCTTCACAGACCATTATGCTATAAATTTCTTACTCAAGAAAAGTTATTCCAAATCGAGGCTAATAATATGGATCCTAATGCTCCAAGAGTTTGACCTTGAAATAAAAGATAGACCAGAAAATGAAAACCCTGTGGCTGATCACTTGAGTAGAATTTCGAATTCTTCTCATTCTGAAATCATCGATCCTGAATTCCCCACTGAGCACCTTTCATATCTCACTCCAAAAATACCACGGTATTCCCCAATTTTAAATTACTTGGTTTCTGGTGTTTTTCCTGAAAAGTTATCAAAAGAATATAAAATAAAGTTGAAAAGTGATTCAAAATACTATTTTTGTGAATAAAATAAACTTTGGAAAACTGGGGCTAACATGGTAATAAGGAGATGTGTCGATGAAAATGAACATTCTTCCATATTATAATTCTATCACTCACTTCCCAAAGGTGGCCAATTTTGACCACAAATGACCTCCCGAAAGGTCCTAGACTCTGGATTCTTATGAACTTCACTCTTAAAAGACTCACATGAGTTCTGTCAATCATGTCCCACTTGCCAAAAGTTTGGCACAATTTTAAAGAGAAATGAAATGCCCCAAAAGCCTTTAATTATTTGTGAGATTTTTTTATGTTTGGGGCATCGATTTCATGGGATCATTTCCCCCTTCCAATGGATTCTCATACATCCTTCTTGCGGTTGATTATGTTTCTAGGTGGGTCGAGTCCAAACCCACTAGAAAGGATAATTCACATACTGTTAGTGAGTTTCTAAAGAAACACATCTTCCACAGATTTGGCACACCACGTGCCTTGATTAGTGACTTAGGAACCCATTTTGTAATAAAACCATGGAATCTATTTTGAAAAAGAATGGGGTTGTATATAAAACTTCAACTGCATATCACCCCCAAACAAATGGAATGGCTGAACTTTCGAATAGAGAAGTGAAAAAGAGTTCTTGATAGAATTGTAAAACCCACCAGAAAAGACTGGCCTAAAAGACTTGGTGAAACACTTTGGGCTTATCGAACTGCCTATAAAACACCCACTGGGATGTCTCCTTTTAGGATAGTTTTTGGTAAAACATGTAATTTTCCAGTTGAAATCCAACATAAGTCATTTTGGGCAGTGAAAACTTGTAATTTTGATCTTGAAAAATCTGGTGAAGAAAGTTTGTTGCAATTAGCTAAACTGGAGGAGCTTCGACTTGAATCCTATGAGAATTCCACTATGTACAAAGAAAAGGCTAAGGTACTCCATGACAAACACATCCTGAGAAAGGTATTCCATGAAGGTGAAAAGGTATTGATTTTCAACTCTCGATTTCATCTTCACCCAGGTAATCTTAATTCCCGTTGGGAAGGTCCTTTTGTTATTACTAATTTTTACTCATTTGGTGTATTGTAAGTCCAAGACCCCTCTTCCAAAATGAAATTCATGATTAATGGACATCGGTTAAAGCATCACCATGAGAGGATGCACAATCCTGGATCAACATCGACTTCCATTGGATCCCCAACTTCTGTAGTCGACCCTCCACTAGATGGAGATGGTGACCCGCCAAATCCAAACTAGGGGGCACCTATTTCCCTTTAACTCTCTCTATATATCTTCCTCTCTCTAACCTTTTCTTCCTCCTCCTCCGTCTTTCATTTTTTTTACCACTTTCTTTTTCAAAACCTTTATTTTTCTCTTTCTCTTTTCTGTGAGTGTGTCTTTATTAAAAACTAAAAAAAACAAACAAAAAAAGAATCATAATAAAAAAAAGAGTCATGCTTACTCACCATTGAGTTTTTAAATTTTGTCCAAACTTTTTGGGGAGTCAACATGCATGTTTTCATCTCAAAAAGTTTGTATTTTCATTGTGACTTTGGATAAAGAATAGTGTGTCAAAACCAACAAATTTTGAATGCTCAATTTTTGATTTGGAAAATGATTTTCCCCAACCGTGAGAACCAACATTAGCTTTTATGCCAAGTCCACCTATGACCATCTTTTCAAAATGTGTTTATTCACCTCTATTTTTGAATATTGAGTTTGTGGACCTTCGAGCTGAATTCCCTACTTTAGTGTGCATTAATATGATAGAGGCATTTTTCTGAACCACATGAGAATTATAATAGCCAAATAGCCTCCCATTAACCATACATTACTCCTCCTTTTGAAAGCCTCTTCGTTCCTATGAAAAACGTTTCCCTGATAGACACATTACAATCCCAATACCATTTCCCACCCAATATCAACATGGGTTTTCTTTGCATAATTTATTTGAAATTTAAGTATGGGGGGGAATGTATTTCATTTTGGGTACCCTTTTTTGATGTCACTATATTATCTCATGCTTGAGGGAAAGCAACATTTTAAGTGTGGGGGAGAGGTTGTAATTCAGTGAGTTTTGGGAATGTATGTATGTTTATAAAATCTTGTACATATATTTTTGCAAAGTGTTCAAAAAAATCAAAAAAAAAATGAAAATAGTAATGGGTTGTGTCTTGGGTAGGTAAAAAATCACTATTTCTCAACCTTTGATCTTATTATAACTATTACAATTAGTGTCATGGGGAGATCAATCATGGGTTGGGATATGAGTGTGAGATCTTTTCCAAGTTCAACTTTTGAAAAAGGAGAAAAAAAAGAAAGAGAATAAAAAAGGAATACTTGCATTATATTCTTATGTCATTGAGAGAAGTTTTGTGGTTTTTAAATATTTCATCTTCTCACCCCCTTCAAATTTTAGTCCTCTATTGTGGATTTCTTCACACAATCATTCCCTTATAAGTATCTATTTTCATTTCCTTCCATGTTTTATTTCAAAAAAAAATGTGCATTGCTTTTTCTATATTGGTGTTTTAACCCTCTTCTTCTCTCTCTTGGACATTATATTCCTACCGTCCCATATCCATAGAAAAACCCCTTAAAAAGACCTCTTGATTATTGTGCACTTTGGATAGGGATTTTAAGTTGAGAGCTCTTTCAAACTCTAAGATTTTTACTTTTGGTTGGTGAAAGAGTGAACCTCCACAAATGAATTTTATCATCTTGAGAGGTATGAGTTTTGAGGGTCCACATTTTCCATTTCTAAATTTGAGCATGAAAAAAATGAATTAGTTTTGGAACATTGTTTCTGTAACAAATTGTGGTGGAATTCAAAATGGATGAGTGAAATAGTCTAAACCTCCCCTCATTAGAGAAAAACAATTAATATTTGTTGGTGAGTGAAAATGATTTTTTCATGTTTTTATATTTGTTGCACATGAGGACATGCACAAAACTAAGTGTGGGGGAGTTGATGCTATTAATATTTTCATGACTTATTATATACTCAATTTACTGATTTTATATGAAATGTTCATAATTTGTGAGAAATATTAATGTTTTACTATTAAGTATAATTTTTGATCATTTTTAGAAGTTTTCTAATTGAGTTAGTTTACTGTTTTAATAATAACTATCACTATACTAATCCAAATTGTTTGGTTCTTGTTTTGTAGGATTATCCTTTAAATATTAAATATTTCATTAGTAGGTACCATGAGCCAATTATTCCATTTGAAGGGTCATATGGTCCTCACAAACAAGACCAAAGAATCTATGAAGAAACTTGACTATTCATTAAGATTGATTTACTGGGATAAACAATGAAGTCCAAATTCAATTATTATCCACCATATTTCGGGGGACAATTTAAGGATTCCAGGATAAAAACTTCAAGTCCTAATAATAACAAAAATGGGCCCAAATGATGCATTGAAATCCATCCCACCATTCTGGATGATAAATAAAAGTAGAACACAAATATTGACATTTCTCTTGATGTGGACAACCATTCGAGATGATATTTTTAAGTGTGAAAGAAGAGATATGGAAAGACAACTCTTTTGAGGAAATGATTTTTATTTGAGGGCATCTCCCTATTACAAAACCCATTCACATTATGGTCTTTGAAAAAGTCTGGATTGAAATGGACAGATCAGAATTGTTTAGTAAGACTACCATAACCTTTTCTCCATAAGTTCAATGGATGCCAAAGTTTCATAGTAAACAGAAGACTTTTATATATATAACTTTGAAGAAGGAGATATTTCATGATTTGGCTTTATGAATGTCCAAATCAGTGAGCCAAGTGGAGGGGTAATTCTGGAATGCAAACAGTCCACCACCTTGGGCTATGAATACATCCCCTCCTCTCCTTTCAAAGGGGTTGGCATTCCAGAATAGAGGAGGATCAGTTGGCATGAAAAAGGCTCTGAAAAAGGCCAGGGAGGAAATTCCAAACTCAAGTTTTCACTTGAGATACCCTTCCTCCTCTCTTTCATTTCATTTAATTTTGTGTTCTTTTTCATTTGAAATCTTGTAAGTCTTTGTTTTGTAATTATGTTTTAATGAATGTCACTTCTTCAAAATATCTTACTCTCACCCACCTTATGTAGTTTAATATTAATTTTCTTAAAATAACCTAAATCAATTTAAAATTCATTCTCTTATTTTTCTTCGTCATTCAATCTGAATTCTATATTTAACAATTTCTTCATCGTTTGTGTGTGTGTTCGGCGCACTACTCTTATCTTGTCCCTTTCTTTTTCTTCTCTTTATAATCCATCACCATAAACATATATTAACAGATTAATAAACATCTTAATGTCTGAGTAAATATCTCAATGGGGGGAGTTATAATTTAGGTATGTTAATCGATTGAGTGCTTTTGCTCGATGAGTATTCGTTGAATTAACATTGTGTATGTTGGACTTAACATGTCATGGATTAATGACTTGTTTTGTTTAACGCATGGTTTCCATGGATTATTGGAGCCATAAATATACTACAAAAAACAAGATATGATCAATATTAGAACCCATAGTTAAGTTAAGTCTTGGATTAAAGCCTTGACACTTGGGAATTCCAATCAATGTCAACTTGTGACATGAGTGTTAATTTAAATGCAATATAAAGCAAAGATCAAGGATATCACAAGATTAACTACCTAATGATGAACTCACCCCAATATTTATAAAATTGTTAAATCAATCTCAATCAATCAATCATTTCATTTAATCTCTGCAAACAAACCCCCAATCAAAATACAATCAACTAAAAATAAACGACTATTAAAAAGTATCATCGCTGAGGATTCGACCAGAGTACTGCTATACACATTAGTAGAGAACCGGAACCTTGACCAGTCGATAGGAGACAATCGGCTGTGCATTTCAAACACCATGTGAGTAATGAAACACTGGTATTTCTCTTCGCCTCCACCATCAGCACAACACCATGCTTCGACTTCTCATCCCAATAGTAGGATGCCAAGTTCCCCTCCAACCTACCATGAGTATAGAAAATTGACCTTGGGAAGGTGTTAAAGTTATTTTGAGTACCTACCATGATTTTAAGAGTACCAAACCTTCATACATACCATTATTTCTTCCAATATACAATGAGTTCAATTTCATGTTACCAAAAAGGTAAAGTGAACTTACCACAAAGTATACCGATGATGTGATGAATTTATTCACACGATAAATATTAAAACCATGGGAATATGTTCACATGCTTATTATGTTTCACAATTATTATAATACATGATAGAAAAAATTTATAACTACCAGTATAAAAATTTTATAAGTAACATTTTTATCCCTATGTTGAAGTTATTGTCAAGGAACTCTATGTTTGAGTAAAAGTATAGTTTAGCAAACCTGTGTTTACGGAAAAATTATGGTTCATGATCCAAATGTTATTAATTTTATACCTATATTACAAAATGATCCCAATGTTTTTAAGTTTATACCTATTTTAGAAAATGATCGGTATTTTTTTAATTTTTATCCCTACATTGGAAAATAATCCTTTTATTGTTATGTTTATCCCTACATTTGAAAATGATCCCAACATTTTTTCAAATCTTGAACCCAATTTTATTGTAACTGAAGAAACTTCTATATGCTATTATGCCCTAAGTTTATTATATTAATAACTTTAAGTTTATTATATTAATTTTAATAATTATATTCTTTTTTAAATTAAATTTGTTATATAATAACAATGTTATAAACCTTTGAGTAGAAAAACGTTGGGAACATTATTATGGAAATAATAATTCTCATAATAATTATTTTATGACCTGTTTTATATATCTTTTGAATTATTAAATTACTGAAAGCATGTTTATCTACTTTTTAAAGTTTTATTCATTTTAATAATTCTTATTTATCTTAAAAATCACATTCGAAGTGTTTCCATGCTATTTCATTCAAGAATAAAAGAGTGTGAAGATTCTCTATGTATGAACATGATAATTAAACTATTGGTAATTGAAATATTTTCAATGTTTATTAGTTTCTAACATCAGTTTTTGTGAGTAGATATTGAAAAACTCCAAGATCTTAGAGTTAATCACATGAAATTAACCATTTCAATGAAAATCAACAAATTCTATAAAATAAACTTGACAAATTCAATTGAACTAGATTGATGATGATTGACATGATCATATATAAAGAAAAACAAAACATTGATACAAGAATTGTTGAGTGATGAATTTTCACTATGCCTGCTGTTACATTACTGTTATTAGTATGAATTCGTTATTTTGATCATCCACTACCGATGAAATCAAAGATCTAGGGCTATATCGATGTTCATCCCCATCTTCTATACTGACCATCTTAAATTCTGCCTGTTTTTCATCATTGTATTTATTATGTATTCTATTTATTCTTATTAATTTGTTTTAATATTTTTCATCCATAATAATATTAACTAGTATGTTCCTCCTCTCCAAAATAAAGGTTGGTTTTTGACTTATAGATAAAAATTCAGGTTTGTTGTGACTCCTCTAAAAATTTAGTGAGGGTTATACTAATAAGGGAGAAAAATCTACATCTATAATTTGGTTATCACTCCCTATAAAAAGTAATTTATTATTGAATATCAATCTCCTATATGAGTAGAGAATATTGAAGAGTATTCTCAGATCTTGGTGATCTGAAATAAAATAAAAACATCATATGTTCTTGGTTTTATTTTCTATTGTAAAATTAACACTGTTAACTAATATAGTAATTATATTTAATTGATTAAATTTTTAAAAGGACTTTTCACCCCCTCTAGTAAATATTTAAAAAAAATATGACCTAATAGCTGGTATTAGAGCATGCCTAACTAAATGGCCCGAAGGCCTTATTTTTTATTTTATTATGGATAATCCCCCTTTTAAGGGTAGAAGGGGAACCCGAACATGACCCATAGGCCCAAGGCACAAGGCCCTAAAAACCCTCAATACATGATGTATCAGAGCATGGATCCTTTTTAAATATTGGTTATTATGGTTTCATTATCTTTTTGAACTAACCATTATCTTAGAATTGAGAGTCTAAGGAAAGATCCACTACTTTGTTATGCCAAGATGGGAAATTTAGATGATGAATCCCATCAAACCAAATCCCTTAAATGGAAGTGATTATTTTTAAGAGAAGTATCAGATGGAAGTATTTTTTAAAAAATATAGTTCTTCAGTTTTGGGCTATCATTTCAAAACCTTGTAAACCACCAGTTGTAGATTTAGAAACTCTAATAGGAAATGATGTTACAAAATTTATTTTAAACTATAAAGTTATAAATTATCTTTATTTTTATTCAAATAGAAATATGTATATCCATATTTATTAATTTAGAAATGTATATGACATTTTGAATACTTTAAATGTTACTCATCAAGGAATTTATAAGTTACATTGAACCAAGTGGGGAATTCTGGGAGCTGGGTTTCAAGAATACAAAATATTTAATCAATAGATCATAAATGAGATGTACAACATATTCACTAATATTTTAAATATAATGGTAGCCCTTAGAGATACCATGAATAATGATGTTATGATTGAAGGAATACTTCTAGGTCTATCTAAAAGTTGGCACTCAAATAAGGTTATGATTAAAGTAAGTAAAGATTTCACTAAGTATTCAATGAATGAAATGATATGATCACTTATTCAATATGATATAGAGTTGAGGAATGAAAATGGTGTTGAATATTAAAAAAGTAAAGGAATAACTTTACATTTTAATATATATGTTTCTTTTAATTCATTTTATACTGAGTTTTAATAAAGAAAGAAAGATGGAATGATAAATTTTACTAAAGGAGTCTATAAGTACATGGAAGGAAATATAGGTTTTAAAAAATCACCCCTGAAGAGATCATCAAATTGGGTGATAGAATGGTAAGTAAGAAAGGTAAAAGTAGGAAATACTATGTTTTAGAATTTATATGATACGAGTTCAAGAAAAAGGGATATATCAAGTTAGATTTTCCAAAATAGAAACTAGAAGGAAAAGGAAATAAATACAAGAAGAAGTTAAAACGTGAATTTCATGATGGATAAAGTTTCATAGAGGAGTCTGACTCAGGTAGTGATGATTCTAAGAGTGAAAAATAATTGAAAAAACTATTTTTGATGGAAACTAATTTAAATAAGGTAAACACTAATTCTGATTATAATTTCGGTTATGAGTCAAATATGGAAAATGAATTTAAAGAATCAGCTATACAAAATAAAAATTTTCAAAGTGATATTTTGAGAATGAAAGAATTGTATTGTGTATTTAAATGAGAAAATAATAAAGTCAAATAAGAAAATGAAAAACTGAATTTGTTTTTCTATAATTGATATAGAAGAGAAATGGGTTGCATATTCTCAACTGATAAATCTTAAATATGAGAATAAAATAATGAAAGATTTCATGTCAAAAACAAATGAAGATAAAGAAATGATATTTAAATTATTTTTTGATGATTTTGATAAAACTAAAATGGAATTTATGATGCTCAAACATGAAATATAAGAGATTAAAAAATACAAGATCATGTTCAAATATGAAAATATTTGATAACCTAGATGTTATTAAAAAAGACAATGACAAAAATAAATTGGAACTTTCTATATTAAAAGATAACATATCTTTTCTTTTCAATTAACATGACAATTTGATAATATGATGGATATAAACAAACATAATAAAGATAAAACTAGAGTTGGTTATAATAATAAGATTACTAATATGTGTAGAAACGCTTTTGTTAAAGGAAGTAAAGGGAATTTATCAACTTTTACATGATTTAGATATAATATGAAAAGAAATTATGCAAAAAAATATTATTTAATATTTACTCAACCAATATGATATAAAAATAAATTTATTTCTAAGAATCTATCTTATAGATTATGATTCAATAAATTTATTAAATCAGTATTTGTACCTAAATTTTTTATAACTAATCTAGTAGGCCCTAAAATATCTTGGGTACCAAAACAACTATCACCTTTATTTTTTTCAAGAAACTTTTCTAATGAGTTATAAATATACATGGTATATAGAAAACAGGTGCTCCAGATAGTTTATTGGTGATATATATAACTTTTTATGTTTTAATTCAAGTGATGGAGGCACTTTCACTTTTAGTGATCACTCTAGAGACATGGTAAAAGGTTTTGGATAATTATAAAAAATAAAACCTATTATAATTTCTAAAGTACTATGTTTAGAGGGATTAAAACACAATTTAATTAGAATATCAGAACTTTGTGATGATTGAATGAGTGTGAGGTTTAAATATAATAAAATATATTATTTATAAAGACAATACTTTATTATTTTATTCTATTAGAAAATAAAATATATAAGTTATATATTTTTTCAGAAATAATCCAATAAAATGTAAAGTGATTAAATTATATATAAACAGACCATATTATTTGGAACAAAATATTAGGACCTATTCTTCTCCAACAACTGCATAAGTTCTAAAAAAAGGATATGTTAGAACTTCCAAAATTTATAGAAAGTAAGTATTTTGTGTATGATTTTTATCTAAAGGGTAAGCATCAAAAAGAAAATTTTAGATCTAATAATAATATTAATAATGCCAGTTTCTTAGAACTGATTCATCTTGATTTATTTAGACCCATACGAATTTATATTTTACATAGTAAGATATATGTTTTTGTAATTGTATATTATTTTAGTATATTTACATAGACTCTTTTATTATCCCATAAAGTTGATACCCTACACAAGTTTGTTACTTTTTATAAACAAATTCAAAACCCAACTGGCCATTTAATTAAATAAATTAGAAGTTATAAATAAGGTTATTTTTTTATCTTATACATTGAGATTTTTTTTTGAAGATGATGGATATTTATTTAAGTTTTATACCCCTAGAACACCACAAAAATTAGTGCTTTATAGAGAAAAATGGAATCATTTAAGAAATGAAAATAAATCTGTTAAATGAATTAAACTTACAAAAATATTTTTAGGTTGAATGATTTAACACTTCTTACTATATCTGAAATAGAGTTTACATTAGACACATATTAAATAAAATCCCTTATGAACTATTTAAATAAAAAAACCTAAGATTAGTTACTTTAATGTTTTTTGGTTCTAGAGTTTATATTTTAAATACTAAATATAATCTTGGAAAATTTAAGGCCAAAAGTGATAAAAGAATTTTTATAGGTTATTCAGATAATAAGAAATATTATAGAGTGTAAAATAAGTGAACCATGACAATGGAAGAATCTGTTCATGTAAAATTCATTGAAAATAATGAAAAACAGATTAAAAATTATAATAATCCCATTGAAGAATTTGATGTATTCTATTTTGTTAAAGATAAATCTGAAAATGATAATTAATCAGTTGACGGGAGCAAATATCTTCTAAATCTGATTCCTTGAATTGTAAAACATGTTAATATCATTCTTTAGAAAATGTAATTAGTAATGTTGAGTCCAAAATAAAAACTACATAATCAGTTTTTATTTTTTTTCTTATTATACCTTTATTGTTTATTTTATTCCTATTAATATTAAATAAAAATTGAAATTTTCAAATTGGATAAATGCTATGCATGATGAATTTAATTAGTTTAAAAAAAATAAATACTATAATCTAGTTTATTTTTCTAAAGATAAAATTTTTATTGAAACCAAAATATTTTTTTTGAAATAAAATAGATTATCCTAGTAATATAGTTAGAAATAAGACTAGATTAGTTTCCCTTGGTTTTTTAAAAGAAGAATGTATTTATTTTAAAAATTCATTTTCCTCAATTTCTATAATATAAGACATTCATATTCTATAATATTATTAATGTAATCAAAATTTTGAGTTGTTTAAAATGGATGTAAAATTTTAATTTTTAAATGGTGTAATTTCTAGGGAGGGGTATGTTAATTAACCACCCAATTTCAAAAAATAACAAGTTTACAAATCATGTTTTTAAACTATCTGAATCTTTGTATGGTCTAAAGACACTAACTATATTTTTACTACAAAATTATTTTAACAATGAAAAGGTTGATCCAAATTTATTTATAAATAATGTTTATAATGATATTTAATTATATAAATATATGTTGATGATATTTGATTTGGATCTATAAATGATATACATTGTATTGAATTTTCAAAATTAATGAAAAATGAAAATGATATGAGCCTAATGGGTGAATTAATTTTTTTCTTGGCCTTCAAATTTTACAAAGAAAAGGTGTCATTTTTCTAATTCAGTGAAAATATTATTATGATTTTGTTTAAAAATTTCAATCTTGATTCATACAAAACTATGATAACCCCAATGAGAAACAATTCTATATTGGATGTGGATGAATTTGATTTTTTTAAATGATAAAATATATAGAAGAATGATAGGAAGCCTACTTTATTTGATTACATTAATGGATGATATTATTTTTTTAGTCTATATGTGTGTAAGATATAAATCTAATCCAAAATGAATTTATTTAAAGGCTATCTAAATATTAACTAGATATGTTAAAGGAACTATTAACTCTAGTTTATTTTACCCGAATAAGATCTGTTTCAATTTTTTATATTATTCTGACTTTGATTTTGGAGGTTATAGACTTGACAGTTAAAGCACATCAGGTATGTGTCACTTTTTAGGTAAATTCTTAATGTGATGGAATTCCAAAAAGAAATTTCCAATTGCATTGCCCACAATCAAGAATGAGAAAGTTGCTACTAAAAATTATTATTATTAGATTATTTGGAAAAACAAAGAGTATCTGATTTCAATGTTTATTTAGTTGAAATTTCTATATTTTGTGACAATACTTCTATTGTATTAATATCTAAAAATCCTTTACAGCATTCTAGGAAAAAAAAATATAGATGCTAGATTTCACTTTTTAAGAGATAATGTTAATAAAGGCATATCATTCTGGAATTCATTCCAATAGAAAATAAACAAGAAAATATCTTTACCAAAGCATTAGAATATATGAATTTTGAAAAATTAATGATCATTTTGGGTATGATAGAGATTTAGTTTTTTAATATGACAATAATATTTGTTTTATTATTTGTATATCTATTTTAGAAATTCATGAATTTAGGGGGATTTATTCCTTGATTAAAATTTTTTCTTCTTCTTTTCCACTTCTCTTAATAACTATTTTATCTAGATTTTTTTGGAAAATTTCAAAAAGGGGGAGAAAATTTAATTTTTTTAAAATTAAAAGTTTTGTTATTCTTTTGAAATTTAAAAAAGGGATAAATTGTTTATGTTGATTTTTTATGATTTTATATTGTTTTATTTTTTTGTTAAATTGCAATCCCTTCATTTAAAAATCATTCAATTTTTATTATTTTATTTTATTAGTTTCATTTATTTAAATTAATTTGGTACGTGTGTTATTATTTGAAATATTTTAATTTTACTTTATATTTTTTATTTATTATTTTTTAAAATATAATCATAGCATTAATATCCTGTCTCTTATATAAAATATATTATTTTTTATTTTTAAAACGTTTTTAGTTTTCTATAATTAGTGTTATAATTTTGAAAGTACATATTTTATATTTTGTTAGTTCTTTAATTTTAAAATACATATTAAATATTTTTAAAAATGTTATAATTTTAAAAGTAATATTATATATATATATATATTAATAATATTGAATATATACACACACACACACACAATATGGAACACAAATTCATCTTCTTCATTATGTGTACACCCTTCTATAGGTTCCTCTTCTCCATGTCGACAACTTTAATGCTGAGCTCCTTCACTTGCTTGGGCATGAGACACCAACAAAAAGAAGCACCAATATAACAAGAAAATCCAATGCGTTCATTTGACCTCTAGTGAATCACCATGGTAGGATTATGTGTGGAACATGATACCAATGTTTCTCTTCGCAAGCACCATCAGCATGACATGATGCTTCAACTTCGCATTCCTACAGTGTGACACTATGTTCCCCACCAACCAACTGTGAAGATAGAAAAGTGACCATGAGAGGGTATTAAAGTTACTGTGAGTACCTAACATCTATTTAGGAGTACCTACCCTGCATACTTACTGTGAGTTACACCAACCCACTGGGTGTTTAATTTCAAGTTACTACAAAGGTAAATTGAATATACCGTGAAGTATATGACCACACGATGAATTTATTCATATGTTCAGTATACCTAACACAAGACTAAGTTCACATGATTATTATGATTCGTGGTTAGTATATTACATGGTAGAAAAAATGTATAATTAGCAGTGGTAAAAATTTATAACTGAAGTTTTTATCCTACATTGAAAGTAAGATTAAGAAAATCTACATTTGAGTAAAAGTATGGTTTAGGAACCCTGTGTTTAAGGTGAAAGTATAGTTCATGATACCCATGTTTTTAAGTTTATCTCTATGTTGTTAAATAAACCCTATATTTTTAAGTTTATCTATATATTGTAAAATGATCCCTATATTTATTAGTTTATCGCTATGTTAGAAAAATTATCCTTACATTTTTATATTTATCCCTACGTTTGAAAATGATCCCTTTTTTTGTCGAATCTTGAACCCTATGTTGTTTCAACTGATGAACCTATTATAAATAGTTATTCACTAAGTTTATAGTATTATTAGAATAAAGTATATTATATTTATATTAACCATTATATTTATCTTTAAATTAAAGTAATAATATAATGACTATATTACAAAATTTTGAGTAGAAATATATTGTGGAAATTATTATTAAAATAATAATATTTATAATAATTATTTTATGTTTTGTTTTATATATATTTTGAATTATTAAATTATTTAAAGATTTTTAAATTTTTTTTAACATTGTATTCATTTAAATAAATCTAATTTATCTTAATGACCATATTCAAAGTGTTTCCAAGATATTTCAGGATGGAATAAAAGAGAATAAATATTATCTATGTATGAGCATAAGGATTCATATTATAGGTTATAAATTTGTCTTCAATTTTTTTAATTTATATCATGGATTTACTTGTGTAGAAATTTAGAAACCTGAAGATCTTAGAGTTAATAAAATGAAATTATCTATTTCAATGAGAAAAGATTAATGCGATAAAAAAATTAACAAAGTTTATTAAACTAGCTTGATGACGATTGATATGATCATAGATAGAGAAAAATAATACATTGATAGAAGAATTTCAAAGGGATGAATTTAAAATATCAAAACTATTCCATTATTGTGATCACTAATTAATTCATAGTTTTGATCATCCACCACTAAAGTAATAAAATATATTGAGTTGTATTGATGTTCATCATCATCCGCTCTACTAGTGATCATAAATTTTGTCTGGTTTTCAATTTTGTATTTTTTTATATTTTTTTGTGATTTTAGAGTCCGTTTAAGATTTTCCCATACAAAATATGATTAACTAGGATATTCCTCTTATCTAAAAGGAAGGGAAGGCTATGACTCTTTGATAGAAGTCATGTGGGGTGTGAGTCCTATAAAATGTCAGTGAGGGTTATACTACATGGTGAGGAAAATATATGTCTATAATTGGGATATCATACCCTATCAAAAGTAAGGTATTAGTAAATACCAATATTCTCACCAAGTAGAGAATATTGTAGAGTAGACTAGGATCTTTGTAATATGTAATTCTATAAAAACATCCTATATTATTTGTTTTATTTTCTACTGAACAATTAACACTATTAATCACTCTATTAAATAGATTTAATTGATTAAATTTTTAAAAGGACTATTCACCCCTGTAGTCAATATTTCCATATCATAAGGACCTAACACTTCCTTCATTTGACCAGATGATACATTCTATAAATTCATTTCTAAAATTCCTTCTTTGAAATCAAACCTGATTAAGGGTATCTTTTCTATTCCTTAATACTTTTATGTAACACTCATTTAAAGTATTTTCTCTGAATTAACACCTTATTCTAAGACTTATGATAATGTAATTAGATATTAGAATATATAATATTTAATTCCCTTTTCTCTTTATAATATTTATGAATTTTCATTTGATTATGATATGAGAATAGATTATGAAATCCATTTCGTTCCATGGTTAAATATTATGATTATGCTTAATTATTTATTTCCTTTTATAGAACACATAATCATGAATATACTATGATGGTTTCAACCAAAAAAAATTATAATAAATCGGGTAAATTTTTTATCTTATGAGATGTTATTTAAGATATTAGGGTGTAAAAATATTCCATGAGACTCTATCCACCATGTGATGTTGTCTTTTAAATTATCATAGACTTATGATTATGTCATATTTTATGTTTCTTCCATATTACCAATGTTTTTATGATCTTATGATACCATGTTGTTTATGTTATGATCCCATATGATTACTCATGATATTTATATTTTATGACATCATGTTATACCATTGAATCACACTATATGATTCCTTATCATGTTTATTTGGTTACTAGGATTTTTAGATCACCCCTTCGATATATGAATTCCCCAGGTTATCCCAGATAGTTTTAAGAGTTCGAAGTGATTTTGTATCTCATATAGAGACTAAAATAAAGAAATTTTATTTTCATGTTGATGTTTTATATATCTGTTATTTCAAATACATCAAGAATTTTGATCCCTGTTTTGCATTTAATGGATAATTATGTTAAAATCATGTAATAAAATGTGTAAAAGGCTTTGGTCACTATAGTTTGAGAGGTTAACTAAATTTATTTTGTCAAATGATTTTAAAATTGGAAAATTAGATTCCTTATTTTTTCATAAAATATTTTCAAATGATTTATTATTCGTTCAAATTTATATTGATGATATTATTTTTGGATCAAATAAAAAAATATTTACAATGAATTTTCCAATTTAATGAAAAAATAGTTTGAAATGAATTTTATTGCAGGATTTAAATTCTTTCTAGATTTTCAAATTTCCAAAAATTCCAAGAGAACCTTTCCAAACTAATGTAAATACACTAGTAAAATTATATAGAAGTTTGGAATAGATTATGATAAGGAAATTGTAACACCATTGATTAAAAATTATATGATGATATTAGATAAATTTGGTCAATTAGTTAACAAAAAGATTTATCAAACTAGTATTGGAAGTCCACTTTACCTTACTACAACTCATCTAGACATCATGTTTAGTGCATTCCTATATGATCATTTTCAATCTAATCCAAAGGAATCTCATTTAAAATCCCTCAAAAATAATTTTCCATTATTAGAAAGTAACTAAGAACTTTGGATTATTTTATCATAAGGATTAATTTTTTTAATTTTTTTATGATGCTGATTTTGGAGGGTGTCAACTAGATAGAAAGAGTTCTGGTAGAACATGTCATCTACATCAAAAATCTACCTTATCTTAGATTAGTAAGAATCAAAACAATGTTTCTCTTTCTATAGCTGAAGAGAAATATATAGCCACTTGGATTTATTTCATCCAAGTTATATGTAAAAAAAATACTCTTATAGACCATGGGCTAACATATTCTTCTATCCTTATCAAGTGGGATAACACTGGTGCCATCAATATTTCTAAAAATTCTATCAAACAATCTCTCACTAAGCACATTGACTTGAGACACCATTTTCTGTGATATCACTTTCAAAAAGGTGATATCGTTCTTGATTTGTTTTGTAAAAACCTTCAACTTGATGATATATTCACTTAAAAGCTTACTCTTGATCACTTGGACTTCATAAAAGGTGAGTTGGGTATGATTAGTTTGTGATTATTTTCTCTTAATATCTGGGAAAATTTGAGAGGTTTCTCTTTTCTCAATTTTGTTTTCCAAAATGATTTTCCAAAATGGATTTTAAATTTAATTTTATTTAAAAAAATGTTTTTCAAATCATTTTCAGGGTTTCGAAAAATTGAGGTATATGTGATACTCTAAGAAGAACATTCTGTTCAGGACACAAATAAGCAGATGTGGTTCTAGTATAGATGCACTCATGTATTTTTCTAGAAAAGAGTTGATTGTGTTTGTTAAACATTTCTCCTTCCTAGGTACGATGTGTGGGCCATTACTATACACTAGATTTGAAACTCATGAGGAATTTTCTATGGGTTTTTAATACAATTTTTTCTAAACCTTAATAATGAAATGATTTTTCAAAATATTTATGTATTTTTTAATTGTTATAATCACTTCAAAATATCTTTATCCATTAATTGGGTGGGGGGGTAATCCTGTTAATACTGAAATAATCCTAAAAGAAAAATTTCTTTTCAAAGTTTTATTTTATTTTATAAAATCTATTTTAAAAAATATATATTTGTTTTTATTTGTTTTTTTATTTTAAAACATTTTTACCTAAAAAATTAGGAGAAAATTTAAAATTTATATTTTTGTAATTATAAAAAAGTTGGAGATTATTTTAAATATTATATATTTCATAATTTCATTTTTTAGATAATTATAATTATAATTTTTATTTAAGAGTTTATTTTTTATTTTATTTTTTATTTTTTTCATTAAATTTCATCATTTTTATTATTGTATAAAAAATATTGTAGTTAGATATAGTGAAAAATTATTTTTCAAAAGTTAATTTTTCATAAGTTTTATGAATTTCTCAATACCCTTAAGTGAGTTCTTTTTTACCCATATGTAAGCCTTATAAGTTTTCTTTTACCTTTACATAGCTGAAAGGTACCCTTATGTAGCACATGATTTTTTCTCTTTACCCTTACATAACTTATAAAATTATCTCTCTACCTTTACAAAAATTGGCTTATACACTTATGAATGCTTTATCAATTCTGAGTTACTTTTACACATGTATGGAAGTACCCTTACATAGGCTATATAAATCCATTCTTACCTTTATGAAATGTGTATAAAATTTAATTTTCATTTATGCTGCCTATGAAAAAATTACTTTACCTTTACGCACACATGTAATTTACCCTTACATAAATCTAGAAAAACCAGTTTACTCTGTTTTATTATATTCTTGATATCTTGATTTGATGTATGGTTATAACAAATTAGTAAATTATTTTAATGATTTTATAAATTATTATTAATTATTTACAATATATGAGAAGTATTTCTACAATATTTTAAACACTTTTTTATGAATATTAATATTGTATTTTGTAATTCCATCATATTTTTTATGAAATATTTCTCTTTAAATAATTTTATTTTTTTGATATCTTGTGTCGTATGTAATAACAATTTTAAATAAACCGCATAATATTATTAAAATATTATGTGTTCATTATCACATAACCGTTAGATTGGTGGTTATGAATAGTAATTATTAAATTATAAAAAATATATGGTCTATAAATTTATAAAATAAATTTATATTTGGAATTAAAAAATTATTTTAAAATAAAAATGACATTTTTCAGAAAAAAAATGGTTTATGCACGCAATAAAATTTATATCAATATATTAAATTAATCACTAATGGTAAATGATTTTAATTAAATTTATATTGATCAAATGTTTTATACATTTAATAAATATTTTTCCAATACTAGGATAGTAATAATAAAATTTTATGGTTGAAAATGTATTTTTATGAAAAAAATAAGTTTTCACATTTTGCGCACTTAATTTAAAATTAATTTCATACATTTATAGGTATTGAAATATATAAAATTAATTTAATATTTATAATCATAAGGTTAAGATTTATTTTATTATACCCCATTTATTTTTTGTCAATATGAATAGCAATCGTGGTAAAGATTTTTACCTTGGTAAAAGGTAAATCAAATTAATATAGATTAAAAATAAGTGATGAGACCATAATTTATCATCCTAATTACTATTAGAAGATTAAAAATTTTCCCTTGAAACCAAAATTTCTAAATTTATTTATATAATGTTTTCTATAAAAATTATTATATATTATTTAAACTAAAGGAACTGAAAAAATGTCACTCTCTTTGTTGTAAATATCCTATATGTGTTCACATAGGAAGAAAAATTAGTTACAAATGAATGTTAATAGTAATTTTTTGTCTAATAAAAATATATTCATTATGGTAATTTATTTATAATTATTATAAATTAAATAATCACCATAAATAATTTCACAGAATTGATGCAATAATTATTCAAATAATGGAAAAATCAAAGAAATGATATAAAAAATATTAAAAGTAATATAATTTGTGGTAATTAAGGTGAGAATTTTTTTACAGATTACAATGAAATTTTTGGGAAGGTTTTAAAATAATTGGTTTAAATTATAAGTTTTTTATTGATGTTATTAAATTCAAAGTAATGAATTGTGTGAAAATTGACAATAATGAAATTTTATGAAAATAAAATTTTATTAAATTATTTTAAAATAATAAAAAAGTATTAAATAAGTTGAAATGGGATGGAATATGGTTTAAACTATCCTAACTTATCAACGATAGTACTTAAACCTATCCAAATATTATTTATTGATTATATTTCAACCATATTCTACCCTAGGTTCGAATTACTAACCATTTTGAAGTATTAGTATCTAGAATAGTCATATTATATTTTTTTAATAAATTCCAAAAGTTCCCTTCATCTTAATTATAAAAGGAAACCTCTTACCTCACACATTGACACCACATGAATCCTTATATATAGAACATACTCTACCAATTTATCCTCTCAATTTCTCTATCCACATTCTAGAGATGCTGATCTTCCAAAATACCAACCCTAGAGACCTTTAGAGGAGATCTAAAGGAGCCTTTTCAAAGAAGAGGTAGTCACTCTAACCGTTCACTTTCATTTTATACCCTTCTTTACCTCTAAATCTATGACATTTATAATAAAATAATAATTTAAATACCATAAATATTCATAAATGTTATTTTTGTTATTTAAACACCATTATACACCCTCTTTCCTGTCAAACAAGAAGTTAAAGTGTCTATTGTGCATACATACGACTTACCATCTCCACGTAGTGATATAATTCATTTTTCATCACTAAATTTAATGGAGGGGGTATTATGATGGCTTTGATGTTTATATATTATATTTATGAAATAATTATACTTCATTAATTATAATATCATTCCTACCTTCTTACCATATAATCTTTTGGTAAACTGTAACATCACTCGTGCGTACCTATGGATTACCATCTCCATGATGTGATGTGATTAATTTTTCATTTTTATTTAACATGGATGGAAATAAATATGTATTTAATTATTATATATGATATATATATATTTTAAATAATAATTATTCTTTAATGTTGAATTATTACTTACATTTCTTCCATTCTGCCAGTTGAAAAATGGAAACAGCGCTCATGTGTACTTACAAGATACCATCCCCAGGAACGATGTAATTCATTTTTCTATCTATAATTTTTAATAATGATTATAAATATGTATATAATGAATATATATTCTTTTTATAACATTATTAAAATTTTATAAATTATGGGACCATGATCAAAGTATAAGTAATGGGAATTCCAAACTGAAACATGCTTGGACAACGAACTAGTTATCACCCAAAACAATGATTTAAATAAAAAGTTATTAATCAATGCGTGATAAGATGTAATAAATAAATCATAATTTTTTTATATAGATGCATATATTTATATAAAAAATTTATAACAAATCTGTATTTATTATATAGGAGTGTTGAACAAGAATGAAGAATGGAAAGACTTGAGATATGGGTTTATTTCAGAATCTCATCATTATTCAGCATTATTTTTATTTAAGTATCCATTAGGTAATATTTCTCTTCCATGTCAATGTTTTATAAAAAAATTCAAAAAGGTTATTAATATTCAAATACAAATTTTTAATGTAATTTTTACCCATTTTGAAATTTTTAAAAAATGGTTTGAAAGGAATCTTTTAGTAGTTTTTTAAATGAGATTTGTTGTGAATTTTCATAAAAAATATAGATGGATTGTTTTTCAAACTTATAAATAATAAGAGGATTTTACTTCCATCATGATACCTCATTTATTTTGAGCTTTCATTTAAATTTTAAATGTTTATTTTTAAAGAATTTTATTATTTAAAGTATCATAGTTTTTTTTAAGGAGGAGTGATTTTAAAATTGAAATGTTATTTTCTACAAGAATTTTTCCAAGTGACCTTTGAAAATAAATTTCTATCTAAGATGACATACTTTTTTATGTATTTTACTTTTCACGGTCTATGATTCAAGGATATGATCCTTATTATTTCTCTGGATTATTTATATTTATGATTAAAATATTAAATGTTTATTAAACCCATTTCTTTCCCATGGGTTATACAGTGATGAAATGTTTATGAAACCGATTTCCTTTCATGGGTTCTGATACGATGAATGTTCTATAATCCTATTAGACACATATTCATAGTTTTTGTTATCTGATGGGTGGGACCAATATATTCCTCCAATTCATTGGGTAAATCGTTATATCTCATGAGGTTGTTATGGGAACAATTCGATGTTATTAGTACATTATTAGAGACAAGTCAAAGTGGTTATTCTGTTTTAGGAAACAAGTCAATATGCTTGATCCATTATATGAAACAAGTTTTAATGCATGATTTTATGGTCTTGGTAGTTAATCATTACATATGAATTAGTTTCTATACTTATGTTTGTAACGCCCCGACCCTAGCTACCCAGAGTCGGTGCATTACTTCGTAACATTGGCATGATCACAAGAAAGATCAAATCTCGAAAGACCGATTGGTTTAGTAGCCTTGGAAACACTAGATATATTCATAAGTTTTACATTACATCGTAAAATGAAAAACTAATACAACAACATAATGTATCCACAATCCACACTATTAACCCCTCATAAAATCCCTGCAGGTCATTCATAACTTACTTCTTCACATCCTGGAAAAACTAAAACATAGAAAAGGGGTGAGCTCAAATGCCCAGTAAGGATAACAATATAGCGGAAACTTTCATAAATAAGAATAAACATTTAAGGCAATGCATTACTAAAACAAAAGCCTTTTAAACTTGAACTTCAACATAGTATGGCAAACGTAAAAATGAAATAATGCCATTTACTTATTCACATTGATATTCTACTAATCGAATAATCACATGCAAAAATCCATAACCACTTTCATAATGTTGGAATGCATAATGTCAAACGTTAATTTCATTGTCTAGGCCTCATCCCAAGACCTAGGGGTTACTTCTAACCGGAACCCAACCCGGAGTGCCTCTAATAACCGGACACCAACCCGGAGTGCCTCTAATAACCGGACACCAACCCGGAGTACCTCTAATAACCGGAGACCAAACCGGAGGGCTTACTTTTACCAGTCCCTAACCTGGAGGGCATAATTTAACCAGTCCCCAACCTGGAGGGCTTACTTTAACCAGTCCCCAACCTGGAGGGCTTACTTTTACCGGTCCCCAACCCGGAACATACTTGTTCAGCACATTCATCTGAAGAAAAGTTTGAAATATAACATAAACATTCGGATTAAAAATAACTTCTGAAATGTCAACACTTTAAACATAAACCATGAGTGATATAAAAATAGCACATCCACAATCAAACATAACTCATTCGATACAATATGGAAGATTTTATTGTATCATATTGACCTCAATCAAGAATAATGAAGGATGTTGACATAGATGAAATCAAAATCTTTAAAGAAATATCTCCTTTTACTTTTGAAATCATTTAAAAATAAAACATTTTCTTGAAAATATTCTTATAAGCTTGTAAGGAAAGCTTTGAATATTTTATAACGGCGAAAAATAACCGCACCCGCCGTATAAGTTAAAAAAAACATTCTTACCTCAATTCTGTCGAAAAGGTTAAAAAGGACCTTGTTTTGAAAACGACGGAAAGATTCCTTTATAAACCTCTTATAAAAAGTCAAACAAGGGTATAAATGACTTTAACCCATATTCTTGTAAATAGTAAAAATGTTTTGAAATACATTTTGAAGAAACATGGATGTGGATGATAAAGAGATCCCAGTAGATTATTACATATAAACAACCTCGGATAATGAAGAGATTGTGAAATAACCCTTACCAATTTGGTAACTTATGAAACATACAACCCATGAAAGAGGTATCATACAATGAATATGTAAATACACATAAATTAGAGTGTATTACACAAAGAATATAATTATGGGTAGTACATACACCACACAAAAGGTGATGGTGGCAATATGACATGAATCTCACGGGAATAAGGAGTGAGATGAAAACCCCTTACCTTGTACTTTTCCTTTGTTGGGGTAGGTTAACCTCCTGTATAATGGTGAAATAATTGTTATTAAATTATACAAGAATCATATTCATTAATATGATATCATATATGATCTTTTAACATTGCTTTATTAATAATATTTTAGTATTATCGTCGTTTCGGGTGATAATCGATTCGTTCTTCTTAAATGTTTGGTTACGTAAGACATGTTTGTAATGGATAGATTATATCTTATTCATAATCAGAATGATATTAACATTATTTTTAACCCTAAAATGAGAATAATACTTGAATGGATATGATGGAGAATGAATCTTATCGCGTTCGTGGAGACGGTAGTCCGTACGTACGCACGAACGCTACTTCCATTTAATTTTTATTTTAAAAGAATAAAATCCAAATGATACATAGGTATATTACTATTACAGTATAATATAATATTTTATATATGTTACTTAAGTTCATTAACACCATCCTTTATACGTTCCATGTGTGGTATGAACGAGTCATATCATTTTAAGGGGGCGGTAGTCCGCACTTCCTCAAATGAAATTATCGTATGTATATACAACATGAAGCGAATAATGGTATGAAATAAAATGGAATTACAGAAGCTTATATATAAAATATATATCATTAATATCATATTTAATTACAGTTCCATCATAATGGCCACCATGAGAGGTGGTAAGATGTATTTGAACAATCATCGTTTCGTGAGGCGTTAGTTTGCCATCCACAGAAACATTATGTTCATCATCCATTAGATGGAGTTGTGTGTATGTGTAGTTTGAATCCTTCTTATAAAAACATCCTAGTATATTGAGGATACTGGTGTTGTTAGAAAAGAAAGGAAATAAAAAGATTTTGGGGGTTGGAGAATCAAAATAAATGAAAATACTTTAAGAGAAATTGTTACCTTTAATTTAGGTAACTCACTTTGGTTGGAACCAAAGGACTTCTTGAAATGCTTTCTGCCTAAGGGTAAGCTTCATGTAGGAGGAGAGGGATGTGGGGAGCTTAGTTGGGCAGAGTTTGGACGAGCCAAGTGGCTTGAGAGGTGTGAGGAAAAGAGAGGGAGGAGTGCCCTTTTATAAGAGGGGTGAGGGGCACCTTTGGAAAAGCTAGAAATATTAATTTATAATAAATTCATATTCGGTTTCCAATGGCTCAAAAGTTGACTATTCAAAGGTTGAGGTGGGGATAGGTCGAAAACAACTCATCCAATAGAATTTAGACAGGTTTGGGTACTTATATTAACCTTATCATTAAGTATTAACTCTAAGTTAATTAGTTTTACTTTTACAATGTCTCTTTGTATTTTTATATAATATGGTTAATAAACTTACTATATACATCCAAGCGACCCCCAAGTGGTCCATTAATGATTAACCTATCCTAATATAAGTCTCTTGGCCGAACCTTAGATTTTTAGGAATTTAATATCAATTAATAATATAATATTTGTTTTAAGAACTCTTTTATGTCAATTTTGACACTATTCAATAGTTGATTTTTGTGAAACTCATAACAGATTGATTACTTCGAAAAAAGTCCATTAAATCAATCCTAATATATCATATTATCCTATAAAATTAGTTTAATGCATTAAAAGTTTCATATTATATTTATTTGGGTATTTATAATATCAATTATTTTAATTTTTCACTATTATAGTAATTACTGCATCATCATTGTGTGATAAATAAAATAACTTATTTAATGTCTAAAAATTATAAATAAAATATAATTATGTAGGAAATATTTTTAGCTTTCTAATGAATATTTATAATCGAAAATCCAACATGTATAACCCTATGTAAAAATTGTTCATTTAAAAGATGTAAGCTTATGCCATTTTTGTATTCATTTTAACTTAATTAAAATAAAGTGTCATTATCACTTACAAGTGGATCAATGGGGTCCCAAAATTGACCCAAAGATGCCCATGGTCGACCATGTATCAACCAATAGGGTTAAGACACGTTTTAGGGTAATTTAGTATTATTATAATATTATTTTTTAACCCTTATTTACCGGATTTACCCTTAACCATGGTAAATAAAATATTTACCGCAGTAATTATTCAAAATGTCTAAAAATAAAAGTTACCTATTTACACAATTTGAACATCCTGATTCCAAATATGGAATCCATTTTTCTAAATTCAAAACACATAAGTGGCAGAAATTAATTTAAAATTAATTCCCGTTGTCAAAACAAAAAGCGTGTTTTTAAGAGGTAATAACTATCAAAAGATTGACACTTGTTTATGTTCGGTTTAATTGTAAAATTATGTCCAATGACCAAAATTATATTAAACGGTAAAAATATATTCTAAATATACTTTAAAACCACTAAAATTCATAATTTATCACTATTAATTATTTTGATTTAAAAATTTGTTTTTAATTAAAATTTAGTAATTTTCACTATTCATCAAAATATGAAAGTTATCCGAAATGTACCAAAATTTCACCTTAGGCTAAATTCGATATTCCGAATCCAAAAATGAAGTCCATTTTCAAATATAAAATATATATAATTTCAAAAAGTAGATATTACTATTCATAACGGCTAGTTTGATCGGTTGTGGTGTGTGTTAAAACTCGACGTTGCGTACAACACACGCTACTGTTTTATTCAAAGGAAAGCGTACCGTGGAAGCTTGGGATGTTTCATTTTAATTTTTTTGATGTCTCCATTTAGTCAAAAAGTTTAAAATATTGTATTTAAAAAGGTTTCACTATCAAAAGTTGATAAAAGTGCAATACTGAAAATGAATCTGTTCTTGCATTATGACTAAGAAACTCATAATATGGATTCTAAAATTATAAGGATTATATAAAGTTAAAAATGTAGTTAATGCTATTCATAACCTCTTTTAATGGGTTTTTTTTGGGTATGTCATGGTGCAATTGAACTCGGTGTTGCTTGTAGTGCAAGTTATTGAATTATTTTGAAGAAATAACACACTATGAAATCTTGGGGTGTTACAATGTTGATTCCACACACATTTATGACATGAATTTATGGTTTATGATTGAGTTATGATGAATTGTTGTTCTTATGATTCATGCCTTTTGAAATACTAATGTTTTATACCATAACTCATGTTTTTTATATTTTTCATATTTGGTATGACGCTTTTAAGTTATTCTCAATACCCCATACCCTTATTATTATATTATGCTTTCATATGACCATCGATTGATATCTCCCATGTTTACTCTTACTTAGCATCTGAAATCACTCTGTTCTTACGTTTCCTTTCCCTCAATTATGATGAAAGTTTTTAGTAGAGTATTTCTATGAGGAGTACTTTTTGGGAAGATATCTATTGTATATATTGACTCTATTTAATAAAATAAAAATATTGTATATGTAATCTCCAAATACACTAAACCAGTATGGTTCTACTATAGATTGTGTTGTTATCTATTGAATATTCGTCTAAATAGATGTGATATTTTTGTATAAAATCTCAAGATGTAATAGTTGGTATTAGAGTAGGTTTTAGTTAATATTTGGAGATTCGGGTTAGAAAATCTTCACAAAAACATTAGGAATTATTTTAAAGATAGGAAAAAAACCAAAATATTTGGTAATGATCATCAATGACCTAGGTTGAACCTAAGGTTTCATAAAATTAGGTTTCTTGATTTAGAAATTCTTTATATTATTTTTATGAATTATATGGTTTTATACAATGATTATTTTTTCTCACACTATTATTTTTGATTTTAGTCAATCAGTAGAACCTGAAAGAATCATGTTAATGCTGAATGTGATGGAAAATTAAATGATTTTCCACCTAAGAAACCAAACATTATGGGACATGGAATTCAGAATCTTGTTTCTATCATCACACAACTTTCTACAGCTATGAATCTTGTTTATTTTCCAAATGATCACAGGTAATAACATACTATTGAATCTTTCGTGAAGAAATATCCACCTTATTTTAGTTTATATTCTGATCCACTAGTGGCTGATTAATGTATCAAAACCAGTGAGAACATGATTTATATTATTCAATGTTCTAGATATAAAAAAAATTCTATCTATTTATCATCTATAAGAAGAATTAGATCAATGGTGGATTATTTTCAAGAATAAGATGCAAGAGAAAGAAATCGAATCCATGGAATGGGAAGAGTTTAAGGGTATATTATTCAATGAGTACTTTCATTATATTTCACTTATAAATATGGATAAATATTTTAATGAGTTGAAGAAAAAAATAAGAAAAATACATTGGTACCTATGAGGAAATTTTACAAGGTTCGAAAGGTATACCACTAGTTTAGTTATTTCCCAAAAGTAAAATTGTCAATTATTTAGTGCCTTAAAACTAAGTCTCTGAAAGGAATTTTCTATAAGATACAGCTATGATCATGAAGAAATCGTTCAAAGGGAACTCAAATTAGAAATTGAAATCGGTTATGCCCACCATTACCATGGTTTTTATAAGATAAGAAATATCAAATCTCATGAAAACTAAAATAAATCAAATAGTGGAAATAAATTCTAGCCATTTACATTCCCTAAATGTGGGAAGAAACATCAAGGGATGTGATTTAATGGGACTGGGAGGGGATTTAAATTTATAAAGGTGGGTCATAAATCTCATTAATGAACCACCCATGTTTAAATGTTTCAACTGAATGGAGTATGAGAATTAATCCAACCAGTGCATGAATCTAAAGCTTTTTGATGATCAACATCAACAAACTCTTAAGACTAATGAAAAATATAAATCTCATGTGATCAAAACTATAGATGTGGGTTATGAGAATGACATCGTAAAAGTTAAAATTATCATCTACTATAGAAAAAATAATATTTTATTTCATTATGGATCTACCCAGTCCTTTATTTATAAATAATTTTCTAAGTGTATCACCGTATCACCTCAAAAAAATATATTGAGTTAGTTGTAAAAACTTATAATGGAACAACGATCCCATATCAAATTTATTGCCCTTCCCTGATTTAATTTTGTGGGAAAGTGCTTCCTGAAAATCTTGGTATTCACCCTTTAGTGTAATTTTATATGATTCTTTCCATGTATTGGTTTTTTTATATGGAGACCATATTAATTTTTGAGTAAGGGAAGTCACATTTCATATTTCTAATAATCCTATAACCATTTATCAATGCATGTATGAATATGAATTCTGATGGAAATTGCTTCCATATTTTGGGTCTTAACTTCTATACATGATGGTTATCTGTCTCAAGAAGTTGGGAAAAAACACAACATTAAGGATACACTTATTTTATGTTGGGGGGGGTGTTGATGTCTTTCCAGAATAATTTTCAGGTCTTCCATCAAATTATGAATTTGAGTTTTCAATCAAACTCGTACCTGGTGATATTCCTTTTTAAAATAATCCTTATAGAATGGAACAAATTGAGTTAAAATAATTGAAGAATGAACCCCAAGAGTATATTAATAAGGGATTCAAACAACCTAGTGTGTCACCTTGGGGTGAACCTATTCTATTTTTAAGAAGAAAGAATGGACAATGCATCTTTGCATTGATTATCAGGATCTTAACAAATTTAAAATCAAGAACAAGTATCATTTCTCCCATATTGATGAATTATTTTACAAACTAAATAGAGTTAAATACTTTTCCAAGATTAACCTTTGTTTTTTATATCATCAATTGAGGGTCAAGAATGAGGATATACACAAGGGAGTGTTTCATACAATGTATAGACACAATGAATTTATGTTGATTCATTTTGGTCTTACGAATTCCCCTACTATATTCATGGAATTATTGAATAGATACTTTAGAGACTACCTTGATAAATTTTCGGTAGTATTTATAAAGGATATTATTATACATTCAAAGAGAAATTATGAGCATAAGGATCACATGAGTATTTCGTTTAAGGCTCTGAGAAATGATATTATATATGTAGAATTTTCCAAGTGTAAATTTGTTTCTTATAAAGTTTCTTTTCTATGTCATATAATCTCAAGTGAGGGTATATCAGAAGATCCTCCAAAATAAGATGTTATTTAAAAATAGCCTAGAACAATCACAATGACTAAAATCTATAGATTCCTTTGGTTGTATTTATATTATCTAAGTTTTGTGAAATATTTATCATGATTATCTAATCCAACCACCAAGGTGACATGGAAAAGAGTTAAGTTCATAAGGATTAAGAAATGTGAATATAATTTCAAGGATATGAAAATAATTATGGTCAATACACCTATACTCACAATACCCTGTAGTGGAGAAAGATTTGTGATATATAGTGATTCATAAAAGAAGGGACTGGGATGTGTTTTGATGAAAAATGATATAGTGATAACTTATGCCTCACGCCAATTAATGGTCCATGAGAAAAATTATTGAACTCATGTTTTGGAGTTTGCTGTGGTAATTTTTAAATTAAATATATGGAAGAATTATCTCTATGGAAATGGGTGACATATATATTAATAAAAAAAGTTTAAAGTATGTTTTCACTCAAAAAGAAATGAACATGCACAAAAATAGATGGTTGGATCTGATTAAATATTATGAATGATCATTACATTACCACCATAGTAAAATGAACAAAGTGAAAGATGCTTTGATATTAGAGGATCATGCTATCTTATCAATGATGAGGGTCAAAAAAGATCTAATTTTTATGGATTTAAAAAGGATGGATTTGGAAATCTTAAAAGAAGGAGAGAAATCTTATATATCTCAAATGAATGCTGAACCATATATACAAGTGAATATTAAAGAAGCGTAAAAAGAAAATATAGAGATTAAAAAGAAGGTGATAAATTTTATTGAGTTCAACCATAATTGTTATGGAATAATAATGTTCAAGAATAGTGTATGTGTCCCTCCCATACCAGATTTGAAGAAATATCTATTGTATGAGGATTATATTTCATCATTCTCAATTCATACTGGAATTTCGAAGATGTATATAGACCTAAAAGAGTATTTCTAGTGGGATGGAATGAAGAGAGACATTGAAGAGTATATTTCTAAGTGTTTAGTTTATTATAAAGTTAAAGTTAAAAGATATAATTATAAGGGGATGTTAAAACCATTTACTATACTTGAATGAAAATAGGAAAACATCAGCACATATTTTTTCATCAGACACCCCAAAGTATCTAAAGTCTATAATTATATATGGGTTATAGTTGATCACCTTATGAATTTGGAAAATGTAATTGCTATTAGAGAATATTTAACACTTAAAAAACTTTCCAAAATATATATTAATTAAGTGGTAAGATTTCATAGAGTGCTACTTTTCATTATATCTGATCTAGATTCAAGGTTTACCGTTATGTTTTGGAAAAGTCTTCAACAAGATATGGATATAGTATTATGTTTTAGGAAAAAATATCAACCTCAGATAGATAGATAGTGTCATGACCCCCTCCCCAAAAAGTGTACCCCTCCTAGACTAGAAATGTGAGAAGGGAGATAATGACCCCCGATTCCCGCCTCCAGTAGACCCCAGGTTGGCAACTAGCACTGAGGGTATAGTAAACACACAGATGGGAGGCATTACACTCTAAGAGAACACATGCGAATGAGAGAGATAAAATAGACACCAACCAACTCTAACTCAAACAACAATATAAATTAAATCCCAAGTACACATATATAATGTCATGCAAAACTACTACAATGGAAAGGGGAAACTGCAAGTACCCAAAAGAAAGTAAAAACAACAGAAACCACAAAGTGAAAACAGCTCCTGTAACCCCAAGCTAGTAGAAACTAGACTGATCTCCATCCTTCTCTAAGTGACCTAAAAATATTTTATATATACATAGGGTGAGTATAACAGTATACTCAGTAGGATCCTCCCCAGAGCCTCTGGTGAAAAAGTAAAGAAAGCATGCAAAATCACAGTGAAAAACAAGTGAAACTAACTTGTCACATAAATAGGTATATTGTGTTCCCAGCCTCACCATGGCTACTCTCACCATGCAATGCATACAATAGTATATAATATAATAAAGAATATCAAGGGTGCCCTGATACTACTTCCCCACTGGTTTGCTTCTTTTCCCCATCGTCGCACGTCCTGAGAATCTCTCTCCAAAAAGGCTTACCCACAAACACTTGGTCGAAGCACCACAATATGCACCTCGTGCAAAAAAACCACCACGTTCATGTAAGAAATGTAAATAGGTAGTTTTTGGGAGCCACCATAGCTCGCATAACGTGTATCATACATCGGGTATTAAAACTCAAGCCATTATAGCCCATACACCGAGTAAGGAACCTCAACCCATCATAGCCTATATAGGTTACACCTATAGTAGTCCATAGGAAAATATATCCAGAATATATGTGTGTGAATAACCACTGGCCATTAAATCCCTATACACACATATATGGGGAAAATTAACCACTATTCTTATCAGCACAAGTAACTACCAAGAGAAGAGAGCGGGGCCAAAGAGGGTAGTCAACCATCCATCCCCCCACCGAAATATTGGGAAAAACACCCCTCAGGGCTTAGAATCCCTGGAGTTCCAGTTTCCCTAACTTAGAGGGTGGAGTAGCATATAGAAACACAAAAAGTGTAGTATATACTATAGCTCAAAACCACACTATGGGCATAACCTGATCTTAGACTCAACTGCAGCTAACGTCTCTTGGACTCTTGACTACCACTTTTAAGACTAGATATCCTATAAACACACAACCATTTAAAAATATTTATTACATTACATTATTCCCTTTTTATCAGTTCCACTTTACGTTAATTAATTCTTTAAACATTAATTAACCATTAATAATTCCACATTAAATTTCATTAGCATCACACCCAAAGTCCACTATCCCTTTAAAATTGTAACCTCAACATTTCATTCCCGCAATCTCTAACTCCATGGGTTAACATCATTTATTCAATTATTTATTTACAACATTACTTTCCAATATTCCCAGGCATTCTAGAAAAACATTCTTTGCTACTAAACACAAGGGGGCTCAACATAGTGAGTAGATGAACTACCCGTCGAGTCTTTGCTGCCTATAGCAAGAGCGTAGACCCATCCTCCCTTGAGAAGTTAAACACGGAAAGCACATGGCTTACCCTGTGCATCTTCTCCCCTTTCAGAAGAAGGGTAAGCAAGACCATCTGCCTTGAGTAGTAGGGAAAGTAAAGCAGATAAACAACCAAAAAGAATTATCAAGCATGCAAACATTAACATCTAACCAATTTCATCATCCCTGGTGTCCTCCCTGACACCCACATACATAAACTGATGCATCTCGCCACTCTAGGTGTCAACTGCTTCCACAACCAGTAGGACCCCATGCCCCCACATATCACAACATCCATCTAGGCTCACATCACAACACAATCAGCAGGAAAACAAACATCATATCAATTTGGCTCTTAGACCTTAAACAAGCATGAGGGTAACTTAGAACCCTACATAGAATTATCTTTTATCAAACAACTAGTTATTTAATCCATCTTGGACTAACCAATTTATTATTTGTAGGTTCCAAATTCGGGAAATATAACCAGTAATATATCATAAATAATTAAACATGCTTACTAAACCAATTTGATTAACATCAAATTACAACAAGAAAAACCAGATTCATTTACATGCCTCTTTATATTGATCCAAAATATTATCGATTAATTTCGAATTTACATTCTTTACCAATTTCCATAAAGAATGAAAATCTGAACAAAGAAAGCATAGATATCACACTATCTTGAAAAACAAGAGGAAATAACATATGATCGATAAAAATTTATTTATCCGGTTCAAATATTTATTATGTCAATTCCATTGTAATATAGTGGGATAAAACATGATAACTATACAATTTCACGTAAAATAAAAGATAATAAATGAATCCCCTACCTCAAATGGTTCTTGACATTCTTTATATGAGAACGATCCACACATCAGGTTAAGATCCCTTCCCATCGTGACAACTGTATCCACCCGAGGATGCAGAGACAACACCACACCAGTCAAAACCCAATAAAATCCCATTAAGAACATGGAGATACCATTCCATAAAAGGTCAATGAGAAATAGATGGGGATGAACCCAGAAATAATGATGATAGATCATACCTTGTATCGAATATTGGTCGATACTACTTGGTTGCATCAAAACAGAGGGGAACCAATCCAAGGAGGAATGTTTGAATGCACAACCCCTATGGGAAGGAATGGAATTTTTGATCATCTCCCACCCGATAACATGGAGGAAGAACTAGGGAGGAAGATATCTCTCCCTTTTAGAAGATTTAACGAAGCACCGGTTTAAGATACACTAGATTTTCCATTAAAAGAGGATCTCATTAAAACACGCAGTTTGACCAAGTAAAATCATCCCGAGCCTTAGGAAAATTAATAGAGGAGTTATTCCCTTTGAATCAGCCTTAGAGTCCTTAAAACGAGGCTTTAAATTCATTTTACATCTAAGTAAATGTCAAAGGGGTGAAACTGTAGGAAGATGGAAACACTGTTCATTAACACGAAATTTGGCAAAGGAAATAGGTCACTTTTGGAACCTCACCATTTTGGAAACACTATACACCCTACCATTTTGGAAGCATTGTACACCCTACCGTTTTGGAAACACTGTACACCCTACCATTCTGGAAACACTAGACACCCTACTGTTTTGAAAACACTGGACACCCTACCGTTCTGGAAACATTGTACACCCTACCATTCTAGAATCACTGCACACCCTACCATTCTGGAAACACTGTACACCCTACCATTCTAGAAACACTGTACACCCTACCATTCTAGAAACACTATACACCCTACTATTATGGAAAAACTATACACCCTACTATTCTGGAAACACTATACACCCTACCATTCTGGAAACACTGTACACCCTACCATTCTAGAAACACTGTACACCATACTGTTCTAGAAACATTGTAAACCCTACCATTCTAGAAAAACTGTACACCCTACCATTCTTGACACACTGTACACCCTACCATTCTGGAAACACTATATACCCTACTATTCTGGAAACATTGTTCACAAAACTGGAAATTTAGCAATGTGTTGGGGGTAAGTCACCTTGACGTCCTGGAACACCTCAAACACCATATTTTTGTAAGGGAATAGACCAGAGAGGTCCTAGATATTACATCTAGTCTGATAAGACCATTAAAACTCAAGAATATATGTTTATATATTTCCTTATAAGTTTAAAAGGTCATTGGGATCAATACCTTCCTTCGGTAGAATTTTCTTGTAACAATAACTTTCACTACATCATTCAGATGGATCCTTATGAATACCTCAATGGTAATAAGAGAAACAAATCCAACATTTTGGAAAAAATTTGGGCAAATAAAGATATTGACACCCGATATAGATATGGAAATTATAGAGAAGGTTATATCTGTTCAACAAAAAATAAGTTCAACTCTGAATCGACCAAAACATTATGATGAAAAACTTTAAAAAGATCTAGAGTTTGAATTGGGTAACCTAATATTCCTAAAAATATCTCCTTATAAGAGAGGGATGATATTTGAAAATAAGGGAAAGATAATCCCTAGGTATATAGGTTATTTTGAAATTATTGATTGTATTGGGATGACATCTTATCAATTGGAACTTTCTTCAAATATATCTCAAGTTCATGACTTGTTCCTTGTATCTATTCTAAGAAAGTATATACCTGATCCTTTACATGAACTAAAATTAGATTCCATAAAATTGGAGAAAGATATTTATTATGAAAAATAACCATTAGAGATTTTGGATCATAGAGATAAAGTTATATAAAACAATACCACTTTCCTCGTGAAAGTTTTACGGCCAAACCACCAATTTGAGGAAGCTATGTGGTAAACTAGAGATGTGATATTGTAGAGGTATTCTACACTATTTATATTCGAGTGATGAATTTCAGGGTAAAAATTCATTTTAAGGGGGGTATAATGTAATGCCTAGATATTTTTATGAAATATTTATCTTTAAAAAATTCAATTTCTTTGGTATCCTACGTCGCACACAACACCGAATTTGAATGAACATTGTATCATTATTAAATTATTTTGTGTATATTATTGAATAGATGTTATATTTCCAGGTATGAATAGTAATAACTGAATTATAAAAAAAATTTGGTATATACATTTATAAAATAAATTCATGATTAGAATTAAAATATATTTTTTAAAAAAGGTGGCATTTTTCTAAAAAAATTGTTTTGTGAAAACAATGAATTTTATATTAATATATTAAATTAATACATATTAACGAATTATTTTAATGAAATTTATATTTATAAAATTATTTAATGATTAAAAAGATAATTTTCTAAGCATAGGATAAGCCTAATCCAGTTTTATGCTTAAAAAGGCATTTTTCCAAAAAATTAGTTTTTGTCACATTTTGTGCACTTAATTTAAATTTAATTTATTCCATTTATAGGTATTGAATTAGGTAAAATTAATTTAGTATTCATAATTAGAAGTTTCAAATTTGGTAATTATTCACCTTTTATTTTTTGTCAATATAAATAGTAATAATTGTAGAATTTACCACCTCACTAAAGGGTAAATCCGATTAATATAGATTAAAAATAAGGTATAAGGTCATAATTTATCATCCTAATTATTATTTTATTAATATAATTCCACAATTAACACATAAGGTTCAAAATTTTGTTTTTTAATGGACATTTTTCCATGAAAATGACTTTTATATTATTTAAATTAAAAGAAGTGACAAAATGTCACTCTCTTAGTTTTTAATATCGTTTATGTGTTCTCATAAGGAAAAAAATTATTATGAATGAATATTAATAGTAATTTTGTGCCTAACGAAATTATATTCTTGTTGTTAATTTATTTATAATATTTTTTAATTAAATAATTACATTAAATACTTAAAAAATGTTGATGCAGTAATTATTATATTAATGGAGAAATAAAATAAATGATATTAAAAATATTATAAGTTTTATAATTTCAGATAATTAAGGTGATACATGAATTTTCTACATTACCATGACATTTTGGGGTTTTTTAAAATATTTTTTAAAAAAAATTTAAGTGTTTTCTTAATGTTATTAAAGTCAAAGTAATGAATAGTGTTAACACGGAAAATAATGATATTTTAGGAGAATAATATTTTATTAAATTATTTAACTATCATAAAAATATTAAATTTGAAAAAAAGAGATAAGATATGGTCTAAACTGTAATCCCTTATCCATTTATGAGTCAATAGTTACCTTATTTGTAAAATTATAACCTTTTAAGAGTTAAAAGTATGTTTGCATTATTAATGTTAAAATAAGTTAATTAAGTCGTTAAAACAAAAGATAAGGTTTACAATTGAACTAAAACAATTAAATTTTTTATTATTGGATTATATTTCAACAATATACTAGTATAGATCTAATTCATGACCATTTTTATGTATTTATATCAACAATAGTCTTATAATATTTTATTTTTTTATAAAATTCCAAAAGTGCCTGTCACCTCAATTATAAAAAAACACATTTTCCGTATATTATTTACACCTATGGTATCCTTATATCTCAAAAATAATCTTCCAATTTACCCTCTCAACTTACCTATACACATTCTTGAGGTTCTTTCCTTCCAAAAGACCAACCCTAGATCTCCTTTTAGGATATCTAAAGGAGTTGTTTCAAAGAAGAGGTAATCACTCTAACATATCAATTTTTTTATACTCTAATTTAACTCTTATAAATTTATGATATTTATCAAAAAAATGATAAATTAAGTAACCAAAATATTCTTAAATTTTATTATGATTATGAAAATACCATTATACATCCTATTTACAATCAAATTATAAGTGAAAGTATCGCTCGTGCGTATGTACGACTTACCGTCTCCGTGTTGCAATAAAATTCATTTTTCATCACCATATTTTATGGATGGTAATTGTGATGGGGTTAATGTTTATATATTATATTTATGAAATAATTATACTTCTTTAATTATAAAATCATGACTACCTCCTTACCATCCAATCGTTTGGGAAATGATAACATCACTCGTGCGTACGTATGTACAACCATCTCCATGATGTGTATAATGTTTTTCATTTTTGATTCAAATGGATGGTAATAAGGATGAATTTTATGAATATTTAATATATTTATGATATAACAATGATTTTTTAAAAGTGAATTAGTATATACCTTTCTTTCATTCAATCAGTTGAAAAAAGGAAACAACGCTCATTCGTGCATACAACCTACCGTCTATATGAACGGTGTAATTTTTTCTATCATTAATTTTTATTAATGATTATAAATGTAACACACCGAGATTTTATGAAAAATATTCTTTTTAATTTCACTAATGTCTTGTGTTGTACGCTACACCAAAATAATCTTGCACAACATGCATCCTTGACTTGCCTTGCATTACACGCAAGCGCGACCTTCCGCGATAGCGTGTGTTTTACGCAATACCGAGTTTCGCTAAACAATGATATGCTATTAAAACATCATTAAAACTAGCCGTTATGAATAGTAATAAACACCTTTTGAAATTTTGTAATTTTAATTTTCAAAATGGAATTCATTGTTGGATTTGGAGTATCGAATTTAGCCTAAGGTGAAATTTTGATACTTTTCGGATAACTTTCATATTCTGATGAATAGTGAAAATTACTAAATTATAATTAAAAACAACTTTTTAAATCAAAATAATTAATAGTGATAAATTATTAATTTGAGTGGTTTTAAATTATATTTAGAATATATTTTTACAATTTAATACAATGTTGGTCATTGGATGTAATTTCACATTTAAACCAGACATAAACAAGTGTCAATCTTTTGATAGATATTGTTTCTTAAAAACACGCTATTTGTTTTAACAGCGGGATTTAATTATAAAATTAATTAATGCAAATTCTATGTTATGAATTTGGTAAAATAGACTTCATTTTTGAATTCGGAATATGAAATATAGCTTAGGATGAAATTTTGGCATTGTTCTGAAAAACATCAATTTTTGATGAATAGTGAAACTACTAAGTGGTAGTTAAAAAAACTGAATTTTTCATAAAACTTAATTTTACCGCTTCTGTGAATGGAATTTCAAAAATCCTAGAGCCACGGTTGATGTCAGTAAGTAAAATGTGGTTCAATGAGATGAAAATAATTTTTGGTGAATAATAACTTTTTACTTTTATTTACCACGGTTAAAAGTAAATAGGGTAATTAAGGGTAAAAATGATATTAATATTACCCTAACACATGTCCTAATCCTATTGGACAAGTGTATCTCGACCAAAAACAACCTTAAGTGTAAAATATTATCATTTAGGCCCACTTGGATTAGATTAGGACATTTATTATTATTTAATTCAAAGAAGAGTTAAAAGAGTTAAAATCAAAGTGTATTTACTAAAACATTTTTAATATAGGGTTATACATAAGATAAATTCGATTGTAAATATTCATTAGAAAGATAAAAAGATTTCCTACATAATGGTATTTTATTTGTAATTTTTAGACATCAAATAAGTTAATTTATATATGACAAAAAGATGATGCAGTAATTATCTTATTAATGGAATATTGACATAATTTATATTATAAATACCAAAATAAATGTAATTTAAGACTTTTTATGAATTCCACTAATTTTCTAGGTTACTATGATATTTTAGTGTTGATTTAATCAACTTGGTTCGAACATATAATTCTGTTATGACTTTCACAAAAATCATATATCAAATAGTGTCAAAATTGACACAAAATAGTTTTTAAATCAAATATTATAGTATTAATTGTTATTTTATTCATAAAAATCTAAGGATCGGACAAATTACTTAGATAAGGATATATATATTAATAATAAACAATTTGGTGTTCATTTGGCATGTTATAGTAAGTTTATTAAACATATAGTGTAAGAAAACAAAAAGACACGGTAAAAGTTAAATTATTTAACTTAAAGTTAAATCTAATTGATAAGGTTAAAATAATAACCTAAACTTATCTAAATCCTATTGGTTGATAGGATTGCGACTCATCCCCACTTTAGCTTCTAAATAAGACCCTTTGGAACCATTATAAACCGATTTTGACTTTAATATAAAATAATATTTTGAGATATTCCTAAGGTGCCCCTCTCCTCCCTTATAAAAGGGCACCTCCTTCCTCTCTTACTCACACAACTTTGAGCCATAAAGCTCGGCCAAACCCTGCCAAAATCCCTTCTCCACTTCCCTAGTATCATCCTAGAGGTCCTGGTATTCTTCAAAGACCATACTTAGTTCTTTAAGTGGAGGCTAAGAAAAGGCGCGTCAAAAAGAGGTAATATCCATTACCGATCTTTTTCAATTTCTTTCTTCTTCAACTTCTTCTTCTTTAGTTGTTTCATGATAAAGTAATAACATAATTATTTCTTATATACTGATATGTTATTATAAATATGAAACAACTCTAATTAACCTTCTATCCATCCTATGGAAAAAGGAAATCACCGCGCGTGCGTACGTACGGAATACCGTCTCCACGCCGTGGTGTAATCTATTTTCCGCCACCACCTTAATTGGATGGGTATAAAGATGTAATGAGTAACTATATATGATTATTATAAAGTGATATTGATACTGAAATAGTATACATACACCTCAACACAATTCCACGACCATGGGAACGATATCATCGCTCGTGCGTAAGTACGGACTACTGTCTCCACGACGCGATGAGATTCATTATCAATGATTAACCATTCATGATTGATTATAAAGTATATATAATAATTACTAATGAAATATATGACCTGATAATGATACTGGAATTATTTATATTTATATTTATGTCATCTACTTAATTCCATTCAATTCAATAAGGAAACGAAAACAGCGTTCATGCGTACGTACGGACTACCGTCTCCATGAACGGTGTATTTCTTTCCATTTACTGATTTATTATATATATTATGAATATATATATATATAAATCATGTTTTATATTCTGGAATTATGTAATCATGATCTAAGTAATCATATGAATAATTACAAGTTAAAAACCCGAACGACAAATGAGACGATTTTACCCAAAACGCCACTTTAACATGAATTTACAAAAGAACGGGTAATATAAAGTCATAAGTGGACCATATATGATATAATAACAATGAATATGATTCTGGAATAAGTCAATAACATGATTTAAATCATTATACAGGAGGTTCGGACACTTACAAAGCAAGTCGGACCTAAGGTAAGGGAAATAACACAATCTCATTTTTATCCGAGATTGTTTATTCGTAAGTATTTACTGGGGTGTATTTTATCATCCACATCCATGTTTCATCAATATGTAATATTATTTCCATCCACATACAATTTTTTAAATCTATTTTTACCCTTCGGTGAGTTTTTAGTAATATGTATGAAAGGAATCTTTTGTCGTTTTTCATACGAGGTACTTTTTGACTTTTCCGACAAAAGTACGAAGAATGTTTTTTTAACTTATACGACATGAATGGATTTTTGAAACATTATTTCCAAGAAACTTCCTTTACAAGTTTTCAAGTTTATTTTTAATCAACTTCTTTTATTTTAAAGTCGTATGACATGTTATGAAAGGAAAAATGTTTTTGAAGTAGAAATGATATTTTCCTCAAGAATGGAGTTCAAGTATTTTATCAAAATTATTTTCCATCTAAGATAATAAAAGGGTTCTGCTTTTATCCCTATTATTACATTGGTTTGATTATGTTGTGATGGAATTATTTTTATGAATTCCTTTATTGTATATGAATTGTTTTATGATGTCATGATGTTTAAGATTCCCATTTTTATTACATGGGTTATGCAATGATGTATGATTTATGATTTTGTGGCACACATAAGAATGGTATCATTATGAGATGGGTGGGACCTATATCTCCCTCCAATGCATTGGGTAAATATTTTATATCTCATGAGATAGACATGGCTGGAATGGTAGGTTATACCGGTTCAGTGAAACAGGACTGAAACGAGGGTGACTCGATTCAAAAAGGGACTTTGTCCACTAAGATAGTCTTGGAAATGAGTCATGACTAACAAGAAATGATTCTCTATGATTATGTGTGTATGCCACAAAGTTTCATGTTTTTAGTTATGCTTATTGGGATTTCATTTCACCACTATTATTTATCCCATGTTATGAAATTATGCTCTCTTTTGCAGGTTAAGATTTCCAAAAGTTATGTTCTTATGAATATGATGTGATTGATTTTTCTTTTGTTTACCCTTACTGAGCATTTGAGCTCACCCTTTTATGTTTTCTTTTCCCCAGGATATAAAGAAAGGTTTTAGGTAAAAAAAAAGGGAAGATCTTTATGGGAGATATTGAAGATCTTTCACCACGATTAGTAGATTACGTTCTGAGTTTCCAAAGACACTAAACTATTACGATCCTTGTGTGTGTGTTTTTGTTATGTACTAAGTATTCCGCAAAAGTAATGTAATGTCCATGTACGATAAGCTTCGGGTCTCTACAGTTGGTATCAGAGGGAGGTTTAGTCAACCTTTGGAAACTAGGATGCGAAAACGTTAGTGAAATCCCTAGAGATATTTCTAAGGTATGTATAGGGATGTCCCTAAGGATAAGTATACGTATAGGATATAGTCCTAGAACTACGGTAACGATCTTAGAATTTAACCTAAGATGTTAGATATTGAGGGTGCTCCCCCTTTACAATGTTGTCTTCCCTAGCATGATTTCGCCTCTCACAAAATTCTTTTTGTGTTTTAGTTAATGGAGGGAACCAGAAGGAATTTGGTTAACATTGAATCCAATGGACAAATTGGTGACTATGAGAAACAAAATTGTGTAATGCCTAGAGATAAAGATATTGTGATTATGCCGAATCAGTCATCGCGATATATGATTAACAAGGTGAAATTTAGTGGTATGACTAATTCATCAAAGAAGAGGAAGATAAACTATTATGCATGTTCGCATGTTGAGGAGCATAAAGAAAGGAAGATTGAGATTTCTAAAGAAGGGAAGAAGAACCTTGAGGAATACCTCAAATGGAGGGACCGATGTTATCTGTGTGGAGAAAAGGGTCATAGAGTGACAGATTGTTATGGAGTTCAATGTCTTATTTGTGGAGAACATGGGCATTACCCAACTCAATGCCCTGACCTAAAAAGTTACTTCTAAATCAAGGAAGGACTTATTCCAGGACAATCATTGAAGTGGATGGACTGAAGTGTTTATGTATTGGTATTCAAGAATAATGTTGTTGAGGTACTTTTATGGTGTACTAAAATATTTATGTATTGGTCTATTGTGGTTTTCAATAATTTTAAGGTACCGGTAACCATGAAAAGTGATTCAAATATTTTGGAAAGTAGATCATATGCGCATAATGAAGGAATAATAAGATAATGAGGTATTTGATTCTATTCATGAGCTCATGACTGATATAAGGAGAAGGTTATATCATGGTTTGAGTATATAGAATTTTTGGATTTTGGTATGTGGAAAGAGTTAACTTTTAACTGCATTCATGTTTTCACTAAGGTTCAATGGGTATTCAAGAGAATACATGATTAAGGCCTTTGAATGTTTGGAATGTTACCAACAAGACATATCTTATGATATATGGGGATTAATGACAGTATTAAATCTCTGGTAATCATTTTCACTATATTATGAGAGTGGACTGTAGTATTATGGATAAGCATAAAGATTAGAATGGATTATGTTGGACATAAGTTAGTATTGTTTAAGGATATAAGATTTTTGATATTATTGATGGGATGTTATAGTAATGTAGTTTTAGAAAAAGGACAACCTGCAGGACGGGCGACAACCCATCGCTTCAGACAAGGCTGTGGGAATCGAACCCACAACCGAAGTGCGACTGGCCTTTATCGCCTACCACTGGCCTACAGGAAGTCCCTGTTTAGTAGAAACTAGTTTTATTATATTAAGAAGTATGATATATAAAGTATAAGTCCATTTTAGGAACCATATATGATTAATCTCACTATAGATCGACTTATGTATATAATTTTTGCTAACCTTTTGTTTGAGACAGATGGAATGACCCGTTATTCTATCACATGATCTGCTAACACTTCACGAATAACAAATTCAACTTCATTTATTTAAGAGATGAAGTGGAAATTGTTCAAGGCACGAACAATAGTGAGATTGTACCAAAATAAAGTAAGTATTTATTCTAATTCAAATTTTCAACTTTAGGGAAATGATCTTGAAAACCAAAAATGTTGTCCTAGTGCCCTTATATCCGATGAATCAGATGGTACCCTAGATCGTCACAAATTTATGGCTTTGTGATTGCGGGATTTTCCATAGCCATGTTCTCTACCACTCTCCATCAGAACATGATGGTTAGATTTCTCTTCCATATCCATATTTTCACCTATGTGGAAACCCAGTGATTTGTTTAATTGGGTAACCGTTACGTTTCATACTTTTGTTTTTAAAGATTGGTTTTGGTATTTCTTTTTACGATGTGGGTTTCTATTAAAGAAACTTTCGAATAGTAAACCATTTATAACCCCGACGAATTTCGAGGGCGAAATTCATTTTAAGGGGGGTAGAATGTAACACCCTGAGATTTTATGAAAAATATTCTTTTTAATTTCACTAATGTCTTGTGTTGTACGCTACACCAAAAGAAGCTTGCACAACACGCATCCTTGACTTGCCTTGCATTACACGCAAGCGCGACCTTCCGTGATAGCGTGTGTTTTATGCAATACCGAGTTTCGCTAAACAATGATATGCTATTAAAACATCATTAAAACTAGCCGTTATGAATAGTAATAACCACCTTTTGAAATTTTTTAATTTTATTTTTCAAAATGGAATTCATTTTTGGATTCAGAGTATTGAATTTAGCCTAAGGTGAAATTTTGATACTTTTCGGATAACTTTCATATTCTGATGAATAGTGAAAATTACTAAATTATAATTAAAAACAACTTTTTAAATCAAAATAATTAATAGTGATAAATTATTAATTTGAGTGGTTTTAAAGTATATTTAGAATATATTTTTACAATTTAATACAATGTTGGTCATTGGATGTAATTTCACATTTAAACCAGACATAAACAAGTGTCAATCTTTTGATAGATATTGTTTCTTAAAAACACGCTATTTGTTTTAACAGCGGGATTTAATTATAAAATTAATTAATGCAACTTCTATGTTATGAATTTGGTAAAATAGACTTCATTTTTGAATTCGTAATATGAAATATAGCTTAGGATGAAATTTTGGCATTGTTCTGAAAAACATCAATTTTTGATGAATAATGAAACTACTAAGTGGTAGTTAAAAAAACTGAATTTTTCATAAAACTTAATTTTACCGCTTCTGTGAATGGAATTTCAAAAATCCGAGAGACACGGTTGATTTCAGTAAGTAAAATGTGGTTCAATGAGATGAAAATAATTTTTGGTGAATAGTAACTTTTTACTTTTATTTACCACGGTTAAAAGTAAATAGGGTAATTAAGGGTAAAAATGATATTAATATTACCCTAACACATGTACTAATCCTATTCGACAAGTGTATCTCGACCAAAAACAACCTTAAGTGTAAAATATTATCATTTAGGCCCACTTGGATTAGATTAGGACATTTATTATTATTTAATTCAAAGAAGAGTTAAAAGAGTTAAAATCAAAGTTTATTTACTAAAACATTTTTAATATAGGGTTATACAAAAGATAAATTCGATTGTAAATATTCATTAGAAATCTAAAAATATTTCCTACATAATGGTATTTTATTTGTAGTTTTTAGACATCAAATAAGTTAATTTATATATGACACAAAGATGATGCAGTAATTATCTTATTAATGAAATATTGACATAATTGATATTATAAATACCAAAATAAATGTAATTTAAGACTTTTTATGAATTACACTAATTTTCTAGGTTACTATGATATATTATTGTTGATTTAATCAACTTGGTTCGAACATATAATTCTGTTATGACTTTCACAAAAATCATATATCAAATAGTGTCAAAATTGACACAAAATAGTTTTTAAATCAAATATTATAGTATTAATTGTTATTTTATTCCTAAAAATCTAAGGTTCAGCCAAATTACTTAGATAAGGATATATATATTAATAATAAACAATTTTGGGTTCTTTTGGCATGTTATAGTAAGTTTATTAACCATATAGTGTAAGAAAACAAAAAGACACGGTAAAAGTTAAATTATTTAACTTAAAGTTAAATCTAATTGATAAGGTTAAAATAATAACCTAAACTTGTCTAAATCCTATTGGTTGATAGGATTTCGACCCATCCCCACTTTAGATTCTAAATAAGACCCTTTGGAACCATTATAAACCGATTTCGACTTTAATATAAAATAATATTTTGAGATATTCCTAAGGTGCCCCTCTCCTCCCTTATAAAAGGGCACCTCCTTCCTCTCTTCCTCACACAACTTTGAGCCTTAAAGCTCGTCCAAACCCTGCCAAAATCCCTTCTCCACTTCCCTAGTATCATCCTAGAGGTCCTGGTCTTCTTCAAATACCATCCTTAGTTCTTTAAGTGGAGGCTAAGAAAAGGCGCGTCAAAAAGAGGTAATATCCATTACCGATCTTTTTCAATTTCTTTCTTCTTCAACTTATTCTTCTTTAGTTGTTTCATGATAAAGTAATAAAATAATTATTTATTATATACTGATATTTTATTATAAATATGAAACAACTCTAATTAACCTTCTATCCATCCTACGGAAAAAGGAAATCACCGCGCGTGCGTACGTACGGAATACCGTCTCCACGCCGTGGTGTAATCTATTTTCCGCCACCACCTTAATTGGATGGGTATAAAGGTGTAATGAGTAACTATATATGATTATTATAAAGTGATATTGATACTGAAATAGTATACATACACCTCAACACAATTCCACGACCATGGGAACGATATCATCGCTCGTGCGTAAGTACGGACTACCGTCTCCACGACGCGATGAGATTCATTCTCAATGATTAACCATTCATGAATGATTATAAAGTATATATAATATATAATAATGAAATATATGACCTGATAATGATACTGTAATTATTTATATTTATATGTATGTCATCTACTTAATTCCATTCAATTCAATAAGGAAACGAAAACAGCGTTCATGCGTACGTACGGACTACCGTCTCCATGAACGGTGTATTTCTTTCCATTTACTGATTTATTATATATATTCTGAATATATATATATAAATCATGTTTTATATTCTGGAATTATGTAAGCATTATCTAAGTAATCATATGAATAATTACAAGTTAAAAACACGAACGACAAATGAGACGATTTTACCCAAAACGCTACTTTAACATGAATTTACAAAAGAACGGGTAATATAAAGTCATAAGTGGACCATATATGATATAATAACAATGAATATGATTTTGGAATAAGTCAATAACATGATTTAAATCATTATACATGAGGTTCGGACACTTATAAAGCAAGTCGGACCTAAGGTAAGGGAAATAACACAATCTCATTTTTATCCGAGATTGTTTATTCGTAAATATTTACTGGGGTGTATTTTATCATCCACATCCATGTTTCATCAATATGTAATATTATTTAGATCCACCTACAATTGTTTAAATCCATTTTTACCCTTCGGTGAGTTTTTAGTAATATGTATGAAAGGAATCTTTTGTCGTTTTTCGTACGAGGTACTTTTTGACTTTTCCGACAAAAGTACGAAGAATGTTTTTTTTAACTTATACGGCATGAATGGATTTTTAAAACATTATTTCCAAGAAACTTCCTTTAAAAGTTTTCAAGTTTATTTTTAATCAACTTCTTTTATTTTAAAGTCGTATGACATGTTATGAAAGGAAAAATGTTTTTGAAGTAGAAAGGATATTTTCCTCAAGAATGGAGTTCAAGTATTTTATCAAAATTATTTTCCATCTAAGATAATAAAAGGGTTCTGTTTTTATCCCTATTATTACATTGGTTTGATTATTTTGTGATGGGATTATTTTTATGAATTCCTTTATTGTATATGAATTGTTTTTTGATGTCATGATGTTTAAGATTCCCATTTTTATTACATGGGTTATGCAATGATGTATGATTTATGATTTTTTGGCACACATAAGAATGGTATCATTATAAGATGGGTGGGACCTATATCTCCCTCCAATGCATTGGGTAAAGATTTTATATCTCATGAGATAGACATGGCTGGAATGGTAGGTTATACTGGTTCAGTGAAACAGGACTGAAACGAGGGTGACTCGATTCAGAAAGGGACTTTGTCCACTAAGATAGTCTTGGAAATGAGTCATGACTAACAAGAAATGATTCTCTATTATTATGTCTGTATGCCAAAAAGTTTCATGTTTTAAGTTATGCTTATTGGGATTTCATTTCACTACTATGATTTATCCCATGTTATGAAATTATGCTCTCTTTTGCGGGTTAAGATTTCCAAAAGTTATGTTCTTATGAATATGATGTGATTGATTTTTCTTTTGTTTACCCTTACTGAGCATTTGAGCTCACCCTTTTATGTTTTCTTTTCCCCAGGATATAAAGAAAGGTTTTAGGTAAAAAAAAGGGAAGATCTTTATGGGATATATTGAAGATCTTTCACCACGATTAGAAGATTACGTTCTGAGTTTCCAAAGACACTAAACTATTACGATCCTTGTGTGTGTGTTTTTGTTATGTACTAAGTATTCCGCAAAAGTAATGTAATGTCCATGTACGATAAGCTTCGGGTATCTACAATAAATATGTATATAATGAATATATATATTATTTTTATACCATTATTAATTTTTTTAAATAAAAAAACTCTGATTAAAGTATAAGGACTAGGACTGCTGAACCAAAACATGCTTAGAGAACGAAGCAATTATCACACAGAACAATGATTTTAATAAGAAAAAATTAATAAACATGTAAAAAGATGTTATAAATAAATCATAAATAGAATTATAGATATGAATATAGTTATTTAATAGATTTATAATAATTCCATATTTATTATACAGGAGGTTTCAATGTGAACAAAGAAAGAAGAGACATGAGTTAAGGGTTTATTTCACAATCTCATCGTTATTATAGATTGTTTATGTTTAAGTATCCTATGGGGAATATTTATATTCCATGTCTATGTTTTATAGAAATTTTTTCAAAATGTTTTTTACTTTTCTATTAATTAAAATTAAATAATTTTTTTCTATGTTTTAATTTTTATAAAATGGTTTCAAAGGAATATTTTTTTAATTTTCTAAACAAGATTCCTTGTGACTTTTCTCAAAAAATATATGAAAGGAATGTTTTTTAACTTATAAAAAATGATAATATTTCCATGATTCCATGAATTATAAATTCTTTGAAGCTTCCTTTACAAGTTTATATGTGTATTTTTGAATAAAATTTTCCATTTTAAACTGTGCAGTTTTTTAAAGGGAAGTGGTTTTAAAATGGTAAATTTATTTTACTCAAGAAATTTTCCAAGTCACATTTGAAAATCATTTTACTTATAAGATTAAATAATTTGATATAACTTATAATTTACCAGGGATATTATTCAAGGATACCATCCTCTTTCTATATCTAGATGGTTTATGTCTTCAATGAAAGGAATAAATGTTTATAAAACCCATATATTTTCCATGAGTTATGCTGTGATGAAATTTTTATGAAACACATTTATTTTCATGGGTTCTGATATGATAAATGTTTTATGATATTGTGGAACACTATTGTTTGATTTTCATTATGTGATGTTTGGGACCAATATGTCCCTCCTCCAATTCATTGGGTAAAGTATTACATCTCATGTGATAGTTATGAGAAATAAGTCGATGTGCTTGATCTGTTATGGGAAACAAGTCAAAGTGGTTATTAATTTATGACAAAAAAGTAGATGTACTTGATATGTTATAGGAAATAGGTATTTTTTCCTAATATGAGGGTCTTGGTAGTTAACTTTTGTAGGTTATGGGCATAACAGAAGTGTATGATGGGTCATGCACAACTTTTATTTTTCCCATGATCGATGATCAATATGAGATTTACAAAATGATAAACACTGTAATCAATAGAATTGAATCAAATAATAGGGACAATGGAAAAAACACAAGAACCAAAACACATGATTGTCACATATTATTTATAAATAATTTAAGTAATTAAAGAATTACCTTGTGAGAAGTTCTTTCTTTGTTGATGGATCTGAAAATAGATCTACATTGTATCATAATAGTGTTGCATGAATCAAGGCCTGATTTCATGTAGCAATGATCCACACATGTTACAAAAATCTCATAACATTTCCATTGGAATATCCGGGTTTTATGATGACATATCATATATCTTGTTCCATTTACCTTTGATCGCCCTGAGAATCACTTCTAAAGGATTCTATTTGATTTATATTGACTTGAAAGTGGAAGGAAGAGTAAGAAAATTCTCAATTCTTGGTAGTGTTTTTGGAGAAGGGATCTCTCTAGGGTTTTAAGAGGATTCTCTATATTTCATTGTGTACAAAAAAACAAATGAATAATATCTATTGAAAAATAATATAATTGGGTTTATATACCTCTATGGGTATAAATAAATAATTGAACAAGTTCCCTTTATTATTTATTTAATCCTTGTAGAACCCAATGTCTATAATAATAATATTATTATTATTTATCGACATGTGATAAACTCGTGAAATAAAATAAAATTAAATAATATTTATTCAAATAATGTTCAATATATATTATTTCTCATCGAAACATTAAAATCCCTCCAGTATTCCTCCAAAATATTTATTGAGCCTTGAATAATGACAATTTATTTAATGAATAAATATCCCTCCATTATTCTCTAATAAACAAATATATTATATTCATTAAGTGGATAATAAATATCCATTAAATATTCTGATCACAAAATATCCTCTCAAATAACTGGTAATGGAATATATGCGATCAAGAAAACATGAATAATTATTAAAACACATGGGGGAAAATTTATTCAATTTTTTAAATAATAAATAATAATATATTATTTAATTGATATTTTGTATACACTTTATGTGTGAACCTCTAGGATTCCTTCTCAGTGGAATTTGGTGAAGCAGCCTAAAGTCCAACCATAACATCTACAAAAATGCTAAGGCACCTATATGGAAAGAATTTAATGCCAAAATTACATAATACCTCATACAAAAACTTATAGTATAATATAAAACCTTTATCATGATATCACTAATCAAGAAGGTTTTATGTCGGTGCGATCAACCTATGTGGTTAAATATTATTTCTTTTAATTTTTATAAATTGAACTTTTCTATAGAACACTATGACCATGGATTTATTTAGGCTATATCATTTCCATAAAAGGTCATGATATATCAACTTCTATTAAATAAGAGAAGAGAAAAATCCTTTATCACATTATTCATTAATGCAATATTACTCATGACACACCCAACATATCATACGCCACTGCAAACATATGTCATCATGGTTTTCATTAAAACATAAAAGTACATGTCTCTTAATACTCATTAATAATAATATTAAAGTACAACTATCAAAACAAATGTACTAAAATAGGAACATCCAATGACACATATATATATGGATTTCTTACTGGTGGGTCTCATTCTCATAATATCCTACAGCGAATATTACTAAGGGTGTACACCATGAGAAGGTTCCTTAAAGTCCTATGAGTCTTCCCCCTAATTTTATATTTAATTTATGTCCCTCAAATTATTTCATCTGAATATAGAACATATATTTATTAATAATTTTGTGGTACTTCTAGGTTCTCATCATAATAGGGAACAACTATGGACATTCAATGGGATAGTTACTCTTAACACATTATAAAATACTATGTAATATAGAATAATACTCTTTATGTGATAAGAAGTTTTTTAATATAAAGAAATGAATACATGTTATCATAAAGTACAAAGAATTTTGTTCTAGGGTACCAAATCCAACAGACTCCAACTTGCACTAGAGATAACTGCTAATAACCTTCAATCCCTTATCTCTCATATAATACTCACACTTTTACTTATATAAGCCTTTAGTCAAAGGGGACATCACATTTTATTCTTTGGGAAATATTCTTAGTGAAACTACAAAATTATGAGAAAAATCCCTTAATAAATGATAATTTTAGATTATGTGATTTTTCAATTAGCGTGACCTTGAATCCTTTGAAAGATACACCGTTGTATTATTATCAGAATACAATGTGATAGGGTTTTTAATTCTTGGTATAAAATAAATCACCTGGATAAATTTTGATATCCAAGTGTATTCCTTAGTTTCATCTAAAGTTTCTACATACCCAGACTCTGCTGTAGAATTAGTGAAAAATAAATACTTTGAACTCTCCCAGGTCATAGATCATCTACTGATACAAAAAACATATCCAGAATGTGACTTAAAATAATTCAAATCTATTATAAAAATAGGATCAGTATTACCCTTGATGACTAGCTCCTCATCTCCTCCATACACTAGGAACTTATCCTTAGTTCTTCTTAGATACTGAAGGGTAACCTTAACACCAAACCAATGTTGTTCTATTGGATTATCTTGATATCTTCCTACCATGCTCAATGAATAGAAAACATTAAGTCTAGTAAATAACATGACATACATGATTTATCCTATCGTAGAAGCATATGAGATCTTACTCATACTCCTTTTCTCCAATTGTGTCTGTGGACACATTTTTGTAGAAAGATGTATAACATGAAACACTGAAACCAATACCCTATTGGATTATTCCATACTAAATCTATTTAGTATCTGGTAAATGTATATACTTTTACTTAGTCCAAGTAGCCTCTTGGATCTATCAAAAATGATCTTGATCCCTAGAATATAGCCCGCTTCACCTAATCCCTTCATGTAGAAACACTTGTTCCATAATCCTTGAAAAACTATAAGACTGATATGTCATTTTCAATAAGTAATATGTCATAAAAATACACTACTAGGACAAAAACTATATTTCCACTAAACCTCTTGTGAAAACACTGCTCACATTCATTCTTAATGAAACAATTTTTTTTATAGTTTTATCAAATTGAATTTTCCTTTTCATGAATGCTTGATTAAATACATAAATGGATTTATACAACATGAAAATATTTTTGGCATCAACTAGAGTCACAAACCCTTCTAGTTGTATCATATAGAAATATTTTTAAGGTTCCCAATAAAAAAATCAGTTTGGATGTCCATCTTCCAAATCTCATAGTCACGATAAACTACTATATCAAGTAGAGTTGTGATGGATGTAAACATGGAAAATGATAAAAAAAGTTTCATCATTTTCAAGTCATTTATAGTGTTTAAACCCTTTAGCCACTATTCTTTCTTTATAAGTATTTACTTTACCTTCCATGTCCATTTTTTTCTTGAATACGCTGTTGCACCATATGGGATTTACATCCACTTGCGCATCGACCAGAACCCAAACTTGGTTCTGATACATGGAATCCATTTCAAAATTCATAGACTCATTCCATCTTACAGCTACTAATCTATCTACTGACTATTTTTCATATATAGGTTCATCGTTTTCAACCAATAATTAGTCTTCATATTCGGTGACTAAAAAACCATATCTCACTAGTTCTCTTACCTATCTAGTGCTCCTACATAGTACTTGCATTTTAGGAACTACTTATTCTATGGGGACCTATGAAATCTTTTCTTATACCAACTCTTGCGTATCTTGATCATCAACTTCATTGATTCCAATCTTGCTCCCACTATCCCTTTTTTGGATATTCTCCCTCTTAGGAAAGATAGCTTGTCTGAGGACAATCACTTTCTTGTCTGAGGGGTTGTATAGGTAATATCCCTTTATTACCTTGCTATATCCTATAAAGATACACTATTTTCTCTAGGGTTCTAGTTTTCTACCCAATAATCCCTTAATAAATTCCTCAAAACCCCATACATGTGTATTAGACAAAATTAGTTTCTTTCCACCCTATAAATTGAAGGGAATTCTATTTTCGACATTATTTGGTACTCAGTTTAATTTATATTCTACAATTTGAAATGCATATCCACTAAATGAAAATGGAAGATCTACATGAATCATCATTGGCCTTACCTTTTCTAAAAAGGTATGATACCTACTTTCAAAAACACCATTCCCCTATGGTCTTTAAGCTGGGGTGATTTGAGATAAAATCCCAAAATACCATAAAATGTAAAGAAAATATCGGTAAAGATATTAAATGCCTTTATCTGATCAAATATTCTTTATCTTATTTCCAAGATTATTATCTGCTTCATCCTTGAATTCTTTGAATTTATCAAACGACTCATACTTATACCTAATCATGTAGACATATCCATATATACTCAAGTCCCCAGTAAAAGTTATATAGTAATAACGCTACTAGAATTCAAGGTATTTTAGATGGGTTATTTGTGACGGGATCCCGTCGCAAATAAGTTTTAGCAACGGGGTCCCGTCGCAAATAGCCCATTGCAGAAAACATCATCACAAAAAATATTATTTACGATGGGCCCGTCACAAATAATATTTTTTGTGATGGGAAACTTCACCATCGCAAATAACTCTCTGATTATATACTTTATATATATAAACTTTTTTGCAACAGGCAGTCACAAATACTTATTGCGACGGGCCTGTAATCCCATCGCAAATATTTTTTTTGAAAAAATTTATTTAGAATATTGCAATGGGAACCCATCGCAATAGATCCCATCGCAAATAATAAATAATTTTTTTTTAAAATAAATTTAATAAAATTATGATTATTGAAAAATTAATTTTAATATTATTAAAATAAAAAAAATAAAAATTATTAAAATTCTTAATATTCACAAAAAAATATAAAAGAAATCATAAAATATTATTATTATTAATATTATTATTAGTGAAATAAACAAACATTAAAAAATATAATACTAAAAAAATATATTTAATAAAATTATGATTAATGAAACAATAATATTAAAATTATTAAAATAATAAAATATAAAAATTATTAAAATTCTCAATATTCACAAAAAAATCATAAAATATTAAAAATTAAATTATGCAATATTTTCACCAATATAAAAGTTAGAAACTGTAAATAGTTCATATTACAACAAATTTTAAATTCAAATGTTTTTAACATAAAAAAATCACTGGGGGGTTGTCTTCTGGAGGAGGTGGAGGAGCTAAAGGAGATGGTGGAGGAAACTTCATCCCTAAACTACGAGTCAGATGGTGCATGTACTCCATCTGCTCATGATGTTTCTGCTACCATCGACGCATATCCTCCTCGTGCTGATGCTTATTCCGACGCATCTCTTCCTGCTGCTTCTGCAAACGATCTATAAGGTCATTATGAGCTCGGAACTGCTACTGATACTATGAGGCAGAAGATGATGCCTCTCCATGAGATCCTCTCAAGTTGGATGTTGACATCGCAATTGTACCATAATAATTATCAGGAGTCACATGAGAGCTGATACCAACTACTCGGCCCTTCTCAAAGCCATACTGAGTTACCTGCATGCATGCCGCCTCGTCGAAATGGTGGGCACTGGTCTGATCAGTCGCCTCGTCCTGACCCTCAGCCTGTGTCTGAGTGGTCGCTGCCTCATATGACTCCTTTAATTCCAATTTGAAATTAAATTTGTGAAAATATTATATGCAGTTAATTGTCAAACTGAAAAAATAAGACTAACCACAATCCGACCCCGTCGATCACCTCTAATCTCTCTGGTGGTTGGACCACTATACATCCTCCGATAAACATCTTACTCTATAATATCGGGATGCTCGACTACCTATATGAATATAAAATAAATTGTTTGTATTTGAAGTTATCTAAAATATTTAAAAAAAATACTTACCAGATTATCTCTATGCGTACTGAATGTACGACTACCAGCTCGATGTGTCACCTCCTGTCTCCCCCGGTTCTTCCGATCCAATGAAGACCTCCTCTGAAATCCACCACCCAACTAGTGTGCAAATAATCCATCCCAAACCTGATATTAAATGTACTCGGGTAGGTGGGATCTACACGACTCATCAAATACTATTTCTCCTGCTTTCATAATGGTCGTCTTTCTCAAATTGTGAAAAAAACTGACGCAAATGCTCATGCATAGCCACCTCCCATGCTGCATGGATAGCGTCACACATGCTATCCTTGATGGGATACCATAAACCCTACAAATAATTTATAATATAACTTATTCATAAAATAAATTTCAAAATAAATATTATTTATTTACATACCGGCAATGATTTTACATACCAAGCTTCACATTAATGAGAATATGTTCCCATGTGATCCATGGCTGAGAAAAATAATTGCACTAGATATTGCTCCCCTATCCAACAACTACATGCGCAAAACTATGAAAAAAGAATAAATAATCAAACAATTAGTATATATATAAATAAATTAATGAAAGATAACTAAAATATATAGGTTACCATACCTCCGTGTGCGTGGATCGAATCCAAGACGTGGATGTCACTCAGGGATAGGGTCAAGAATCATCAGTCGTGCAAGACCGCACCCCCTCTACGTACCTCCTGAACCACCAGAAGGCTGAGGGCTAGATGATCCCACATCCCCATCATCCAAAGGTAGCTCAGCCTGCTCTAACTCACAAAATGGATCAGAGTCCATCTGAAACACAAAATGATTGTTGTTAGTAGATAGTTGAAAATAACTATTATATATAGATATATATATTAGTTATGATCATAACCATCATTTAACTGTGTCAGTGTTCACCTTCATCATCATCTTCATATCGGATGATGTCAATGTATTCATATTCCCCCTCGGCATCATCAATATCCATACGAGTTTCACTTTCACCATCCCTTGTCATTTCAAATTCATTTGTAACATCATAAACATCTTCATCACCATCGACCCTTAATTGTGGGGTTTCATCATTGATATTCTTGTTTCTTTGTGAAAAAGATGGATTTTGAGTATTCTCTTGAAAAATTTCAATTCCTTCCACTTCAGCAGAACCACATTCAGTTTGAGTAAATTGATTTTCCTGAGATTTCATTTTTATTATGCTCCACCAATCACTCAGGTCTCTTGAAGTAGAACAATACTTTGCATAATAAATTTTATATGCCTGTTGAGCCAGTAAAAATGGTTCATTTACTACAAGAAGACTTTTATATTTAATATTGACGATTCCATGAGTCGGATGAATATGTAATCCTCTCTCGGTATCCAACCACTGATATTTAAACATCATTATGTAATTATATCCAAGATAACATAACTCAATAATTTCATCCAAAATGCCGTAAAATTCAACTTCAGTTTCTCTATGATGCGATCCTCTCAAAAAAACTCTACTATTCATTGTTTTTTATTCCCCATATGCACGCGTATGAAATTGAAAACCATTCACCACATATGCATTATAAAATTTAACCATTTTGGATGTTGGGTTACTCAATATAAATAGTCACTTATCAATTTTATCATCATGTTGAGACACCTGAAAATTTTTAAAACAATTATCAATATATAAATAGTAAACTGAATTGATATTAAACCATCAATAATTTATGTTACCAGTTTTTGAAACAATTGAGATTTTTTTTGTCTGCGTTCTTCAAGAGCAGCTGCTGTAATATGTGGACGTTTTTTATTGATATGATTATCATATAACCTACAAATAAAATAAGTTTACATACTATAACAGAAATTATAGAATAAGTGATAGAAGCACTCATAGTACAAATGCTGTCATTTCTTCACAGTTGAGCAGAACATATGTATAAGCTCTGTGATGTTCATCGTCTGAAAGCCATCGTTCATGAACTCCACTGAAGCCAAGATTTGGCTGATTAAAAACTGATAATTTATTGTCCATTTAATCATTAACATTTCCCTCGTTCTGTCCCATGCTGTTTTTTAAGAATATTCAGATTCAAAATAGTGAGAGCAGAAAAAATAAATTTTCTCTTGCAAATAAGCTTCAGCAATTGAGCCTTCAACTTATGCTTTGTTACATACTTTTTTCTTCAATTTCTGCATGCATCTCTCGAATGGGTACATCCATCAAAACTGTACTGGACCTCCACATTTAGCTTCATGTGGAAAATGTAATATCATATGTTCCATTGAGTCAAAGAAAGCAGGCGGATATATTTTTTCCAGTTTACATATAATTATAACAACATATTCTTCCAGTTTTCTTAGCGCATCGTAGTATGTTGTCACTGTACAAATGTCTCGAAAAAAATATGATATGTCTGTTATCGAATCCCAAATCATATAATTCAACAAACCTTTGAATCTAATTGGCATAAGGTTTTCTATTATAACATGACAATCATGACTTTTTAATCAGGTAATATGACCATTCTTAACACATCTGCCCAAATTGGAAGCATAGCCATCTGGAAGTCTCAAATCTGCAATCCACTGACAAAATAATAAGCGACTCTCTTTGGACAGTGTATAAGATGCTTTTGGCTTCATTAACCTCTATGATCTGACATTTTCAAATAGTTCAAGTTCTGATCGCCTGTAAATTTGGGCAAGATCTAATTAATCTCTTGCAGTATCATTGGTCTTACCTGGTGTATCCAAAACTGTATGAAATAAATTATCAAAATAGTTCTTCTCAATATGCATGACATTCAACATGTGGAGGACCAACAAATTAGACCAATATGGGAGATCCTAAAAAATGATTTGTTTTATCCAATTATGTTCTTTCCCAAAGCCATGAATTTTTTGTTGGTTTACTATTGGCCCAAATGTGATGGGAGGTAATGAAAATACAACTGATTTTAACTCTGTACCTGAGATCATTTTTGGAGGTTCATCCCTTTCTATTGTGCATTTTCTGAAATGATATTTCTTCCTTCTAAAAGTATGATCGGTTGGAATAAATCTACAATGACAGTCAAAATAGAAAGGTTTTTTTCATTGACGAGCATAAAATCTTTGTTGTCTTTCATACAGTAAGGACATGATTTTGGACCATGTGTACTCCAGCCAGATGACATATCATATGCCGGAAAGTCAAAATTGTTCACATCAATGCGGCTTTTAATGTGAATTTTTTTTTCACAGCAACATAAAATGTACTAACACCATTACTCCACAATGCGTTTAACTCATCAATCAATGGTTTCAAATAAACATCAATATTCTTTTTCGGATGTCCTAAGATTAATAAGGTCAAAAATATATAGGGCTCCTTCATCAACATTCATGGAGGTAGATTGTACGGAGTTATAAAGACAGGCCAACATGAATACTGACTACCATAAGAACTAAATAGACAGAAACCATTAGTAGAAAGACCTAATCACACGTTTCGGGATTCTAATGCAAAAGACAGATGCAGACGATCAAAATCTTTCCATGAATCACCATCAGATGGATGATTCAAGCTTTTACCAGTTGAAATATTGGTTTTGTGGCATGACCTCATTGACGTTGTGTTATGAGACTTAAATAAACATTACAGCCTAAGTGTAAGGGGGAAATATCTCAAATGTTTTAAAGGAATCAATCCAGACTTCCCTGGTTGAGATTCTTTATACCTCGATTGTCCACATGTGGGACAACTATCCAACAACTCATTTTCACCAGAATAAAAGATTCAATCATTTGCACATGCATGAATCTTCCGATAACTAAGGCCTAGATTACGAACCAACCTCTTCCACTCATAGTAATTTGCAGGAAACACATTTCTTTTATGTAACAATGTTTTAACCAAAGAAAATATCTGATCAAAAAAATTGTTTGACATTGCATTATCTGATTTAATAGCCATAAATTTTGCAACCGCTTATAATTTTCTTATCTTGCAACCAGAATATAATGCATCATCAGCAGACCTCAACAACTCAAAAAATTCGGATGGTGCCAACTCTGGAGTTAAATCAATATCATCGTGAGTTTCAGTTTGTTGAACAGATGGACCTGCAACATCATGTACTAAATTTTGGAATCGTGATGGATCCGAAATCATGTTATTAGTATCTTCTCTGGAATTTCATTCACCGTGTTGATACCAAAAAATATAATCTGGTTGAAAACCAAACCGCAAGATATGTCCCCCAACCTTGTCAAATGTGTCAAACATTCTCAGAGCACATTTTTTACAAGGACACTTAATTGTGCCTTCTGAAACATATTCTGGTTTTGATGATGAAAATGCTAAGAAAGATTCAATACCCTCAATATATACAAAATTTAAACCAGAACTGTTTGGATTTCTACGCTGATTTATCCAAGCGTGATCATCTAATAATGACTGATGTCAACTTCCTTATTCTATATTTTTCTACAAAATATAAAATCATCACTGTTTTTGAATAATTTGAAATTATAAAAACACTATCTAAAAAAAGACGATAAATAATTTCTACTACTTCTTAATAATTACTGTTAATTAAGGGCGACGCAATTTCCAGTGTATTGACGGCTACTCTTTTTTTCCGAAGGCTCATTTACCTGCATCTTTCTCAGACTGAAATCACAATGAAGAATCTGGTCGGAGGTACGCATGTTCATTCTCGTATGTATGAGAATGAATATGTGTATCTCCGGCCAAATTCTTCATTGTGATTTCAGTGTGAGAAAGATGCATGTAAATGAGCCGTCAGACAAAAGAGCCCCCTTTTCATCAATGAATCATCTTCTTCCAACTATCACCACTTGAAAACATTTTAAAAAATATGATCCTACGAATGCATATCTAATATTGTGCATACGAGATTGAATATGACTATGTAGCAGCACATTTTTCATAATGTTTTGAGTCAGTGAGATTTGAAAGGAGAAAAGTCATCGAGAAAAAGGAGTGTCGTCAATCCATTGGAAATTGTGACAAGATCTTAAAATTTATTAAAATTTATTAAAATTTCTTTCTAACTATTCCTAACTTTTCCTAACTAATTATTACTATTCATTACTAATTATTACTATTTATTACTAATTATTTTTATTTATTACTAATTATTCCTAATTATTACTAATTATTCCTATTTATTTCTAATTATTCATATTTATTACTATCTATTCCTATTTATTACTAACTATTTCTATTTATTACTAACTGTTACTATTTATTACTAATTATTACTATTTATTACTAATTATTTCTATTTACTACTAATTATTCCTATTTATTACTAATTATTCCTATTTATTACTAATTATTCCTATTTATTACTAACTATTCATATTTATTACTAAATATTCATATTTATTTCTAACTATTCCTATTTATTCCTAACTATTCCTATTTATTCCTAACTATTAATATTTATTCCTAATTATTACTAATTATTCCTAATTATTCCTATTTATTCCTATTTATTCCTATTTATTCCTATTTATTCTTATTTATTACTAATTATTACTAATTATTACTAATTATTACTAATTATTACTAATTATTACTAATTATTACTAATTATTACTAATTATTACTAATTATTACTAATTATTACTATTTATTACTAATTATTCCTAATTATTCCTAATTATTACTAATTATTCCTAATTATTCCAAATTATTGCTAATTGTTCTTAATTATTACTAATTATTCCTATTTATTACTATTTTTTGCTATTTATTACTAATTATTGATATTTAGTGCTAATTATTGCTAATTATTGATAATTATTTCTAATTATTGCCAATTATTCCTAATTATTTCTAATTATTGCTAATTATTAGTAATTATTAATATTTATTACTAATTATTCAATTTATTACTAATTATTACTAATTATTCATATTTATTACTAATTATTCTTATTTATTACTATTTATTGCTATTTATTACTAATTATTTCTATTTATTACTAATTATTTCTAATTATTGATAATTATTACAAATTATTGTTAATTATTCCTAATTATTGCAAATTATTGCTAATTGTTAGTAATTATTGCTAATTATTAGTATTTATTACTAATTATTAGTATTTATTACCAATTATTACAATTTATTACTAATTATTACAATTTATTAGTAATTATTACAATTTATTACTAATTATTACAATTTATTACTAATTATTACAATTTATTACTAATTATTATAATTTATTACTAATTAAGACAATTTATTAATAATTATTACAATTTATTAGTAATTATTACAATTTATTACTAATTATTACTAATTATTACTAATTATTACAATTTATTAATAATTATTATAATTTATTACTAATTATTACAATTTATTACTAATTATTACAATTTATTACTAATTATTACAATTTATTTCTAATTATTACAATTTATTACTAATTATTATAATTTATTACTAATTATTACAATTTATTACTAATTATTACGAATTATTACTAATTATTTCTAATTATTACTAATTATTACTAATTATTTATATTTATTACTAATTATCCGTATTTGTTACTAATTATTACAAATTATTACAAATTATTAGTATTTATTAATAAATAAAACTAATTATTACTAATTATTACAATTTCTTAGTAATTATTACAGTTTATTACTAATTATTACAGTTTATTACTAATTATTACAGTTTAGTACTAATTATTACAATTTATTACTAATTTTTACAATTTATTATTAATTATTATTAATTATTATAATTTATTACTATGTATTGCAATTTATTACTAATTATTCCTATTTATTACTAATTATTCCTTTTTAATACTAACTATTACAATTTATTACTAATTATTACAATTTATTACTAATTAATTAAATTTATTACTATTTATTACTCATTATTACTATTTATTACTCATTATTACTATTTACTACTCATTATTACAATTTATTACTAATTATTACAATTTATTACTAATTATTACAATTTATTACTAATTATTACAATTTATTACTAATTATTACATTTTATTACTATTTATGACAATTTATTACTATTTATTACTCATTATTACAATTTATTACTCATTATTACTATTTATTACTCATTATTACTTTTTATTACTATTTATTAATAATTATTAATATTTATTACTAATTATCAGTATTTATTATTATTTGTTACCAATTATTATTAATTACTACAAATTAATTATATATATTACTAATTATCATTAATAATTATTAATTAATACTAATTATTAAAAATTTGTACTAAAAATTTCAATTTATTAGTACGAATAAATACTCATGACAAAATAATTTAAATTTAATTTAATTACAACTAATCAACAATAATAAAAATTAACATAAAAATTTGAAATGAATAATAAATTAATTAAAACACAAATACCTTCAAGCTTTATTTTCTATTGATGTAGACGACTTAACAACTTCTTCGTATACAAAAAAATTAACTTAGAAAATTTTTCCCTCTAAAATTAGAGTTCAAAGAGAAACAGGATCTAAGAATTGAGAGGAATGAGAGGAAAAACGGATGGGGGTATATATAGGTTAGATTATTTGCGACGGGTATCCCGTCGCAAATAGTATCTTTCGCGATGAGACCCGTCACTAATACCTACGCCCGCATTAATTACTGTCGGTTGTTAAAAAGTTATTTGTGATGGGTCCCGTCGCAAATAGTCCCTGCTGACAAACCTTTAGCGGCGGGATGACATCCTGTCGCAAAAAGCTATTAACCGCCGTCGAGTATTTGTGACGGGGCCCGTCGCAAATACTTCACTATTTGCGACGGTGGGATCCCAGAGTCTCAAATAACCTTGGCACGGTTTGGCGCGCTACCCACGCCAAACTTTTTGCGACGAGATTTATTCCCGTCTCAAAAAGTCCGTCGCAAAAAGTCCTTTTTCCCGTATTGTAATACCCACCTCTAGATTCTAATCAAAATGGTATATACACACCAATGTGTACTAATCATAAAAGCTCTAAGACCCTTTCAACCTATGAACTAAATGCTGGTTTGGTCATTTTTCCTTGTAAACAAGCATGGCATGTTTCAAGTTGTTTTAGCTCAGAAGAGTCCAAATAACCATATTGACCAAGCTTCATCAAATGCTTCTCGTTTACATGACCATGATGGTGATGCCATCACTAGGTGTTATATGATTCATGTGAACATGATTCATTATCTATTTACAATACTTGTTTTTCATAATTTAATACATAAATACCATTATTTAAATGTACCATACCATAACATATGTTATCTTTATAAAAGAAACAAATTTTATTTTAATACTTGAAAATACAACCATCTGTATATAGGTATGATTCAAAAATTGTGTTCTTGGTAACAATTGGTACACAATAAAAATACCTTAAAACCAATATCATTCTTATTTTCAATGAAACGTGGTAGTCACCAATGGATAGAATATCCAACATCGCACCATTGGAAGCTTGCAAATCCACCTCTCCTCTAGTAATATTTCTGAATAAACTTGGTTCTTGAATTTATATATAGATATGATCACCACAAGCTATATATAATACCCAATGTGTAGTTATTTAATTATTACACTCGATAACAAACATAGCTTTAGTTTTCCCTTACTTCTTGGTACAGTTATTCTTACAGTGGCCTTTCTTTCCACATGCAAAAACATACTACCCCCTTTTCCTTTCCCTACCTTTGGATATTCATTTTCTTAGAAGGAAAGTTCTCAGGAGATTTAAACTTTTTATGAGTCTTGGACCCTTTTCCTTATTCTTTATTTTCTTTTTCACCACAAGGACCGCAAGTTTCTCATTCCCCATATCTGTATCCACTTAGGGAATCAAAGTAAGAAGTTCCAAAAGAGTCTTTTCATTATTTATCATGTTATAATTAATAATACAACTTTATAAGGTCTTGGGTAATGATGAAATTATGAGATCTATAGACAAATATTTTTTGAATTTAATCCCTAATATGTATAAGCATTCAATGTAGCCAATTATATTGACTACATGAGGCCCAACTGACATAGAATCTTCGATATTAGTTAAAAACAAATAATTATAGACCTCATATATCTCTTGTCTCTCCTTATCTTGATAGAGATCCGGAAGGGGAGACATCATTCTATATACATCCATGTCCTCATGTTTCTTTAGAAGATCAATGTACATGGATGATATCATTAAATATTGAAAATCTAGGGAATCATTCATATGTTTCTCATAGAGAGATAAATCTTCCTCAGAATCCTCAGTACTAGGAACATTAGGAAAAGGTTCTTCAAGTACATACAATTTCCTTTAATGGAATAGGACAATGTGTAAGTGCCTTTTCCATTCTTAGAAATTTGTGTCGGTGAGAAGGTTATACTTATAAAGTATGGATCACAATGATATGTTTGAATTCATTTTTATTTCTCATTATAAAAATATGATAAGGAGATTTTTAGTACTTTCTCTGATAAAATTTAGACAAATAAATAAATATTATATTTATCAATCACCCACTATTTTATAAAAATCCAATATCTCTCTCCATTGGCTTCAGAATATCCTGTTTCTTAAAAATTATGGTGTCAAGGATCTATATTCCTCTTCTCATCTCCCCAAATTTGGATGGTCAAGTAATTGGAAGGGTCTTAGGTAGGAATTCCAAATACTAAATACAATAACTCATAGTTCCTTTATTTTTTGGGTGGACTCACCAATCTTGAAATCTTTAAATTAAATTTCCTCAACCCTTTACATCTTAGTTACTCTAAATATTGCTTTGGTAGTCAACCCTTGGTGTGAACTAAGTTAATTCAACCTAAATATTATAGTTAGAATTCCTCAATAGTTAAAAGAAGGCCAAATTTGGATGGTCAAGAAATTTGAACTGTGGTTCGATTTTAACAGATATAGTGGAAGGATATACTGTCTTAATTTATATTATTCAAGTATTTTATATTTATGTGTAAATTTTTAATTATTGTCTTTATTACATTATGGTTAATATTAAGTCGATTTACTTAAGTGATTAACTATGTATTAGATAATATTTATGCATAATATAATTTATTTGAGCGATATCTTTCTTTCTTTTTAATTCATTAATTCATGTGATCATGAAAAAACATCAATAATGAAATAACCATGCAACTTGATAGAAATAAAATAATATTGCGGTATAATCATGATATTCCACTAATGGTTAGTTTATCTTGAAGATGATAAACTAACCATTAACCTAGGGTAAAATACCTTGAACTAATTAAGGTTCTTGTTGTAGCTTACCACTTTCTGCCTATGTATCTCTCCTGCATTGGTTTTGTAGGTTTCAGGCACAACGGAAGTGCGGGAGGGACGGTGCCCAACTTTTATTTTCCCCATATTCAATGAACAATCTAGATTAATATGATGATGAATTCCAGTATCCACGGAATTTAATCAAGGATTTATCCAAAGGAAGAGAAACCCAAAACCAAGAGAGAATATCCACATATATTTTTATAATTAATTTAATTAAATTAAATAATTACCTCTAAGATGATTATTTCTTCGTTGAAGTGTTCGAACATAAATATGCAGTGCACCTTCGTTGCGTTGTAGAGATCAAGGGGATATCTCCTCTAGAAGTGATCCACATGTGTTCCATGTATCTTCGGATGTCACTAAAGGAGTCTTCAGGTGCTAGTACGAGAGATTCTTGCTCTTGCGATGTCCTCATTCGATCGCCTTGAGAACTAATTCCAATGCATTCTCCTTGATCTACTAGAGGAGGATCTCTCTCGTTCTTGAGAGAGTTCTTGGAGAGGGATGAACTCTCTAGGATTGAGCTATTTTATCTAATTCTTTGTGCATAACCATAATAATCATCACTGGATAGTGCAGGATAATAAGTGAATAATATAATGGGGAGTTTAATTCGCTAGGGTAATATTAAATAATTTTCATAAGTGCCTTAATTATTTTATTAATCATAGTGAAACCCTCCATGTCAAATAATAACAACAAAATTATTATTTCCTGACATGAACTTAACTTGCAAGTTATAATTAAATATTATTTAACAAAAAAATATTCAATGTTATTATTTATCACCGGACCCTTAAATCAGCCCGCCAATCCTCCACCATATTTATTGAACATGGAATAATGAATATTTATTTATTAAATAAATATCACTGCATTATTTTCCAATAAATATATAAATATTATATTCACTAAATAGATAATAACTATTTATTAATTATTCCACACATATTATATTATCTCAAATAACTAGTGTCGAAATAAATGTGATTAGGCTTCCATGAATAATTATTAAACCATAACTAGGAATAATCTTTATTCAAATTGTTAAATAATAAATAATATATTATTTAACTAAGATACTTGATACAATTAGTGTGCAACCCTCTAGGCATCTTTCTCAGTTGCATTAGCCGGAGCAGCCTAATGTCCAAGGTTACCGTCTAGTAACATGCCAAGTCACCCATAGAGAAAGAAGTTATTTCCACAAATACATGTCACCTCATACAAATAGTTACCATGTAATATAATCCTTTTGTCACCATATCTCCAATAAAGAAGGGTGTATGCAAGTGCCATCAACCTATGTGCTCAATTTCCCATTATTTGACTTCTTGTAAATTGAACATGCCTATAGAACACCATGGAATTGAATTTATTTAGGATATATCATTTCTATAAAAGGGACTGAGATATCAAATTCTGTTATGGAATAGAAGGGACAAATACTTTCTTTCATTATTCATTAATGCATTATTACTCATGACGTACACAACATATCCTACCTCACCGTGAACATATGTCATCATGGTTTTTTCCAATACATATAAGTGCATGTGTAAAAATACCAATTAATAATATTATTAAATTATAAGGACCAATTCACATGTCCAAATATAGGAACATCCAACGACACTTATAAATGTGGATTTCGCAATGCTGTGTCTCAGTTTCATAACATCCTATAGGATATCACTAAGGTCGTACACCATGAGAAGGTGTTTCAAAATCCTGTGAGTCTCCACCCTTGATAGCTTGTATCATTTGTGGCTCTTAAATGATATCATCCAGCTATGGAACGTATATTTAAGAATAGTTTCATAGCACTTCCAGGTTCTCATCATAACAAGAAACTTCTATGACCTTTTAGTCCGATAGCTACTCTTGGGATATTATCACATGTAATGTTACAAAGAACAATAATCATGATTTGACAAGGAGTTTATTTATATCCATCCAATGAATACATTTTTATCACAAAGTAAAAAAGATATTTGTTCTAGGGAACTAACTCCAACAGACTCCCACTTTCACTAGATCCAACTGCAAATGACCTTCAGCTCGATAGCTCTCACATGATACTCATGCTTCTGATAAGATAGGCCTCTAGTCAAGGGGTCTACCACTTTCTCTTTTATGAATACTATGATCACTACAACTTCACCCCTTTGATAAAAATCCCTCAGGAGGTGATACTTCAAGAGTACGTTCTTTTTCAGTAGATGTGACCTTGGATCTTTTTTAAGATCCACCACTTCAGTATTATCACCACCAACAATTAATTCTTATTAAGAATCCCAACAAAGAAGCTATGGGAAAGGCCAAACAAAATGAACAAGTTAGGGGGGGCCTAAAACTGCAGTATTATCCTAATATAATGTGATATGGTCTTTACTGATTAGTACCACATCAAGATATTGGACAAATTTACAAAACCAGACATCTTCGTTGGATACATCAAATGCCACCATGTACTCAAACTTCACTGTAGAATCAGCTATAACCGTCTACTTTGAACTCTTCCATCTCACAACTCCTCCATTAAGATAGAAAAAAGATCCCGATTGCTGCTTCAGATCCTTCTGATATGTTTAAAAACCAATATCAACATACCCTCTAATAACAGGCTCTTTGTCTCCCCCATACACCAAGAACATATCCTTAGTTCCTCTCAGATACTTAAGTATAGTCTTAACAATAGTCCAATGTTGTTCTCCCAGATCTTCTTGATATCTTCCTACCATGCTCAGTGCATATGCAATATCAAGTCTAGTACATAATATGGCATACAAGATAGATCCTATCGTTGAAGCGTATGAGATCTTTCTCATTATATCCTTCTATTATTGTGTCTGGGGAGACATTTTCTTAAAAGTATGTAATCCATATGACACTGGAACCAATCCACTCTTCAATTTTTCAATACTAAGTCACTTTAGGATATGGTTAATATATGTACTTTTAATTAGTCCAAGAAGCCTCCTGGATCTATCACAAATGATCTTGATCCCTAGAATATAGGATTCTTTGCCTAGGTATTTCATGGAGAAACACTTGTTCAACCAGTCCTTAACAGATTGAAAGATTTTTTTGTCATTTCCAATAAGTAATATGTCATCTACATATACTACTAGGATAATGACCGCATTCTCATTAAACCTTTTGTAAACACACAACTCACAATCATTTTTAATGAAACCAAATTCTTTTATGGATTCATCAAATTGAATGTTCCTTGAACTAGATGCTTTCTTCAATCCATAAATGGATCTCTACAACTTGATTATCCTTTTAGCATCACCAGGTGTCACAAACCCTTATGGTTTTGTCATATACACATCTTCCTGAAGGTTCTCGTTAAGGAATTCAGTTTTTATATCCATCTTCCAAGTCTCATAGTCATGGTAAGATACCATAGAAAATTTGATTCTAATGGATTTAAACATGTAAAATGGAAAAAAGGTTTCATCATAGTCAATTCCTAGACATTTTTAAACCCTTTAGCTACTATCCTTGCTTTATGGGTACATACTTTACCTTCCATGTACTGTTTCCTCTTGAATACCCATTTACACCCAACATGATTTACATCAACTGGAACATAGACCAGAATATAAATTTTGTTCTGATACATAGAATCCATCTTAGAATTAATAGCTTCTATTCATCTTACAGCTTATAGGATCTTTACTACCTATTGTAGGAGAGAGTTTCATCGTTGTCCAATAATAATGAGTTACCATCCTCGATGACTAGAAAACCATATCTCTCTAGTTCCCTTACTACTCTTACACTTCTATGCATTACTTGTGATTGATGAAGAACTTCTTCCATGAGGACCTATAAAACTTGTTCTTGTACCAACTCCTATGTATCATGAGCATCAACTTCATCCAAGTCAATCTTTCTCCTGCTATCCTTTTTCAGGATGTGATCCCTCTCAAGAAAGACGACTTATCTAGCAACAATCACATTCTTGTCTAAGAGGTTGTATAGATGGTATCCTTTTTTCCCTTGGGATACCCTATAAGGATATACCTCAGGCACTGGGGTGCTAGTTTTTTCCTAAGAAAGCCTTAAAAAACACCTCACATCCCCATACATGTGTATGTGATAAAATGGGTTTCTTTCCTCTCTATAGATATAAGGGAATTCCATTTGCCGCTTTAGTTGGTACTCTATTTAATGTGTATGACATAGTTTGTAATGCATATCACTAAAAGGACTATGGAAGATCGTCATCACTCATCATAGACCTTACCATGTTCAAAAAGGTATAGTTCCTCCAATCACTAACACTATTCCACTATGGTGTATAAGGTGGAGTGAGTTGATCTAGAATCCCAAACTCCTGTAGAAAGTCGATGAACTATTGATTAAGATATTCTCCACCTCGATCTAATCAAAGATTCTTTATCTTATTACCATGATGATTCTCTACTTCATTCTTGAATTACTTGAATTTCTAAAAGGGCTTAGAATTATAACTCATCAAGTAAATATATACATATCAACCCATGTCATTAGTAAAAGTTATAAAGTAAGAATATCCACCTCTAGATTCTACTCGAAATGGTCTATACACATCAGTGTGTACCAATCCTAGAAGCTATGATAACCATTCAACCTTTCCACCAAATTGTGGTTTGTTCATTTTACCTTGAAAACAAGCATGATATATATCAAGTGGTTTTACCTCATACGAGTCTAAATAACCATCTTGATAGAGCTTTTTCAATTTTTTCTCGCTTACATGACCGAGAAAATGATGCCACAACTGGGTGTTTTTTTGTTGGTCCTTGAAATGTGTGTTCTAGTTTTAAGAATCACTGCTTCCAGGTGGTTTCCATTGGATTTATTTATGGAACCAAAAAATTCTAGTAGTTCTTTATCCAAATGGGACCTACTTTCTAAAGGAAGACGTCCGTTAAGTTTAAACTTTATAATACTTAGGAATGTGCATTGGTCGATAGGATGGGAGGTCAGACTCATCACACCATTTTTGGGGGATAATTGTTGTCTACTCTAGGACTCTCTTTATAAATTTAATATATTTTAATGAATCCTTATTAATTCACCAAGTATAACCTAAGTTTTCCTTGGAATTTGCAATCACTTATTAACATGTGTAAAATTTAGAATCATAAGTATGTATTCGAGGTTCTTCATTAATGGATATATTCATATGTATTCGAGGTTCTCCACCAATGGTATCCTCTCATATACAATTTCAAGATTCTTTTAATCATTGTCATGATGATACTGGTTTTTAAGCCACTCAGCGGGGCAGTCTGAAATTTACTGTCATCCAGGGAGATGAATGTTTTTTTTGATTTTGGGATTTTACCCATAAAATGGGCTACCTATGTATCCTTGTGAAAGGAATAAAAACCCTCATATTTTGGGGCCGATTAATGGGAGACATCATACCTTTTAAGGTCATGTGATAAGGACCTAACTATACAGTTTAATGTCATGTGGTATGGGCATAAAAGTGAAAGGTGATTAGTCAAAGTTTAGTGTGGGACTTATGCTGAAGTAGCCCAATGAACTTGGAAAGGATATGGGTTTCCACATAATATTAGACCCTATTGGGAATATGTTACAAGGAGAACAGGGTTGATTTTAAATGTTGGGTTTGAACCTCAAGGAGGCTTCCTACGTATCCCATGTCGATGGGAATCAAATCCCATGTAGTTCAATAAGTATCATAGGAGAGTATAGTCCTTTGAGAGAAATGAGTTTGGGATTACCTCCTTAAAAGGATGCCATTATGATTTGGGGGTTTAATTTGGGGATTATTCCTATGGAGGATGCCTAGATTGAGGGAATTAGGGTTGGATTCTTGAAGAGGATATCCAGCGAGCTCGGGCCCTGAGAGGGCTTCCTAAATATCCCAATTATGGTGGGAATTAGAGTTATCGTAGTTTATTCAATTGTGAAAATGTTGTGACCATGAAAAATCTCTAATCCCACATGATTCATTCTAGGTGTGAGAAATAAGATTTTGTCAAAGATTCAACAAAGAAACCCACACTTTTCCTCCTCTGCTGGTGGATGAGGGTTCACCTATGGTGGACATGGTGGATGAGGTTGAGTCAACCTGAGAAGAGGGAGAGGCGACAGTCCCTCCCTCTATTCACTTTACATTAGAAAAGGGTCCAATCAAAGGAAGAAGGGATGATAGTTAGGGGATTACACCAGGATGGATGCCCATTTTAGATTGGTTGGGGATTACTTCTAAAGAGGATGCACATTTGAGATTTAACCTAGCATAGGAGTCAGGTGATGAGTTTTGAGGAGTTTCTTGTGGAGTATATCGTCTCAAGGTACTCAAAGAATCCATAAGGATAGCCTAAAATCATAACACGTGAAAGGAAAAAAGAAGAGTAAGTCGACCCAAGGCACTTCATTGAGTGTGATGGAGTGTCTCAAATCATGGTATTCCAAGGTTGTAAGTTTGATGATATAAAGGGTGAAATGGAAACTGCCATCGACCAGATCAGAAAAGTTCGCGGTGTGACTCTCCATTTTTCATGGGGGTCACTAACGGAAGTGGAGGGACCAGCCTGGAGGGCTGGGACCGTATCTCATAAGTGATCCCGATTAGGGGTGTGAGGGCGCAACCCCATTGGGTATAGACCAGCGGGGTCGCACAGGTGGTCCATCAAGGTGCGCCGTGAAGGTGCTCCACACAGGTGCTCCACGTAGGTGCTCTGCGCAAGTGCTTTGACAAAGTACGTCATATAGGTGCTTCGCCAAAGTGCATCTCACAGGTGCTCTGCATAATTCCTTGGAGAAATTCCATATGTTCTAGACCCTGATGGGACTTTGAACCACTTTTTCCCATTAATTTTCTCTTCTCTCATGTTTTAGAGATCTACCTAAGAAAATTTGGGGGATCTGGATGAAAGAGCTACACAACAAGAGATTTTTTACTTCTTCCAACTTTTTCTCCCTCTCAAATGGGGAGCCCAAGGGTCCTATTTATATGCAAGGAGGGGACCTGGTTGAAGGGAGTTTTTCTGTGAAGGTCCTCCATGTAGGTCCTCTGCGTAGGTCCCTTTGTGAAATTTATCCATCTTCCAAGTTCCATAATTTTTTATTAGTAAGTCCATTTCAGCTCTGTGACCTGTAAAATTGAATCTCTTGAAGATATATACACTTCTTGAGATATTAAATACACCATGTCTACTTAAATTAAACTTGAAAATTGAATTTAATGTGTCCACACCTTTTCATCATCGATTTGGAAAATCCACTGCCTACTCTTGGATGGTGGAATCATTCCAATTATCCATCGGTATGGAGTAGTATTTTGGCACATTGACATCCAGCCTACATATTATTCCTTCATAGTGAAACCATATTTACTCATACTTGACATTTGTTGTCTATGTGAGAATCATATCTTCAATTTTGCAGAGAAGTACATGAAACGAATTATGTGGTGTCAATAGTGTTATAAGAGTCATGTGAACTTGATTCATTATCTATTGAAAACACTTGGTTTTTTGTAATTTAAAAAATATAGACCATTATTTTGATGCGCCACACCATAACATATGTTGTCCTTATAAAATAAAAATCTTTTATTCCTGAACTTGAAAGTAAACCCATATGTATCTAAAACAGATACAATAATTAAGTATTTGGTAAAACTAGGTACATAATAACATCCATGAAAAAATAGGATCATTCTCATTGGTAATGTGAGGTGGTAGTCACCAATGTAAAGAGAATTCATCCTTGCTCTATTGATATCTCATAGATCCACCTCTCCTCTGTAAATTTTTTGGAATCTACTTGGTTCCTACATTTGAATAAATATATGAGCACCCTAAGGTATATCTAGTACCCAATGTGTAGAAATGGAAATATTGCACTTGATAACGAACACCCATTTGGATTCCCCTTTCCTCTGGGTGTAGTTCCTCTTCTAGTGGGATTAAATTCCACATACAAAGCATATTGACTCAGTTTCCTTACCCTGTATTTGGATCTTCTTCTTCTTGGTTAGACAGTGCTCAGTGGATTTCGACTATTTATAAGTCTTAGGCTCCTGTTCCTTGTCCTTCTTCTTTCTATTCACCATAAGGACTACAGGGTTTTCATATACTATGTCCTTATCCACATGGAGAATTAAAGTAAGAAGTTCTGATAGACTCTTCTCATTATTGATCATATTATAATTCTAAATAAAACTAGAGAAGGTATTGGGCAGTGATGATAGTATGAGATTTTTTATGCAACTCATCTGGGAATTTAATCCCTAAGATGTCCATATGCTCAATGTAGCCAATAAACTTGACTACATGTGGCACATATGGCATAGACTCTTTAAGATTAATGGTGAACAAAGCATTGGAGATCTCATACCTCTCTTGTCTCACCTTCTCTCGATAGAGATCCCAAAGGTGAGACATCATTCTATAAGCATCCATTTCCTCATGTTTCTTAAAGAGATCATTGGCCACGGATGATAGCATGAGGCACTAAACATCCATAGCATAATTTAGATGTATCTCATATATAGAGAGCTCATTATCACTTGCCTCATTTCTAGGAACAACTGAAAAAGGTTATTCGAGCACATATAGTTTCCTTTTAGGGATAAGGATGACCTGAAGGTGCCTTTACCACTCCTGGAAATTAGTGCCGGTGAGATGGTTTTCTTTCTCGAGTATGGATCACAACGATATATTGGATGTCATTTTTATTGTCTTTTCTATGAATATGATGATCATAGTTTTAGTAATTTATCTGATAAAATTTAGACAAATAAATATATCAATATTCATTAGTATCCATATATTTTATCAAAACCCAATACCCTCACCATTGGCTTCAGAATATCCTATTTTGTGGATATTCTAGCAGCAAGGATCCATATTTCCCTTCACATTACCCCAACTTTGTTTGGTCAACCAATTTGAAAGGTTTTAGGTAGGCATTGCAAATTCAAATTACATTAACTCGTATCTCCTTGATCCATTGAGTGGAATCCCCTATCCTAAAATCGTTAATTTTGGATTTCTTCAATCTTTACCTCTTAGTTACACCAAGTCCTACTTTAGTAGTCAACCCTTGATGTACACTAAGTCAAGTCAACCCAAAACCTCACATTAGAATTCCCCGAAAATTGAAAGAACCCCAGATTTAGCTGGTTAATCACATTGAACTATGGTTCGATTCTAACCAAGGTAATGGAAGGCTATACTGACTTAATATTTTATTGAGGTATTTTATCCTTGTGCATAAATTTTTATTTATTATCTTTTCACATGCTTTTTAATATTAAGTGGGATAAGTATAGGGTCCTGAAAACTCCTCCATGGGAATAAAATAACCCCATAATCACTTTGCAGAAGGAAGCAGGTACTCCTGCAAGTCTAGTAAAGTGAATGGAGTCAAAACAAGTTGCAAATTTCTGAATAAAATTGAAGTAATTTAAGTTTTTAAAGCATTTCAAGTGGCCTGTGTACCATCACCAGGAATGGTATGTAGACCAGCTGGACCCTGAACCAACAAGTATGGGGAACGATCCGTGAATCGCTGGCTCGTGGGGTGATGGCCAGCGAACAAGGTAGACTGCAAACCATGTCGCCGAAGGACTCATGCGCATGAAGACCATCCCTGTACCATTCCATGAACCCATCAGTTTGTGATCAAAGAGAACATGCAGGTTTTTGCAAACTGTTATCGCGAACCAAAGCCTCCACAAACCCTGGATTGATCGAGTCTTCTATAGGTTAGGATATATCCTCACGGGCCTCCATAAATGGTGTCGCATGCCCAATAGATAAAATTTCCACGATTCTCTATAAAAGGGTCACAATAGAAGGACAAATGATAGATGAAAAATCCGGAAGGGAACCCAGAGGTTGGAAGAAAGTGTTCAGAACAGACTCTGACTTCAGTCTCAATTCATCGACGATGCCCGAATCGCAAACCACTCTCTCTGTAGGTACAACCAGCCACGAACAATAAAATGAGGGAATTTAATAGTAAAAAGAGAACCATGAACCTAATTGGTGATTTTTGAGACACGTAATTCTCATGGATGAACTCCCCACAAATGATAATCCTCCAGACCCTCGCGGATTGAACCCAGCGCCACGTACTATATCAGTACGTGAATGGAACCCAAAGTGGCATGATAGGATATGAACCACTATGGTACGTGGTTGTCTATAGCCATGCCTACATACCACATCAGTATGCGGACAAACCCTCTTCTTGCATAACACTACGGTATACAAATTCTCCCCCATCCCACATAAGAAACCAGTATGTGGAATGGGGTATTTTTTGGTATTATTTCCTTTGGTCCCAACGTCACCCTTCCATTACCATCCAGTCCTCAATAATCCCTATGCTAACTAGTCCTATATTATAAGGTCGAAGCCTCCAAATCCTCCAAAGCTACCAGAACCATATGATCATACCATCAGGCACATCATCACACCTCTTTGAGTCTACATACCCATGGTAAGCGGAGTCACGAAGGCTCTCCCCATAATAGTTCAGGTTTTGGGAATGTTTGTGGGTCTACATTACCATGGTAACCTGGATTCCAACTTTGGGACACCAACGTGAACCTCCCCATTCTAGGGATTAAGGGTAATCACTTGCTTTTACATTCAATGATGAATAGTGATCAGTCAAAGGGTTTTTGTTCTATCCCCCCTTTAATTAGGAAGAAACTCCTCCCCTTCCTAGAACGTGCTCCAAGGCCCTCCCATTGAGGTATGTACCGAATCTTTTGAGGCTGGGCCACATGACCTTTAATGCCATTTCACATGGAAAGGTTCATCACTCTGCGTCCTCGCCCACAGTCACCCCAGCCTCTTCCTCCATGGGCTCCCCCCCCACCAAGAGGGGAGGAGGCATGTGCATTGTTGAATCTTTCAAATCCTCTTTTTTCTCACACCAAGCATAACCCACTTGGGCTTAGAGGTTTGTGATGATTATAACATCCATGTGAATATGAACTATGAGAACTATGATTCCTGATCAAACTAGGATACATAGGACACCTACCAAAAGGCCTGAGCTCAAAAGGGTTCCCATCAATAAAAGGTCCACCCAATAAAGTTTATCAAATGGGAAACTTCTATGCGTAAGCCCCACAAAATCTGAACTATGTGGGTTATAATTATTCTCCTGAGGATACGTATGAATCCATTTTTATGGGCTTTATCCCAACATCAAGTCACCTTCTATTCCCCCTGGATGATGATAAACTCCAAAACACCTTATTATATGGTTCAAGTTAGTATCACATTCGTAGCATCAAATATATGCATGCCTAAGAAGATCCTGAAAACCAAGGGAAACCCATGGAAACACTATTCAAGAATGAAACAAGGATTTAAAAATGTATAAACATGACTTAAATACATAAGAGAGTCCCAGAACAGAAAACAATCCTCTCCCGAAAGGGTTTAGTGAGTCTGAAGTCCCGTCCTCTCAACCAATGGAGTCCTCATGTGTCGCTGGAAAAATCGTCAGCCAACGAGTGTCTGCCTTGGGAAAGAAGGTCCCTGAATCATGGATACCAGGGCTGTTGGGTGTTTCTGGATCCACAAATAAACCTGTTGGAGACAATCTGAGGAAGTTATATCTATGGAGGACTAATTTCACAAGTACTTGACCCCATGCAATCACCTGCTGGGATTATCAGAATGTGGTATCTCCTTCGTAGTATGGAAGAGATAAATTTACCAGTCCCTGTGGGGCTAATACAACCTTATTTAAAATATAAAGATACTGAATTGGTTGAAAAAAATAAATGATGAAATTGACAAGAACTCACCTCTATAGAAAAAGGGATGGGTGTTGATCCTCGTCAGACCATTTATGCACCACCATAAATGTTCCACCTCGGAGGCAGAACAAAAATGGTGAACCTAATGTGAATCCTTAGACAAGGTAGTGATTCTACCCTAATGATAAAAGGAAAAAAGGATATTGCACGTTAGACCATTTTGTTTTCCCCTGTACACATAAAATGCACCACCTCAGAGGCAGAACAAAAATGGAGAACCTGATGTGAATTCTTAACCAAGGTGGTGGTTCTACCCCAATGATAAAAGAAAAAAGGATATTTCACATCGGCCCATTTTTTTCCCTGATATGTGAAAAATGTGCCACCTCAGTGGTGGAGAAAAAAAGGTGAACTCGATGTGAATCCTTAACCAAGGTGATGGTTCTAACCCAATGATAAAAGACAAAAGGATACTACACATCAGACCATTTTGTTCACCTTGGTACTTGCAAAACCCGCCACCTCAGAGGTGGAATAAAAATGGTGAACTAGACGTGAATCCTTAACCAAGGTGGTGGTATTACCCCAATCAAGCCCCTTCGTCTCACAACAAAAGGAAAGGGTAAGAGGGCCAAGCTAAATCACCAAAATATGCATTTGTTTAAAACAATTATACTTTGATGAGGATTTGTGGTCTGTATGTCATATATGTGTATTAGAGGTTCCCGCAGAGCAATCTTCAATCCAAATGAAATCCCAAAAACCCATGCAGACATGCACATCTGTGATCCTATAGGAAGTCGAGGCCTCAATGAAGAGAAGGACCCCCTCAGCTACCCATCATCTTCAATGATGGGTATCCAACACACTGAGCAAAGAGTACCATCGAAATGGTACTCTCCCCATGATGGAGGCCACAATACAAGCCCTCTAGTATATAAAGGTCTGCCAGCTGACTCTTCAGCTGCTACCGACACCCTAGAACAAGGGAGCCCTGGGGGTTATCTCAAACCATTTCAGGAGCCTATCCCAAAAATTTGATAATGAGTACCCCCCTTATCATAGGGATGTAGATGAAGTTGATGTTGACAACTTCCTCTCAACTGCACAGGGGTACTATTCATGGGACCTTGTTAGAGAACGACATCACTGACACCAGGGGACCAAGCCTCCTCCCGCCAAAGAGGACGTTATACCGAGGGAACCTGCCAATGTCCAGAAGACCTAGCCCCTCGGACTGCCCTTCAAGGGTAGCAAATATATAATCATAAACATGCTATCACCCTGGTTCCTGAGGAGCAGCTCCACTGTACTAGTACAGTGAAATTCAATGGGAAGACATACGACTCTGCCCACTCCACTCAAGCCCACCAAAAAAATAGGGTGGAACAATATGAGAACATGAATGTTCCTACTATTTCTCACTAGTCCAGCCGTGTAGATAGAGCGAAAAACTATAGAAAGATGTAGATATATGTCGACACACAACAAACTCGTCAACAAAATAGGGTGGCACTCAGCTACATGTAGGAAAAAAACACTTGCTGAGGCATTTCAAGCCTTCCATATAAATAGGACAACAACATGCCATACGCAGGCACAAAATACATATTGATGCATCTTAAGCCCGCCATCTAAATAGGACAGAAACTGAATGTGAGTAGAGTTAAATTTCTATAGGTGCATACAAATCCCATGAGACAAATACAGTGGAAAGCAAGCAGATGAAAATCACCAGTCATGAATATGAATCCCACCAATCAAATATGGTGGAAACTAGAGAAGACAACTGGCGATACTCATTCCTCTATCCCGGTATAGGAGAACTGACAGTATCTACTGGAAACTCATGGAAAAACAAAGTAGGAAAATTTTTTTTCTCCAATATTGGAATGTGCATCCATACCTGTTCAAGCCAAATATGTATCTCATCACATCCTAGAAATGATGGAAGATCAGAAATCAATTCTAGACCATATCTTCCAAACATACCAATATATCATTGCATCAGTGGAAAAGGTGAGAAATAGGGTCCACGATCTAGTTTCCATAAATGGAATGACTCACTTTCAAAATGAGTTAGTCACTCTAGAGCAGTTATTCATCCCTGCTATAGTCCAAGAGGGTCTAAGACAATATCCCATGATACACTGACAACTAGACCAGGAACAAATACCTATTCAATTGGGGGACACCAGTCCAATGTGGTGGCTGCTCCAAGGAAGGCATATATCCCTACCGAAACTCAAGATGTCTGTCGGCATATCCTGACGACATCATGGAACCCCAAAAGACATGGACTTGATTATAAAGGCCACTACCAATAGCAGATGACCCTGTTTACCCACAAGATAGTGCCCAAAAATAAAAAGTTCCAAAGGAAACCTGAAAATAATGAGCACATACATGATCCTACTATGCTAGAAGCAGGGGTTTTGATGACCTCAAGCATATATCAATAAAGTCTCAAGACCCCATCATTGCATTAACAAATTATGGAAGTGGAAGTAGTAATTGTGAAGTTCCTCCCTATAATGTCGCTACCAGCATCTCTGAAGGTCATCTACAGAGCACCCACAGGGGCTCACTCTGTGGGCCAGAAATGATCGATCATGAGAGCCAGTCTCCTGATGCACATCAAGGTATCCCTCCCCTTGACCTGAAGTTCAGAAAATAATAAGGTCCTCCCCTTGCTTTCATCCTCCCTGATGGTCCTCCCTAGGGTATACATTGCAGATTCGCTTCTCCCTATAGTCGGACATCAAGTCATGACGATAGTCCTCACCTATGAAGACCCTCCCCAAAATGACAGTTGATATGAAGGTCCTCCCCATAGTAAAATTAATCAACAAGAAGGTCCTCCCATCATTTTAGTACATCATGAAGGCCCTCCCTAAGATGTTCAATACATAAATTCTCCCTACAACCCGGTATCAAGTCATGATAGTAGTCTTCTCCATGATGAAGATCATTGCGAAGGCCCTCCCCACAATAACGGTCACTGTGAAGGTCCTCCCCACAGTGAAATCAAGCGGCAAGAAGGTCCTCCCCTTATTGTAGCCTTCCCTGAAGGTCCTCCCTAGGGTATACGCCAAAAATACATCTCCTATGGTCAGTAATCAAGTTAAAATAGTAGCCCTCACCATTGAAACATCAACTGTAAAGGTCCTCCCCGCAATCAAAATTAATACTTGCAAGAAGGTCATCCCCTTACTGGAAAAAATGGGAGAAATCCCTCCTACGTTGAGGCACTCAGAAAGGAGTCAGACACATTGGGCACTTTGCCTATAACGAGTGATATTTTTTCACAACCAAAGGATACCCTAGGGCCACACTCATATTCTAAGCAACCACTGCGGCGTACACAAATAAATAAGGCTCTCACCGGCCTGGTTTCTTAGAAAAAAATAATTAATAAGTAGTCAAGCTGGGGATATCAAGTAGAGGAGCCTTTGGAAGAAAAACAATAGGATATGTTGCTTGTGGGAAGACAACTAGCTAAGGATAATATACTAGTGATGTATTGGCCCATGATAACTTCTCACTTTGACATACTTGGAGAGTTTTCTAGGGAATGCATGCATGACGTTCACCTTAACATATGGACAACTCTTCGTCTGCTGAAAGAACAATTCCTACCCTACCAAGGGTATGCAGACCATGTCAACACGATAGGGGAGCTTTTCTATTTAATAAATTTCGAAACCCTACCATCCGCAAGGCATCCACAATTAGAAAGGGGAAAGAAAAACCTTGAAATGGCCTACCTCTATACACTGCATAAGTTGTGTCACCACATTAGCAACACCTCGGATGGAGTTCACATTCGTGGATGGAGAGAACATGGAGCTCTACACTTCACCCCATGTACCATACAGTAGGCCCCATTGAAAATGAAATCCTGAAATGTCATCTCCCAGAGGCAGCAATCAAGTGAAACCCTAACTCAAGAAAGATGGGATACTTAACAATAACCGGTTCGGAGTAAGTCCCAAAAGCATCAAGGCTGAAAGGATCAAGCCATCAAAAATATTCTGAGTCAGGGAACCAAGAACATCCAGTATGATTCCTTACTAAGGGAAGCCAACCAATAAGCAGTGCTCATGTCTTCAAAATACCATAGACTCTGTTTAGGCCCAATGCCATACCCATATCACACCTGTGCGGGAGTACGTGAAATTGAAAAGGTGGAAATAGTGGTGGCTGCCGCCGCAATATGGAAAGAACCCCAAACCATAGGTTTGAGGGAATTTTTAAATAAAAATTCCCCAATAAGGCCAACAAATCCAAGTCATAGTGCATCAACGGAAGAACGGGGAAAACCCCAACCCAGAGGGCTGGGGGCGTTTTTACTTCTAATCCCAACACAACAGACATATTTCTTCCACCATCTAGGAAGAACGATGGACAGAGGAGTCACCCATTCCACCCCTTCTCATGGTTCTCATCCTTCGAGACAAAGGCAAGTTATGAGGTCAGATTAGGGATCCCTTTGGGTCAATCTTCATGGAGAAACCCAAATAATACTGCAAAATGGAAGGATAAAGTCCAACAAAGGGAGAAAAAATCCTTCCTACCATTCGACACTGAGTACACCACCCCAAATGCGGTATGCCACAGTGAACGTGGCAAAAGTCAACTCCATGGATCTTACAGGAAATACCATGGTGGGAGATGATAAGAAGAAAGATGGTTTACTCCTAGAAGAATCCCACACCAAGCATGATGGTGTGGATACTCAAAACCAGAGAGTGTTTCTAAATTTGGGCACCCCCTCAACTAATCTGTCGCTACATCCTCTACAAAACCCCAACAAGGAAAAGAATAAATCAAAGTTTATCTATAACCCACCTCCTCCTCCCCCTGAGAATATGTCCCTCACTTTCTAAGAGAGTTTCTCCAAGCAGGAGGAATAAATGAAAGAGATCAGGTGAATTAATGCTAAGCTATGTTGAGGGAGCTACCTTGATGGATGTGTTCCCCCTACAGAACTTCAGCAGGTGCTCCCAAAAGAGGTGCACATACCACATGCACTTATCCCTCTAAATGAATCCAATCTCGGAAGGTCGTTCAACACAACCCTAGAAGGATGTCAAGACATTCCCCCACTAGGAATACAACTAGAATATATCTACATAAACCCACAAAGGATACCCCCAGCTGGGTATCAACTCCAAATTCTAGCAGCATTGGCACACCCAGTCTTGTCCCATGTAGCACCCGCCAAAGCTCAAGCCTGACAGGATATGCTTCAAGGGATCTTAAACACCATCGAGCAACTTACAGCTTGACTAGAAGCCATGGAGGGATGGCACACTCTGATACAACCATATCACAAACCCTACCCTGATTGGGTAAGCAATGTTCTACCACCACCAATTTTCAAAAACATTTTATTCCTAGTATTCACTGGATCATGGGAACCCGAAATAGAATTAATGCACTACACCTCATATTGTGACCCCATTATGGGCACTCCAGAGCAACAAGAAGCAGTAAAACTCAGATTCTTCATATGAACCCTACATGACTTGGACTTCATATGATATACTAGCCTGCCACCAAAATCAATCATAGGATGGGAGTACCTTCGGCGGTAGTTTCTCTTCCAGTTCAGTTCAATGCTGCCTATGAAGAAGGTCAATGATCTCATGAAATACAAAAAGTGTGATAATGAAAGAGTATTAGACTTCATTTCAAGATGGAAAGGCCTGACATAGTCCCTGAACCGACCGCTCCCCCGAGATGAGATGCTTCCCATGTTCATCAATAACCTTCAGGATGAATTGAGAATGCTACTCATCCTAGAGAAATACACAAGAGGGTTTAGAGATTTATCTTTCATTGCCCAATGGATTGAAGAATCCATGCAACCAACCAATCTTAAGTTCCATGTGGCCCCTCATCCCCTGGGAAAAGAATGAGAAAAGATAAAGTGACTTCTGTCTTGATTAAGCCACCCTGGAACCAGTTACAGTTGTGAGGCCCCCACCAAACTGTGTGGGACCCCCTGTATGCCAACATCCACCCCCACCTTAGCAAGATGAGAGACAGGGTGCTAAAATAAATCAGTTCGACGAATGAAGAAATAAAGTTTACTCATTCTGAGATGACCAGGTCCGTGACTACTTTATAGATGTTATGAATTACAATATTCTCTAGATACTGGAGCCAAAGAGAGTTGATAAAGTGGGTCTTCATGACTGTCCAAATTATTTTCCATATCACTGGATACTAGGACATACCATCTAGGAATTCTTCGTTTTCAAGGATGTCATACAAAATATGGTGGATTCCGGGGAAGTTATGTTGGGCCCGCCGCCAACAGAAGTGGTGTATGTTTCCACCTTAGACTCAATAGAGGAAGAGGAATGGAAAACAATCTCTAGTAGGAAAGATATTTGTTTTGACAATTGTATGACTCGAAAGACCATCAGCTGAGTCCATGGAATCCTCTAGGCATAGTTGAAACATCCAACTATGCCCCCAAAAGATCCCAATACAACACAACCATCCTCGTCAGTTGTGTGGTCTTCTAAAGGCCAGAAGGTCCAAAAGAAAGAGCAATAAGATGAGCTGGCACCAAATCCAAAGTCATTGTTGACACTTTGGAACTTCAAGACAACAGTCTTGGTACAACAAGAACCACCCCACCAAATGGTACAACGGGTACCACCCCTCCAAAAAGTACAACGGTCACCGCCCCGCCAAACGGTACAACTGGAACCGCCATGCCAAATGGTACAACAAGAACCGCCCCTCCAAACGACACCATCAAATGAACATAGTCATACAGAAAGAGTGTAGGATCGAGAATTGATCTTCCTCTACATTAATTTCATTCACTTGATGGAACTCTTATCAGATGAAGACTATGTCCATGAACCACAATTCCCTATGCCCAACTGGAGAGATGTAGGAAGAAACTGAAGTGTCTAGAGGATTCCAAAAAGTCATGATCATGGCTGGAGTCAGAATCTCGACCATGCTATTAATAAAATCATTAACATCACAGAAACTCATGGAAGGACCCTTCGACAGATGCAAGAAGAACCAGAATGATACTTCACCCCCATCAGAATAAATCCAAGCCCAATTATCTTGGAATTTCCATCAGGGGAAGAAAAAATATCATACTGCACAAGGCATACATATAGACCAGTTTGGCTCAACCTAGAAAGGACTGCAGCACCACCAGATCCTATCACAGAGGCTGAACCATCTACATACAAATACCAAAACCCTAAAGTTTCTTTGAAATAGAAGCCCCAAGTCGGGAAGCGCCAACCTTTAGAGTAGAAGTATGATATTCTAAAGCATCTTGCTTCAGTACCAGCAAAGCAGTCAATCCTGGATGCGTTAAGTCTATCCACAAACCTTAGGGAGGCACTTATCGAAGCCTTATTAAGTCCCCACAAGTTCAAGGATGAAGTTGCAGTAGATGAAGTCCATCAAATGGAGATCAGTCCCGAAGAATGTCACACCGTCATCTCCTTCACAGATATGGATGAATACTCCATCATACAAGGGCCCATAAAACCCTTATATGTGTCCAGGAAGATAAATGGTATTTATTTCGGGAGGACCTTCATCAACATTGGCTCTGGAGTTAACCTCCTCTCACTTCGAACGCTTCATCAATTGTAATATGACGAAGATAGCTTGACACTATACACTACAACTCTGTTGTGATATGGAAAAAGTGAGTTAAAACCATTGGGAAGAATGAAGGTTAAAAATTATCTTAGATATCACATGTTAGATTATGAGTTCCTAGTAGTGCGGCAATGTATGACCTTAAATGTCTTATTAGGGAGGATTTGACTACATTAGCACGCTAAAATTTCATCCTCATACCATCAGTGCAACAAATATTTCACTAATGGAAAAAACAGGACATTGCACATTGATAAATCTCCATTTGAGTCTTGTGAGTCACATTATATCAACACAGAGTTCTTTGAATCAGAAGAAAAATATCTTTCAGCTGAAAACATTGATTGGATCAATGCCCCGAATGGATTGAAAATGGATCCCGCCAACCCCCTCCAGTAACTTGGGTAAGAGTATGTACTACCAATCAACCAATTTGAATGCATAAGTGAAAGTCTGGATGCAGACTCAATTGTCTACATGATATCTACTGTGGCCACCGAGTCAAAAGACACATAAGAGCAGGATGACTCCCGTAATGTTAGTAAAATCCCTATCAAAGATGCTCCTAGCCTGTCCTCAGGACATCAAACTATCCTTTCCTCACGCACTAAGGAAAAAGAAAATTTCTCTCTAAATATTAGAGAGTTTGTCTCAAAAATACTCTCTCCATCAGAAGATAAAGAAGATGAGGATGATGAAGAAGAAGAAGAGGAAGAGGAAGAAGACCGCAAAGATTCCCCTCCTGTATTCAAAGAAGTTGTCTCCACCATAATCGATGAACTTAAGGATATAAATCTAGGCACCAAAGATGACCCACGACTGACTCTGATTAGTGTGGCCATGCCTGTTGAGGAGTAGGAGACATACACCTCCTTCCTAAAGAAGAACTGAGATGTATTTTCCTGTAATTACGCAAAAATTATAGGCCTTGATCCCAAGGTTTCCACTCATCATTTGGTCTTAATAGAAAATTAACAGGGCTATAAGCAGGCACCCAGAAGGACCCACCCAATGCATGATGGAAAAATAGAGGCTGAAGTCAACAAGATGATCAAAGCCAAATTCATACAGGAGGTCTAATATCCGATCTGGTTGGAGAACATAGTCCCTGATAAAAAGAAGAATGGATAGATTATAATCTTCATTGACTTAAAGGACCTTTACCAGCATTTCCCAAAAGATGATTTACCGATCTCGATTACAGAATTGTTGATCGTTGAAACAGATGTATATGTGGATTTCTCTTTTATAGATGGCTATTCTCGATACAATGAAATCCAGATGGCTCAAGGAGATGAAGAAGCTACCATTTTTAGTCCCCCTTAGGGAGTTTTCTGTTATAAAGTGATGACTTTTGGTCTAAATAATTTCGGCTCCATATATCATCATGTCATGCACCGCATCTTCAAGCCCTTCTTGGGAATGTTTGTTGAGTGTTATGTTGACGATCTGGTGGTTAAATCACAAAATCTCTTAATCCACCAAGATGATCTTGAATCTATCTTTAACAAATTGTGATAGCATAGTTTAAAGATGAATCCCCTAAAGTGCGCCTTTGGCATCACCTCGAGAAAATTCCTCGGCATCGCCATACCCCATCATGGAATTTTAGTTGATCCCGAGAAGATAAAATCCATCTTTGGCATGTCCCCACCCTGTAACCTCATCGAGTTGAGAGGTATCTAGGGGAACCTCACCTACATTCGGAACTTCATAGCCAACCTAGTAGGTAAATGTTTACCTTTTACCAGGCTCCTGAAGAAAGGAGTTATGTATGAGCGGGACAATGATTTCCAAGAAGCATTCAAAAATATCAAAAGATATCTCCAAAGACCACCAGTGTTGATGCCACCAGTTGAGGGGAGACTGATCATTTTGTATTTAACCACACTGGAATGGTCATTAGGTTCTTTTATCACGCAGAAGAATGATACCGACCGCAAGAATGACCTCTATTACCTCAGTAGAAAAATGATTGATGTCGAAACTCAGTATTCAAAAATTGAAAAGAACTTCCTAGCCCTAATATTTCCGGTTCCAAAACTCCGACATTACCTACAGCACCATGAGGTCTAACAAGTTTCCTGCTACAATCCACTCAAATATATCCTCAATCGTCCCATGCTAAATGGGTGCCTATCACGATGGGAAGTCATCCTGCAATATTTTGACATATGGTACATAACTCAGAAGGCCATGAAAGGTCAACTGTGAGAATAATTCATGTCTAATCACCCCTTAGAAGAAATAAAACCATTGGATTCTAAACTTCTATATGAAGAAGTGTTTTCTATTTAGGAGGACCCTTAGACATGGGAAATGTACTTCAATAGTGCTTTCTGAAGCCCATCCAAGAAAATGATGGAGGATCCTAAGATCAACATAGTGGGGCTGGGAATTATACTCATGTCTCTTGAAAATGTTGTATTGCCTTACTATTTTCTACTTTCGGAAGGGTGTACAAATAATGAAGCAGAATATCAGGCCCTCATTGTAGGTCTAGAATTGACACTTCATGTGCAAGCCAAAACCCAAGAAATAAAGGGTGATTCAGAGCTAGTCATAAAATAGGTTAATAGTGAATATGCCATCAATAAAGAGGTATTGGTCCCTTTGATGAACCATGTTTGAGAACTGATGACATAATTCCCATAAAAACCAATGTTGACTTATATCTGAGGTCACCAAATGCTCAAGTTGATGCATTAGAAAATGCATCCATAACCTTGGCTGATCCAGACTGGGATGAAACTGTCATTATCATTGCCCATGGCCAGATGGTCTTGCCATTTATCCAGATAAATACGGAGGAAATCAATGAAATTAGCCCTATTTCTGAGACTTATGGTCACACCACTGGTTGGATGACGCCCATTACAAATTACCTTCAGAATAGGGAACTCACACCAGATAGGACTGGAAGGGAGTAGGTCCAAATATGGGAAGTCAATTTTACCTTGTACAATGAGGTAAACCAGTAAAAGGTTCTCTATAAATGAGGCCTTGATAGATTCCTTCTCAGGTGCATTGATGGAGAAGAGACTACTGCCATCATGAAAGAAGTGCACACCAGAGCTTGTGGCACACACCAACCAGCAATTATGCTCTCTCACTAAATTTGAAGGCTTGGGTATTATTGGCCCACAATGATACAAGATTGTGCCATATTCATCAATAAGTTCCATTACTGCCAAGTTCATGACAATTTCATACACCAACCCAAGTAGTTACTTCATACAACTAAGTACTCCTGGACATTTGTTCCCTAGGGGATGGATATTGTGGGACCATATCCTCCCACAACAATCAGACAGTTTAAGTTCATACTCACAATGACTAACTTTTTTTCCAAATGGGATGAATCCATACCCCTTAAAGAAGTCGGGGAAAAAAATATCATCAGCTTTATGAAGGCCAACCTCATCATCAAATTTGGTGTCCCTCATACAATATTGATGGACAATGACACCAACTTATGCTCTACTCAGGAGGACAAGCTATACCAGGACTATGGAATCAAATCCAACCAGTCATCCTACTACCATGTGGAAGCCAATGGACAAATAGAGGCTTTCAACAAGACCTTGTCTAATATACTCTAGAAGATGGTTGATAAGGATAAGAAATTGTGGCCATACAAGCTCTTTAATGCTTTGTGGGCTTACTAGACCACGACCTATACTGCCAACCAGGTGACCCCATACTCACTAGTATATGGGGTAGAGGTAGTTTGGCCTATTTAAATCCATGTTCCATCACTTCGTGTGGCCATTTGTGATCAAGTATCCATAGAAGATCAATCCTAGAGATGGTTTGATGAGTTGGAGCATCTAGATGAGAAAAGGCTGCACACTCTGTACCATTTTTAAATCTATTAAAATCGGATTGCCCGAGCCTTCAACAAAAAGGTTCACCTTAGATCTTTCCTCGAAGGAGAAATAGAGTTATTCCTCAGAACCCTGATGATACTCGGGAAGAATTCCCCAAATATTGAACCAAAGTGTTAAGGACCATATGTCATACATAGGGTATATTCCAATAGAGCATACACCCTGATATCAATGGATGCTCAGCTCATCATATCTCCCACAAATGAAAAGTTCTTGAAGAAATAATTTGCGCAATAGCAAACCATTTTATGGTCCAAGCTTTATGACCCTAAACTATGAGTTATAATGCCTAGTTTCCACATTCCAAACTCTAAGACCTTAAACTATGAGTTATAAAACCCCCATGTTATGGTCAAATCTCTACAACCCTAAACTATGAGTTATAATGCCTATAAGACACGGTCCAAACTCTAAGACCTTAAACTATTATTTATAAAACCACCATGTTATGGTCCAAGCTCTACGACCCTAAAATATGAGTTATAATTCCCAAAAGCCACAATCTAAACTCTAAGACCTTAAACTATGTGTTATAAAACCCCCATGTTATATTCCAAGATCTATGACCCTAAACTATGATTTATAATACCCAGAATCCATGGTCCAAACACTAAGAGACCTTAAACTATGAGTTATAAAACCCCCATGTTATGGTCCAAGTTCTACGACCCTAAACTACAAGTTATAATACCTAGAAGCTAAATTCCAAGCTCTAGGACCATAAACTATGAGTTTTAATGAACGATGTCATGGTACAAGCTCCATGACCTTACATTATGAGTCATTATCCTTTCCACATGATGTTAAAATATAAGGAACTCATCCCTAAAACATGAAATTAAACCATGACTCATGTTCTCACCATAAGATGTTAAACTACATGATGCAAAACATATTAATCACATGACTATAAACTGCATGATCTCTCACAGAACTACATGTAGATTGATTCCAACCCTTGTAGGATACGTAGTGACTACTCAACCCTTGATCGTGGCCCAACCCCCACCATAAAAAATGGCTCCAACATGCCCCCTATCTACCTAAATTCGTAATGGAAACCCTTATCACTCATTGTTTCTCATATCGAGTATAACTCATGTGAGATTAGGATTAGTGGTAGGGATTATCTTACAAAAAAACTATGGAGTAACATGGTAGCCCTAAAAATTATGATGGATAGAATGAAAATAACCCTACCCCTGGATTGAGCCGAATCGGTATGGGGTATATTAAGAACTATGTGTGGCTTGATTCCTGCACTCACAGGATACGCAGTGATGCTTGGATTTGGAATCCCGGCCCAACCATCATCAAAAAAATATTCCCTCACATTTCCTTACACATGGATCAAGCTGAATAGGAACAATGTGTATACAGAACTATGTACAGCTTGATTCCTTCCCTCATAGGATTCGTAGTGATGCCTCGATCCTTGATCTTGGCCCAACCCCACCAAGAAAAAAAAGAATTCGACCATCATATACTCTACCACCCAACACCTGTGAAAGAAACCCTATGTCCACTCACTGTTTCTAACAATGAGTATGACTCACATGAGCTTAGGATCACTGGTAGAGATTCTCTTATGAAAATAAGTTATGGAGAAGTATGGTGGACCCAACACCCCTAGAAAATGAAACAGAAATATCCCTACATATGGACCAAACTAGATTGTCATAGGGAATGTTCATAACTACGTGTGTCTTGATTCCTACCCTCATAGGATACGTAGTGATACCCAAATTTTTCATCCTGACCAAACCATGATAAAAAAAGCAAAAAAAAAAAAAAATGAAACACTCAAATTTTCGTACAAATCATGCAAAAAATTGTAGGAAACATTAAGAACTATGTGTGGCATGAATCCTATCCCTACAGGATACATAGTGATGCTCAGATTTGGCATTTTGGCCCATCCATCATAAAAAATACCCCTTTTTCCCCATACATTGGTCAGACATGTACATGGAGTCTATAAAATGTCCAAATCACAAGAAAATAAACTGAGAAATCCTTCAAGAGTTATCTATGGACCAGTTCTCAGTTTCACGAGATCCCGCACATGCCCTCCCCACTCATGAGAAGTCAAAAGATCCTACTTCCCCATATACATATGAGTCAGACTTATATGGAAGCTCCAAGTAGTTCATAGTTAATCATGGTATGAGTATTCTCACATTCCTAGGAATATCTTTTATATTTTTCAAACTCCATACTATGGGAAAACTTGGATCCCCATAATCATTCAAGGTCATCTTAGACAGAATGCCAATGTCCTACAAACACCTTTGATTGACTATACACATAATTCCCTAGAGGATCTGCATACATTTCCCACAAAAATAGCCATCAATCAAAGGCAAATTCGTCCCCAGGAGAGTCCCCTCCTATCTCAGTACGCCCAACGGCTTCCAATCCCCATGTCATCCCTCCTTATTCAAGTTTCCCCATGAGACTATGGTTTACACCTTCTATCATCACTCACATCTAAGGAATGCTGGAACATACTGATTGCAATTAACCCAAAGCTATTAAAGATCTTTATTATAGTATAATCATCCTCACTACATGACTCTAAACTGCACAACGTCTTGTCCTCACTACACAACATTAAACTGCATGGCCAAAATCGTCCTTGTTGTACAACATTAAAATGCATATCTTTGGTTTAACCCTAAAGTTCCCTCTAATGTTGATTTTTCTATTCTTAGTAAGTTATATGGAATCCTCATAATCCCTTGTTTATCACACCAATCATAGCTCACGTGAGCTTAGGGATCTTAGTGAGAGATCCACCATGACGTTATGGAAAAATAGTTCAGGAATTTGGTCCTAGTAGCACGACCCTAAAAGGCATGTCATGATTCCCTCCCCTAAGGGGAACTCAACATCCTGGCCATGTGATGCTAAATGACTAGGTACTCAAAAGATGGAATTAATGACTTACCCTACGTATGAGTCAGGTCTACATAAGGTATGAATGCCTCACCCTATGTACAACTTATATCTATGTAAGGGATACCTGATTCCATGAGTAAAACGTATCCCAAATGTCCCAATATGTTCAGATAAACTCCTACCATATCTCAAAATCTGTGCTTTGAGAAATCTTTAATATCCATAATCATTCATGGCCATATGAGATGGAAGGACAGTGTCCTGTGGACATCTTTGTTTGACTATGCACATCATGCCCCAATGACTCTACATATGTGGCCCACAAAAATGGTCGTCAATCAAAGGAACATTCATCCCCAGGAGAGTACTCTCCTATCTCAGTACACCCAATGGAATGTCATGGTTTATATTCTCCTTACTACACACATCTTGGATATATCAAAACATACGGGCCCGATTCATCTTTGGTCTCTTTTGAGGTTTCTAAGGATACACCATTCATATGTGTGAAGTTTATCAACATACATAAGAAGAGTTCCTACACTAATTTTTGGATTTCCCTGAAGAAGTTCAGTTAATATTCCCCTTTTGTGTGTTCAAGTGCACCCCTTGTTGAAGGTCACATACCGTATTCTAAAGTTTCTCAATCTCATAACCCTCCAGGGCCAATAGAGATGGAAGGCCAATTTCCTATAGAAAACTTTGATTGACTATGAACATCATGCCCCATAGGCTCTGCATATGTTTCCCACAAAAATGGCCATCAATCAAAGACAAATTCATCCCCAGGAAAGTCTTTTCCAAGATTTTGTACGCGCAAATGACATTCATGTCATGTCACACCCTGGATTTGGAAAGATCATAGATAAATAATTACGTACCTTATTCTTTCCAAGTGCCCCTCACATAAAATGAAGAGACTCCTAAATGAACTAACCATTCACTGGCTCTTTCTCATGCAATTGAGAATCGTGCAGGAATGGTTGTCCATTAAAAGCCGACATGAATGTCCCTAATGTTTTTAGACACCACTACTTAGCCCAACCACACACGATGGATCCCAACATCAAAATAAATTCAAAATGTTGAAAATCCCACCAGGCCATCAGAAATGGAAGTCCGGTGTCCTGCAGACACCTTTGATTGACTATTCACATCATGCCTCGGTGGCTCTGCATATGTTGCCCGAAAAAATGGTCGTCAATAAAAGTAAAATTCATCCCCAGGAGAGTACTTTCCCACCTATTTATGCCTAAAACGTCTCCTAAGCCTCATTAATGTCTAGAATTTACAAATTAAGGGTCAAGAAAAATCCCTAATCCATGTATGAAGGATATTAGAACATTTCCGGCTGATGGTCCCGAATTGGGGCCCTTACCCCATTAAAATTTGATCAAAGCTATTCGAACTAAAACATCAGTAATAAGTTTGATTAGTTGGACTGTGAACTATCATAAAAAATATTCCATACTTTCCAGAGGGAAAATTGGAAGAAGGCATCTTCGGGTAAAAGTCAAGTATTAGTTTGTTAAAAAAAATCGAGCCATCAGAATAGGCGTAAAGCTTGTTAGGTCGAAAACCCACAAAGTGTGGTCTAAAAAAAGCCAAGTTATACCCTTAAGCTTGTACCAAGAAGTCTTTGGAAACAATTAGGGTAAAAATTAAAAAGACAAAAAAGTTTGTGAGGTTTTCCATAAAACCTCAACAATAGTCGAACTACGCTTGAAGAGCCTCGCAGCTTAGGAACAAATTATAGCACAAGTTAATTATTTCCATTTACTAGTTTCAAGTCATGGTTTAAAATTAATTCTTGATCTAAATGATGTTGAAATTATAGGAAAAGAAAAAGAAATATATTTCAAATTCAAATCAGTTTCATTGAGTTCGACAAAAATGGAGGAGCATCCCCAGTTCAGAGTCTCTCCAAAATATCAAACAAAATGGGGAGAGTACATATCATAATTTGAGACAGAACTAAAATAAGGCTCATTTCACCCTTTATAGAAGGATGGAGAGTAATTTTCATGGGCCTTCAATAGTTTTCTCCAAAGAATCTCTTTCCTTCGTTTTGGCCTTGACCGTTGGGCGCACCCGCTCTAAAACGACTTTAAGGTCCTGCCCCTTATTCTGGATGACTTCATAGTTGGTGTGTGAAGAGGCAATTTGATTCCTCAACCTTGCTACACGTTCTTATCACTAAAATATCTATTCCTCTTGGGTGTCCACCAAATCATGGGCCTTCACCTCCTCAGAAATCAAATGATCAAATTCTTCTGAAACATCTTGGAATATTTTTGTAGGGTCCTGAAAAATCCACAAAAGTGAAGGAAATAACTCCCTTAAAATCAGTGGAATAATCTACCCAATTTTCATCAATAATTTGTGAAAAATATGAATAATGTTTAGAAGAAATGGTAAAGGACCTAACCAGTCTGTGTACTGGTTCATCATCAGTGGTACGCGGCTGGTTTGGCGAACCGCCCTCCTGTGGATGCTGTTGTTTGCGAAACGGAGGTGGAGCTCCTTTGCAGGCGTGAACCAAATGACCGCCGAGTGAGGCCGGTCCACAGCTACGAACCATGCCATCCATGAACCGGATAGACCCCCCCCCCGCTACGCAACGCGTCATTGGCGAAATAGAGGTGGAGCTCTACACGGCCATGAAGCACCCCCGTGACCGAGTTAGTTTGCGGGTGAGGTGAATTCAGTATACCCTACAAACCTCAGGTTGACTAAGTCATCTATAGGCTGCATTTTCTATCATGGGACTCCTCAAAAGGTGCCTCATGACCATAAATAGAACCCTTTACCCACTTTATAAAATGATTTCAAGGGGGGGATGAAAGGGATTTCCTTTTTGAAGATCATATTCTTGGTGATCGCCTTTTTGAAGATCAGATTCTTGGCGATTGGATTTTTGATGATCCGATCCTTGGCGATCAAATTTTTGAATGAAGGCATCCAAATTTTGGAGATGAAAGAGTCTTTTAGAAGATTAGGATTTTGCATACCACGAAGTTCTGATTCACGAACCAGCAACAGGTATAAACTAGTGATGAATTGTTAAGAATTGTAGAATGCATAAATAAATTGGTAAACCAAGAACCTAAATTTGTGGACTGCGAACCATGGACCCTATACGGATGCACTCCCCATGAACCAGGGAGCCTATGCCCCTTCTTCAATTCAGCATGCCGTGTAGCACCCTCTTTTTCGGGCGAAACCCTGACCGGCACTGCCCCCGACTGCTGCTGCTCGAGCGGACTCCAGTGTAGCGTACCAATTTGGTATGCGGACCAAACCCTTAGTCGTGTACCACTCCGGTATGCAGGATTCCTCTCAGTCCGCGTACCACACTAGTACGCAGATGAACTCTCCATCCGCATAGCACCTACTGATGTGAAGGGAGCCACTCCTAATATATGGATATGTTGTCCGCTAAGGACTGCAATGTTTCCATTCCCCGAGTCAGATAAGGACCTTCCAATTCAGTCCAATCCTCCATAATCCCTTCAGAAGCCTATCCATTGGCACTAAGCCAAGGCCTCTCCCAAAGCCCCCATACCGGGATGCTGAAACCTTCAGGCGCATTAGCGCACCCTCCTGAGTTCACATACCCATGGTAGGCAGAGACAAAGGGGTTACCCCATCCCTTGAACAGACATCTGGGGAATTCTTGGGTTCACATTCCCACGGTAGTCCAGAGTTTGAGCCCGAGAGCCCCCTTGTGCCTCTCCACTCTTCTGAATTGAGGGACCCTACTTTCTTTTCCATTCAATGAGCGCCAATGGTGAGAACTTCTCTCCTCCCCTAAAGAGAGTTACAGGGAATCCATCCTGGAGTAAGCCCCACACCATCCTCTCCTGATGACAATAGCCTTTCCCCTTCCATCCAAGAAGGGTCATTGCTCTGTGTCGTCCACCTCCATACCATGACCTCTTCTGACAGTACTTTTACCTTCATTCCCTCCTCCACACCAGGTGGAATGAAAGTCTCATGGTCTCGACCCTCTCCATTTTCCATCATCTTCCTCGTATCCCCATAGTAAGGAAATATTTCATGGACTACCGAATCTTTCACATTCTCATGTTTCTCACACCGAGCATGACTCATGTGGGCTTAAAGAGTTGTGATGGTCACGGTGTCCGTACACTGACAGAGGTATAATTAACTACATGGGTTTGGATCCCTATATCCTAAGTAGGGTACATAGGAAACCTTCCTGAGTTTCAGTCCCAACTCGAGCCACCGACCACATGTAAGCCCCAACAATACCCCAACATGGGATGCCAATCAGGCCCTTGACAGGCAACTATCATGTGTAATCCATGACCTTCCAGAACTACATACACTTTGATTCCCAACCAATCAAGATACGTATGAAATCTCCCTGAGGCGCAAGCCCAACATCCAAGTCTGATACCCATCTATCCTTATCAGACTGTGTCCTCATGCCCCTAGCAGAACCATACCTAGGCCCAGGAAATAATTTCCCTTGGGTCTTCTGGGCTGCTTCAGCGTATGTCTCGCACCAACCATGACTAGGAACCTGTTTCCTGGACATAATTTCCACATGACATTAAACTATATGGGTGGGTCCTTTTCAGACGACCTTAAAAGGTGATGTGTCCCATTAAGTGGCGCTGAACTACATGAATTATAATTTCTCACACAATGATATGTTGGAAGCCCGTATTATAGGTTCTATCCAGACGCTCAAGTCACTCTCTGTCCCCCCTAGAAGATAATAAACTCCAGAGCACCCAATTATAAAGCTTGAGACTAGTTCTGTCTGAACAAACTCAAACTTCCACAGAATTTATAATCCAATGAGGGATGGTAAACCTCGAATGTAGATGGTTTTGAATCCCTGCATATACTTATGACTTGCAAACCAAGGGTAATCTGTGGATACTATGCTTGGGGATAAACCAAAGATTCACGAACATATGAAAATGTCTTAAATATATAAGAGAGTCCCAAAATAGGCAATAATTCCCCCTAAAAGGGTGCGATGAGCCCGACTTACCATCCTATCAACCAATGTGAGGTATTAAGTGTCATTGTCTATATCACCCAATGAGATCCTACCTTATGAAAGTAGTTCCATGGATCATTAGATACAAGAACTATTGGTAATTTATGGCTCCGTGAATAAACCTGTTAGAGACTAGGAAAATCCACGAAGATAGGGAACCTGATGAAAATGATTAAATAACACCGAATCTCTTTAATAAGACATGGGAACCAATCATGTACCCTCGCCACGAAACAAAAAATGGTGAACCCGATGTGGATATTTTACCAGCATGAGGAATTTACCCTAATATGGAACTCTCCATAACAATAAATGGATGATTAATATCTGACATGCCATTTTTTTTATTCTCCAAACAAAACAAAAATGGACCTAGTCATGAGCCTTCAACCTATGTGGTGAAATAATCCCACTTCACGCCCCCTTTCATACTCAAAAGGAGGGACAAGAAAGTTCATTAATTACGTATGAGATTATGAGATTCAACGTTGATGGGTTTTTCTGTTTGTATTTTCCAAATTTTTTACAGGTGCACAAAAGAGATTCCTTCGATCCAATGGAATCACAAAGTAATTAAAAGACACGCACGATGATCAACGTGAAGATCGGGCCTCTCAATCGGCAGAGAACCCCGTCTCCCAACCTGCGTCTTCAATGCTGGGTCTCAGACACACTGATCTGAGAGTACCAACTAAATAGTACTATCCTGACTATGGAGGCAGCTATGTACACCCTCCATTTGGAAAAGTCCCATTGGCCGCCTACCCAGCAGCAACTGAGGGATAAGATCTTGGAAGCCCCTTTAGCCATCTCAAACCGTTTCGAGAGATTGTCCCCAAAATGAGACAATAAATACCACCCATATCTTAGGGAGGTGGATGAGGTCAATGCTGATGACTTCAACCCTGCTATAAGGGGGTTCTGATCCAAGTCCCCTGCTAGAATACATCGCCGCAACTACGTCGTGACCTCGTATCCTCACCCATAAGTGGATAGCACCCCGAGGATCCATGCACATGCTCCCCGAGCTCCAGCCCCTCAGACCGCCCGCCTAGGGCGGTGAACATACAACCAAAAATAGGTCATCACCCTCATTCCTTAGGATGAACTCTGGTTCCCATACACGAAGACATATCACCAGCATGCTCATGCACTTGTCCGCTCTTCAAAATCTCACCATCCCGACATGGTGGCAACATATGAGCAGGAGCACATCCCCACCGAGCCTCGTCAAGCCCGTCACCCATACATGATGACACCTAACTAGAATACACCCCTAACTTCCTGGGATCATGAAGCCCAAAATCTATACATGGTGTCAATCTAGCACCAACAGGACCAGCTCCTCGCAGATGCTCCAAATGCCCGCCATCCCGATATGGTGGCGATCAAAATGCTGGCATGTCTCCCTGGCAACAGAGGCCACCGACTCGATACGGTGGGACACCAACATATGAAAGGCTAGCTCCCTGTGGATGAAAGTAAATTCCATCATCCCGATGTGGAGGAAAACTAAGATGTAAGCTGGCATATCTTAGCATAGGGGAAGACTCGTTCAACTACACCAACACAGGAGAATCATCAGTATCCACTGCCCACTGGAGGACCGGAGCAGGACATTCCTACCCCAACAGTGGAATGATCCCTCATAATCGTTCCAGCCAAGGATGTCTCTCAACATATCCTGGAAATGATGGAGGAGAAGGTATCGATCCCAGATCATATCTTGCAGACTTTCCAAAATGTAATTGAATATGCGGTAACAGCAAAGACTCGGGCCTGTGATCCCGTCTCCCCAATAGAGGTGACTCATCTAAGAGATGAGATAGCCAACTTGGAGCAGATCTGCATCCCTTCTTCCACCCAGGAGGGTCATTGGATATATCCCGTGATACAAGGGCAACCAGATTGAGCATACTCACTTGTTTCAACTAGGGGACACTTGTCCATCAGGGTGGATGCTCCAGGGTATGCATATATCCCTACCAAAACTCAATATGTTCGTCAATATATCCTAGTAGCATCACATGACCCAATTATATAGATAGCCAGAGGTGACAACCATTACCAACAATAAACGTTCCCCACTGACCACAAGAGGGCACCCCGAACACGCCGAAGGCAGCCGTAAAATAAAGAGTTGGTCTATGACTCCACTTTACTGGAATCTGGGGTTCTCAATGCCACCAAACCTATCTCAAAGGCTCATAATATTTTCAACTGAATATCATTCTATGGGAGTGGTAGTAGCAATTGCAAAGGTCCTTCCCACAATGTCTCTACCAGCGACTTTGAAGGTCCTCCTTAGAGAACCCACGAGGGCCTCCCTCATGGGAATATAAAGATCTATCACGAGTGTTCCTATTTTGATGAAAGTCATAGAAGCCCTCAACATGACCATAAAATTGAGTAGCAAGAAGGTAATCCACTTTCTATGGTCCGCCCTGATTGTTCTTTCTAGGGTATATGTTGCAAAAACTCTTTGGGAAGTGGGACCATAGATTATGATGGTATTCCTCACCATCATAGTTGCAATAGTGGAGGTCCTCCCCGCAGTGACGTCTCATCATGACAAGAAGGTCCTCCACTTGCCATGTCCTTCCCTGAAGGTCCTCCCCAAGGGTTACTTTGAAATGATATTTCATGCATCCAAGCATCAGATTATGGTGGTAGTCCTCACCATTGTAATAGTAGAAGTCTCCCCCACAGAGACATCAAGAAACGAGAAGGTCCTCCCCTAGTTGTGGTACATTCTGAAGGCCCTCCATAGGGTGTTCCCTGTAGATATTCTCCATGTGATAGCTATGATGGTAGTCCATTCCATCGTGGCCACCATTGCGAAGGTCCTCCCCACAATGGCCTTAAGCAACAAGAAGGTCCTCCCCTTGTAGCAGTGTGTTCTAAAGGCCCTCCCCAAGATGCACACTGAATGTAAAACCATGATGGTCATCCTCACCATGATGGCAGTTGTTGTGAAGGCCATCCCCATAATGACACCATGCATCCAAAAGGCCCTCCTCTAGCTGCAATTAGTCCTGAAGGTCCTCCCCAGGGTATGCACGGCAAAATTCCTCTATGCAGTGAGGCGTCAGGAAGTAATGGTAGTCCCCTCCATTACAGCACAAAAAACAGAGTTCCTCCCCGCAAAGATTTAAAGCAACAAGAAGGCCCTCCCCACATTGTGGTACATTCTGAAGGCCCTCCCCAGGGTGTAACCCACCAGTTTTCTCCCTGCAACAGCAATGGTGGTAGTCCTCAGCACCATGACATCTGTGGAGAAGGCCCTCCCCGCAATGGCCTTGAACAGAAAGAAGGTCCCCCCTTGCTACAGTCCACTCTGAAGGTCATCTCCAGGGTATTCACTACGTAATTATTTTAAGTAGTTGGACTTCAAGATGCGATGGTAGCCTTCACCACTATAGTGCCAACTACAGAGGTCCTCTCCATAGTGACATATCATATCGACAAGAAGGTCCTCCCCCCTACAGAATCAAGTACATAAAATCACTCCTATGATGAGGAACTCAAAAGGAGGGAATAAAGAATCTCATATTCCCAATCAACTATCAACAATATCCTTCTTCAATCAGAAGATGGTCTGAGACCACGTTCATACTATGAGCCACCTTGAAGCCGCCCATATAATGATTTGATCCCTACCAGCCCCACTACCTCCGCTCAAACTGTCAAGCAGCGTCTCAGCAGGGCTGATCAAGTAGAGGAATCACTGGCAGAGGCACATGCTGATATGTTTCACCTAAGGAAACGGATGGCCAAGTATGACATAACAGTAATTTTTTGGCCCACGACAACCTCTCAGTTCGACATACCTAGAGAGTTTTCAGAAGGAAGCATACATGACATTCGCTCCAATATCTTGACAACCCACCTCCAGTTGAAATTAAACTTACTACCAAATGAAGGGTATGTAAATAATGTCAAGACAATAGGAGAGCTCCTCCATCACATTGACCTAGAAGCCCTTCCTTTGGAGCGATGACCGTGATCAGAGAGGTGCAAAAGGGACCTTGAGTTAACCTGCCTCCGTGCAATGTACAAATTGTGTCACCTTATTGATGATGCTCCGACAAGAGTTCATATCCAAGGATGGGGATAACATGGAGCTCTGTATTTCACTCTACTTCCAATCTAGCAGATCCCATTTGGTGTAAGGTCTTGCAATTACATCACTTCAAGATGACAATCAAATGAAGTCCCTATTCAAGATAGGTGACACACCCAACAGAAACAAGCCTTGAGTGAGTCTCAAAAGCATCAGGCCCGACAAGAGAAATCCATTCGAAAACTCCTGAATCAGGCTACCAAAAACATTCGACAGTCTTCTCGCCTAAGAAAAGAAAATCTGTGATAAGTTCTTGCCTCCCTAGAGGGAATTAATTCACAAGTGAACTCGACGCCAGATCCGACTCACCCTCGAATGGGATCATGCAAGATCAGGAAGGAAGTGATAGTAGCAGTACCTGCCGTAATATAGGACCAACCCCATCCTACAAGGCTGGGGGCATTTTTAACAACAAATTCCCCTGTAAGACCAACAAAAATGGGAAGAGGCACAACACCCAAGGAACAGATCCAACCCCATCCCCCAGAGCTAGGGGAATTTTTACCTCGGAAACAACCTCCCCCATGAGAATCAGTATTCTCTCATTTTGGGAGGATAGTAAAAACAGGAGGTTCCTGTCCTATCTCATCCTTTGAAACATCATCCCCTCCAAGAGGGAGGCGTTCCATAAGGTTGCACCCAAGATCCTTCTGCGTCACCCTTCATCAAGAGACCCAAAGACAATCCTGGGATAGAAGGGGGAAAACTAGTATGAGGTGCAGAAGGTCCTCTTCCTACTTGGAAGACGACTCCTCCTCCATCCCGTATTACACATATGTCAATATAGTGGATGTTAACCTCAAATATGAAACTAAATACAATGAAAATCTGGATGGATCGGTAGAATATGGTTCTGTTTAGGTTGTGATTCACAATGATCCAGAAGGCGTGCACACCCAGAACCAAAGGGCCACCCTGAACCTGGATGATCTAGCAAATCCTCCTCCACTTCCCCCGCAAGTCTCCAATAGAGATAAAAACAAAGGCTAGGTTGTCCTCAAACCACATCCTTATACCAACCCAAACGAGCCTCTCATGCTTGGAGAGAGGTTCGCTCAGTGATGGCGTTGTCGAGCGCATCAAATTAGTTGTTTAATTTTAACTAGAATTTCTACCGTATAGCAACAACCCTAGGTCATCTCTCGACGGTGCCTTAGATCATTAATTTAAAAAGTGGGTTTTGATTATGAACTTAGAAGTGGAATGAGGTTTTTTATAAATTGGGGTTTGATGATTAAATATGAAAATATAAAATTAAAGTGATAAAACAATGTAGAAATGAATAAGATTAATTAAGTGTGATCAACCTGAGTTACTCTCAAGATGTTCATCCTTCATCACATCATGATATAGGGTTATGATATTTTAATCCCTGGTTTGTAACACCTAGAACCATATTTTTACTGAGTTTATACTAGTATACCTCCTAGGTTTCAGTCAAAAACGCACAATGATTCACCGGACACCGCTGATGATTGGGTGATTTGTGTTCGACATCATAACTGAAACTCACCAAGGAAACACACGAAGAACTCGATGTGATGTAAAATTTTGTATGTTATTTCATTTTGATACCATGAAATAAATTTACATGACCTTGATAGTTCTTATGTGAGTTCAATTGACCAATATGAACCACACAAACACCGCAATTGGAAGGGGGAAAGAAAGTGGTGAACGGTGTGTGAAACATCACATGAATGGGTACCCCCAAACATGATTATATGAGTTGAGAATGACATACCAGTACATAACTCAATAAAATAATAATAGAGGATGATGAAATAAAACACAACAACCTGGAATTAAAAATATCACTCAAATATTACAAACTTGAAGCTTGGGATTTACATCACGTTCCTCCCCGGGTGATCACAAGGGGTTTAGAAATCCATGGGAGGGGAGGAAGAAGAAGATGTTGAAGTAGAAATTACCATAACCTCCAGAACTTCTAGGTATGTTGAGAAGACTCCTTGGGGACTACAAAATGGTAGCACCTTGCCTCCTGGCCGAACTCCCAAATGGGTTTCCCAAGGTGAAAATTTATAGGCAAAGTATGAGGTGGTTTTGGGCACCCTGATTTCGATAATCCTCTTGGTCCATAGTTTTGGACAGTCAGAAAGTCATAAATCACTTTGGACAAAACTAAAAAGTTGTTTTCAGACATCTTTTATACCTCAATGTATAATTTGGAGGTCGGATATGGAATACAATAAGAGATATTTTCGAAATATAGAGGAAAAGTTTTGACCCTGTGTAGATCCACTTTATTGTACAGATCGGTTTTATGGGCCTTTTAATGAAAGAATTGGGCTTTGGTTCCTTCATATGAAATGAAGCTAATAAAATTTAGGACCATCCCACAAAGCATTAAACCATTTGAATTCACTATTAAGTAGAAATATTCTTTTTATTCCACTATTGTTTATGGATCACGTGCAGATTGACCCATCTTTCTTGGATTTCATCATGGGTCCTCCAAATCACCTCCAACTACAATATAATTACCAAAACAAGTAACATTTTCATTTTTAACAGTGTTAAAAACAAAATAATTGAATAAAAAATGGAGTGAAATTTTTTATTATACTTGTAATTTTCAATACAATACCAGTATAAGACATTGGTATAAAGGTGAAATAAAACAGTGAATCATGGTACGATCACTCGGCAGGAGAAGGAAATGAAGGAATTAAGGAAGATTATTGTCGAGATAATTCAGAGGAACCGTCCTGTCAAATAAATTCCCCAAGATGATTCAAAGTACACACTTCCAGCAAGTACACCTCAACAACAAAGATTTTTCTTAGCAAACGAAACAAGGTCAGGGCCCCCGCCCAGCGTGACACCTGGCTCGTCTAACTACCCGAACTTGAATTGAGAAGCATAACAAGACTTCCCTCCACTCAGGAAGAAACTGGAGTGAGTATATCTAAATCTTACGAAGGTACACCAAATGGTATATGCGCCTCAGATACCAGCCGATCCATCACCTCAAGTAGTACCCCAGGCTATACCCGTTCGGGATTAGGTGCAACAGGATGTAAAACAGGGTCTCGCCAACACCATCGAAGCACTGACAACTCGATTGGAAGCAATGAAAGACCGTCATGCTCAAATAAAGCCAGAGTGAAATCCTTACCTATACTGGGTGAGTAACACACCACCTATACCAAATTTTGGGAACCCTATATTCCCTATATTCAATGTCTTAGGGGACCTAGAACAACATTTGATGCACTACGCATCTTATTACAACCCAATGAAGGGAACTATAGAACAAAAAAAAGCAGTGAAACACAGATGCTTCATGAAAAGCTTACACGGTTCATCCTTCGTCTGGTATACATTTTTTTCAGATCAGTAAATAAAAGGATGGGAGGATCTTTAGCAACAATTTCTATTCCACTTCAGCTCAACATTTCCCAAGAAAATGGTTAGTGACCTCATGAATTAAAAACAGATGGAGAATGGGAGGGTCTTAGATTTCATCTCCATATGGAAGGGTCTGACCTACTCTCTGAACATGCCAGTGCCCCAGGAAAAGATTCTTGCTATATGAATATAGAACCTTCGATATGATCTGCGAACACCACTCATACTAGTGAAATGATCCACCGAATACCGTGATTTCTCTGCTATTACCTAGATAATCAAAGACTCCTTGCAGCGGACTGGCCTTAAGTCATTAATATCCTCACAGGATCCTGCAAAGAGAGAAGGTAGAGCTGAAGCATCCTCTGTCATGCTCAAGCCATCCCCCACACCAACTCCACCGCCCAGGCCTCTGCCGAATTGCTAAGGGCCTCCTGCGTATCAACGACCACATCCACACTAGAGAGACGATCAAAGAGGACCTAGGTGAAACCAATTTGAGGAACGAAGGAATAGAGTTCACTCTTTCCAAGAGGACCAAGTCCGCAGCTATTTCATAGCCACCATGAATTGCAACTTGTTCCACTTACCATAGCCAAGAAAACCTGAAGAATTATTCCTCGACAACCGACCAAATTATTGTCACTACCATCAGATGTTGGGACACAATATTCAGTAATGATTATTCTTCAAAGACCTCCTATAAAAGATGGTGGAATCAGGGTAGGTGAAGCTAGGACCACCCCCAGCACACATAGTATATGTTTTTTCCACCTAACCTGATGAGGGGGAGGAGTGGAAGAAAGTCATTAGAAAAAGGGAGAAGAAATTTGATGGTTGGATGACTCAGAAGATAGTCAACAGAGCTCATGGAATACTACAAGCTCAATTGTAGCAACCGGTTGTGCCTTCAACAACTCCTAATGCAACATAGTCACCGTCCTTGACCTCAAAACCCTCCATAATCCAGTCATCCAGGAGTAATCAGATAGGGAAGAAACACATACAAGAGGAGCAGTCCTTCACAGGGCCAAATCTAGACTTGACACTTTCGGATTTCATGCCCTCATTCTTGACACAATGAGCACCAACCTAGAAAATGGCACCATAAGAGGCATCCAACCAGGATAATATTTCATCGAATGAGGAATTAATCTTTAGTTCCATCAACTTCATCTATTTAATGGAACTATTATATGACAAAGAGTATGGTTATGAAATCAAGTTCCCGACACCCGATCAGGGGACTAGAATGAGGAATCACAGAAGTAGGGGATACCATGGCTGGCGCAGCCATGGCTGAAACCAACCCTACGGTTATACCACGTCTCAAACCGTCAATATTGCAGAACATGTGTCTAGACACCCAGTGCACACAAGTAAACTGACCAGGTCATGTCCCCAGAACGTAGGAGCACCAACAACTCCTGCCCCTGTGACCAGTCCCTCGTCATCTCATGATCCATATCCTAAAGTTCCTGTTAAAGAGATCCCACAAATGGAGAAGCATCGTCCTCTAGAAAAAAAGTATGATATCCTAAAATTTCTAGTCTCTGTACCAGACAAGCTATTAATCCTGGATACCCTTAGTTTGTCACCAGACCTCAGGGAGGCACTCATAGAAGCCATGCTCAGCCCCTAGGAATTTTAAGACAAAGTTGCTGCCACCAAGATATATCGAACGGAGACTAGCCCAACTGAATGTAATGAAGTTATTTACTTCACCGACCTAGATGAATATTCCATCATACAAGGAAACATCAAACCTCTATATGTTTTTGGCATGTTGAATGATGTTGAAGTCTAGAATGTCTTCATCAACAATGGCTTCAAAGTCAACCTTTTCCCACTAAAATCACTTCTTAGGTTGGGCTATAATGAGGACAATATGATACCCTCAGCCACAACTCTTTAGGGTTATGAAAAGAGAGATCAAAATCCAATGGGACAAATCAAGCTCTGAACCCATTTTGGAGACCTTTTGGCCCACTCAGTGTTCCTAATGGTTCGAAAATACACGGAATTCAACGCCTTGTTAGGAAGGATATGGCTGCATCCACACATGGCCATTACTTCCTCCTACCACCAGTGTATCCAATATTGTTTCAATGGACAAGGTGATACTTTTCATGCTGATAAGGACACTTTCTAGCTCTCTGAGTCGCATTACATTGATGCTGTATTTTACGAGCAAAAGGGGAGGGCATCTGAAATCGATGGGTTGATTGGGTCCCCACCCCAAATGGTCTAGAAATGGTTCCTAATGACCCACTCAAGAAACTCAGTGAAGATTACATGCTACCCATCAACCATGTTGAGAGCAGGGATACGAGTTTGGATGCGCATTCAGCTTTTCTCATGATATCAGTTGTAAATACTGATTTTGACAATGCAGAAGCAACTACTGACCCTCAATCTAAGGAAGAATGCTTGATCAAGGGTTCCCACGCCCCCTCCTGAGAATCTCAAGATATCATTGCAGCAATCTCTGAAGCGACAGAAGGAAAATATGACTTTCACCCCCATGCTTCTCCCTCTCTAGAGGTTTCCTCAAAACCAATTGAGTTAGAGGAAGTCTCTTCTACCACAAAGTACCCATGCGACATCTTTCCTTCGAGCTCTGGGGAGCCCACATCAAGAGCTCTCTCCCCATTAGAAGGGTAAGGGGAGGAGGATTTGGGGTAAGAAGAGGAAGAGGACCTTATAGATTCCCCTCTTACATTCGAAGAGGGTATCTCTACCACTATTAATGAACTCAGGGAAATAAACCTGGGTACCAAAGAAGACTCGAGACTCACTCTCATTAGTGCAGCCATGTCTTCCAAGGAACAAGAGGTATATACCATATTCTTGAGGAAGCATAGAGATGTTTTTACTATAATTACATAGAAATGACAAGACTTGATCCCGAGGTGGGGACACACCACCTAGGCCTTCCAGAAGATCATCGAGGCTATAAGCAAGCCGCCAGAAGGATGCTCCCCACACATGTGGTCAAGATAGAGGTTGAAGTCAACAAGATCATCAAAGCATACTTCATTCTAGAGGTCCAATATCCCATCTGGTTGGCCTATATAGTCCCCATAAAAAAGAAGAACAGACAGATCTGTGTCTACATCAATTTTAGAGATCTCAATCGGTACATCTCGAAAGACGATTTCCCAGTCCCGATCACCAAACTATTAATCGATACAAAGGCTGGATATGAGGCATTCTTCATCATGGATGGTTATTTTGAATATAATCAAATCCGAATGGCCTAGAATGATGAATAAGACACTTCTTTTAGGACCCCCAGATAGTATTTTTCTACAAGGTCACGCCCTTTGTTCTAAAAAATGCTGGCTCCACATATCAACTTTCCATGCATCGCATTTTCAAACTATTCCTCAGGAAGTTCAACGAATGTTATGTTGATGACATAGTGATCAAATCACAACAGCACTAAGATCACCTGCCATACCTTGAAACCATCTTTATAAAACTTCAGCAACACATTCTAAAGATGAACCCCTTGAAATGCGCCTTTGGGGTTACCTCAAGGAAATTTATCTGCTTCATCGTATGCCATCATGGCATCGAAGTTGACCTTGAGAAGACAAAGGCTATCCTTGGTTTGCCACCTCCCCACAACCTCACTGAGTTGAGAGGACTCCAAGGACACTTGGCCTATATCAGGTGTTTTTTTATCCAACCTCACAGGAAAATGTCTACCCTTTACCAGGTTGATGAAGATAGGATTTACTTACCAGGGGACAGATGATTTCCAAGAGGCCTTCGATAGCCTCATTCAGTACCTCTTGAGTTCACCGATGCTCATGCCACCGGTTTAAGGAAGGATACTTATCCTGTATGTGACGGCCTTAGAGCCATCCCTAGGAGCCTTCCTCACATAGAAGAATGATGTCAGTAGTAAAAACAACCTTTATTATCTCAGCCGAACCATGATTGATGCCGAGACCTCGTATTCAAATATCAAGAAGAGCTGTTTGGATCTGGTCTTCACAATCTATAAGTTTCAACATTATTTGAAGCATCATGAAGTCTATATGATCTCACACAGTAATCCACTGAAGTACATCCTCAGCCATCCAATGCTGACCAGATGCCTATCCTGATGGGTAGTCATCCTGCAACAGTTTGACATCTAGTTTGTGCCTCAGAAAGCTATCAAGGGCCAAGTATTGATAGATTTTTTGGTAGATCATCCCTCGACAGAGACCGTCTCATCATACATCGAACTCTCTAACAAATACATCTTCTCTGTGAAAAAAGATTTCGGAACATGGGAAATGTACTTTGACGGTGCATCTAGAAGCCCAACGGGTAAAATAATGGAAGACCACAAGATTAACAAGGTGGGGCTAGGAATCATACTCATATCCCTAGAGTAGGTAGTTTTTCCATATTCCTTCCTCTTGTCATAAGGATGCACAAAAAATGAGGCAGAATACCTGGCCCTCATTGCAGGTCTAGAGCTCTCACTTCATGTGCAAGTGCATCACCTTAAAGTAAAAGGGGACTCAGAACTAGTCATTAATAAATTCAATGGTGACTATGCTATTTAGAATGAGGATATGATCCCCCTGTTTGACCACGTCAGAGGGTTAATGGAGGAGTTCCCCATAGAACCGACATTAACCTATGTTCCTCGGTCTTAGAATTCCCAGACTGATGTGTTAGCCAATGTGGCCACAACACTAGATGACCCATACCGAGATGAAATAGTTATCAGCATTTCTCACCATCGTATGGTCTTGACATTTTTTCAAACTAACATAGAAGAAGTCGATGAATCCAGCCTTGTCCCTGAGACATATGCTTCTACTACGGGTTTTATGAACCCCATTACAAACTATCTTCACAGGGGAGAACATCCATTTGACAGGGCTCGAAGAGAGAAAATACGAAGAAGGGTGGTCAATTTTATACTATATGGCGGCACGAGCTAGCATAAGGTCCTCTACAAGTGAGGCCTTGACAAAGTCTTTCTTAGATTCATTGATGGAGAAGAGACTACTGCCCTCATTAATGAATTTCATGCTGGAGTGTGTGGATCACATCAATCGGTATCTAAGATTTATCATTAGATTCGAATGATTGGATACTATTGGCCCGCCCTGGCACTAGATTGCGCAAACTTTACTACGGAATGTCACTCCTTCCAAATTCATGCCAACTTCATTCATCAGCCTCTAGAGCTACTTCACCAAAATAAGTACTCCTGGTCATTCACCATCTGGGGAATGGACATCATGGGACCATATCCTCTCACCATGATCAAATAATTCAAACACGTTCTCAAAGTGAATGACTTATTTTCCAAATAGATAGAAGCCGCACCCATTAAGGAATTCGAGGAAATAAGAATTGTCAACTTCATGAAATCCAATATCATCAATAGTTTTGGTGTCCCTCATTCAATACTGAAAGACAATGAAACCGACTTTTTCTCTTCTGAATTGGATAAACTATACCATGAATATGGTATCAAGACCAAACATTCATCCCACTACCATGCAATAGCCAATGAACAAGTAAAGGCCTTCAACAAGACCCTATCTAACATAATCCAAAAAATGGTGGACAAAGACAAGAAGTTATGGTCAGAAAAACTCTTCCATGCCTTGTGGGATTATAGAACCACAACTCGCACCGCTACCCAGGCTACTTCGTAATCATTAGTATATGGAATAGAAGCAGTTATAACCATTAAAATCCAATTGTCATCACTCCAAATTTCCATTTGTGATCAACTATCCGACGATGAGTAAGTGGAAAGGCGACTTGATGAATCAGAGAGACTGGATGAGAAGTTGTTGCACACTTTTTCACAACTTGGAAGTATATCAGAACCTGATTGCATGAGCCTTTAATAAAAAGGTTTATCTTCAGTCTTTCCTTGAAGGAGAATTTGTATTGGTCCTCCAGACCCTGATGATGTCTAGAAAGAAACCACTGAAGATGGAGTCAAAGTGGGAGGGACCAAATGTCATACACAAGGTCTACTCTAATGGAGCATATGCCCTGATATCCATGGATGGGAAGCTCACCACCACTCATAGAAATGAGAAATTTCTAAAGAAATATGTTGTGTAACCATAAGAGCAGTTTTCATCTGAGCTATAGGATGTTAAAATGCCAAGCCCTAAATGTCCTTACTGCATGACAATAAACTGCCTAGTAGATCATCTTTATTGCATGATGTTAAACTGCATGCTACTTCGTCCCTGTGACATGACAATAAACTGTGTTGCATTGGTCTAAACTCTTTGACCCTAAACTAAGATCCAATAATCCTAGTAATATGACCTCAAACTGTCTAGGATTTCCCCCTTGAAGTGCATGTCGGAGGCTCCCAGTATCATTCACCCCGGTTCTGCTAAAAATTATAGCTTGAACCCCTATTTTGAAGTGATTACTACAGGTATAAGCTCTATGAACCCAAACTAAGAAATATATGTCCTTAATTCATGACAAAAAAATGCATAGTAAATCATCTGATGTGCATGACATTAAATTAAAAATACCCCTCGTCATTATTGCATGATGTTAAACTGTACGGTAATTCATCCCTTCGACATGGAAATAAACTGTGTCGCGCCGGTTCGAACTCTATGGCCCTAAACTAAGAGAATTATGTCCTAGTTGCATGACTTTAAACTGTATAACGAGACAATGTATTCACCTGAGAAAACATTGATCTCCCAACAGTTGTCATCTACTGTGCCATATTCAAAGAACTACGTAAGGCTTGATTCCTATTTTCTCAGGATACGTAGCAATTCCAGGGTTCCACATCATAGCCCAACCACCTCAAAAAAATAAAAAAAGTGCAAATTTTCCCCTATGTATGGGCTAGAACTGTTTATAGTGTTTTCAAAGAACTATGTACAGCTTGATTCCTGCCTCTCAGGATACATAGCGACACTAGGGTTCCTCATCCTAGTCCAACCACCTCAAACAAAAATAAAAAAGTTCCTTCCCCCCACCATGTACGGACCATACCTACATAGGGTGTTTTCAACAAAGAATTACATACGACTTGATTTCTTCCATCATAGGATATGTAGAGACGCCAGGATTTATGTATCCTGGTTCAGTCACCATGAAAAAATGGCCCCCTTTTGTGTATGAGTCAGATTTGCACAAGAAGCCCCTTTAAATTACAAGGGCTTTGAGAACTACATGTGTCTTGATTCTTTCCCTCACAAGATACATAGTGAAACTTGCACCCTATATCCTGGTCCATCCACCACCTTAAAAAATCCATTTGGAACACCATTGTTCATGCCATGTGGCGAGAACCCCCCGTTATTCCTTGTTTCTCACAATGAGTATTACTCATGTGGGTTTAGGAATTTTGGAAAGGTTCCCTCACGTGAACAAAGGATGAGTGACACATAGAGAACTACATACGGATTGATTCCTACCCCTGAAGGATATATAACAACACCGGGATTTCTGTATCTTGGACGAGCCACCCCTGAAAAAAATGCCTCTCATCTTTACCACGTGATGCTAAACTGCACGGAGCTCCTCCTTACCGCATGACATTAAACTGCACATATTTAAAAATATCTCTCTTCCATACCGCAATACGTTAAACTGCACAACACCCTTTTTCACGTCGATTCACTGCCATCCTTACTACATGACGTTAAACTACATCGAATCCCTTTTCAAGTCGGTTCGACACCGTCCTTACCACATGATGTTACACTGCATGTATTTAAAAATGTTCCTCATCCTTCCTACAAGATGTTAACCTGCGCAGATTAAAAAAAAACAATCTTTAACATATGATGATAAACTACACGACAATCGTCCTTACCACAAGGTATTAAACTGCATGGTACAAGTCATAATCCACCCAAGATACATGCTATACCATGGATGGAACACTCCTTGCACATTTGGATACATCCTTCCTATGCATCAGACTCCATGACCTGGATGATTACAGATCTTCCTAATCACCCATGGACATCAGATGTGGAAGGTCATCAACCTACAGACACCTTTTCATGAATATGAATACCATTACCTCAGAAAATTTGAATATTGATCACCCCTGGTATATCAAAAAAGGAAAGTCTTCCTCAAGCGACACTCTTCCTAGCTCCGTACGCTCACCTGCCCCAGAGCCCCCATATCAAATCTTCTGATACCAAAATTTATAGAGTAATGGTTTAAATTTTTGTCCCCTTCACATCCAGACATTTCCAAGGTTCCCCAACCTAGTTAGATTAAGTATCCAACCATGGACCCTATGATGGTCTGAATCAAAAACATATTTCCAAATGTGTGTTGATTTAACCCAACAGACAATTACAATACATATGTTTCTCGTATGCTCGGACACATCTCTCCCCATCTGCCAGACTCTATGTCCTGAGCAATCCCAGATCTTCATAATCATTCATGGCCTTCGGAAGTGGAAGGTCAACGACCTGTGGACACCTTTTCATTACTATGCATACCATGCCCTCAACAGCTCTGCATATTGATCCCCCCTAGCCCATCTACCAAAGGCAAGTCTTCCTTAGGCGAAACTCTTCCTATCTTTGTACACTTACCGGCCATAGATCCCCAAAACCACATCTCCTGATTCGGGAGACCCCATGATTATAGTTTACACCTTCATCCACCTTTCTGATTAGAGCATGCCAGAGCATTCTAATTCAATTATCCCACAGGTAACCGTAACATCATCCAACAGTGGTCTGAACTCTATGACCGTTAAACTAAGAGCATATCATCCTTTCCACATAATGTTAAACTCCATGGAATAAAAGTGTACCACAATTACAGGGTAAATCAGCGTAGGGAACTTTCTGAGCTTCAAATACAACTGCGACCTAACATATCCAACACGAACAAACATACCATTTCCATACATCAGAATTTGTGACCCGGATAATCATGGATCCTCATAAACCTTCAAAACTACCATACATGGATGGTCATCGACTTCCAGAAACCTTTGCATGAATATGCATACCATTCCCTCAATGAATCTGCATATTGATATCCCCTGGCCCGTCTACCAAAGGCAAGTATTCCTTAGGCAACACTCTTTCTACCCTATACGCTAAATGGCCTTAGAGCCCTCATATCATTTCTCACAATCCAATAGGCCCCGAAATCATAGTTTAAACTATCTACATCCTTCCCACATCTTAGACGTGTCATGGTATTCATACCCGGTTACATTCTAATCAAGAGTGACCTTTACAGCAGCATATTTACCGCATAACGATAAACTGTACGGAGCGCGTCCTCACCGTACAATGATAAAATACAATGTAAAAGTACCTAGACATTCAAAAATGTCCCCATTTACAAGCATTTATATAAAAAAATTCCCTTTATCCTTACCGCATGACGTTAAATTGCACGGATTTAAAAAAAATTCCCCTCGTCCTTACCGCATGACATTAAACTGCATGGAGACCATCCTTAAAGCATGACGTTAAAATTCACATTATCTTAAAAAGAAAAAAAATGAAAAAATTTCCCTCCCTCCTTGACACATGGTGCAAACTGCATGGTCTTGAAAAAACTCTTCACGTGTTTAGTTAGGAAAGGAGTATTCCCTCTCTTCCTCAGTGCATGGGTCAGAACTGCATGGATCATCATCTCACACCTATGTGAGAGGGATGAATTCAACCATTCCCAAGATATATTAACCTAAAATGTCTCTGTCATGTCCAGAAACCCCCTCCTCATGAATCATAATCTATAACTAGAAAGAATCGAAATCCCTTAAACAACCCCTGGTGGTCTTGAATCCCAACTTCCCTGAAGTTTCCCGGATATCAGGAGAATACAACCATTGACCTAAAGACACCTTTGAAAAACTATGCATACCATGCCCCCAATGGCTCTATTTATTATTGCTCATGGCCCATTTTTCAAAGGTAATCCTTCTTTAGGAAATACTTCTTTCCATACACCTCCTAGCCTATGAGCCCTTATATCCTTCCTAGGATTCAGAAACTCTCTGAGATACAGTTTAGAAACCTTTCCACAATCACATATGAGTATGTTGGGATGTTTCTGGTTGAATTCCCAAGAACTAGGGAAAACCATTCCATTTTGAAAGAATGTCCTAGCTGCATGACTTTAAACTGCATCAAGCTCCAACCTCCTTCATGACAACCAAGTATGTTGAGGAGTGGTCTCCTATCCATATACATGATTGATATGGATGTCCCCAAACATTTCATAAACCATGTCCCTTTCAAGACACCCTAGTGGTTTCCATAACCTTCTTTGAGCCACCCCTGGTGGTCTTCAAAATCTAAATTTCCATGAAGTTACCCGACCATTAGAAAAAAAAGTCATTGACTTAAGGAATCCTTTTTACGACTATGCATACCATTACCTCATTGGATCTGTATAATGAGTCCCATGACCCATATAACAAAGGAAAGTCTTCCTAAGGTGAGGATTTTCTAACCTTTATACACCCACATGGCTCCTATGCCCCATGGAATGCCCTGAATTCTGTTCAAACTTGAGTAAAAAATTCCCCCCATATACGTCTGAAAGGTATTAAGGCATCCACAATCAGTAAAAAACTAATTGAGGACCTCTCCCCACTACATTTAGTCAAATACGTTTGACCTAAAACATCAGTAATGATAGTCTTGTTTGTGGGAATTTAAACCACTCATAGAAATAGGTATGAAACTCGCCAAGACGAAAACACCAAAAGGGTGTCTTGGGAAAAAGCCAAGTATCAGCTTGCTAGGCCTACACCATGTATGACCTTGAAAAGACATTGAGAAATAAAAACTCAAGAGGTAGAAATCCCATTTGGTTGAAAACCCTTAAAGGGAGGCCTAAGAAAAAGCTGAGATAGACCTACTAGGTCCACAATGAATGGGCCTAGGAAAAAATTAGGGTATCATTAGAAGAGACACAAAGTTTGTAGGGGTTTATTATAAAACCCTAGAAATAGTCAAACTATTCTCACTGGATCCCTAGATCTAGGAAAAATTTAGAGATAGTTATTTTCATTTCTATCTAATTTTCCCGAGCTATGATTAATTATGGTTCAACAAATTTTTATTCATACAACAACCATTTAAATTAATTCATATCAAAGGATAAAATAACAGAAAAATATTAAGGATAAGAATATTCTGTTCTATTAGAAAAATGGTATAGAGGGCTTCCACAACCTGTAGCCTCTTCCAGCATGGATTGATTGCTACAGGAGGCTTTCAGCAGACTCAAAAAGTTTTATCAAGCTTTGGTGAGAATCCTTGATAGCTCGATGGAGACTCTACAGGGTGGTTGTCTTGGCCTCTTCACCTTCCCACAATGCTTCGACCTCCTATTCCACCTTGGATCTTACCCTCATCTCCTCCTCTACATTCCGCCTCCCCTCATAAATTGTAGCTACGACACGAGCCCGCTCTTGCCTCAGCCGCTCCTGCTCTTGCGTCAGTTGTTTCAATTTTCGACTCACTTGCTCCGGTTCATGATACAGGGCCTCGAATTGAGATTGTTTCCTTGGGTACCCACTTTATTTCCTTGCAACTACCCGAACTTGATCATGACCTTCTGTCATACGAAGTTATTGGGTCGTGGTGAGATAGGCTTCAGCTTCAATGACAGAAAAGAAAGACTCGAGTCCGCCAACATTATCCTAGGAAGTGACCACCTGTTTAATTATATCTTATATGCCATGATAATCAAATCTATCAAATCCCAGTACTATGAACTGATTGCGTAGTCTTGGTAATTTGGCTGGCATATCAGCCAGAGGCGTTTGAGAAATCAACCATTAAATCTTTGTCCATGCCCTCTGACGAGCAAGTTGAAGGATAGAAAGGTCCCCTTAATCAGCCTTAGAATCACTCTTGAAGGATGAAATATATTTAGGGATCAATGTCACAAGAGAGGGACCTAATCTAGTCTTGACCGTACATTCAGATGCCACAACAACCTCGTCCCCAGCTGCAGTCAAGGACATGATTGGGGTTATTGGTATGATTGCCCATGCCTGTAGTTGTGGCCCTAAATACTAGAAAAAAATGAAGCAGATAAGTACCCCTAATTAGATAAGTAAATAAAATGATGTTGGTGGAAACGAGATTGAAAATTTTATCCCCAATCATTAAGGTGTTGGTGTCGTCAAGCTCTGCACCACCACTACCACTCGAGGAAAATGATGTTGTGTCCTCAACCCGCAAATGAGCCGCAGGGACCTTTGGAGGTTCCAAAGACCTGAGGCCATTCTCGAGACTAGAAGATTACAAGGCGGCCCCCAAATGATCGCCTACAGAAATTAATCTCATGGAAATTGTTCTCTTAGTAAATAGGATGATAGAAAACTCCATGTTTTCTGGAGCCGGGGTTGTAGCCTCTCTCATGAGATCTTACTCTACTGGAGAATGATACATAGAATCTGGGGAAGCCTACTCTGTAAAATCTGAATCTTTTTCAGTGGCCTGGGGTGATGAATGCATTTCGATCACTTCAGTCATCATAAAAAAGGGTGGCTCATATTCCCCTGCATTAGTGGAGACCATGTAATCAGTAGAAGTCTCAACCCCTAGTTTCCCCTCCTTAATCAAATTCTCAATTGTCGAAGTCAGGATAGGGACATCCATATCACTTATTTCCTCAATATTCCCCACCCCCTCACCATGTTCAAACGTGGCCACATATAATTCATCTGTTATCAAAGGGGCGGGAGCCACAACCACTTGGGAAGTTTCAGCCTAATTACTTATCGGCTCTGCACTGAAGTACACAAATAGTCAATAACCGGAAAAGTTAAAGCATGTGGTTTGATAATTAGAGAAGCAAGAATAATGATTACCCATGATTCCCTGTATGATATGTTATGATAGTAGGGATGACTTCTGACGTTTCTTGATTTTTCGAGGAGACAGATCCTCTAACAAGACACTGGGTGGAGCTGGAGGAGGGAATACCTTAGTCGGGTCTGCAATGGTTGCCTCCATATGTTTGGTCGTGCCAGGAGATCCTTCCCCAACAACCCCCACAGCTGAAGTCACATGTTCACCTGCTGCCGTACCCCAGAGGGTGTACTCTGGGGAAGGTATCGATTCTTGAGACTCCTTAGCATCTTTCAATAAGCAAAAAGATGTTACAATCTTCACTATGATGAAGGAAAAGGGTGGGGTATATATAATTAAGATGAACTCTTCCACAATATCGGATGGATCTGAGCATATCATCATTAGATCCACTTAGTTAGACCCATAATGTCAGTTCTTGAGTGAGTGAAAGTATTCATCCATGTATTTTAAGCATGTGACTACCTCAACAAGATCATCTTCAACCAAAACATAAGAAGGATAAAAAACGGCTCCATGTCCTAGAAGCTTGAAGGGCGCCTCTTGAAGAAGCTTCCAGACTTCTTCATCAGAGATACTGGACCTCATGGAATCCCAAACCCTCCACGCATCTGGGAATGTAGATGTAACATGAACAACTATCCTAGGGGATCAACCTAAGGGGGTGAAGCAGCAATAGAAGCTAGCGGGGGTACCGTTAGTCGCGGTTACTTCCTGGATGCCACCACCACCCTATAACTCTCAGGAACTTCCCGTTTGTGGGACTCCAACTAAAAGAAGGGTAATTATCTTTCCTCAGTCACAGCAGCAGGACTGATAGGATCAGCACCCCCTTAAGAACGATCACTTCTACCATCCTTGTTGGTCACCAACCATAACATGGCTCAGACCTGGTGGGTTGACACAGAGTAACCCCAGTGAGCATGGATGTAATCCTCGAGATCATGAAGATACTAATTAACCCTCTCTAGGTCATCATCGAAAAAAATGAGCGGGCGTAGATATATATCCCAACCCACCGAACAACACTTCCCTACCCCCGAGATATTTCCATAGAGCATGGGGGTATTGACTATGTAAGGATGAATGATTTTTAAACTCATCCCATTTCCTCCAATCCCTCAGGAATGTAGTATTGATGGGTATGACTGGATGACCCTGGCAGTAGCTTCAATAGCATTCGAAGAGACACCCTAATGTGTCAAAACTTTCCCCGAGAGAACAGAGCCACCAAGATTTCAGAGAACCTTTCCTAGCCAAGTTGGCATAGAAACCTCCTTCCACTTTCCCTTACCCTTTAACAGTTTGGATATCCGAATAGTGGGCACCAGTATTCCCAACTAGCCATCTGGGTATGACTGCACCTAGGAGTCAGTGTAGTTTTTGGAAAGGAAAAGAATATGGTTGGAAAAATCTTGAGTCTTGACCTTGAAACTGGTGTCCTCTCAGGTGAACATCAACCACAACTGCCTAGCTACCATCAGATGTCGATTCTCTCAAGCACTATTGATGGAATGAGGACATACCATTTGAACACAACTGAACTGACGGCTGAATCTATAGGGCGTGTACCCTTTGCAGATAAGTTCCCCGCCTATGAGAGCTACTAAGATACCCTCCCTCAATGAAATGAGGTATCCCCTCTTGGTAGAGTCTTCCTATCTGGCATTCATAATCATGCCAATCGGGGAGGGGTAGGGATGAAAATTAATGTTGTCATATCCAGTGATTCATCTTGATAGCTGGTTCTTATTCTTGACCGTTTGATGTTCCACCTTATCTTGGGTAGCCCATACCTCGGGCATAACCCCACTGGTCAATTTCAGATATGTATGGAGTGTGGCACCTAGAATCTTTAAGGGGTTGATGAAATTGTAGTAGTTCTTAAATTGCACCCTTGTCCAACCCCAGAGGATTTGGAAGGGTTCAGACACCTAATTTAGCCACTCACCTTCAGTGATGTGGACGAGTAATTGGTAAATCTTGGCCAACACTAGAATGGCTAGGTTGATATATTTTCCAGTGGCTAGCTACACCGCCATGATAAAGGTGGAAACCCATACACTGCCAGACTCACGTACAGGAAACATCCATTCACTCAGGAACATATCCAGGAAGGCTTCCATTTGAAGCATCTGATCAATGTTTAGCATGAGCTCCCAGCCTCAAATGTTGAATTGGACCTCTTCTAGAATTGACTAGTAGGTGGCCCCTACCTCTGGGTTTCCATTAAGGGGCAGGACATGGGCCTACATGGATGGTTCATAGATTTGGTGTCTATAGAAAAGGCTTAAATCCATTTGGGATAGGGGATGATCTGTTTTGGAGAAATATCTTTGGAGCACTTTTGGGCTTGATCAATGAGTTTCTTCACTAAAGGAGGAGTCCTATCCTCATCATCCCAGGAAGAAGGGGGAGGTAGGTATTATTCATACATATCTCTGACGATGGGGACACCTATGATCATTGAGATGTTTCAAAGGTTGATGCCAAATTCCATATGGACTAATTGGAACGTATTAGTATCCGAGATCCATCAACTCAGAAGCTGTGTGGAAAGTGCATCATTCTGATGGGTGTAAGTATGGGATTCCCAAACAGCTTTATACATCCCCACGGTTCACAGTTCCTCTTGAAACTCCTCACATCTCTAGAGAACCCAGAAGGGCCACCCCCAATCCAAATTAAATGAGCCTCTGGAAAGAAGATCTAGATTCAGTGACCATCCATGTTCTTCATTGACCATGACATTGTGCACAATGCTATGGTGACAGTGAATTACTACATCCTGTTGATGTTGCTTGCCAGTCGGGGACACAGGAATGTGATTCAACACAAACCAAATAGTCATGTCCTTTAGAATAAGTCATCCCCTATGAGATATCATAGCTCTAGGGATGGTAATGGATATTATCTAGGCCGCAGAGTGGTTTTCACGAGAAGGTGTTGGGATCAATGTATCAGATAATAGGCCGAACCCATAAACATGAAGGCTATTGGAAATGGGTATTCTCGATGAGTCTCAGTAAAAAGATTGTCTAAGTTTTGATGTAAGGGGGTGATGTGAACTTTTTCCTCAGCAAAGATATCCATATCTTTTTGTCATTGATCGACAACCGAAAGGGGAGCAATGACAGGCCCAGCCACAGGTCCTGGAGGAACCATGTTTTCTTCCTGCATCAGGAAACCATACCAAGGTTTAGTCCAAAGGATAATATTCAGGCCAAGTCCAAATATTTGTAAAAGGCTCAACAAAGGATCTTCATAGTATGCCCTGTGTACCAACCTCAAAGTTGGTTCGTGATGTTTATATTATGCAAACTAGTGGTCCGTGGAAGAGGTCCACGACATCTAGACCGCGGAGCGTTGGCCAGCAGACTGCATACCAAGCCCCTATATGAGTTCTCATAATTCAGGACCTAAGTGAAGTTTGAAATGAAAATTTCTATGTTTGAAGGATAATTCTAGTCCACAGACCATTTAATTGCATAGAATTTTCCCTATGCATCCCCTGGTGACTTACTTTTTAAAGTTGTTAGATTTTTGTTCGTAGACGGGGGTGAGCACGAATGAGTATCAATTCTCGGTAGCCAAAACTAGTTCACGAACGAAGTGGTTCATGAAGGAAGCCGAACGCGGAGGCGGTGTGTGGAAGCAGGGAATGAGAGATCTTTTCATCGAAGGATTCGATAAAAGACAAGTCATGTGGACCCCTTTATATAGGAATGCTCCCCCACTGGGTTCACCTCTCTACCGCAAACCACTCAATTTTCAGGAAAACTCTACATCAGAATAGCCTCATATTCATTTTGATCAGAACCCATTCTAATGGGAGGCATTTGCAGGGTCCTGAAAAATATGCAGAACTGAAGGAAAATACTCCCTTAAAATCAGTGGAAGAATCTACCCAATTTTCATCAATAATTTGGGGAAAATATGAAGAATGTTCATAAGAAATGGTAAAGGACCTAACCAGTCTGCGTACCATTTCATCATCAGTGGTAAATGGCCGGTTCGACAAACCACCCTCCCGCGGACGCTGTCATTCGCAAAACGGAGGCGTAGCTCTTATGTGGGTGTGAACCAAATGGATGTTGAGGGAGGCCAGACCGGTCCGCAGCTGTGAACTGAACTAACATAGAATCTGGAGGACCATCCCCCTGCTGAGCACCACATCATTTTCGAAATAGAGGTGGAGCCCTACTCATCCAAGAAGCACCCCCGTGACCAAGTTGGTTTGCGGATGAGGTGCATTCAATATACCCTACAAACCTCAGGTTGACTAAGTCATCCATAGGCTAGGTTTTCGGTCATGGGACTCCCCAAAAGGTTCCTCATGACCATAGATACAACCCTTTCCCACCTCTATAAATGGACGTTAAGAGGTAGAAGAAAGGTATTGGATTTTTAAATATTGGATTCTTTGCGATTGGATTTTTGAAGATTGGATTCTTGGCGATCAACTTTTTGAAGATTAGATTCTTGGTGATCGGCTTTTACAAGGAAGGCATCAGACTTTTGGATAAGTAAGAGGCTTTCAGGAGCTTAGTATTTCACGTACTGTGAAGTTCTGAATCACAAACTAGAAATTGGTATAAAATAGTAATGAATAGTTAAGAACTGAAGAATTCATAAATAAATTGGTAAAACACGAACCTAAAATTGGTGAACCATGAACCATGGCCCCTATGCGGATGCACTCCCTGCAAAATAGGAAGCCTTTTCCCCTTCTTCGATCCAGCGTGCCGTGTAGCACCCTCCTATGTGGGCAAAGCCCTGACCGGTGCTTCCCCCAGCCACCGCCACTCGAGCGGACTCCAGTGCCGCGTACCAATTTGGTATGAGGACTAAACCCAAAGCCATGTACCACTCTGGTATGTGGGATTCCCCTTAGTCCATGTACCACATTATTACGCAGATAACTTCTCCATCTTCGTAGCACTTACCTATGCGAAGGGTTCCACTCCTCATATGTCTATGTGGTCCGCCAAGGCCTTCAATGTTTCCATTCCCCAAGTCAGATAAGGCCCTTCCAATTCAGTCCAATCCTCTAGAATTCCTTCAGTAGCCTATTCATTGGCACCAAGCCTAGGCCTCTACCAAAGCCACCAGACCAGCATTCGGAAACCTTTAGGCACATTAGCATGCCCTCCTGAGTTCACATACCCACAGTAGGCAGAGATAGAGGGGTTACCTTATCCCTAGAATGGACATCCGGAGCACTCTTGGGTTCAAATTCCCATGGTAGTCCAGAGTTCAAGCCTGGGATCCCCTTTGTACCTCTCCACTCTTCAGGATTGAGGGATCCCTCTTACTTTTCCATTAAATGATTTCCAGTGGTGAGCACTTCTCCCCTCACATGAAGAGAGTAACAGGGCATCCATCCTAGAGTAAGCCCCACACCATCCTCTCTGGATGACAATAGCCTTTCCCCTTCCACCCAGGAAGGTTCATTACTCTGTTCCCTCCATCGTCGCACCACAACCTCTGCTGACGTGACTTCTGCCTTCATTCCCACTTCGACATGAGTTGGAATGAAAGTCTTGCAGTCTCTGTCCTCTCCCTCTGCCTTCTTCTTCCTTATCTCCCCTTAGTGAGGAAAAAGTGTGTGTCTTGCCAAATATTTCACATCCTCTTGCTTCTCACACTGAGCATGACTCATGTGGGATGAGATATTTGTGATGGTCATGAAGTTCATACAACAACAGTGGTAGAATGAACTACGTGGGTTTTGATCCCTGTCTTCTAAGTAGGGTATGTAGGACACCTCCCTAAGGTTCAATCCCAACTCGGTCCACCAACCACATGTAAGCCCCAACCACACCCCAACATGGGCTGCCAATCACGCCCTTGAAAGGAAACTATCACATGTAATCACTGACCTTATAGAACTATGTACACTTTTATTCCCAACCAACTGGGATATGTAGGAAACCTTCCCGAGGCACAAGCCCAACATCTAAGTCTGATACCCATATATATTTATCATACTATGTCCTCATGCCCTTAGGAAGACCATACTTGGGCCCAGGAAATCATTTTCCTTGGGTCATCTAGACCCCTTCAGCGTAAGTCCCGCACCAACCTTTATTAGGAAACTTTCACCTAGACATCATTACCACATGATGTTAAAATATAAGGTTGGGTCCTTGTTACATGACCTTAAAATGTGATATGTCTTGTTAAGTGGAACTGAACTACATGGATTTTGATTCCTCTCATAAGGATATGTAGGAATCCAGTATTATGGTTTTTATCTAGACACTCGTGTCACTCTCTGCCCACCTGGATGACAATAAACTCTAGAGTGCCCAATTATAAGGCTTGAGACCAGTGCTATCTGAACAAACTCAAACTTACCCAGAATCACTAATCCAATGAAGGATGAAAAACCTCATATGTAGACAGTTTTGAATTCCTATATATACCTATGGCTTACAACCTAGGGGTAATATGTGGATAATATGCTTGGGGATAAACCAAAGATTCATGAATATATGAACATGCCTTAAATCTATAAGAGAGTCCTGAAATAGGAAATAATTCCCCCCAAAGGGTGTGATGATCCCAACTTCCCATCCTCTTAACCAACGTGAGTTCTTATGTGTCATTGGCCATATCACCCAATGAGCGCCTATATTTGGAAAGAAGGTCCATGGATCATTGGATACAAGAACCGTTGGGCATTTCTGGCTCCGCGAATAAACCCGTTGGAGACTAGGAGAAGACATGAAGATAGGGAACCCGATGGAAATGATTAAAAAACATCTAATCCCTTTAATCCAACACAAGAACTGATCACTTCACCTCACCAAGAAATAGTCTCCACATGGTGATGGGAAGAATTGAACTTGTCCAGTTTGTCCTCGCAGGAGGCAAGGTCTTATCGGGAAATGACAATTTGGTAAATAAGTAGGTGTAAGTGTTGATAATTGAATCCACCTAAACCCATATTAGTGAATAATCACTGAAAATTTTCACTCTTGTCAGCAAAATCGGACATGGGTGTCTCTACAGCAAGATCCCATAACTAGCGCCATGCCTTTTTTCGCACTGCCTCGTGCCTCGCCGCAACACCATTAACTTGATCCTCTCCCACCAAAACATGTATGTAAGTAGGAATAGTTGTCATAGGAGTGGAGAGGGACCTAAGACAGGTCACCCAGGATGGGATACTCTATTTTCCCTCAGATGGTCCAACAGTTGAAGCCAGATGCGGAGTTCTAGCCACAGCTTCTGAGATGATTCATGATACTCTGCTAATGCCAACCTCATGAAGGTATGGGGAGGTATCTATAGGAGGGGAGTAGTATGAATCACTCCCAAATGAGCTATGTTGTACCGATGAGTCCCCTCTTAGATGTTTCTGACAACAAACTGAGTGTCTTCTTACCAGAAGGGTAGGGGCGGGCGGTGTATCCATCGTGGCTGTCGAATGGACAAAAGTAGAAGGTGTAGCTGTCTCACTATTCATTGAAAAAGGAATGTGTGGAATTTTTGTTGGGGTAAGGATGGGGTAGGAATTGGTTAAAGATTTCTGCACCCAATGAACTGGTTATTTCAGTATTCTGTTGGGGTAACAATCTGCCCACAGTCGGGCATACTCCCACGACAAGAAAGTGGATTATGTCGTGTTAGGAATGATAACATTCCTAGAAACACCTTCATGCATCATCATTAGCCAGAATTAGTGAAGAACTATAGGGTGAGACTCTCCCATTAATTTAATAGCTGGAAGTAGTGCAATCTGTTGAAGGCATCCGAATTTCTTGGCAAACCAGTAGGGTAGATATGGCTCACAAATGACTACTCGATCTATATGAGTAGTGATCATCCCATTCTGATGTGTGATAATGTATGGGAATTCCTCCAATGAACCATCCCTGTTGCCTCTCAAATATCCATTAGGGGTAGGATACTATGCAAATGTGAAATGAGAGGTGTCATTCAATAGCCAGACTGCTTCAATAAAGCTTAGAGTCTTAGGACGAACAAAAAAGATGTTGAGAAGTGCGAGTTGGAATTCAGAATGGGGAACCTTTGCAGTATGCCGATATTCATAATAGGGGAAGTGTTCTACTATCCACCGGTATAGATATAGAAATGGTCCATTTAGATTATGTGGGGGTCTACCTTTTTGTATTTGTACCAATTATTCATAAATATGGGTGTGAGTAGGAAGATCCAAATTAATGGGTTGTCCCTCTACGAGCGTGGCCTCCATCATCAAAGTATAGGTTCAAACCCCGGTTTATACATCGCAGGATGGGAAAATCCATCTTCTAAAAACATGGAAAAGAAACCTGATAGTCTAAGTGTAGGTGATACATCCGGTAGAGGATCATATCCCCATGTGATGTATCATCTTGCTTCAAGGGTAGCACAATATAACCCTGGAGTTTGGCGGGACTGATGTGTTGGGTGAGTCCAACTATGGTGATCCCTCGTCTTGGGTATGTTCGGCTGTAAGAATAACCATATCCAAGCCTCGAATGGGATTAGTGAGTGAGCCTCAAGGGGATGATCAAGTAATCTTTATGCTGTGACCAGTAGACTCCTTGTCCAAGGGAACATGTGGTCAGTGTCATTCCATGTAGCAGCTACTAGGAGAAACCCATCATATATCTCTCCAAGGATAGGGATTCCTCGAAGCTGGTAGATATCCCATAGGCTGATTCCCACTTCCCTATGAAATATGTGGAAGGTGTTGGTGCTTGAACACTAGAGAATCTGTAATTCTAGATGGATTTATCTAGGGGAGAAGACTGCAAACTAGGAAACCTAGGCCGCCTGATACAAGCCCACCGCCTCCAACTAGTTAGGGGACTCCAAATATGTTTGATGTACCCAGAATGCCTAGGACCATTCATCATAGAAACATCCTCTGTCCTGTAGATCCCACTTATTTCTCCACCCACCATTTGGATTTTATTGGAAGATACTGATAATGGATGCGTACTATTGAGAATCTTGTCATAGGACGCTATCGCGACACCCGTGGTTTCCCTAAGTCCATACCGAGCCGCTTAGTATGAAGTGGTTCTCATGAATTTGAGTAGCGATGACTTGTACTACTGGGGAAACATTAGCATGATCTTGTCTTTATATTGATTCCAAGAGGATGAATGGAGTATTGGGGTCAGCCAACGGTAGAGGAACGTCATCAGGGAGACCAAAGCTGTAAAGTGGAAACTGCACAGATAGAGGATAGGATAGAATCTATGGTGTCAATAAATCCATTAAGAAGCTATCACAAGGAATGATGTGGGATCAAAGATGATCCTCACTATTTACTGCAATGGTCACCCATGTCTTCCTCAATTTTATCACAGCCTGTGAATCGGCCATTGTAGCCTGCAAAGGGAGATCCAGAAGCCAAAAAAAAGTCAGTCCAATAAATATTATTAGGTAAAGGTTATAGAATAATGGATAAAGGACTCAAAATATGTCTATATAAGGCTCCTCATACAGTTTCTAGAAATGGTACGTGGTAGCCACATCCTACGTACTACATACTTTGTGAAAGGCATGATATGTGGAAGTAACCCCACCTACTACTATGGTACAAAAATACATTTCTCTGTGTACAACCATTGTATGCAAACCATCCGCGAGGAGTTGGCCCATAGATCATTGGATGGTGAATAAAAAGGTTCAAGGAAAGTGGATACCACAAGCCTGAGCTTTGATTAAGTTCATGTTTAGGAATTTCAGATTAAAGTTTGTGTTTAGTTTATTAATTCTTAAAGTTTGGTTCACCAATCCAAGTTCGGTATGCGGACAAGCCAGCCGCGTAGCGTCCTCCTACATGGAATTCGGATTTTAGTCTAAAAATTCCACAATACCGTTAGTGAAAACCAAAATATGGTATGTTGATAGAGAAATGGTGAGGAGTTTGGTTCATGGTACGTACGAAGTGGTTCACGAACTAGATTTTCAAAAGGAGCGCAGTACGTGAGCTCATAGAAAGCTAAAGAAATTGAGAGCACTTTTCTCCGAGAGAAATGGTAAAGTACAAATGACATGGGCCCCTATATGTAGGTGTGGTCCCCTCCTACCGAGTCAATATTTTATACTACGAACCATTTCAGTTTAGGACCACTTTTACATCGGAATAGTTCCCTTTTTGTTCCAAACGGACCCCATTATGATGGGGGACATTTGTAGGGTTCTGAAAATTCCTCCAAGGGAAGAAAATACCCCACAATAACTTTGAATAAGGAACAAAGTAATCCTGCTTGTCTAGTAAGGTTAAATGACTCAATATAAGTTTCAAATTTCAGAAGAAACATGAAGAAATTCAAGTTATCAAAGCATTTAAAGTGGCCCACATACCATCGTATGGAAAGGTATGAAGACTAGCTAGATCACAAACCAAAAGGTATGTGGATTGATCTGAGAACTGTTGGCCCACAAGGTAATGGCCAACGAACAATTCAGACCGAGAATTATGTTTATTAAGTGCTCATATGTATGAATCCCATTTGCATACCATTCTACGAAGCCATCAGTTTGTAGACAAAGTGAACAGGAAGGTTTCCATGAACTATAATCATGAACCAAAGCCTCCGCAAACCCCAAATTGACCGAGTATTCCACAGGTCAGGATATATCCTCATGGGCCTCCATAAATGGTGTCCCATTCCCAATATATACAGTTTCTTAGAATCTCTATAAGGGGATAATAGTAGAAGGAAAAAAGGATGGATAATGAAATCCTGAAGGGAACCAGAGGTTGGAAGAAAGAGTTCAGAGAAGACTCTGGCTTTAGTCTCTATTCATCGATGAAGCCTGAATCATGAACCACTATCTCCACTAGTACAACTATCCATGAACCATAAAATAAGGTAATTTAATAATAAAAATAGAACCATGAACCTAATTGGTAATACAAGAACTACAAACTTCTCACAGATTAACTCCTTGAGAACAATAATCCCCCATAACCTCCTTCAATATGGTGTTTCATGTAAGAGGACTAAACCTCACACTGCATACTGCATTAGTACGCAAATGGAACCCAAAGTGGCGTGATGGGATGCACACCACTATGGTACAAAATTGTCTATACCCATGCCTGCGTACCGCATCAGTACATGGATGACCCCTCTGCCCACATAACACTATGGTATGAAGATCCTCCCTCATCCCTCATAAGAAAACAGTACAGAGAATGGGGTATTTTCGGGCATTATTTCCTCTGGTCCCAACCTCACCCTTCCATTACTGTCCAGTCCCCCATAATCCCTCCGCTATCATGTCCTCCAACATCAATACAAAGCCTCCTCCAAATCCACTAGACCCGTATGATCAGACCATCAGGCATATCACCATGCCCCTTTGAGTCTATATACCCATGGTAAGTGGAGTCAAGATGGCTCTCCCGACAACGGTTTTGGATTCAGGAATGACTATGGGTCTACATTCCCATGGTAACTCAGAGTCCAACCTTGGGACACTGATGTGAACCTCCCCATTCTAGGGATTAAGGGTGATCACTCACTTTTCCATTCAACGAGGAATAGTGATCAGTCAAAGGGGATATGTTCGCTCCCCCCTTTGAAGAGGAAGAAACTCCTCCCTTTCCCATAATGTGCTCCTGGGCCCTCCCACTGAGGTAAGTCCGCAATCTTATGAGGACAGTCTGCATGACCTTTAATTCCATTTCACATGGAAAGGTTCATCGCTTCGCGCCCTCAGCTACAGTCGCCCTGACCTCTTCCTCCATGGGCTCTCCCTCCCCCACCAATAGGGGAGGAGGCATGTGCATTGTTGAATCTTTCACATCCTCTTGTTTTACCACACCGAGCATGACTCACATGGAAAAAAGTTTTGCGAGGATTAGAAAATCCATGTGAATCAGAATTATGAGAGCTTTGATTCCTGATCAAACCATAATACGTAGGATGCCTACTAGAAGGACCAACCTCAAAAGGGTGTCTATCCATAAAGGTTTAACCCAATCATATCTATCAAAAGGGAAGCTTCTATGCGTTAGACTCACACAATACAAAATATGTGGGTTCTAATTTCTCTCTTGAGGATATGTAGGAATCCCTTCTTATGGGCCTGGTCCCAAAATCAAGTCACCATCCATCCCACCTAGATGATGAAAAACTCTAGAGTGCCTTATTATATTTCTCAAGTCAGTATCACCTCCGTAGCACCAAATATATGCATGGCTAGTATGATCCTGCAAACCAAGGGTAGCTCGTGGACACACTCTTAGTGAATGAACCAAGAATTCATGAATATATTAACACGAATTAAATCTATTAGAGAGTCCTAGAACATGTAACAATCCTACCTCAAAAGGGTGTGATGAGCCTGAAGTCTCATCCTCTCGACCAATGGTTTCCTCAAGTATCATTTCCCAAATCGTTATCCAACGAGCACTTGAATTTGGAAAGCAGGTCCATGAATCATGAAAACCAATGTTGTTGTGTGTTTCTGGTTCCATAAATAAACCCATTGGAGACCATTCGAGGAAGTTATATCTGAGGAGGACCGATTGTACAAGTACTCGACCCCATGAAATTTCCTGCTGGGATTATTTGACTATGGTATCTCCTTTTCAGTATGGAAGAGGTGAATTTCCCAGTCCCCCAGGGTTAATCCAACCTTATTTAAAGGATAAATATGCTGAATGGGTTGAAACAAAAGAAATGGAGAATTTTTTGAGAACCCTTCTCTATAGAAAATGGGATGGGTGATGATCCTCATCAGACCATTTCTACACCACCTGGAAACATGCCACCTCAGAGGCAGAACAATAAGTTTAAGTGATTAACCTTGTATTAGATAATTTTTACACACAAGATAGTTTATTTTAGTTCCATCTTCTATGCTTGTTAATTCATTAATTATGTAATCATGAAAAAACATCTATATTGAATGACCATACAACTAAAAAAATAAAATAAAGGCTATGATCAAGATCTTTTTCTAATGGTTAATTTATCTAGAAGTTGATAAACTAACCACTGACCTATGGGAGAAACACATTGAACCAATTAGTTTCATGGTCATAGCTTTCACCTATCCACCATTGTATCCCCTTGGATTGGTTTCGCGTTGGCTCCTAACTTGAACTGCCTCCACTAGCTTGGAAGCTCCATCCATTACATATGATTTTAATCACATGTGGGTGAGGGTAAAAGGGGGTTTATATAATAGAAACCATGGGAATGAAGGCCCTACATATTAATGAGGATAGAAGGTACTCATGCAAAAAAATTAATTTAATAATAAACTAAAAGGAAACCAATCACATACAAAGGTTTGGTCTAGTTCACGATCATCCACATGCATGAAACAAATTATGAATTTAACAAAACTAGAATTAAATTCTTTAATCATTCTTATTTAAGAAAAATTGTGTTTGAATCGATTAATTATTATCTTTAATTAATCAATCCTTTTATCTTAAACATTTTTTAAATTTCTTTGATATTATTATCTATTATAATTTTAAACAAATTAATGAATTCATTTAAATTAACTGTATACCTAACTTGTACCTTGGAGGTAACCTGGTGAATACCCATCTGAAACTACCCAACATGTATTATAATTGTATACACTTTATTCTTTGTGACATATAGCATGCCCAAAAAATTATAATTGTAATACAAATCATACATGATGCGAAGATGTTTTAACATTACATAGATGTTAATTAATAATTTATATATATATATATTAAACACCTATCACATGTTGTGTCTTAGCTTTATACCTACATTAAGGTAGATGTCTCGATGGTTACATAATATAAAAATAAATTTTAAATCTACGTAATCTGAAAAGCATAAACAACATGTAGATTCGACTACATGATGTGTACTCTCCTCATCATCCATCCCAAGTACACACCTAGAGAAACAACGTATGTGGTGTACTTCATAAATCTTCAAAGTATACGGTGTGTCTAGTGGGCCACACATCATGTTGACTCAACGTTACAAGATCACTGGTTGGATAAGTAGTGTATCAGATACACAACCCAACCCTGACCTGAAAGGGACTACACACCATGTTCAGTGGGACACATGGTGTGTAGTCTGGCTGACCATGCGCCTGTCTGTCCTGGTCAACATACAATGTAAGAATTAACTACACCACGTGTCATTAATGCACATGAGTTGAGTAAATTCTGAAACTACTCTTGATTCATTGAACACAACTACATGACATGTAGATCTAACTACACAGTGTGTAATACTGTGTTACCTAGACAGAACCATTGGCACCTGCGGATGAGATCCTCAATTTAATTTTAATCAAAATATTAATCATTTATGATATATCTATGAGAAACGATAGTGGAAGAACATATCTTGTAATTCGATTAAAAAGAACAATTAAAGAAAAACTAAATTATTAAATAATAAATAAGCAATGATTATTTAAATAATTATAAACAATAATATGCCTGCTTTGATACCACTTGTAGGTTCTGGGTGCAATGGAAGCATGGGAGGGATAGTACCCAAATTTTATTTTTTCCATATTCAATGAACAATATGGGATCAATACAATGATGAATGCCACTATCCATAGAATTGAATCAATTATTTAGCCAAAGGAATAGAAATTCAGAACCAAGAGAGAGGATCAAAATATTTTGTTTATAATTAATTTATTTTAATTAAAGAATTACTTCCAAGGTTATTCTTTATTAGTTGATGTTTTCATCCAAAAATCTGTAGTGCGCCTTTGTTCCGTTGTATATATCAAGGGTATATCTCCTCTAGCGGTGATCCACATGTGTTCCATGTATCTCAAGAGGTTGCCGAAGGAGTCTCTTGGTGCTAGCATGGAATATCCTTACACTTTCAATGCCCACCTTTGATCACCTTGAAAACTGATTCCAAATAATTCTCCTTGATCCAATGGAGGAGGATCTATCTCATTATTTAGATTGTTATAAAAGAGATATGAACTCTCTAGGCTTGAGAGTTTTTCTCCAATTAGTTGTGCACAACCATAATAATCATCGCTTGGATAGATCTTGGCTAATAAGAGAATAATATAACAAGGTATTTAATTCACTAGGGTAATTCATAAGTGCCTTATTTATTTTATTAATCATAGAAAACCCCCCATGTCAAATAATAACAGAAACATTATAATTTCATGACATGCTCTTAACTTGTGAGTTATAATAAAATATTATTTAATAAAATGATATTCATAATTATTATTTCTCATTGGACCCTTAACTCAGTCCGCCAATCCTCCACCATATTTATTAAACCTTGAATAATGACAATTTATTTTTTAAATAAATGTCACTACATTATTTTCCAATAAATATATAAATATTATATTCACTAAATAGAAAACAAATATTTATTAATTATTCTTCCAATATTATATTCCCTCAAATAAATACTATTGAAATAAATGTGACCAGACATCCATGAATATTAATATTAAACCACAACTGAGAATAATAATTATTCAACTTGTTAAATAATAAATAATATATTATTTATTTGAGATACTAGATACACATAGTGTGTGGCCCTCTAGGCCTCTTTCTCAGTGGCATTAGGTGGAGCAGCCTAAAGTCCAAGGTTAGCATCTAGAAACATGACAAGGAACCCATATAAGAAAATTTTAATGCCACAATAACATGTCACATCATATGAACACTTACCATATAATATAATCCATTTTTCATGATATCTCCAATCAAGCGGGTTTCATGCAAGTTCAATCAACCCATGTGCTCAATTTGTAATTCTTTGACTTCCTAGAAATTGTACTTGCCTATAGAACCCCATGGTCGTGGATTTATTTAAGATATATCATTTCAATAAAAGTGAATGAGATATCAGCTTCCATTATGGAACTGAAGGTACAAATCCTTTCTTGCATTATTCATTAATGCTTTATTACTTATGACTCACCCAATATATCCTACCTCACCGTGAACATATATTGTCACAGTTTTCACCAATACATCTAAGTGCACGATTCATAATACCAATTAATAATAATCTTAAAGTATAAGGAACAATACACACATTCGTAGATTGGAACATCCAATGACATCTATAAATGTGGATCTCTTACTATCGGGTCTAATTATCATAATATCCTACTAGATATCAGCAAGGGAGTACACCATGAGAAGGTGTCTCAAATTCCTATGAGTCTCCACCCCTAATATTTTATATCATTTGTGTCCCTCAAATGATATCATCGAGTAATAGTACATATTACTAAGAATAGTTTCAAAGCAGTTTCGAGCTCTCATCATAGTGGGGAACTGTTATGCCCTTTTAGTATGATAGCTACTCTTGGGACATTATCACATGTAATGTTACACAGAAGAACTATCTTGATGTGACAAGGAGTTTATTCATATCCATCCAATGAATATATGTTTATAACAAAGTAAAAAATAAGTTGGTTCTAGGTAACAAACTCTAATAGGTTTTCCCTTGACTCCAGATTTGAACCACCACCACTATCTTGGGAGCTCCATCCATTACACATTCTTTCACTAAGAAACAAGTGAGGGGAAGGGGTTTACATAAAAGAAACCACAGGAATGAATTCCATTATATAATTAGAGGAGAGATAGAATGAAAAACATCAATTTAATTTAATAATAAATTAATAAAAACCAATCAGATATAGAGGTCTTGCCTATGCTCATGATCATCCATATGCATACAACAAATTATGCATTTAATAAAATTAGCTTTCAATTCTTAATCGTTATCTATTTAAGATAAATCACAACTGAATCAATTGATTATAATATTTAATTAATAAATTATTTTATCTTAATTATCATCCAAATTTCCTTGAGATTCTCATATATCATAATATTAAATGAATTTAATAAATTTATTTAAAATTAAATCTGTACAATAAAATTTACATTTGAGGCAACACGATTAGTACCCATCTAAACTACCCAACATGTATTATACTCATATACTGTTTACTCTTGCATCATGTGACATGCAAGACATATCAAACACTTTCATGATGTATACTACCAAATTAAGTATTACACAGATTACATTATTTTTTTGTCATGTGTTACGATTCAATGCACATATAGTAATAATTTTAATACGGCTCATACATATTTAAAGATCCAAATATTACAAAGAAACTAATTAAAAATTTATAGATATTAAAACTAATCACATGGCATGTCTTATCAACATAATTCCCACTCATAATCACATGTTGACAAGGTTTACATAGTATAATAAATTAATTTTCAATTCTACATAATTTGGTATAATTACAGTACATGTACATGCCATTTGCACGGTGTGTAATTTTCTTACCATTAATCTAAGGTAATTGCAAAGGGACTCAGCATGTAATCTTGCCGTAGAAAATATTGGATTTCATGGTGTGTACATGGGCTACATGACATGTGGTCTCTGAGTTACACAGTCACTATTTAGGTAGGTCATATAAGTAGATAAAAATACCATCTTTGAATTAAAGACTACACATCGTGTATACAAGTTAGACAATGTGTACTCTAGATGACCGTGTGCTAGGTTGGGATGATCAACATACGGTGTTAAATTAAATGAGCCGCATGTAATAAATGAACATACCTTGAATAAATTATAAATTAATTCATGTTGATTTAAACACTACTACATGGTGTGTACCTCCAGGTTACACGACATGTACTCTTGTGTTATTTAGTCAGATTCCTTGGCACCTCCATATGATATCTTTGAATTTATTTCATTCATAAAATTAATCAATTTGATTATATTTATGAGAAACAAAGTGTAAGAAGTAGATATATAAATTTTAATTTAATAGTGATTAAACTAGAATCTAAAAAATAAAATAAAAAATGCATAAATCAACCAATTATATTTAAATAAGTATAAATAATTATGTGACCCCCTTTAATACCACTTATAAGTTCTGGGTAGAGTTGAAGCATGTGATGGAACATGCCCAAATTTTCTTTTTGTCATGATCAACAATAAATCTGATATTTACACAACAATAAACACCGTGATCAATGGAATTGAATCATAGAAAATAGAAAATAGATAAAATACCGAAAAAATGTGGAATCATCACATATTATTTATAATTAATCAATGAAATTAAAGAATTACCTTGTGAGAAATTATTTCTCCATTGATAGATCTGATGATAGATCTACGCCATACCATTTTTTTATTATAATAATCAAGGGATGATTACCTCAAGCATTGATCCACATGTGTTCCAAAAATATCCAAACATCATCATGTGAATGTTTGAGTGATTTCATAATAGATCCTATCACTTACGTCATTCGCGTTTGATCTCCCTAAGAATCACTTCCAAATGATTCTATTGGATCTCTCTTGACTCGAGAGTAGAAGGTAGAGAAAGATTGATCCCTGTTCTTGGAAGTGTTTTTAGATCAGAGATATCTCTATGGCTTTGAGTGGATTCTCCATATTTTATTATGTACAAAAAATGAATTGGATCTCTTTGAAAAATAATAAAATTGGGTTTATATACTACTAGGGTTAGAAATAAATAATTTCACCAGTTCCCTTTAAAATTTATTTAATCTCTATGGAACCCCATATCTATAATAATAATATTATTATTATTTATCAACATGTGATAAACACATGAATTAAAAATAAATAACATTATTTCAAATAATATTCAATAGATATTATTTCTCATTGAACCATTAAAATCAGTGTTATATTCCTCCAAAATATTTATCAGGCCTTAAATAATGACGATTTGCTTAATAAATAAATATCACTGAATTATTCTCCAATAAATAAATATATAATATATTCACTTAATAGAAAATAAATATTCATTAAGTATTCATCTTATATAATATTCTTTATAATAATAGGTGACATAATATATATGATCAAGAAATCATGAATAATTATTAAACCACATGTGGAAAAAATATTTATGAAACCTTTTAAATAATAAATAATAATATTTTATTTATCTAAGATTCTGGATACACTTTGTGTGTGACCCTATAGACCTCTTTCTCAGTGGAATTAGGAGAAGTTGCATGTAGTCCAAGGTTAGCATCTAGAAACATGCCAAGAGACCCATAGAGAAAGACGTTAATTACGTAATGACATAATACCTCATAAAAACACTTACTATGTAATATAATCAATTTATAATGATATCTATAATTAAACAAGTTTTATGCTGGTGCTATAAACCTATGAGATCAATGTCTCTTTGAATTTCCAGAAATCAAAATTTCCTATAGAACACAATGGATATGGATTTATTTAGGCTATATTATTTACATAAAAGGATTAGAGATATCAACTTTCATTAAATAATAGAAGGGAAAAATCCTTTATCACATTATTCATTAATGAAATATTACTCATGATGCACCCAATATATCCTATCTCACTATGAACATATTTCGTCATAGTTTTTGTTAATACATCAAAGTAGATGAATTTTAATACTCATTAATAATAATATTAAAGTCTAATGATCAATACACATGTACTTAGATAGGAACATAAAATGGCATATATAAATGTGGACTTACCACTGATGGGCCTCATTTTCATATTATCCTACACTGGATATTACCAAGGGTGTAAACCCTGAGAAGGTTCCTAAATTTTCTATGAGTATCACCCCCTGATAGCCTATATCATTTTTCACTAAAATTAATTTATCCAGATATAGAACATAAATTTAAGAATACTATCATGACCCTTCTAGGTTTACATCATAGTAGGGAACCGTTATGACCTTTCAGTGTGATGACTACTCTTAGGATATTATCGCATACTATGTTACATAGAATAAAAATCATGATGTGATAAAAAGTTTATTAATAATCAAAAATATGAAAACAAGTTATCATAAATTACAAATAAGTTGGTTTTAGGGATCCAACTCCAACAACCTTGACGTTTGAGATAATTTCTATACTTATGATAATGTCACACACATTTATAACATTAACATATGGTTCATGATTGAGTTATGATGAATTATTATTCTTATGATTCATGTTTTTTGAACTATTAATGTTTTATTCCATAACTCATGCATTGGATATTTTTTAGATTCGGTATGAACCTTGTAAGTTGTGGTCAAGATATCATTCCATTATGCTTATATTATGCTTTCATATGATCATCAATTAATATCTCCCATGTTTACCATAACTGAGCATCTGAGCTCACCCTTTTCTTATGTATCCTTTCCATGACTTATAAAGAATGTTTTTAGTAGGATATTCCTATGAAGAGTACTATGCGGGAAGATATTTATGAGATATGTTGAAGAGCTTTCATAAAATAAAAATATTTTATATCTAATCTCCATATATTATAAATCTTTATGGTTTTGGCAAGGAATATATTGTTATGTATTGAATATTCATCTAAATAGATGTAATATATGTGTATAAAAGCTCATACCATTATATTATTCAATTGTGATGAACTTAATATATATATATTTTTGAATATTTAGATTTTATTATTTTCAGTTTATTTGTTTATTTTTATTGTTTATAAATTCATGTTGAAGTTATTAAAACTTTTTTTAGTGATTAATATAATATATGTATAGAATAATATTATTTCCTCTATAAATATGGAAGGATATTTGAAATTCATATTTTGAATATTATAGTTTAACCCTTTTTGAGATTTGTGTGTCATATTTGACCTTTTATTTTGGAATTACTTTAAAATTTAAAATATGTTTTTTTAAATTAACATGAATTTCTCAAATGATTTTAAATTCAAATGATAGTATTTTTTATAATGTATTTCTATATTTCTCTCTCTCCTTGAAACTTATATAATTTTATTATATCTATTTTGAATTTAAATTTCCATATGATTTCCTTGGTTGTGTTGAGTTAATTATACTGAAAGGGAACGAGAATCCATGGAAAAATTATGCTCAGGATTCATCAAACATGAAATTTAACTACTTAAATACCTTGAAGGATTCTAGAAAATTTCAAAAGGATATGAAGGATATAAAAATAGACCCTGGGATGCCTTATAAATCTACAATAATTTGCTCATCCAATATCACCAACTTTCTATATTTCTCAATTGGTCTCAATGATTTCTTTTTATTAACTCTCTCTGTCTCTATCATTTATAGAGTGTGTGAAAAAAAATTATGTCTTTGTCACTCTCTTTATTTTCTCAATCTCCCCTTGTGTTTCATCATATTCTCTTGAGATATTAGAGACCAAGCTAAAAAGATCGTTTCATCCTATTTCTTTTATTTTAGTGCTTACAACTATTAAAGTAAAGGACCATGGTTTTCTTTCCATTTATTTTAAAACTTCATGGGACTATTTCTTTTTGAGATTTTTAGCTTCACCATTAAGGAAATAGTGTCTATTGTATCTAGTTTCTTTCTATAACCTAAAAATAAAGATATGGTTTTGGTATCTTATAAACCATTAAATCCAAGGGGATAATACATTAAATCCTTAATTGATTGATGACCTGAAACGTCGTTGAAGTTGATCAATGTTTAAAATTTATATTCCTACTAACTACTATATATGTGGTAATCAGGGTCAAACCCACATGGAAGGTGATTATGACCACTATTATCCTAAAAACATTCACAAGACACCACTGTTGTCAGCAATGAACTAGATTTTCTATATATTTACTTTTTATATTCTCTTTTTTATTAATAAGTAGAGTGGAAAAACATTTCAAAATTTTTATCAAAACTAAATTTAAACTAGAAATAGTTGAAAACAAAAAGAAACAGAGATATAAAACATTGATAAATGTTCAATCAAGTAAAACGCTCGGGAAAAAAATCTCCATTATACTGACTTAAAAAGTATTTCAATTCACATAAAAGTTATTATAGAGTACCACATTAAAGAGAATTACTTAACTCCCTCACCAAGAATTAAGTCAGACAGGTTGATTAAATTAAGAGTTCACCACACTACAATAGATCAATTGTGAAAATCATTAATTGAGAAAGACAACCAAACGAACTCACCATAAGTCATGAAGTCATATGAATTTATTTTCTTTTGAAATATGTTTTCACAATCAATATCACCAATTGATTGTGAAATATTGAAATTAAGTTTTGGTGTAACAAGTAATTGAATGAATTCAGTATTGATCTCGCCGATCAATACTGATAAAATCAAATGATAAAGTGAAAAGAAAATTCAAAGATAACCAGTGAAACTTCAATTTATCCCCAAAATAAATGATTTAACTAGAAAAGAAATTCATTTTCATTTCAGTAACTTGTAACATACTAAACAGAGTCTTAATTCTAGAATTAAGAAGGAAGATAAACTCCCAAGATAGTTCTCTACTCCTGAACTCCCCCAGCTCCATGAACTGGTTCCAGAGTCGCCCTCTAATATTTCTCTGCTTGGACCTGGATCATTCCTTATGTCGAATGAATGTCACCCCCCAATTGTGTTTCTTGATCTATTTTAAGTACCCACTTTCTTCTACTGATCTTCACTACCACTCTTCACCAACTTGAATTCTTATTTTACTATTGCACCACACACGTGTGCTTTTTTTTGACTGACACGTCGCACTATCTTTACCCATGTAACTAACTCCCGGTGAGTCAGTCAAGTGAATCTAGACATTTTTAAGACTCTAATTTAAACCTACATAATAAATAAAAAACAAAATAATATAAAAAAATAAAAACAGTTAAATAATTATCGTAATAGTTATTAATTTATTAAATATTGTTTTTTAAAAACAATGTTATTTACTTAGTTTTTTTAAAATTAGATTGGTATTATTGATTATAAGTTATTACAACTATATTATTAAATTTGGTTATTATTAATTTAAATGAAATAATTATTTTATTTAATTAATTATATCATATTACAAAAGTTATGAAATAATAATTAAGGAAACATTTAAATAATTTAAAACTGATTAGTTATAAATAATTAACTTAATAAATCATTATTTTCATATATATTTTAGAAGTTTTATTAACTATATATTTCATTTTGAAGTTGTTAATTTTAATGTTATTATTTAATTAAGTTATCTATTTACATTTTTTTAATATTATTAGTGTTATCTAAATTTATTATTATTTTGATTTTTAAATTATTTACTATTTTAATTAGATTAGTTTATCTTAATTATGTATTTTTGTTCTTATAAATATAATTTAATTAGTTTTATATTTTAATTATTTATTTAATAATAATAATATTTATTTATTTATTTATTAAGTGTTAAGTTTTTTTTATTATTATTTACAATTATTATTATTATTATTCTATTTTTAATTATTTATTTTTATTTAGTTAACATATTTTTGGTCTCCTTCCCCAAACCCTGCGGCTCCACCTCCCATCTGCAAAGCGCCGACACCTTCGGTCTTCAGTGGAAAGCTCAGGCAGGGATATCCTCCTTTAGTCCGGCGAGACCCACACTCCGTCGATGGCACAACCCCACTCCAGCGACGAAGAACCAAATCACAACGGCGCATAGCAGTAGAGGAATACGGGGTGCGGTGGCTTCAGGTTCTCATAGTGGCGGTGCGGCTCAACATTTAGTGGTTCCTTCAGCAATGCCTCAAACTCCCATAGTAGGAGAAACTCATCCTCACTCGGCCTCAGATCCTCCTCGCACAGCGCCGTTAGTGCGATTTCTTCAGGCGCGATGGCTCGCAGCTCCAAATTTGGAACATGTTCGGGATTCGTAGCTCCTCCCTACTGCACGGCGAATCGACGTAGATGTTTTGAATCAGCCACAGAAGTACCTGAATTGGATACATCGGCTAGGCCTTACAGCGGTGTTTTGAGATCTTTAGTTGCGGCAGTACTGCTCTACTTCAATCAGATGTATTTGGGTTTGTTTCCAGATCCAGCGAAGAATTGTGTTTAGGGTAGAACTGGTTCTTTGAAATTGAAAATCTGGTTTGTAGTGTGTGGATTAAATCTATTGAGAACAAGATTTCATGATAATGTTGTTGCATTTATTTTCTGGTTGAGTTTGTGTCAAGAGTTTTTTCTGATCTCATATGATTCTTTGAGACAACAGTGAGGATGGTGAGTAGGAATGGTTATAACGGTGAGCCAGAGCCAGAGCAAGGTTAACAGTGGAAAGATGATGGATGAAGGGAAAGGGAAGTGGTGGCACTAGTGGAGGGGGAAGAAATGGTGGGAGGAGTTATGGTGAGACCTTGATGGATTGAAATGGTGAGGTGCTGGGTAAAAAAAGGCATGATAAAAGGTCACCGATGATGAAATAAAAAGAGAGGTCACCGTTAGCCTATTTTGGAAAAGGTCACTGTTGTGAAAAACAAAAGGTCACCATTAGAAAATAAATAAAAAGATAACTGTTAACGAAATAAGGTCACCAATGGTTAAAAAATTAAAAACTCACCATTGAGAAAAATATCACCATTGCAATTAAAATAGAAGGTCACTGTTAGTTTAAAATTAAAAAGGTCATCGTTAGTGGTACAAATAAAGGCCACTGATTACAAAAGGTCACCGATGCAATTAAAATAAAAAGGTTACCAGTACTTAAGAAAATAAAAGTTAACGAAAGTTATAAAGATAAAGGATCACTGGTGCAAAAAATAATAGGAAGTCACTGATGACAAAAGGGTCACTGATGCAAAAATTAAAGAGGCCATTGGTATTTATAAAACTAAAATCTCACTGTTGCGCAAAATGAAAAGGGACACCAATAGAAAAAAAATAAAGAACTAACGATGACCTTCAAAAATTAAAAAAGTCATAAATTGAACTTAGAATTAAAACTTAAGTAAACTAAATAAAAAGATTAAAAATTATTAACCGGTTAAAATAATAAAATCAAAAATACAAAGATTGAGATTTAAAAATTAAAAGAAGGCTAAACAACATAAATTAAAAACAATATTATTATTAAACATTAAGCTTTAAAATTACAATAAAAATTATTAATTGATAACACTTAAATTAAGAACTGGATATTTGATAAAATAAATTGATAAAAGACTTAAATGAAAAATTATTAAAGGGTCTATAATGAGTAAAAAAATAATAGCATCAGTGACTAAATACACCACTGATAGCTAATATATGTCTCACTGGTAGCCTAAAAACAAGAGTTAATGAATAAATAATCTAACAACATACTTAGGATTTAATAATTAATGTTTTAAAACTCTAAATTAATTAATTAAACAACTATTTGAATACATAAAATTAAAAACACATTATTTCATTTAATTAAAACACAAATTCTTAACTTAATTAAATTGCAGGATAATTAAACATATTAATTAATGAAGTTAATATATTTAATAAATCAATATTAAAGGATGATATATTAAAATAAATTCTATGTTAATTAGATAGAAATATGATGATTAAATAATTGTTTAAAATTGATGTTAATTTATTAAAAAGTTAAGCAAATTTTAATTAACCAAACTAATTAAGAAATAATTAAATTAGAAAAATAAAGTAAGATTAAAATTATAATTATAAAGACTAAAAATACATAATTAATGATAAAAATTATTTAGTTGACAAAATTAGTTATAAAAATAAAAAATTACAATTATTTAGTGTAAAGTTCTTAAATAATTAATTATATCATTAAAAATTAAGTAAAAAGTTGTGGCAAAACTATGTAAAAATAAAGCCACATCAAATTCCCCCACACTTTAGCATTGTTTTTCCTCAAACAATTTCATGTTTTTTTAACATTGAAAAACAGATTGTAGTCATTATGATTCAGCTCAAAATGTAACATGTCCAACACTTATGAAAAGTGGATAGAACATGAAAACAGGATTTTGAAAAGATATTTTCAAATCAAGTCTTGCCTAAAACGAGTACTCAAAGGGTAATCAAGATAGAAAAGATTCATCAATTAAATAAAGTGTCATGCCTCATATGCAACTCTGCTTAGTGATCATTTCAATCCAAACTGAAGTTCTAATACCAAAAGTGACAAGAGATAAAACATTAGTGGAGTCAAAAACTTAACAGAGGCACCACGTACTTTGACTCATCACCTATGTTCTAATAATAAATAATTTTTTTAAATAACCTTAATGATGCAACCTAAATGAATCCCATAATAAACCAATTGACCCCTTTTTCATCTGGCATTCATCATTCCCCTCACCTTAATGAACTCATTTTTGACCCTAGAGACTTTATTTAATTTTTTCCCATGACATGTATCATGTGCTAAGGACTGTGAAATGCACTTATTCAAAGTGTACAAAGGGATTATAGTAAACAAAAACACACCCAATATCTAGGGTCCTAGAGACTCATCATGGGATCCCAGATGCCCAGACTACTCCAGTTCCAAAATATTTATATGAAAACCATTTACATTGTCTCATTAAGGAAATTACTTTAATAATTAAAAGGAAATGATTTCTATAGAATCAAGATCAAACTTCCAGTTCCAATGATTAATATCATAAATCCACTAACATGTCACCCATATTACTCTAAACAATAGTCTCTAAACCAAATTTCCATTAAATCACTAAGCAAGATCACTCAGCAATCATCCAACCTCATTAATTTAAAATTCCAAGTAGTTCTTCACTACTAATCTGGCATCATTCAAAGGCAATACCCAAATGAGAAACAGTGAACAACCTAAAATTATGAAAGAATTTTGAAAAAATTTAACCATTTTTAAAAAAAAGATTGAAGTGAAGTGGGAGTTGATAGGCTTAAAATTAAGCACAGTTTAACACAGTCAATAATTGACCCCCTCCACCACACTTAAAACCCAAAATTTTTCCCAAAGTTGAATTCTAAACATGGATAAGAACAATTAAACATTAAAGGTTCAAAAAAGATTTTCAATTAGGTAGATTTATGACATGAATAAAGGGTCTCTTTGAAGTTCAAAAATATTGTTTTCCACAAGGAATAACTTAACAGCAGGTTCATTATCAAGTACACACATTAATATTCAGTCCAGTGAATAATTTTCAATGTAGCTCAAAATTAACATGTGAGGTGTCTGTGCACTGTGTACTTGGTGTAAGCATTTTAACAAATTAGTTCAATAATGTGTTCAATAATGCTACAAAAAAGAATTTTAAAATACCCCAACCTAAAGAAGATTTAATAAAAAAAAATTTCAGCCTGCATGTACCCCCCACACTTAATTTCTAGACGTGGAATGATTTTTATAATAATGAAATTCAATTTTCAGCAGAGAAGTACATGCAGATTTTGTATTTACACAGTGAAATACATTAGAATTTTATTCCAATATAAGTAGAATTTTAAACATTTGCAGAATTGTTTTTTATTTTCAATATCAAGATATCTTGAAGAATTTTATAATACAAACAGAATTTTCAAAAGTAGCAGCATATAGAACAGAATTTTCATGAAATACAAGAAGCATATTTATTTTAAAACATTAAGGAGTAGAGAAATGAAACAAAATTTAACAGTAAGATACTTCCATGACTAGTTTTTTTATTTCTACTTTAGCATCGGAATTCCACTCCTTAAATGATAAAACAAAAGCTTCTTGATAACTGTGAAATAGAACAAAGAGACTAAGAACAAGTAGTAACAAGGGCTTCCCAAAAATAGAACACAAAAGTAACACATTATTCAAGGGTAAAAATGAAACATAGTAAAGACAAAAAGAACCATGGGTTGCCTCCCATGTAGCGTTAAGTTTTAAAGTATTCATCCAGACTTTATTCAAGATTAGTTTTCAAGCACAATGAAGGAATACAAGCCCTTTGCTTGTCCCTCAAAATAAAGTTTCACTCTCTGCCCATTAACTAAAATGGGTTTCTTCTCTTTAGCTACAATTTGAACAGCTCCATTCTTAAACACTCTTACTATAGTAAATGGTCTAGACCACTTGGACTTAAGTTTTCTAAGAAATATTTTAATTATAGAGTTAAAGAGGAGGACCTTCTGTCAAGGTTTGAATTATTTGGCTTGAATGATAGAATCATGAAAGATTTTAGTCCTCTCTTTATAAATCCTTGAATTATCATAAATCTCTCTCCTAATCTCATCAAGTTCACTTAACTGAAATAATCTCCTCTCACCAACACTATTGAAATCAAAGTTCAGAGCCTTAACTGCCCAAAAAGACTTGTGTTGCAACTCCAAAGGTAAATGATAGCATTTCCCAAACAACAACATGTAAGGAGACGTACTTATTGGGGTCTTGAAAGTAGTTCTATAATCCCATAAAGCTTCATCCAATTTAAGAGACTAGTCTTTCCTAGAATTTGACACAGTTTTCTCAAGTATTTGTTTTTGTTCCCTATTTGAAATTTCCACTTGTCCACTGGACTATGGATTATAAGGAGTACCAGTTTTATGAACACAACCATGTTTTTCCATCAAAGATTTAAACTTATAGTTCTTAAAATTTGTTCCATTATCATTGGTAAAGGCTCTCGGAACTCCAAATATTGTAAAGATGTTCTTTTTGACAAACTTTATTACAGAGTTGGCTTGATTGTTGGGTAGTGCAACTACCTCAACCCATTTCGAAACATAATCTATAGCAACAAGTATGTACTCATTCCCATGAGATGATGGAAATGGACCCATGAAATCTAAACCCTATACATAAAAAATTTCATATTCCAGAATTCATTTTTGGGGAAACTCCTGCTTCCTACCAACATTTCCTACCCTCTGACATCTATCACACCCAATCAAAAATCTCCTAACATCCTTAAAAAGAGTAGGCCATTAGAAACCAGATTATAGGAATTTTTGAGCAGTTCTTTCACCACCATGGTGACTTCCCCAAGGCGAGGAGTGACAACTTTCTAAGACAGAAAACATCTCTTCCTCAGGCACACATCTCCTAAGGATACCATCAGCACATATCCTAAACAGAAGGGGATCATCCCAAAGATAGTATTTAAGCTCAGAAATGAATTTCTTCCTTTGGTTATTGGGCAAGTTTTTGGGAAAGACACCTGCTTCCAGGAAGTTGGTAGAATATTCATACCATGTAGATTTCCTAATAGAAATAGTGAGTAGATTTTCATCAGGAAAGGAAGAGTCTATCTCCCTAGGATAATCAGATTCATATTGAGTAATAGGAATCCTAGATAGGTGGTCATCAAGTAAATTTTTAGCTCCCTACCCATCCCTAATTTCTAAATCAAACTCTTGTAGCAACAAAATCTATCTAATCAACCTAGTTTTAGTTTTCTTTTTAGATAGCTAGTACTTTAAAGTAGAATGATCGGTGAAAATGATGACTTTTGATCATAACAAATACTGTCTAAACTTCTCTAGAGAAAAAACAACTGCTAACAATTCTTTTTCAGTAGTGGTGTAATTATTTTGGGCTTCATCTAGTAGTATACTAGCATAATACACCACATGTAAATTCCTATCTCTCCTATGTCCAAGGACATCACCTACATCCATATCACTAGCATGACACATAAGTTCAAAAGGTAGTTTCCAATCAGGTGTAGTGATGATGGGTGATATAGTGAGTTTTTATTTTAACAAATTAAATGATTTCAAATAGTTTTCATAAAAATTGAAAGGTGCATCCTTGAATATAAAAGAACAAAAGGGATTAGTAATTTTGGAAAAGTCTTTTATGAATATCTGGTAGAAACAGGAATTCCCTAAAAAAACTTCTAATACATTTGACATTTCCAGGAGGTGGAAGTTTTTGAATAAATTCTAGTTTAGTAGTATCAACTTCTAGACCTCTCTTGGACACCTTATGACCAAGCACTATACCCTCTGTGACCAAGAATTGACACTTCTCCCAATTAAGAACAAGGTTGGTTTCAATGCATCTCTACAAAACTAAGTCACGATTTCCAAGACAAGTATCAAAATTACTACCCACAATAGAGAAATCATCCATGAAAACCTCAATGATTCTTTCAATCATATCTGAAAAAATAGCCATCATACACCTTTGAAAGGTGGAAAGATCTCCACACAACCCAAAGGTAATTCAACTTTAAGAAAATGTCCCAAAGGGGCATGTGAAAGTGGTATTTTCCTGATCCTCTTGAGAAACAGGAATCTGGTTATAACCAAAATACCCATCCAGGAAATAGAAAAATTCATTTCTAGAAATCCTCTCAAGCATTTGATCCAAGAAGGGAATTGGGAAATGATCCATCCTAGTGGCTACATTCAGCTTCCTATAATCATTACAAACTCTATATTTTGTGAATTTTCTAATTTGGACAGGGCTGACCCAAGAACTATCAGAAATGGGATATATCATTTAAATTTCTTGTAGTTTGATGACTTCCTCTCTCACAACTTATTTTATGTTTGGATTTATTCTTCTTGGACACTCTACCCTAGGCTTATGGTCAGGCTCCATAGGCATTTTATGCATGCAGAATGGGGGAAAAATACAATTTATATCAAAAATCATCCAAACTATGAAAGATTTAAATTTCTTCAACACACTCAACAATATTTGTTCTTGATTTTTGTTAATCTTGGCATGAATTATGACAGGTAAAGTGGAATTCTCACCCAAAAAAGAATATTTAAGATGTACGGGGATTGGTTTTAGTTCAAGAGTGGGTGGTTCTAAACTCAAAGGAAGACTCTTAGGCCTAGGGGGCCCAAGAACATTAACATATATCTTGTAAGGAGTATTGAATGATGAAAGATTTTCAATTTCTTGTTCTGATTCAGAAATAATAGTGTTATTGTCCAAAGTATGCATCATATTGTCCAGACTTTACAGATCATAATTCAACAAGTTAATCAAATCAGAATCATCAATTTATCTTATAAGTTCTCCCTCAACATCATCAAAGTGTTCAGAAAAGTTGGTGTTAATAGAAACACCCTCATATTCACTAAAAAAGATCATAAGTTCAGAAATAGAGGAATATTCTACAGCAAAAATTGGGCAGTTTTCCAGTTCAATTTTTTTTTTATGATTTTGTGTTTGACCATAATTTTCAATTTCTAAGATAGATTCAATGGAATTTTTAGCTTCTAAATTATTTTATTCCATATAGAATTGATTTTCTGATTCGTCAGAGTTTTTAATTGAGTTCTAATCCACTAAGGACTCTACCATTGAACAGTTTTCAGAAAAAAATGGTCCTTTAGCATTCTTAAACACATTGAACTCTTCTTATAGTTCTCTAATTTTAAAGATTAACTAACCTTTAAAGAGATCAATAACAACACCACCTGTGGACAGGAAGGGCCTACCCAAGATGATTAGCACCTCTTGATCACACTCCATATTTAAGACCAAAAATTCTACAGGCAGAAACATCTTCCCTACCCCAACTAGAAAATCATCTATCCTACCCACAAGATGAGTGAAAGATCTATCAGCTAACTATAGTATCACTGTGGTAGGTTGAAAGTCTACCAACCTCAATTATTGAAACAGTGAGTATGGGAGTAGATTAATACTAGCACCTAAATCACACAAACAGTTGAGATGATTAAAATTTTCTAAGGTATGGGGAATGAAAAACCTACTCGGGTCTTTCAGTTTGGGTGGGATTTTATTTTGGAGTACAACACTGCACTCTTCAGTGAGGCTGTAAGTAGCAAATTCTTCCAGGGTCTTTTTGTTTGAAACAATTTTTTTAAGAGATTTAAAGTAAGATGGGATTTGAATTATGTCTTGAATGAAAAGAATATTTACCTGAAGTTTGGAAAGGATACCAATGAACTGAATAAGTTCAGCCTTGGAATTACTTTGAGGATTCAGCTTCTTAGGGAAAGGGATGGTGGGTGGAAATTTTTAAAGATAGTAGGTATATCCCTTACCTATTCCTCAACTTTTTATTTTCCTTTATTATTTTGATTTTTAGATAAATTTTCAGCTTGTGTTTCAGATGATATATTCATATTTTCATCATTTTCCTAACTTTTCTGTGAATTTTCAGCATGTGAATAAGGCAGATTTTTATTACTATATTGAAACAGATTTTCATTTTGGGAATTTTTCATGGTCTTTTTCAGCAACTGTTTAAGTATTCATCCTACTTATAGTTAATACCACCATGGCTTTCTCTCTAGGATTAAGATCAGTGTTACTAGGAAGTCTACCTTTTTCCATAGATGAAAAATCTCTAACAATTTGGCCATGTTGTGTTTCCATGTTCTGCATTCTAACATCACTTTTCATTTTATCTTACTCATATTGATTTTTATGTTTGGATAGCTGAGTCATGTATCTTTCCTCTTGGGAGTTAATTTTGTTCAATATTTGATCAGACTTAGAATATATTTGATTATCATTGTTTCTTTGTGCATTTGAAGACTCAACCCTTTATTGATTTTGAAAGTTTGGTCTTGGTCGGTTAGAGTAATTAGGGGAAGTGGATTGTTTTATTAGACCTTGATCTTTCCAGGAAAAATTTGGATGGTTCCAATATCCTTGATTATAATTATTTTAAAATGGATCTTCTTTTAGATGAATTATAGGACCACAGTTAACACTGTTTTATTTTTCTTGTTATTGGGCCAGCATATCAAAATTAGGACAGAAGTTTCAGTATGCCCAAACATGCCACACTGGAAATACTGTTCTATTAAAGATTGACTGGTTTTTTCACAACCAATTTGATTAACAGTTTTCTTAAAGTTTTAGTTCTTTAAATATTGATGTTGGTTGGTGATTTCAGCACGTTGGGATTGAGTTTCATTCATTGAACCAATGTTTGAATTAACATTTCTATTGACTCTTTTTCTATTTGAATTCATATGTTGAGAGTTCAAGGAAAGTTTATTAAATATTTGCCTCAATTCTTAATCTATTTTATCATTGTAATTACCCCCAGCAGCTTGATCCATTAGATTCTATCCAGAGGAGGACAACCATTCATAAAATGTATCCATTAGTAGATGAGATGGGAGTTGATGACGGGGACACTGCCTAAGTAGATCCCAAAATATATCCCAAGTTTCATGAAAAAATTCTCCATCCTCATGATAACAACTAGTTATTTTTATTCTCAGTTCACACTTAAGTCTTTGAGGGTAAAATTTCATTATGAATGAATTGTACACTTGATCCGAGTTTTCAAATATGTTCTCATCTAGACTCAGAAACCAATTCCTAGAATTTCTTTAAAGAAAAAGTGAAAGACTCTCATTCTTAGCTTATTTTATGTGAGTCCTAGAAGAGGTAATTGCTTCACAGTGTTATAGAAATCTCTAATGAAGGCTAGAGAGTCCTCATTAGAAGGTCTATTAAATGCAAGCAGCAACGAAATGTGTAACTATTTTAGCTCATAATTTCTAGCCCAAGGACTATGTCTAATGGATGATGGATTGGTTGAAACTTGATGGAGTTGAAATTCCTTCATCCCAGGCCTTTAATTTTCATCTAAGAGTTCTGGTAGATTATTTTGAAAGTTGTTATCAAGAACTCTATTATATATGTTCTCCATTTCAATTTTGTTTTTCTTTCTTCTAAGAGAAGTTAAATGTTTGTCTATTTCCATGTTCAGTGGCTCTAGACTAATGACAAAATGTCTTGTGATCATACAAAGTATATAAATAATTCAATCATCACAACAGAAGAACTAAAAAAAATCTCAAAAATACAGAAAATAGTAGTAATTCAATATAAAACAAATAATGTTTTTTTACAGTTTTCAATTTGTCAAATTTATTTCAGATTTTTAATGTGATTTTTTAGAAGATGAATTGGTTGTGCCTTCCCTGGAAACAGCTCCAAAAAATGACCTGGACCATCATTGAAGTCAGTCAAAGTTTAAAATTTATATTTCTACTAACTATTGTATATGTGGCAAGCATGGTCGAACCCACAGGGAAGGTGATTATGACCACTATTCTTCTAAAAACATTCATAGGACCCCACTGTTGTCAATAGTGAGCTAGATTTTATATATTTTTTACTTTTGATATTCTATTTTTTATTAAGCAGTAGAGTGATAAAACATTTAAAAACTTGTATCTAAACTAAATTAAAACTCGAAACAGTTGAAAACATTAAGAAACAGAGATATAAAACGCTGATAAATGAGCAATCAAGTAAAACGCTCGAGGAAAAAATCTTCTTTCTACTGGCATAAAAAGTACATCAATTCACTTAAAAGTTATTGCAGAGTACCACCTTAAAGAGAATGACTTACCTCCCTCACCAAGAATTATGTCTGATAGGTTGATTAAATTCACTGTTCACCACACAAAAATATATCAACTGTGAAAATCGTTAATTGAGAAAGACAACAAAACGAACTCACCATAAGTCCTGAAGTCATATGGATTTATTTTCTTTTGAAAGATGTTTTCACAATCAATCTTGATAATTGACTGTGAAATATTGAAATTATGTTTCGGTGGAACAAGTAACTGAATGAATTCTGTATTGATCTTCCGATCAGAACTGAAAACACCAAATGATAAAGTGAAAAGAAAATTAAAAGATAACCTATGAAACATCAATTTATCCCTAAACTAAATGATTTAACTAGAAAAAAAATTCATTATCATTTCATAAAATTGTAACATACTAAACAGAGTCCTAATTATATAATTAAGAAGGAAGATAAACTCCCAAGATGGTGCTCTGCTCCTGAACTCCTCCAACTTCAAGAAGTGGTTACAAAGTTTCCCTCTGATCTTCCTCTGTTTGGACCTGGATCATTCCCTTTGTCGAATAAATGTCACCCCCAAAATCTGATTCTTTCTCTATTTTAAGTACCCACTATTTTCAGCTGCTCGTCACTACCACTCTTCACCGACTTGAATTCGTATTTTACTGTTACACCGCACACATGTGCTTTTTCGTGACTAACACGTCATACTATCTTTACCCATGTAACTAACTCCCAGTGAGTTAGTGAAATGAATATGGACGTTTTTAAGACTCTAATTTAAACCTGCAAAGGAAATAACAAACAAAACAATATAAAACACAAATATGAAATTATTTAAATTGTTATCGTAATAGTTATTAATTTATTAAATAAATTTTCTTAAAAAAATGTTATTTACATAGTTTTTTTAAAATTAGATTAGTATTATTGATTATAAGTTATTACAACTATATAGTTAAATTAGATTATTATTAATTTCAATGAATTAATTATTTTATTTATTTAATTATATCTTATCACAAAATTTATGAAATAATAATTAAAGTAAACATTTAAATAATTTAAAATTGATTAGTTATAAATAATTAACTTAATAAATCATTATTTTCATATAGATTTTAGAAGTTTTATTAACAATATATTTCATTTTAATGTTTTTATTTTTAATATTATTATTTAATTAATTTATCTATTTACATTTGTTAATATTATTAGTCTTAACTAAATTTATTATTATTTTGATTATTAAATTATTTCCTATTTTAATTAGATTAGTTTATCTTAATTAAGTATTTTAGTTCTTATAAATTTAATTTAATTAGTTTTATATTTTAATTATTTATTTAATAATATTATTAGTTTTTTATTTATTAAGTTTTAAGTTTTTATTATTATTATTTATAATAATAATAATAATAATAATAATAATAATAATAATAATAATAATAATAATTATTCTATTTTTACTTATTTATTTGTATTTAGTTAACATTTTTTTTTCGGTCTTCTTCCCCAAACCCTGCGGCTCCACCTCCCATCTGCGAAGTGCCTACTCCTTCGGTCTTCAGTGGAAAGCTCAGGCGGGGATCTACTCCTTCAGTCTGACGAGACCCACACTCCGTCGACGACACAACCCCCCCTGCAGCAGCGACCACCCAAATCACAACGGCGCATAGCAGCAGAGGAACAGGGGGTGCAGCGGCTTCAGGTTCTCACAACGGAGGTGCGGCTCAACCTTCAACGGTTCCTTTGGAAATGCCTCATACTCCCACATCAGGAGAAACTCAGCCTCACTCGGCCTCAGCTCCTCCTCACACAGCGCTGGCAGCACAGCTTCTTCAGGTGCAACGGCTCACAGCTCCAAATCTAGATTAGGGTAGGGATTCACAGCTCCTCCCTACTATGCGGTGAATCGACACAACATTTTCGACTCCACCACCAAAGTACCCGAATCAGCTACCTTAGCTAGGCCTTACAACGGTGGGTCGAGATCTTCTGTTGCGGCGGTACTCCTCTACTTCAATTGAAGGTATTCAGGTTGGTTTCTAGATCCAGGGAAGAATTGCGTTTTTGGTAGAATTGGTTCTTTCAAATTGAAAATCTAGTTTGCATTGAGAACATGATTTCATGATAATGTTGTTGCATTTATTTTCTGGTTGAGTCAATGACACGAGTTTCTTCTGATCTCATAAGATTCAATAAGACAACATTGAGAATGGTGAGTAGGAACAGTTGCAGCGGTGAGCTGGAGCTGGAGCAATGTTAACGGTGGAAGGATGATGGATGAAGGGAAAGGGAAGTGGTGGCACCTGTGGCGGGGGAATAAACAGTGGGGGGAGTTACGGTGAGACCTTGAAGGATTGAAACAATGAGGTGTAGGGGAACACAAAGGCATGATAAAAGGTAATCGATGCGGAAACCGTTATACTTTTTTAGAAAAGGTCACCATTGCACAAAATGAAAGGTCACTGATAGAAAATAAATAAAAAATCACTGTTAAGGAAAGAAGGTCACCAATGGTTAAAAAATTAAAAACTCTCCATTGAGAAAAATATCACCATTTCAATTAAAATAGAAGGTCACCATTTGTTTAAAATTAAAAAGTTCACCGTTACCGGTAAAAATAAAGGTCACCGATGACAAAAGATCACTGATGCAAAAAAGGTCACCGATGCAATTAAAATAAAAGGCTACTGGTACTTAAGAAAATAAAAGTTACAGAAAGTTATAAAGTTAAAGGGTCACTGGTACAAAAATTAATATAAAGTCACCAATGAAAAAAGGTCACCAATGCAAAAATTAAAGAGGGTACTAGTAGTTAAAAAATTAAAAGCTCATTGTTGCCCAAAAAGAAAAGGGTTTTTGATAGAACTAAAATAAAGAACTAACAGTGACCTTCAAAAATTAAAAATGCATAAATCGAACATAAAATGAAAACATAAGTAAGCTAAATAAAAATATTGAAAATAATTAACCTGTTAAAATCGTAAAATAAAAAAATATAAATATTGAAATTTAAAAATTAAAAGAAGGATAAACAACATAAATTAAAACCATGATTATTATTAAACTTTAAACCTTAAAATTACAATAAAAAATATTAATTGATAACACTTAAATTAAGAACTAGATATTTGATAAACTAAATTGATAAAAGACTTATATGAAAAATTATTAAAGGGTCTATAATGAGTAAAAAAAGAATAGCATCGATGACTAAATACATCACCGATAGCTAAAATATGTCTCACAGGTTGACTAAAAACAAGAGTTAATGAATAAATAATCTAACTGCATATTTAGGATTTAATAATAAATGTTTTAAAACTATAAATTAATTAATTAAACACCTATTTGAATACATAAAATTAAAAACACATTATTTCATTTAATTAAAACTCAAATTCTTAACTTAAATAAATAGTAGGATAATTAAACATATTAATTAATAAAGTTAATATATTTTAATAAATCAATATTAAAGGATGATATATTAAAATAACATATAAGTAATTTAAATATAAATATGATGATTAAATAATTTTTTAAAATAGATGTTAATTTATTAAAAAGTTAAGCAGATTTTAATTAACCAAAATAATTAAGAAAAAATTAAATTATAAAAGTAATGTAAGATTAAAATTATTATTTTAAAGATTAAAAATAAATAATTAATGATAAAAATTGTTTAATTAACAAAATTAGTTATAAAAATACAAAAGTACAATTATTTAGTATAAAGTGCTTAAATAATTAATTAAATCATTAAAAATTAAGTAAAAATATGTGGAAAAACTATGTAAAAATAGGACCACATCAATTGAGGTTGTAGATGTAAAGGTAAATTCAAGTACTATTTTCAAACTTCCTTACCAAATATCTTGTCTGATTTACTTTCTACATTTTCAATTACATATCGATTAAGAATTTATTATAAATTTTCTCCTTGTTTTAGTCTTACAATTTTTTATTATATTTAAATATATTATTTCACTTTCACTTTTATTATTCTGTTTATTTATTCATTTCATTTAAAGAATACTTTATAATTGGATTGTTTTCCTTTATATTTTTTAAGGGAAATTCTCCCCATTATTTCCATTTTACCTAAATACAACCTACATATAAAGTTTCATAGGAGGTTTATTTGATATAGTTCCTTGACCATTTCCAAAATCACAAAATATTTGAAATACTTTATTGAAACATTTATTAAAACATGTCAACTCAAAGTGGTTCATCGTTAAAGAGTGTAACTCAACTTGTAATGATGATTTTAAATTGTAAAACAATGTTGTGGAAATATCATGCCACCTTTCTCAGTTAGTTGAATACCAAGTGATGGAATGCTAAATTCTAAAACCACATATGATGATGGCGAAATAGTAAAGGATCAGCGGATGGTGGAGTGGGTATGTCAACATGGGTAGTGGTTGGAGATGTAGTTTTATAATACTACCTAAAATTATTTCATGTTTATTTCCTTTATCATTACTATCATAGTCTGCTATAGGTTGTGCTGGAGAAGATGTATCCTCATGCTCAGAAGGGTTGGATTTATGGATACCTTGAATTTTCCCTTATATGGACTTGATAGACAATCTAAACACATCAAAGATAAAACTTATCAGACCCTATAGTGTGCATAAATAATTCAGGGGAGACAATTAATACACCTAATTGACATGATTATATATTTTTCATTGTAAAAAATATGTATAAATAAAAATAGATTCTTAAAAAATAATAAAAAATTCTACTATGTGGTGAAATAAATCGCTACATGATGCATTTATCCCACATCATATATTCAAATCATCAAATTAAATATACAATGCTGGATCTTTCATCTTGAGGCACAAAATAATTGTATCAACTATTCCACAATGAAATATACTATCGACACTTGGAAAATCCAATGAAAATTATATTAACCATTCTTTTTAAACATATGTATAGACTCCAATTTTCTAGGCCTTTAGAGTATTATATTCCAAAGACCAAACCGTCACAATGCTATATTGGGTCGATTCTATTCAAATATGTGAAAACATATCATGGGAAAAGTCATAATATGCATACCCTCTCCTTCACTACCCTTTTTTGGAAGGAACTTGATGATCGTAGGTGTGTATGGAATCCAACATATCTATACATATAGAAGTAATTACCACACTAGTAATAAATTAGCTATTTATTGTTGTTATTATTTAAATATATAGACTGATTTATACCATGTGTATATGTAACTTGTCCAACATAAGTTATTACATACTTAATAAGTTAAATAGAAAAAGTGTAAATGATATATGGTGATTCCAAATAAAAAATTAACTTCTAAATTATTTAAAATAATGTAGAAGTGACACTAGTGTAATAATAGGATTCAATGTTGAATGTTTAACATCAATTTTTCAAAAAACGAACATCACAATACACATGGAGGGACTTTTAATGTTAGTTTTAAATAAACCAAAGTTAAAAAAATTCTTGATATACTTTTTACATCATTTGTTTTATAAAAAATGATTTCAAAGTTTTTATAAATTAATATTTGGAAAAGTGTTTTTGTAAAATCGATTCCAAATGTTTTTTTGAACTTTTGACATCGGTTTTCATAAAAAACAATGTCCAAAATTTTTTATAAAAAATTTACATATCATTTTTATTAAAAATGAAATCAAAATCATTTAAAAACATATTTAATGGGTTTAAATTTATTCATTCATCTATTTTTTCTTATAAACCTTCATATGTATGAATCAAGACACTCAACCCCACTTTTTTATCCACAATCTTCCTTAGTTGATCGATTATTTTACTTTATTTTCAAATTTTTTCTGCTCTATTTCATCCTACCACCTCATCTTTTGCTTCATTCAACCCACCAATCTTTGTTCCATTTATATAGTTTATATTTAAACATGTTAAATATTCAACTCTATTTTGATTTGTATTATTTCATTACTTGAAATCTAATATTCATAAATTTCCATTTTGGATTTATTTGTCTCATTTTTGCAGCCCAAATCTCTATATTTTGAAAGTTTAATTTTTATTTTTTATTATTATAATATTTATTTAGTGTTTTTTAGTTTAAAATTATATTCCTTCATTTATTTGATTATATAAACACATTTATCAATTATAAATTATTGTTTTAATAATTACATTAAGATTATAAATGTCTTTGTGATTATAATTTGTTTGTTATTATGATGCAAGTTTTTTTTGTAATTTGAATTATTTTTATTTATAAATTTTTATGTTTATAAATTTTTTATTGTTAAAATTATTTATAATTAAACTTATTTATAATTATATAATGAATTATATATATTTTATGATTGGGTTGGTTGTTTTAATGTTACGGATTATTAAATCATCTTGATAGGTGATATTTTGATAACGATGAATAAATATTTTTAAATTAATTTAGAAATTTTAATATTAGAGATTGGTAGATCATCTAGATAACTAAGATCACCTTTTTTTCTTCCTTTGAATTTCAAAAATATATGTAAGGTAGGTGTATCTAAAAATTTCCTATTATTTTGTGTAATTGTTTGTTTTGATCAAATAGTTATCAAAAAATGGTCGATTGATTGTTTTTTTATTGGTTTTTATATTTTAAATTTATATATATATATATATCTATATATTTAAATGTTTATATGTTTTAATATATTCACATTTTATATTTTGGTACTAGGTAAATAATGAATCATAACTGGATAAATGTATGAAGAAACACTGATGAATATGAATAAAAGATATGATTTTGTTCAGTACGTGAAGTGTTTGAATATAATAATTATTGGACCCTCTATGGTATAGTAGTTTTCATAATCACAAATAATGTCAATCTAAAGATTCTACTATTTCACACAGACCAATATTTTTTAATAAGTCAATAACTTATATTTATGAATCAATATGTTTACAAGTGTACTTCTATCTGTATTTTTGGATGTCACTTAATCTAGTAAATATATGTGTAAAACAGACACTTCATAAGTTTTACAGAGTTCCTGGAACAAATAGTTTGTTCAACACACCAATGTTCAACACAAAGATTTTCAACACACTAATGTTCGACACACCGATGTTCGACACACCGATGTTGGAAACACCGCTGTTCGACACACCGATGGTCGACACACCGATGGTCGACACACCGATGGTCGACACACCGATGTTCGACACACAGATGTTCGACACACCGATGGTCGACACATCGATGGTCGACACACAGATGTTAGACACAACGATGGTCGACACACCGATGGTCGACACACCGATGCTCGACACACTGGTGGTCGAGACACCGATGATGACATACCAATGCTAACAAACTGATTATGAAAAACTGATGAAAAACTGATGCTGAAAAACTGATGATGACACACCGATGATGACAGACCAATGATGACACACCGATGATGAAAAACCAATGGTTACAGAAAGATGATGAAAAACTGATACTTATGACTCACCGATAGTTATAAATAACTGTTTCAAATTTATTAATTCAAATTTATTTCTAACAGTCATATTTAGACAAATTAATGTTTCTGACATTATTTAATGTTGTCTGTAGGACTATTCATAGATAGTATGAGGTACATGCATGTGGGGAGATCTTCGTGCCTATAGGACCTTTAAGTATAAAAGGATTACAAGCTCAACCTTAAAATATACACGATGTGAACCCGGTAGAAAAACAAAAAGGCTGGCAGTGCGAATATGCAAGATATTTCAAATAGAAGAGATCGAAGTTTGAGTATACAAGGAGTTTAATATTACAAGCACCAATCTACTGAAGCATGCTACACATCCTCACAAAGAAGAGTTGAACCTTTTCACACCTGGAAGCTAGATTACAAAGACTAAGATACTCTGTTTTGGAGCCAACTTTCAGAAGAGGGCTCAAATATCATTTTCTCTACATCCATTGAGTCCAGAACATTACTACACAACACACAGAGATTTTTAAACTCTATTCTTCTTTCATAACTCTGTTGGGATCTTCTGTTTACATTTTGAGCAGTGTGTGTATCTGTTTGTGTCACACACATAGTCTCTTGAGCATAACTGGAGGATACTAAAATATCCTCACACTCAATCCTTTTTTCACTCTTGTATCCCACATAGAACTATAGAAGATATCATGTGTGATATGTTTGTTATTTTTCCCACAAATAACTGTGGTAGAGGTCAAGTGTGACTTGGACAGCCCTGTGTGCTTTTGTGAGCCCCAATCTAGGGTGTGGATCAAAAGTTTATTAATATAAGCTACTTGGTGGCAGGTGATCACCAAGTGGAGAGGACTAATTCTTAGCTTGAGACCAAACCTCTTGTTTTTATCCGCTGTGTAGTTTGTCGTGTGTTTTAATCTGATTTGTGTTTAATTCATTTCACATTAACATAAACTCAACTTTGATTGTTAGTTTAAAAAGTGTTTATATCTATTTTAAATCAATAGATTAGTTTCAAAAGGTTGACTAATCATTAGATTGGTAAAGCTGAGAACTAATCAATCTTCTAGGAAATTAATTAAACATTCAAGAATTTTGTAAATTCACTATAAACTGACTTCGATTACATTAATCAGGGGTATTCTTTTAAAGAACCAATTTTAACAGAACTTTGTATAGATACTCAATTCACCCCCCTCTTGATTGATCTACTCTGACAATAATTTGGTATCAAAGGAACTGAATTTAAAATTATTGTCAGTTTTTCAAATCTTGTCAACTATGATTATAGTTGTTTTTCAAAGATCTCAAAATTTCTGTTATTTCTAAATTTATATCTCTTTGAAATTATTTTACAATTTGTATCATGGAAAATAGATTAGAAGGGGATGCTACCAATAGACCACCTTTCTTTAATGGAAATAATTATGCTCAGTGGAAGATTAAAATGAAAATACATCTAGAAATCATGGGATTTGAAATCTGGACTACTATTGAAAGTAAATATGAAATTCTTGAAACTTATATAAACATTTAGGATAAACCCACCAAGATTGCCTATAACAATAATTGTAAAAAAAATGAATTCTCTGTACTATGAACTAGGAGATGAAGAGTTTAACCATATCTCTGTTTATAAAACTGCACATGAGATTTGGGACACTCTGTCTGTTTCTCATGAGGGAACATCTAATTTTAAAGATATGAGATTAATTAATTATACTATTAAATATGACAACTTCAGAATAAATCCTGATGAGTCTATTTTTGATATACATCTTAGGTTTAATGAAATTGTGAATAACATGATTTCGTTAGGAAGAGAAGTAACAACCAAAGAACAAATTATGCGGATTTGGTGATGCTTACCGGAAAGATGGTGTGGAACATCTGTGTCTATTAGGGAATCATGTGATATTGATAAAATTCTACTAAAGTGATTGATTAGAAAATTAATGATGTATGAAGAGGAATTTAAGGTAAATCAAGAAGAGGATGAACCAAAATGAAAGTTTGTAGCTTTCAAAACAACTACATCTCAAATTAAAGACAAGGAGAAAGTTCAAGCAGCTATTTAAAGCTCCAACAGTGAAGACGTAGGTTCAGACAGTGATGAAGGAATTGCCCATTTGGCTAGAAGATTCAAGAGATTTTATAGGAAAAAGAAGTTTTTCAGAAATCCCAATGACAAAGAAAAGTATGATAATAAGGGAAATTCGAAAAATTATTGGAAGAGAAATGATAAGTCAGAAGAGATAATCTGCTACGAATGTAAAAGGAAAGGACATGTCAAGGCTAATTGTCCAAAGATGAAATACAAGAAAAAGTATGAAAATAAAGATAGAAGGTATAAGAAAGAAATGAAGGCCACCTGGAGTTCCTCCGAGGACATCTCAAGTGAATCTTCCTCTTCTAAAAATTAGAAAGATGATATGGCTTATATGTGTTTTATGAAAAACACAACTGAGGTGACCTTATACTCTTCAGATCATAATTCTTATTATTCTAAAAGTGAGTATGAGAATATGACAAATGATGAATTATTCAAATATTGCAATATGCTAGAAGAAACATGTAATGAGTTGAAAGATAATTATAAATCTTTGAAGAAACATCATGCTCTTACTATGAATGTTAAATATAAACTTACAACTGAAAAAGAGAAAAATGCCCAACTGCTCAAGGAGAACAATGAGTTAAAAATGTCTAATGAGCAACAGAAGAAAGATTTAGAAAAGATTACTAATGAGGAAAAGAATCTTACTCAAATTATTGGTGAATAAATAGCTCCTAAGTATACTTTTGGGATAAGATATCAACTAGGTAAAGGGAATTTATCCAAGTCACATTTTGTAACCAAATTTGGAAAATCTACTACATCTTTCAAAAACTGGCATTTAACATCAAGTTCAAGTTCCAAGAATTCTTTTACTACATTCAATTATTCAGGACCAAACATAGTTTATTTTTCAAAGAATCTATATTATACATATAGTAAACCCATAATATAGTCATTGGTTCCTAAATATTATATCACTAATGTATGTGGACCCAGAAAAATATGGGTTCCAAAGTCTTTTCTTGAATGAACTATTTTATAGGGAAACTACCTAAAGAGATCCTGTAAAAAGTTTTGGTACTTAGTGGATTTTTAAGTCATATGACATAGGATTATTCAATATTTAAAAGTCTTATCAAAATTTATGGAGGATATGTCACATTTGGTGAAAATGGTAAAGGAAAAATCATCAGCCTATGCCAGATTAGTAATTGTAACTCTATTTCAATTTCTAAAGTACTATATGTTGATTGATTAAAGTATAAACTACTCAGCATATCTTAATTATGCTATGATGGATTTAATGTTAAATTCAAAAATGATTCATTCCATGCTTTTGATGCCAAGAATAACTTAGTATTTATTGCTTTTAGAAATGATAATGTATATGCTATAAATCTTGACACACTAGCCTCATAGAATATCTCTGGTCTAAATGCCTTTCACAAAGAGTCTTGGATCTGGCATAGAAGACAAGGAAATTGCAGCATACACTCTCTTAAGAAGTTAACCAAAAAAGTTTTAGTTAAAGACTTACCAAAATTAGAGTTTCCAAACAATAAAGTGTGAAATCCTTGTCAAAAAGGAATGCAATATAAAATCTCTTTCAAATAAAAGAAAGAAGTAAATACTTCTCAACCTCTTGATTTGGTTCACATGGATTTTTTTGGACCATCTAGAGTTTCGAGTCTCAATAGAAAGCACTATGTTTATATTCTTATAGATGATTTCTCTAGGTACACCTAGACCTTTTTCCTAGCTCACAAAAGTGAATCTTGTTTACACTTTACCAAGTATGCTAGGACTGTAGAAAATTTTAGTGGACTGAAGATTAAATCCTTAAGTGATAGTGGTCATGAGTTTAAGAATCAAGACTTTGAAGATTTTTCTCACAAAATGGATACAATCATAATTTCTCTGCTCATATGACACCTCAACAAAATGGTGTGGTAGAAAGAAGAAATAGAACCCAACAGGAAATTTCCCGAACAATGCTTAATGAGTATGACCTACCCATTTAATTTTAGGCTAAAGCGGTTAATACAACTTGTTACATAATTAAAAGAGTTTTAATCAGACCCATCCATAAGAATACTCCTTATGAGTTATGGAATAATAGGAAGCCAAAAGTAAGTTATTTTAAAGTGTTTGGATATAATGTTTATATTCTAAACACTAAAGATAATTTAGATAAAGTTTCCTCCAAAATCGATGAAGGAATATTTTTTGGATATTCTATATCAATAAAAGCCTATGAGTCTTTAATAAGAAAACCAAATGTGTGGAGGAATCTATACTCATCAATTTTGATGAAGTGGGTCCACATGATCCCAAGAACTCACTAGAAAATATTGAAGAAGATATGTCCAATTTGGACATTAATAACAGAACCTCAAATCATTATGTGAAGAAATCTTTGAAAACTTCTAGTTCTAGAAATTATCCAGATCAAAACCAAAATAAACCAGATCAACCTGTCCAACCTGAAATATCATGTCCTACCTTCTCTAAACCAACTAGGATCCTTAATAATCATCTCCTAGATGCTGTTGTTGGAGATTTAGATAGAGAAACACATACGAGAGATTCCTTAAGAAACCAGGTTGAACATCTATCTTTCTTGTAACATCTTGAACCTAAAAATGTCAATGATGCGATCAATGATGAGTTTTGGGTAATGGCCATGTAGGAAGAACATAATCAGTTTAAAATAAATAATGTTTGGAAACTTGTAGATACACCAAAGGATACATTGACCATAGGAACCAAATGGGTGTTTAGAAATAAAGTAGATAAAGATGGAAATATAGTTAGAAACAAATCTAGACTAGTTGCACAAGGATATAATCAAGAATATGGAATTGATTATGTAGAGACCTTTGCACCAATAGCTATACTTGAAGCAATTAGGATCTTACTTGCCTATGCAGCACACTTGGATTTTAAACTTTATCAAATGGATGTAAAAATTTCATTATTAAATGGTTATATAATTGCGGATTTTTTATTTAACAACCCCTAGGTTTTAGAAATCCACACTTTCCAAAGCATGTGTTCAAATTATCTAAAGCTTTATACTGTTTGAAATAAGTTCCAAGATCTTGGTATGAATGTTTGAGTAATTTTCTTATTTCTAAAGGCTTTACAAAAGGTCTTACAGATCCTACTTTATTTATAAAAATAATTTTTAAAAAAAGTTTTAATTGCTCTAATATATGTAGATGATATTATTTTTTTGATCTTCTAAAAATACTCTATGTAATTATTTTTCAAAAATAATGCAAAGTGAGTTTGAATTGAGTTTAATGGGTGAACTTAAATATTTTCTTAGATTTCAAATATTTTAGAAATAAATACGGTATTGTTTTAAATCAAATTATGTACTCTAAATATATTTTTAAAATATATGGCTTTGATAGAATTAAGAGTAGTGAAACCCATATGAGTTCTACATGTAAGTTAGATCTTGATGAAAATGGAAAATTAGTTGATAAAACTGCTTACAGAGGAATTATTGGGAGTTTACTATACTTAAATTCTAGTAGTCCAGATATTATGTTTAGTGTATGTATGTGTGAAAGATGTCAAGAAAACCTAAAAGAGTTACATTTAAATGCTGTTAAAATAATTTTCAAATATCACAAGTATACAACTAATTTAGGATTTTTCTATCCTAAAGGACAACCTTTTGATTTAGTTATCTATTAATATGTTAACTTTGGTGGATGTAAGTTAGATAGAAAGAGTACCTCTAAAACATGTCACTTTTTGGGAAAGTCTCTAATATCTTGGTGTAGTAAAAAGAAAAATTCAGTTGCATTATCAACTACTGAAGAAGAATACATTACTGATGGTAGTTGTTGTGAAAACATTTTGTGGATGAAACACAACTTATTAGAATATGGATTTCAATTTAGAAATATACCCATAAACTATGACAAAAAAAGTGCTATTAAAATTTCTAAGAATCCAATTTATCATTCTAGAACAAATCATATTGATGTAAGACATCACTTTTTGAGATATCATTATCAAAAAGGTGATATAACTCTTGAGTTTATTGGGACTGAGAATTAACTTGATGATATATTCACTAAACTCTTAAAAAATGAGAGAATGAACTACATCAGACCTAAAATAGGAATGATAAATCTCTTAGATATTATGAAACAAATCCCTGAAACTGATCTTATGAAACTGATCCTTGAAACCAATCCTTCAAATCGGTCCTTGAAACCGATCTTATGAAACGGATCCTTGAAACCAATCCTTGAAATTGATCTTATGAAACCGATCCTTGAAACCGATCCTTGAAACAGATCCTTGAAACCAATCTTATGAAACCGATCCTTGAAACTGATCCTTGAAACTGATCTTTTGAAACCGATCCTTGAAATCGATCCCTGAAATCGATCTTGTGAAACTGATTCTTGAAACCGATCTCTTGAAACCAATCTTATGAAACCAATCCTTGAAACTGATCTTGTGAACCGATTCTTGAAACCAATATCATGAAATCGATCTCTTGAAACTGACCCCTTGAAACTGATCCCTTGAAACTGATCTCTTGAAACAGATCCCTTGAAACAGATCCTTGAAACTGATCGTGTAATACCGATTCAATGACACCGATGTATTTAAGGATTCTTTTGTAATTCTGTATGTTTTAAATAAAATGATGCTATTTCCTTTTTACTGCATTTAAATTTTATACTTCATGATATAAAATCCCTAAATGATATATTACGTTCGATCCATCTCAAACTTTCACCTTCCCACAATCATAAAGCCTCATACCCTTTGTCACTCTGTCTCTCGACCCTCGACCTCTGAAATCCTTTGGAATCTGAAACCTCAAAATAGAAAGGACCAAGAGCGCTATGGAAGATCCATGAAAATCTCCATCTGCTAAACATCAGAAGGGTGATCCCAGTGGGACTACCAAACCATGTTTGGAAAGTCAAGTGGTTAAATCTGATAAGGAAGTGTCTACAGAGTGGCTTCTATCAAGCAAGTTGTTTTTTTAAGAGTGCTGGAATCTCAAGGGTGGATAAGATGGTTCTCTAATAATGAAAGGCCTTATTATCCCCAGCTAGTACATGAGTTCTATAAAAATTTGAAGATATACATGGATGAAGCTGAGGAAGCGGAGATGAAGTCTGTGGTAAAGGGAAAGGAAATAACTTTTTTGTTTAAGGAATGAGCTGAGTGCTTGGAGATGCCTCATGAAGGTGTCTATGCTGATTATCAAGGTAATATTCCACCTTCCTATGATTTTTTCTCTTATGAGGATTCTCTGAAGGAGCTTACTGTAAATGGAGAATCTAGGAGAAATATTGCAAGTGAATTTGAGGGAGAGGCAAGGTTATTTTTTAAGTTTATACAACATCAAATCTACCCAAGGAAGGGAGATTTTTCAACTGTGAAGTGTCAAGATGATTTCCTGATATATTTGTTGAAAAATGGGATAAAAGTGAACTTGTGTAGGTATCTAATAGTTCTTGTTTCTGACATGATGAATCCATCCAAGAAGACAACTTGTTTTTACTATCCCAGGATGATCTCTGCCATGTTAAAAAGTTTAGGTTGTGTGGAAGATGGATATGAAGTGATAAGTGCATGTAGTGGTTTCTGCCTTCAAAAAGATATTTGTAAAAGGATGAAGATCTTATAGAACCCATGGATGAAATGATGGGTAGGAGATGAGGAAAGGATTTATGAGGATTTCAATCCAATTAACCCTCCTACAAGACCAAAGGTTCAAGTTGATCCAGGTCTCAAACTAGGAGAGAAACCTGTTTATTCTGATGAGGAAGCTGAGACTGAAGTGCCAAGGGAAGAAGGATCTCCTTTTGATGACAGGAGTGATCATGATATTTCTGAAAGCGCCAAAGATATGTCTTATGGATCTACTAGTCTTCCTTTGGATTTACCCTTAAGATAATATTTATTAGGTGATGAGGATTAGAAAGAGGCCTAGGTTACTGGAGCTGATGGATATGTAAGTAAATCAGATAAGGAGTCTAATGATGGTGATTCTGGTGAAGGAGGAAATGATGAGCATGTAAGTGATTCTTTAAAAGCAGGACATCAAGTGGTTGGCAGATCCAGTGAGGAATTTGTACATGGAGCTGGTGATGGTGTTGAGCCTGTTGAACAGGAGGATGTTGATCATAGCGATGCTGGTCATGAGGACAGATCACCCCATCCTAATTTTGAAAATTGATAAATCATTCAGGAATTGAATAAACATATAGATGGTTTCTATGAGGAAGAAGCTGAGGATCAGGTGCCTCAAATTGATGAAGTTCCCAGAGAAGTGGAAGTGTATGTAGCAATTCCATAACCTCAAGCTAACTTGATATCAGTACCCAGAAATGTTATTATGGCTAGAGGACAGGATGGAGAAGTTGATGAAGATGAAGTTGTTCTTGAGCCTCGGGGAAGAAGGATCAGGATTGACACTGTTGATCCAAGAGACTGGACCTGTACTCGAGAATGGAATAATGATCACATATATATTCTTTTTGGGTTGGAATATGACTCAGATGAGGAGAGGGTGCCTCCTCCTCCTACTACACAAGCCCAAGCTGAAGAAAAACCTGTTTCGCCTCTTCCACCAGTTTCACCTCTAGCATTAGAGCCAGTAGCATAGACCGTGCCTAGTGAAAATGTCACTAAGACCGATTTGGAGAAATTCAAAAATGATATTTGTGAGTTTGTGAAATCCTCTGTTGGATCCAGAAGTAAAGCCCCCACTTCAATAAAACTGAAAATTAACTTTTTTATTATCAAATCACTTTTGAGGGTAAAAGTGAGAAACCATAGGACCAACATTACAACCAAAATACCATACCAGAGAAAATACCATACAAAACTATAGGATATACCCCTCCCCAACAACTAAACCATGAAGAACAACCTTCACCATTGCATGACCACCCAATAGACTGCCCCGTGCAGGAATGCACATGCATGGAACCGATGGCATAACCATACCCTCTCAAACTACTGATTCTGAATGGCATGCTCTGGTGATGGCTTAATGCTCTGAACCTCATCTTGAGCAGACCCAAATAGAATGCAAGATGCATATCACAAGAGTCACATCAAATCCAAAGACAACCAAAACCAACCACAAACAAACTCAACCCGAACTAGCATACCTCCCAAACCGGTCAATATGATCCACCATTTTAACATCATTGAAGAATAGTTTGAGATTTCTAGAAACAGATTACCTACAGAATTTCCAAGATATTGAAGATACCTAAATATCTGGTACACTCAACACTAGACTTTCAAACTCAGAATCCAGCTGATCCCAGGACTAAATGTACTCCTCAAGTCTGATCCACCCTTTATTGATGTCCCCTACTAGGATTAAGTCCTGATTATCAATCCAAGAGTACTTCTCCTCATTGAGGTCTACCCTTAACAACCTCCCCATCGTCATAGTTGCCTCCTCTTCAGTCTCATTTAGAGATAAAACCTAGTCGACCACTTCTTCATCAGAACATAGAACTAGTTCCAAGAGCTGGTCATCCACAACATCAAAATCTGCTTTCTTGGAATTTAGATTCTTAGAAAAATGGGTCTCCAAGGGAGGTGGTAAAGAGGAGTAGTATTTTTTTCTTATACTTCCTCTATTACTCCTATTACACTTTTCCCTTGGGTCTTAACCTGCTGAATAACCAGCCTCAATTCCATTGAGTCCATTCACATTAAACTCGTCAACATTCATCAACCTAGCTAAAACAAAACTTGAACAAACTTCATCCAGGCCCTCAAACCCGTTGCTCACCTGTAAAGGGGTATGAGACATCAAACTAGAACCTCCTATTCTCTCCTATCTAGAAGGAAAGTCCACCTCTCTAAAAAGTCCATACCTCCCCTTAAAAGGGACACCATTACTCGCATTCAGTGCCTCAGCATAAGAAGCAATGGTTTCCTCTTCCTCACCGCACGCCTAATGCTTCATACGAGTTGTAACCTCCTCCATTTGGACCAAATCAAAACTCACCCTCAAACTCTACACATGAAACTAATCATTGCAGGTGGGTGGGCCGCTCAGGTCATACTTCATCCTAGAGAAAGCCTTCGAAACCTTTAGATTTCCCAAAGCCACCGAGTCCTTCTTCTCCTCACAAGCGCCAGAACACACTACCGATGACACCACCACTGGATCACTGGGTGGCAAAATCTCCTCCATAGGACTCGATGTCTGCCACACTTCTAAACCATTCTGTGAAATGCAATCCTTGCCACCCCGACCATCACATTCCATTCCCTTATCATTTTGATTCAACTTTCACACATCCACGTGGACCTCCTCAGTCTTGACACTGGATCTACCCACCTTCCATCCAGAAACACGAACACCCCAATGACAACTAACCGAATAGTGCCACAACTATTTGCTAGAAGGGACGAATTTCATAAATTTATCATACACCACCTATTGATTGAACCTATAATCCTCACCAATAGTTACCCAAACATACTCGAAAGGGATCTTCGACACATCCATCTCCATGTAGACCCACGGGTTGATAGGGTGATAGATGGACTTAGTTCGGCTATCAGTAGAAAGGAACCGTCCAACAAGATTTCCAAGAATCCTAATAATAGAGGGATTTTGAAACGACAATGGTAGATTAGGAAATCTTACCCAGACCATATCATAAGGATAATTTCGGCCCATATATAATTTGAATGACCATCAAAATAGGAAGAAACGAAAACCGTTGAAGCTACGGGGGGTGCTCGACCAGGCAGTGAAGAGGTCCTCCTCTGAGCGAATTGAACCATAATGTGATGGATATCAAGAAAACCAACTATCACCCTCTCATGCAAATTCCATGAATTGAAGATGACCCTATCGAATGAGTCAACTGATGGTCACCTCTGCTTAAAACGAGCAACTAGAGTGAGGTTCAAGAGTGGAAATGTTTCTGAAAACTCCGTTGTCGACAACTGGAGGTTGGGAAATCCATCAACCAAATCCAGAACTTTGGGGCCAAGGAAAGCTTTCAATAATAGAGGAAGAAAATAATGAATCGAGATGGTTCAAAAATGAGACCCTGATCTGTTGAGGAATGTTGAAGAGCCCTCCCCTACTAAGGGGGGAGGGATCGGCTGGAAGGCCATCGTCTCCTACGAGGGCATCGCCTAGGGTTCCTGCCGCCGCCACCTTCCCCAAATCTTGTGTTTAAGGAGAAATATTTCTGAGTATTATAAATTATGTTTACCTCTACTTCAATAGGTATTTCAAATGCCGATACAACAAATATTTTAAGAATGGTGATCCAATAGATTCAACAAAATCTCATTACTACAACAGAAACCATCATTAGACATAATACCTTGTTGAGAGAAAAAGTAAGGAAGATGAGCAATGAGTTAAATTCTCTAACCTATGATTTCAAAACCTCCTTTAGTTGTGCACTAGAATTTCTTAGTAACTTGGTGAATCATCTACTAAGTGAATATCTAAAGAAGTTGAAATAAGATCTTGGAAAAATGATTACTGGCCCATCCAGTTCTAGGAGTGGGATGGGTGTTGTTGCTGATTTGGAATCTCTCAAGGCTGTGATGAGATAGGAACTCCAAAATCTTATGAGTGTTTTAGACAAAGAGAATCTTGAAAGGGTACATACAAATATAGACCTTGTGTATAATATGGTAAGGCAGTTCATAAATGAAACCTCTGCTGCTCCGAAAGAGATTAGAGAAAAAGTGGATAAGTACTTTACAAAGATTTATACCAAGCTTGATCTCATCAATAAATTTAAATTTTTAGTAGAAAATCTCAGAATTCCTCCAGTCATAGAAGATTTCAAGAATAAAGTTTCTCAATTGAAGGAGTTTACCCCTCTTCTAAATAAATTCATGGATAATAAGGATGACTTCGAGAAAGCTATGCAATATGGTGGTGAAATCATCAATGATTTCATCAATATCCTTAATCCATATCTACATGTCCAAGATGAAGCAATGGTGGTTCCTCCTACAGCTTCCTTTGGTACTCCCTCTCAGCCTCCTACACTAATGACTATCTCTCAGTCTCTTTCCTAGATTCGACTGATCATTACAGAGTAATCTCCCTGTCATGTGTTGTCAGAGAGAAGGCCTAGCCTTGCAGCAAATGTTCCTATATGTGTTGCCTTGACTAGTGTTATATTCGAACCACCTCTTCCCTCTTCCACTCCCAAACCTTCTCATCCTACTCCAGATCCTTTAGATTTAGGCTAATCCCCTCAGAAGCCAAAACCTTAAGGATGGATTGTTTCTTTGATAGGGATTTGTCCCTTGTTGTTGGATGTACTCTTTTGCTTCTTAATAGAACTCCTTTTTGTCTTCTCTCTGTTATTTTTTTATATTTATCTTCTTACTTTTCTTATTATTATTTTTACTAATCCAAAAAGGGGGAGAAGAAGAGGCATAAATTATTAATTTCAGGCGAAGAAATTATGGCATAGGACACATGGCATGTACTCAACAGAATACATTTATTAAGGGGGAGATTTGTTTTAAAAACACAAACAAGGGAAATATTTGCTTATATTGACTGATCACATTCAGTGAAGTATATGATAAGTTTAGTTATTATTATTCCTTATATTTACATGTATTCCATAATTTGTGATTATCAAAAAGGGAGAGATTTTTGGACCCTCTATGGTATAGTTGTTTTCATAATCACAAATAATGTCAATCTACAGATTCTACTATTTCATACAGCCCAATATTTTTTAATAAGTCAATATGCTATATTTATGAATAAATATGTTTACAAGTGTATTTTTACCTGTATTTTTAGATGTCACTTAATATAGTAATGTTATGAGTAAGACAAACACTTCATAAGTTTCTCAGAGTTCTTGGAACCAATATTATTTTCGACACACTGATGTTCGACACACTGATGGCCGACACACCGATGTTCAACACTCCGATGTTCGACACTCCGATGTTTGACAGAACGATGTTGGACACACCGATGTTGGACACACTGATGTTCGACACACTAATGGTTGACACACCGATGATCGACACACCGATGTTCGACACACCGATGCTCGACACACTGATGGTCGACACACCTATGTTCAACACCCCAATGTTATTCATACCAATGCTCAACACACCGATGATGACACACCGATGATAACAGACCGATGATGATAGACCGATGACAAACCAATGATGATAGACTGATAATGACACACCGATGATGACAGACGGATGATGACACACCGATGATGACAAACTGATGGTGACATACCAATGATGACATACCAATACTTATAAATCACCAATAAGCATAAATAACTGTTTTAAATTTATTAATTCAAATTTATTTGTAATGGTCATATTTAGAAAAATTAATGTTTCTAACATTATTTAATGTTGTCTGTAAGACTATCTGTAGATATTATGAGGTACATGCATGTGGGGAGATCTTTATGCCAATAGTCTTTGAATTATAAAAGTATTACAATCTCAAGCTTAAAATATACACTCTAGGAACCCGCTAGAAATACAAAAAAGGTTGGCTATGCGAATATGCAAGATATTGCAAATAGAAGAGCTCAAAGCTTGAGTATACAAGGAGTTTAATATTACAAGTAGAAATCTGCCAAATATTACTGAACATCCTCACAAAGAAGATCTAAACCTTTTCACACCTGGAAGCTAGATTATAGAGACTATGATACTATATTTTGGAGCCAACTTCCAAAAGAGGGCTTGAATATCATTTTCTCTACATCCATTGATTCCAGAACTTTAATGCACAACACACAGAGATTTCTAAACTCTACTATTCCTTTATAACTCTGCTGTGATCTTGTGTTCACTTTTTGAGTAGTGTGTGTATATTTTTGTGTCACACACACTATCTCCTAAGCATAACTGTAGGATACTAAAATATCCTCATACTCAATCCCTTTTTCACTCTTGTATCCCACATAGAACTGTGTAAGAGATATTGTATGATTTGTTTGTTAGTTTTCCCATGAATAACTATGGTAGAGGTCAAGTGTGACTTGGACATCCCTGTGTGATGTTGTGAGCCCCGATCCAGGGTGTGGATCAAAAGTTTATTAATATAAACTACTTGGTGGCAGGTGATTACTATGTGAAGAGGACTAATTCTCAGATTGAGACTGAACCTCTTGTTTTTATCTGCTATGTAGTTTGTGTAGTGTTTTAATCTGATTTGTGTTTAATTCATTTCACATTAAGATAAACTAAACTTTTATAGTTAGTTTAGAAAGTGTTTGTATCTATTTTGAATCAGTATATTAGTTTCAAAAGTTTGACTAATCTTTATATTGGTAAAGATGAGAACTAATCAATATTTTGAGAAATTAATTGAACATTCAGGATTTTGTAAATTCACTACAAACTGACTTCGATTACATTAATTGGGGGTATTCTTTTAAAGAACCAATTTTAGCAGAAATTTGTATAGATACTCAATTCACCCCCCCTCTTGAGTGATCTACTCTGACCAACAATATTGTTAAATTGTATAGAAATCAAAGACCATTTGATTTTATATGGTGTTAATAATAATTATAAGAAATGGATATGGCATAGTGAAATGACATAAAAGTCAACCTCTAATGTTGATAAAGATATTCATCATTAGATAGGGTATCATATTGAATAATTAATTCCATATGTGGGTGTTTAAACCCATGAAAATATTGAAAATGTTGAACGATTTTATAAATATGATGAGAAACCACTCTTCTCAGGTTTCACTAAATTTACAGTGTTATTATGAGTGCTAATATTAGTTATCCTGAATGCAAGAAATGGGTGGAGTGATAAAAGTTTCCCTAAATTTCTTGAACTTTCTAAAATAGCTACATCAAAAAGGAAACAGGTTTATGGATTCCAATTACACTGCATAGAAAATATTATACCCAATGGTATTGGGGTATAAAATTTTACATGCCTTCCATAATGATTGTTTATGGTATAATAATGATTAAGAATGTTTACTAGAATGTAATAAATTTGTAACATCATGCTATAAGATGGATGAAAAAATCATCTATGATTCATTATAAAGTACAGAAACCAAACCTCCTGTTCAAGGAATTTTTTATATTCCATTAATTTCTCAATTGAAGAATCTATTTTTGAACTCAAGTTATTTAAAGAGGTAAATTTAGGATACAAATGAGTGTATCTTTAATGGAAAATTATTTCACCCTAATGATTCACCATAGTGAAAGAGATTTTATAAAGAATTTATTGATTTTTTATGTGAATCTAGAACAATCAGAATGGGACTATCCACTTATGAAATACATTCATATGAGAGCCTAAGTAGCCAATATAGTTTATGTTCTGTTATGTTGGTAGTTTAAAACTTGTTCCCACGTATATGTATAAAGAAAAAATATTTAATTAAGAGATGAATTATTTGTGGACTAAAAAAATGAAGAAACGATATTAATGTGTATCTGTCACCATTGATTAATGATTTAAAATTTCAATGGAAGGCAGGAGTTACAATTTTTTATGAATACAAGAAATAATATTTTATTTTGCGTGAAATGATAATGTTCACTATCAATGAACTTCCTGTATATATAAACTTTTTTGGATATAGTGTTAAGGGACATAAAGATTTTCAAATTTGAGAAAAAAAGACTTCATATCATCAATTACATAATAGAAGAAAGACAATATACACAAGAAAAAAAATATCTTTACAAATGTGTCATCCTTATCAAATATTAAAAAGGGAATTTAATGGTTTACAAGAGTATAATCTCTCCCATTACCATTTTCAGCTGAATAATATTACGATAAGGTGAAAAATATTAGATCCTTATTTGGAAAGAAAAGAAGTTATAATCATCAAAAAATGTCTCGATAAAATGATCAATATTATTCAATCAACCTTTTAGAAATTTTTAAAGATAAAACATAACATTGATGTTATTCATGTTGGCAAAAAAATATGTGACCATTTGATTGGAAATTTGTTATACATTAAAGGAAATAAAAATGTGGATTTTATGAAATATTGGACTTAATATTCATGGGAATACATTTGGTGTTATCTACCACTAAGAATTAAAATAGAACTTATATACCTCTAGCTTTTAACAAATTAAGCAGGAGTGAAAATATGATTTGTTTTCAATTAAGTACCCAATGGATATTCTTTAAATGTAAATAATTTGGTTTCATTGAAGGATTTGAAATTATTAGGTATGAAATCTCATGACTGTCACATAATGATGCATCAACCACTATTGGTCTCACTTCATGGTATATTGATGATACCTATAAAAACATATATCATCAGGTTATGTTACCTTTTAAAATATATTCATAGAAATTCATTTATCCAAATTTACTAGATATTTTGGAGAATTAATCTTCCCTCATACTTTTTCGACTAGAAATATATTCACCACCTTCTCTTGGATATAATGGTTCGTCAAGTGATTCATTTGATGTGATAGATAAGAATATGTGGGAATGATTGTTTATGTCGGATATATATTTTTGAAATATTTAGGAAAAATTTAAAGGGATTTGTTAAAATTCCTCACCGACCAAAAGAATCTATTGTTCAAAAATATATATCAAAATTGGTGATTCAGTTCTATACTGATTATTTTAATGTAGTGAAGCATAATGGTCTCCCTATATCTCAAAATTTGATAGTTGATAATAAAGTTAGATGGATTCATGGATTAATGTTAAAGTCAATTCTATGTGATGAAGTGATGTAGACACATTTATACATTTTGAATAACAAAAATGAGGTTCGACCATATATATCATCACATATTTCTGGATTGAAGGTACAATATCCAAAAGTAAATGAAAATTGGTTGATTATTGAGCATACAAATAAAATTTTTCATGGTTTAAAGAGAAGGAAAATGTATATTTTTCTATATATGAAATATTAAAATGGTTTGTAGGGGGAACATATATTTATATTATCACATGTTCTAGTTTTGATATTAATGGTCACACATTTTACATAAAATCAGGATGAAAAGAGAACTGTTAAAAATTGAGGGATATTGGTTTTCACTAAAGCACTTCATTTTTTGAATGAAAAAGGTAAAAACACAATTTTTTCATCAACAATATATTTTTGAGTTGTTTTTGATATATGAGAAATGGATTAAACTAAATTTCAAGTAATAATGTTTACGTGTAACTGGTTTGATAGTAACAGTGGTGTGAAACATGATGATTATGGATTTACACTCATTGGTTTGAAAATATGTCGTTGAAAATAAGAACTATTTGTCATGGTGACACATGAAAAGAAGATATTTTATGTTACGAACCCATAAAATTATTAGTGGTACATCATTTTTCAAGGGAAAATAATTCATTAGGGTGATGAAGATGATGATGGTAAAGATTTATGTGAGGTTTTTCATATATTACATGATTTTGTAATGATAATAATGACTATAATTTTGACTCATTCCATGTTGTAAGAATTGATCATATTGAAGGGATATGGGAAAAAGTAAGTCACTATCCTAATTATTAATGCATATTTATATTTTATATCTTTTTTGAAATTTAAACATGTAAAAATTCTATTTTTTAAATCTATATATTTAAATATTTAAATATATTTTTTATTTCTATGATTTTTATGTAAAACTTTTTATTCAATAGTTCCAAAAATACATTTTTTTGACTAAAACCCAATATATATAATTATGTTTTTGTTAAACTTATCCATATAAAAACACTTCGTTTATAACTATGATATTTAAATTTATAAATTTTGACCATTTATATCATTTTTGAATTAATGTTTATATTTATTATTTTAAGATGTATACTTTTTGGTAAAAAATCATGAAATAATTATTTTGTTTAGAATCTTACTCATGAATTGAAATATTTTTTTACTTTTATATTTTTGTTTTCATTGATTTTAGATATTCACAATTCTAATAACATATAGATATATATAATATCATTACATTTTTTTATTTAAATGATAGACACATCGGAAGAGGAAAATTTACTAAGATATATATATATTTTTTATATTATTAAATCTTCAATAAATAAATTATTTAATGAAATTAATATTTTAAATTTTAAAAAATTATTTACAGGACAACAGGTGACCCTCCTATGGTGAATTATTATTCTTCTTTTCTAGAGGACATGTTTCCAAGAGTTATTAGACATGGGATTACATGTTTACTAAGACTTTCACTTCCTAGTTGATATCTAAGGATAAACATTATATTTGATGATAATAATAATTAAACTTAAACAAATGTAATATAGTTTAGGAGTTATATTTACACATAGATACATTGAAAGATTAAAATTTTATATCCTAATTGGAGTTCCATAAAAAAGAAGATGAAAGAGAAACTATGGGAATACTTAATGGTAAAATATCTGAATTGTTTTATATTTATATCATTCTTAATTTATTATATATTTTATATGAATAATATTAAATATATTAAATTTTATAATACATTTGAATTTCAATAAATGAAGGAAATTAATAAAAGGCATCTATCTTTAGCTGTAGTTGTATGCAGATATTTTAGAACAAAATTGATGGCAAATTGTGTTTTGGGAAGTTACAGAATGAAAACCCATGAACCTTTGATGTTGTGACATGGATTAATTTTATTTCCAAATGACATGATGAAACATTTATGTAATGATAATTATTTTATATTATAATTTTTTTTACATTACCAAATTACTTACTTATTTATTTTTACCTAATAGGCCTCCAAGAGACATCAACAAGAGATCTAGTTGCAAAATGTATACCCTCATACCTTATCATGTGGATAGTATTAATTATTAGAGGAGAAAATTATTGAAAAATAGTTTGATGAATTAAGATCTAAATCTAGTAGTGGATTTGATGAGGTTCAGTTTGGTCCTCTATCTCCCCAACATACCACGAAAAATGAAAAAATGTGAGAATGATAAAAAATGAAAAGTTTCATATTAACCACTATAAACAATTAGAAGACATAATTTTAAGAAATTATTTTTATTTTTATGGAATGGTTGTTTTTTAAATTAATAGCACTATTATAGAATTTTGTTATATAATTTTAGGATGAACTCCCAGAAAAAGTGAAATAAAGGACTTTTATCCTTAAGGGTAGGATGGAAATTCTAGAAAGTTCTTTAAGAAATCCAAAATTCATCAGACATGTATAAGGATATGAGGTGAGTATCGGTATTATGAATGTTTTTGGTTGTACAAGCTAGAGATCAATGGATAGATTAATATATTCCTTAAAAGTTTAGGTGGAAGACCTGAAATAGTTGATGTGTGATCAAATTAAATCAGATATGTAGGATATGTTGGAAAAAATGATGAGATAATCACAACATACCTACTCATATCCTTCACCTCCTCATTCAGACCCCACCTTATACTATGATTTGTATATTGAGGATCCTCATGTAAATATTGTAGCATACAAAGTAGTAGACATTTTAGAGTATTTTTACATCACCAACATATATAGTTAGGTTAGGTAAAAATAATTGTACATGAAATTATTGATCCAAATGCTCCAGTGTAATTTCTTATAGAGGAGGTTACCAGATTTGGAGATTGTCTGGGTCATTTTTTACTATGGTCAGATAGTCTTCTTCATCACCAAAAATATGAGGTATATATATTTTTTAAATATTATTTATATTTTATTGAAATTTAATTATAATAATTTCTTATATTTAATTTATACATTAGTATATAAAAGAAACATAATTAGTATAGAAGAAATAAAATTTCCAGGAACCAACACCTTTGGATACTTATAATATTTCTAATGGGCTAGAAATATTATCCCATATTTCTTCTTTCTTGGATACTTTTTTTTGTTTTCAATTATTTCTGATATATGTGGAATAAATTATACATTGAGAATATTCAAAAAATATATCCTGGATATTTTAATTTCTAAACATCTCACGGTGACTGTGTTTCAATTGTTTTCCAAGTAAGTAAATTTAAATTTTAGTTCATATTTTTTAAATAAATTTGACTCAATGTGACTTAATTTACTACTTATTTAATTAGGTATCTCCACATGTTTTTTATTAAAAATTAGAGAAATTTTATTTATGGTTTTATGGATCCAAAAATAAATTTCAACAGTTATGCTATATCTGAATCATGATACTAGAGTGACAGATATATGTAAAATATTAGAAAATATAAAAATTTGGTGTTGGTTATTTACATTCCTCGGTGGGTAAAAAGACTAATATAATTATGAACTAATATTTAATTTCATTAATTGTTTTTATATTATAGTAGTTATTTTATGTTAGACATATTTTTCTCTCATGAATTCATAGTATATTGGGGTTTCTCTATATTTAGCGGAGTTCTTAAATATTTTTAAAATTTTCTAAAAATGTAAGTACTATTTTTTATTAGTTATTTAATCTTAAATATTCTTTTTATACAAGTTTTTTTAGTTGATACATGAAAATACAGGTCATGTGAAAAGTTTAATGATGAACACTTATCGTTAAATAATCCAGATAAAATTAAATATGTGAAAATACTGGTAAATGAATTTTATATTAGATAATATTTTATCTGTCTTATATATATATATATATATGTTTTTTTATTTTCCTGTTAATGTTTCATATCTGTAGTTTCATCATCAAAAAGGAATTGTGGAATATGATTATTATGTTTTACGATTTATGTTAGAGATCATCACCACTAGGAATATGAATGAATTTAATATGGTTAGTTGTATTTTGAATTATAGTTTTTATATCAAAATATTATATTTTTTAATCTTATAACATTCATTGTCATTGTAGGTTTTCAGTGATGTTACAACATATATAGATGAATACCTTACACAGTTCTAATTTTAAAAAAAAAATATTTTTTAGGTATGGTTAGATTATATATTGAGTATCATGTATGTATCTTTTAATTAAAGTTTACAAAATGTGCATTTTGAAAATATAATTCATGGTTTATGTTGTTTTTTACTATTTTTGTACTTGAAAACTTTCCATTTATTTTTGGGGTATGTATTTATTTCATTTTTTAAAATTAGAAATATCCACATCATTTTATAATAAAACTGACATGGAATTTGAAATAGAGTAGCTTTCGATGTCAGTTTTTACCTAAAACCGACATCTAAAGGGGATTTCCATGGAAGTTTTTAATATAACTAAGAAGGAAAGATACCATATTTTTTTGTTAGATTATTTCACATATGTTTTATGGTAAAACTGAAGTGTAAAGATAGAAAATTATTTTTATGGATTTCCATGTCAGTTATATAGTAAAAAAATGTTGAAATTTCACTAAATTATCTTTTTATATGAAGTTTTAGAATCTATTTACAATGAAACTGACATTAAAAATATTATTTTTAATATCACATATATGAAAATTGGTTAAAAACCAATGTTCAAAATTTTAAAAAATGACTTTAATTTTTTTCCACTAGTGAAAATCATATAATGTAAATATTATCTAGATTGATTAAAAACTAATATGAAATAGGTGTGAGATGAATATCTCCTTTAGGTAGATTGGGTGGCATGGGTCTTAGGGAAATTTCAAAGAAACCAATCCAATTACCATAGTTTCACAAGCACAAAAAACCCTCTGATCTCTATAATAACTATATTGTCAGTATTATACATCTCTCTATAAAGGTGGTATAAACATGTTGTACCCCATATAAGTGTCTTTACTTATCAAAAATATACTAAAAAAGGGAGATGTGATAGATGAAATCACCCTTAGAATGGTTAGTGAAAACACTATCATTGATAATTCATAATATATATTCCTAATCGAAATAGTAAACTCAGTAGTCATCGACATCATGTTCCATGTTCAAAAAATGCTTAGATATCCAACTCAACCCCATTTGACCCCCGTGGACATGGTAGTGTGTTACAATGTATCCAATGTAAAAATATCATATACTAAGGGTTTCTAAGGTTGGAATGAATTAAAAGTAACTATAGGGCCATCTATGTAGAGGATGAAATATTAAGCCATGTCATGTAGGGTGGTGATACACTCTCCCTATGGGAAGTGAAAAGTATGTGTTTTTTCCTCTATAATATGGTAAATTATTTCACCAAGTTCAAATCAATGGGAATATAATTTTTATATTACAACCAATAAAATACAAGCATATGAAAATATGGGAAACTTCCAAAAATTTATCTAGTGATGGTGATAATGATGATCCTAATGAATAATTAAGACACAATCATTAAAACAGACCTAAACTTGCACTCTTGAATCTGATGCTAAAAACATAATATTTACATTTCTTTCTTTGATATTGATAAACATGACCCAATTTTATCTATAAAAAATATACAACATAAAATGGAAGCGTTGGATCACTTACATACCCTAGGACCTTTTGGGTTTATAGTTTTATAGAATTTGGACAAACTCTTATATAACAATACCCTTGTCTTTAAGAGATCAATTTCCCAATATACCTAGCTTTTATTATTATAAATTATTTCTCCATCATTACCCATATGAAACCATTATAGACACATCTTACTTAACATTTTTCTTTATAATCTGGTGAAAATAAACATATAAAGGGTGAAATGAAATTCCAAATAAGGGTAAACATAAGCATTAAAAATTTGATATCTTTGGTGAGAATAAGATGATCATAAGTTTATGAGAAAATATTCAAGGTGAATGATAAAAATATAATAGAAGTCATAGATTTAAATACCGGTATTGTTAAATATGTGATATGGAATAAATCTTTAACAATGTAAACGGTCATAAGAATCAATAATCATGTTTCATGTGAAGTCAAACATGGTCAAAAGAAACATTAAAACCCACAAAAACCACAGAGAATATGTGATGGTATTGTGGAATATTATCTTTATCACTAATGCTTACTCTTTTTAAAAATAACTAAATTCTAGTTAAATTTAAAAGAGAAACCCCCTGGTTAACTCCCTCTTTCTTTCCTTTAAAGACAATGAACATTACCAAATGCATTGGAGAGCTATATCAGGCTCACCTATCATATAAACTATATCAGGATAACCTGTAATCATGAGATATATCAGGATTACTCATCACCATCAATAATTTCCAATTACTATACATGAATATAACACATGTAAGCTTTCATTTCCATCATTAATATTTTAAAAACCTGTTTTCCATTGTAGCATGATTTACCCATGGAAAAGAAACTTGTTTCATGTTAATCCATTTAAAATAATCATCATAATCCATATAGAGAAATAATAAAGAAAGAATCATAAGATCATATTCCTAGAAAAGTAAAGTAATCATTAAAAATGTTGAAATTGATGAAAAAACCTTTAAAAGAACATTTAAAACAATTATTTGAAAATTGATGAAAATACACTTTTTGTATACATTTAAAAACTAAAAATTCCCAATTTTTTAAGAAAATTATTTTATTTAAAAATAACTATTGAATATTATAAGAGAATATTAAATTTAAATAATAGTTATGATGGTAGGAAAAGTTATCCAGGATATATATGTTAAAAGAATATTATGTTCCCACTATTATAAAGAAAGTCAATATGAACCATATGGGAATTGTTTATAATATTTATTTTACCATTTTCTAAAAATTCATATGTATTTAGAAATGATTTGTTAAACAATATTTTTAGTATAGTAAAAATATTCTTGAAAACATTTTTATAAATATGGATATGGAAGAAAAAATATTCCCAGCGAATAGAGGAAATAAGGTCAATTTTTTATAAAAACATTACTTTGATATTCTTGAGTAACATAGGGATGAATATTAAAGAAAATCATGTACAATTTAAAAATATCTAGAGGATATAAATATATATGTAGTTTAAGAAATTAATATCTTACAGTTTCCCCTAAAGGATCCTTGAATATAAAAAATCTCTGAAGAAATTATATTATAAAATAAATCTTCTACCGCTTTGGTAACTTTCAAATAAAAAGTAATTGAAATATATAATTTGATATCTATATATGAATCCTATTAATTACATGAATAAATATGTAAAAATTAATTCACATGGTAGTACTTACACCATACAAAGAAATAATGGTGCACAACTTGAAACATGTCTCAAAAAAATGAGTTTGAGATAAAAAATACTTACAAAGATCATATCATTGAAGTTAAAATTAATAAGTTATTTGATTATGAGCATCAATTTTAAAACAAAAAAAGAAATTTAAAATAAAAAATAATAAAATTAAGGTTAATTTCACACTTAATCTTGTCATAACATTTTCAATGGAGTAAAATTATAATCTAATGAATAGACATTGAGTTAAGAAAACCTTACCTCGAGCCCATACATACTATGAATATACTTTAACACTTGTATAATAAACTTGTATAAATTATTTAATGTTTTAATAACGTTTTATAGGTTTATTATTTTATCATTAAACCAGTTATTTCATTTATTTCAATTTAATATTTAATTTCTTAATCAACTAAGTATTGAGATTTTTAAGGATATTCAGTTTATAATTGTAGAATCACTTTGGTAGGTTGACCACGGTCAATGGGGACATTAGTAAATTATATCTAGAATAATAATATAGGAATAATTATATTTTTTATTAATTTAATAAAATTTTAGAATCATCTATGAAATGCATATGTGAAAATCAATCCACATCACTTTGTGGAGGGGGTACTCCACAAGTACACATGAACAATGTTATTATTTTTTAATAGTTAGAAGGGTAATAAGGTAAGTAATATATTATATTTAAATAATAATAATTATTTCATTAATATCACATATATTTATTTAATATTTCATAATAACAGTCCTTGTGAGGTGGTGATAAAAAATGAAACACATCACTTCGTAAAGGTGGTAGTCCACACGTATGAACGAACAATGATTTTGTTCCCTATAAAATAAAAAATAGATTAATAATGTCATGATATTAACATAATAAAATCTCATTATATGGGATACAATGATTTTTTTATATTTAAATGGTTAGGAAAGAATTTAATGTGGTAGAAGAAGTAATATAAAAATGATTTGTTAATATGATTACCTCCTCTTTAAAGAAAATATTTTGGATCTCTCTTTAATGATCATAGGGATGGTGTTTTATGATTAAAAACTACTATAAAATGATTACAAGGAATTTAATAAGATTTTTTGACATGGTTTGGTTGATCTAAGTGGCTTAATATGTATTAGGAAGAGTGTAGAGATTGTTCCCCCTTATAAGTTAGGGGAGGGGCACTGTTGGAATGACTTAAAATATAACATAAATGTAAATAAATTTTCAGGTTCACATGGATAAAAATTGACATATTTAAAATATAGGAGAGATATAATTCTAAATACTCTCATCCAATAATATTTAGAGAAATTTAGGTGATGTTTTAACACTTATATATTTTTTAACACCCTGTTAACTCTTTTAACAATTACCATGATAATATTGTTTTTTACTATTTAAGGGTTAATAAAATTATTATAAAAGGAAATATGAACTATAAATGGAAATTGGATAATAATATATACCATATATCTATAAATTATCCAAATATATTTTTTTATGAATTTTAAATCATTTAATAAAATATTATTTTACGTAAAATACATTATATTTATCTAAAAAATACATGTAACACCATAAATATCCTGAAAAACACTACTTTAAATGTTTGTAAAATCATTTACTTTATTTTTCTACTACTTACACATGAACTGTGACAACGTTGCATAAGAATTTAATGAAATTATTTAATAAATAAAAATTATAAATAAATTATCATCATAAAAAATTTATTCATATTAAAAATAAAAATTTAGAACCATTCATTACATGTTTTATCCTTATAAATACATATTAGAGTTAATAAAATTAAACAAGTGACATTTCTAGAGTTATTATTTACATAAAATAATAAAAATGTCTTTCTCAAAAAAAATGACACAAAATTATATGTTTTTAGAATATTTTATGGGTATAGTCTAATTTTACTCATCAAATAGGTTAAATTCAAGTTTTATGGTGATTTTAATGCATTTTTATTAGTTTTAAACCTAGTTAATCCAATTTACTCTTTAATGTGGTGATAAATATTTACCATGATTACTATTCATCATGACCAAAATAAAGTTGAACTATTTAAAAAATTTGGAAATGTTGATTCCAAATTTGGAATCAATTTTATCAAATTCAATTCATATAAGCTGCTGAAATTACTTTTAAAATGAACCTACAAAAAGTGATGAAAATGGTTTTCTAAAAAAATGAATTTTTAAGTATTAAATTATTTTATATTTAAATTAAGAAATTTTTTGATTAAGATGATATTAATTGGATTTTTTAATCAATATGAAAATAATGAAATTTTAAAACTAATTCAAAACAAAACGAGACTTTGTAAATACTAGAAAAGAAATATGAGTTTTCTATAAACTCAATATTTTTCACTATTCAATAAAAAATAAATATTTTTATTAAATTCTGAAAATTTAATGTTAATATAATTTTGATATGATTATTTTCCATATTAGATTATTTTTATCAAATAAAATTTCTATAAATGGTAAAAATTAATTATAATATTATTTCATTAGAAGTAATAAAAATAATTTTTAAAGAAAGAATATTTTTGATGTATAAAACGACTTTATTCTCATCCCTTTTATAATATCCATAAATAAATGAATCTTAGTTCATTAAAATAAATAGATAATATACTTATTTAATTAGAATAATATATCAACCGTGATTAATTCAATCTATTAAGATAAAAATACATTGCGCACATAAGAAGAGTTTTATAAGAAATATCCCTTCTAACTTCAAAATATTTTTATGTTCATTTTAAACCATTTTATTTTAAATATACCTAAAAACCATATATATAATTACTATATATATATAGTGTTTATGTTTCTAATGACCATATATATAATGTTCATATTACCTTCCTATATATAGCTTTTCTTATTTTACTAAAATGTATACATTTAATTCTCTCTGATCATGTCTATTGTATTCCAAATTCTTTACGTTGTTTCAATAGTTGTATTTGGGGTCACAATATTCATGGGGAACCATGAGGAAACAAATTTTATGTTTTTGGTATATATATATGTGTGTGTGATTTTACTGTAATTATACTTTTTGTAATTCCCCAACCAGAACCTCCATCAGTGGGGATAATATACCCTCAAATAATCATAGCCATAAAAAATAAAAATAACACTATAATAGTAAGAATATAAAGAAGAATACTAAATATAAAATGAAACTACACATGACACACATTTCATACAAATAAATAAAACAATCTCCTGGTGTGTGAAACCAAACTAGAGTATAAAGTGAAAGTAGATAAATAAATAAAACTCTATAGAAATCCTCTAGAGTCGATCCCAATACCACCAATATCTCCATAATCCATAACTCAACAATTTTTCAAAAGCCCCTTTCCATTACTTGGATCCCTATACATAATTTATACACATGAATCAAGATTCTTGTGTAAGGTGTGAGTAATAAAATCCAGTACGATACCGGAAATTCATCCTTAATTAATGTGAACAAGTATAATAGGTGTATTCCATGGTAACAATAAATGCCCAATAGATCATAAAAAATCATACCCCAAGTGTCCATGTCATAACCAGGCCACCATAAGACGCAGCCGTACCAGCTTCAGCTCTATACCATAAGTATAATTAGAATATTTTGAAACTAATCAAGAACTAGCCATAAGATCTATGACCATGTTACTCGGTATCCTCAAGTCCATGAGTAATCATACTACTTGGAACCCTCTAGGATTTGGGTGTACATTATACTTATAATCCACTAGGCATCAAGTAAACATGCTACTCGACATCTTCTAGGCATCAAGTATACATGGTACCCTTCATCCTCTAGGGAAGAAGTAAACTTTCTATTCGACATCCATTAGGCATCCCTACCCTGCATTCACGCCCATTAATTATCACTACATTTTTTTTGTGTTGCCCCCTCTAAGAAATAATCATATTAAAATGATCTACCTATATTGATAACCAAATAAAAACCCACTAAAGACGTGGTAATTATTAATAACATGGTAGATCATACATAAGAAAATCATAACATGACATCATATGAATCAATAGAAAGATAGAATAACATCTGATTAACATCTAACATGGAAACAAGCTACATATGCATATCATGGCATGAATCCTAATAAATGGGTTTTAGAGGACACAGACACACAACCATATTAAATCACAATCAAACATAGAAAGACAAGCTATTTCAAAAAAGCATCACATCAAAGAAACACAAGTATATAAGAGCCCAAAAATTTAAGGAATTTCTTACCTAAATTTAGTTGATGAAGTACTCTAACGTTTTTCAAAGGATTGAAACCCAAAACACAACGCACACCCATGGAGAACTAGATCACACATTAAGGATTCCTATCTTAAGTAGTAGTTCATCAAGAAATAGGTTTATAAAGGAAACTTGAGAATATTCCAAGTCAATTAGGGTGGTTCTAGAAACACATACCTCATAAATTTCATAAATGAAACTAGTTCTAAGATACATCAAAGAAGATGGCATCAATTCACCAGATCCTTTTTTGATTTAAGAATTAATTGTGAATTCCTCATAGAATCAAGAAGAGAACCTCATATCTATCCAAAAAAATATTTATCCTCTAGCAATCCAGTAATAGAAAATAGAACCAAGATGAGATTCAGTAAGAATAAGATCTCAATATGATTGACTTATGGAAACATACCCAGAAATGTCCACCATTTAGGAGTAATCAAGGTCTTTTCAAAGTGATATCGTTGTAATGTATAATCTACCCCCAATATACCAAATGGAAATCAAAAAATTATAGTTCTAACATCAATTTAATGTTAAGAAGAGTTCTATGAAGATGATTCAAAAATAGAGACCCATAAAACATATGTAATTAATGGTAAATCTCGATAAGATCAAGAGACATCATCCAAACATAAGATTCACCAATGATGTATGAAGGAGGGAATAATTCATCATTGGTTCATCATATAAACCATAGATCCATGCACATATCTTATGTAAGGAGATTAATTTAGCATAAATATATATAAAACTCAATGTTCTATCATCTTCCGATCAATCCAATATTGAAGAACCAATGGGAGATGATTTAGAGAGCTCTAAAGTCAATAGGGGATGTTTAAAATTAGAAATAGGGGATTTAAAGTAAGACTTTTTTATTAAAAATGGTTTAAACTAATTAGAATAAAAATAAATGTGGTGAATTTAATGCATCGTCGACCTTGGAGCACAGAAAATCCGATAGTAGCACTGACTAACCTATGTTACTTCCAGAACTACCTAGGTTTTTCAAAAACCACCAGATGTCTTGTGGGGTATAAATTTTTATATAGAATTGTAGAAAATTAACCGAACAACCCATGGATTCCATTGGCTATCCGGTGGTAGCCTTAAAACCACAAGAATGCCAAGCCTCATCTCTTCAATCTAAATTCTGATTCTAGGAACCTTTATTCATAAAAACCAACATTTAAAAAACTATATTAGTGATAAAACAAAACATAACTGGAGAACTATATACACTCAAAACATATCATGCATATAAATTAAGAGAGGATGGTACAATTGTACTCCTCTAATGAATTATCATCCCCATAAAGTATCTTAAAGGGTTTTTTTTCTCAAAAAACTCAGTCCATTGATACTGAAAATATGCCTATATCTCTTAATTATACTATGAGATATATCCATGAAAATATAGAATATGGACAATTGGTACTATCTTCCCTCAAATGAACTTCTTTCCCTCCCCTAAAATATGCACTAGGTGCTCAAAAAATGATGTGTTGAGGTCCATCTTAACATCCTCATGGTTGGTGACAAGCATGTAGTCGGGCATGTTCCTCCAGAGATAAGACACAAAAAACACATCATGTATACCTTAATAGTGAGAGGGTATATCCAAATGGTATTCCACTCTTCCTTTATTCTCAATGACCTTGAAGGTTCCAACATAGCGTGACTTTAACTTCCCTTGTTTCTTCAAATGTTAGTGGCCTAACCAATGAGTCACTCAAAAAAATAGTCACATATAGAAAAATAAAAAGGTATCCTCCCATAGTTTACATAATAATCCTACATAATTTGATTTGTGTTCAACCTCTTCTAAATCAGCTGCACTCTCCCAGAGGTCTCATGTAACATAATGGGGCCCACAACTACTACCACACTAGCCTCGTGCTAATAATGTGGTGAGCGACACAGACTACCATAAAGATCCTGATAAGGTTTCATCTGAGTCAAATCATAACAATTTTTTTTATATACACACTTAACCAAGGATAGGTGATCATCCCACAATCCACAAAGATTTAATACGTAGGATCAGAGTATATCCTCCAATATCTGAATCGTCTGTTCTGATTGTACTTCTTTCTAGGGATGGTACACTGTGCTCATTCTCTGATGTGTCCCTAAGGCCTTTTGCATAGCCTTCCAAAACTCTTATGTAAAATGTACATCTATATCAGATAAAATTCTTGAGGTAAATCCATTAAATTATACTATCACATAGACATAAATCTTTCCCATCTCATTTACTAACTGAGTCTCACAGACCGGTAAGAAATGTAAATTTTTTATAGATGATCAAAAATCACCCAAAAATTGTAACAACTCCTTGGGGTCCTAGTTAAAGCCTTTGATTAATCCATCTTGAGTTCCTCTCATTTTCACATAGGCATAATAAGTTGTAAAAGAAAACCACTAGGACACTGGTGTTCTACCTTTAACTTATATAAAGTAAGGCATTTAGTAAAAAACATAGAAATTTCCCTATTTATCCTTGGACACTAGAATTAACATATAGATATATGGTACATCTTTTTTAAATCTAGTATTTAATTACCACTTATATTTATGATAGTATATCATCATTTATTCTTTTATGGAAGTAGGTAATACAACTCTCTCATGCTCTGGGATCACATCATTGCCATCCAATGACCACCAAAGTGTCAGGTTAAAACCTCTTAGCAAGTATCACATCACATAAAAATCTAGTTCATATTCCTAAATTGCCTTCTCTTGGAATACCAAATAATACGTGACAAAAAATGGGGCACAAAACATTAACCCCTTTCCCTTGAAAGCATCCATCCTCCAGCTAGACAACAATCTCATCAGGTGCCACTGTTCCTCTGAATGTTATTCACCAGGATTCTGATCTACTAGAATATTATGGATAAGAGTATCTTTAATGACATTACATTTATCCAGTGCATAGACCATATAAATATAGAACATCTATAGATACTATACCCAACACATTTTACTTAATTTTAAGTCTTATTTTGCGAAGATATAATGAATATCATATGGTTTTTGTAGATAAAAACCACTTAATAAAGAGATAGTGTCACCAACACTTTTAATCATAGTCCAAAAATTACAGATTCATGTCATGGGTAGGATTATTATACTCATGGGGTTATAGCTAATGTGACCCATAAGGTACTACCCACTCACTCTACATCAATGATGCTCCAAAAATAAATCTCGATGAATTGAAATATATGACATATCCAATCCCTAGATTGGAATGAATCAATACTAGATCTATAGTCAAACTCCTCTTCAGATCAGGAAAATACTCCACACATGGGCCTAAAAATTGAAAATTCACAACTTTCTTCATCAATGCTTTTATTTGTACTAATAAATTGGTGAAATACTGGATAAAACACTGATAATATCCCAATAAACCTAGAGAGCTCCTAGTTTCAAATGCATTATATAGATGTGTCTAGGACATCACTACTTCTAATTTCTTTGGGTGTACTAATATACTAGTCTTCAAAAACTGCATGCCTTAAAATTTTGACTTCCTAAATCCAAAAATTGACACTTCAATAGCATTTCATAAAGTCGATGTGCTTGAAGCATAATCAGTATTTTCTCAAGATTTTCAGTATGCTGTTTTATGGATAGTGAGTAAATGAGGACCTCATCAAGAAACACCATGATAAATCAATAACGGTATAGGAGAATGATCTTTTATATGAGTTACATGAATATAATCAGCACATTATTCAGTCCAAATGGCATGACCAAGTACTTTTATAGCCCATACCTACTTCTAAACCCTATCTTCAGGATTTCTGAATGTCTAACCTATAATTTGTGGTAGTCTAATTGGAGGTCAATTTTGGAGAGACACCAAGTTACCTATAAATGATCAAACTGATTATTGATACTAGGAAAAAGATATCTATCCTTCATGGTCACCTAAATTATATTTTGGTAATTTATACAAAGTCAAAGAATACCATCCACCTTCTTAGAGAACAAAAATGGTTCACCCCACGGTGAAGTACTCATCTTAATAGATCCCTTATGTTATAATTCCTTGATTTATAACTTGAGATCCTTAAACTTAGCCAAAAACATATGATTATGGGGTATCAAAATGGGTTTCAAACCTAGAATGAGTTATATCTCAAACCCATCTTCTATATCAGGGATAATTCCTGAAAAGTCATATGTAAAGGTTTCCTGATAGAGATCCAAAACCGGAGGAAAATATGAGGGGGATACAAATGATCCTAATGAGATCTACAAGAATACATTTAGAAACACAATCATCCTAATATAGATTATGTCTAGACCTACTCTACCTTCTCCCAAATCCCACTCATTAATCCTAATGAACTTCTCTACCTTGGGTGATGTAAATGATACCCCTCTATGATATCAGTTAACGTGGGATGAAAATCTAGTCATTCAGTTCATGCCAAGAATCACATTAAATCCATTCATCTCTAGAATCATGAAATTACATACATTTCCATTACTCTAAAAGACCATAGGATACTCTAGGAATCTCACAAAAATGGTCTACTTTCGATTCCAATAGCGTATCATGGGAAAGTAACTCATAGGATAAATTGATCAGTAAATCAAATTCCACAATAACTTGTGCATATATAATGGAATGAGAAGAAATGGTATAAAAAGTAGTAAATAGTGTAGAAGTGATCAATATGATACCTCAAACTGTAGATAGTCTCTCACAACCATCTGATAGAGTTTTATCCACTACATATACATGACATATCTTAGCTCTATGACATTATCCCTGAGGTATTTGACTCACTTGAGTTGTCATAAATTGAGCCTATAACCTAGGACACTGGCAAGATCCCTAGTTCCCCAAACTCATCTGTTAGGATCTCCTATAAAAACCTAACCTCCTACATTTGGAGAAAAATTACTAGTGATTTTCCATCTTACCAAACTTCTGACACTTTCTTTGAGGTGTTGTGGAGACCCTATGGTAATGTCTAAAATTACCACAATTAAATCACTATTGAAATCCTATTTAGGGAAATAAAGATGCTATACCATACTCCACCTATATACCACTAACCATATACATTTATATAATCATACTCATCTTACTAATGTAAAACAAACTCATCACAGTTGTAGGATGTCCACACACTTGAGAACTAAATAGTGTAAAAAGACCAACTACTCAGTCCTCCTCTAGGACCTTCTCAATTGTCAACACTATTAATACAATCTCAAGGTAAGTTATTAGGATGAAAATCCTAAATTTGATCCTGATGTCGATTTGAAGACTGTTCTGAAAGTTACTAGATTTTTGTGTATCATTTTTATCCAAGAGAGGAGAAAAATAGAGTTTCTTGGTGAATCAAGAAACGTATTCAGATACCACCATGGACCCATTCTACAACTACATTAACTCAAAAACTTGGTTTGAGTTTAGTGTATCGAGAAATAATTTCCCAAGAAATAGGTTCTTAAAGGCTACCCAGGTGAGACCCTTACATATGCTAGCTTGTCCCATCATACCCCACCACCACCTGGCGGGTGCTTGCAGCATGAACACTTCCAACTTCACCTTCCTTTCCTTAGGTATCTCAATGAGTTCAAAGACACTATCAATGATATATATATATATTCTTATACATTCTATGGCCCCATAATTCCTTGAAATTCAAATGGCTGTTGAAGGTTGAAGTCTGTATCATAGTCGACTATAGACCTCAGTGCCCCTCCACCTTCGGAGGGAGTAAGAGGTAGGACTCCTGTCTTGGGAGGGACCACTAGCCGCATCACTAGATCAGGTGAAAGATAATACTATAATGAACCCTTATACATATGAGGTAGTGGAATAGGGTCATCCTCCCTAGTGGGATAATCTTGGACCATGTCAAATGGTAGTCCCATCTGTCTCCTTTGAGGAAAAATCTTCTAAAATGAAAAGAAAACATTTATAAAAAACCAAATTTATTGGAACATATCCTAATATGTACATGGGATCACACAAGGTTATCCTAGGAGTATACCAATAACCCAAGGTATATGCCTCCAAGAACTAACCAAGGTTACCTATCCCGACATTTTAGTCATAGGCATATATATATATATATATATCATAAAAACATACTGAGGCTGAAATAATTAATTCCAATAGATATATCACAATATCATGGAAAATATATATATTACTAAATCGATCAATACATTTCTATATTGAGAAGATTGCAACAATCAAGGCATTAGATTTAAAAACTAGTATTTAACTCAGAATAGGTATATATATGGTGTGTGATATGACATGACTAATCAGGATGCATGAACACACCCAAATTCGACAAAATATTAACAATAATTCTATCAAAGGTAACTTCGAGGTCCATTACACATGAGATGGATCAAAACATGGAAACTACCCTACCCGAGTCCTACATATCTTATCTCCTTTCTATCATGTTCTATGTTAGTCAAAATAAAAGAAGAAAACTTTTCCTTGATACCATTCTATAATGTTGAAACCCAAATCACTATCATTGGGGAGACTATAACCTCATGTAATTATATCCAAGCACAATAATAATAATAACAATATAACAATCAGAATATCGAGTGGAAGAATAAATATCAAATATAAAAACGAATGGATTATATTTCATACAAATAAATAAAATGGGATTCCCGTGTGGAAATAAAAACTAGTATATAAATTTTAAGTAGATAAATAAATAAAACTCTATAGAAAATCCCTTAATGTTAGTCTTGGTCCCACCACCTGCTCCATGCTCCACAAATCAGCTCTCTTCCCAGGCCCCTTTCCCCAACATGGATCCCTATACATGAGGTATGTATGCGCATAGAAAGGTCCATGCCGGGTGTGAGTAATAAAACCCATCAGAACACCACCAATTCATCATTAAAAAATATTTACAAGTATAATATGTGTATAAAATGATAACAATAATTGTGCAAGAAATCATAAAAAATCATTCATTGATCATTCGTATTCTAACAAAGACACCACTAGCTCTGATCATACCTTCTTTGGATCCATGCTGTAAAAATAATTAGATGATTTCAGAAGTGATCAAGAACTAGAAAAAAGGATAGTAAACCCATTACTTAGTATCCTCAAGTCATCATGTGAACATGCTATTTAGAATTTTCTAGGCATTGGGTGTACATGCTACCCAGAATTCACTTGGAATCAAGTAATAGTTCTACTAAGCATCCTCTAGGCATCGAGTGTACATGGTACCCAACATACCCAAGGAATGATGTCAATATGCTACACGATATCCACTAGGAATCACTACCCGATGTTTGGACCCTCGCTGTTAGTCCAAAACATCTTGCACATGGGGAGGTCCACTTGAGTTATTGTTGCTCTCCAGATCGAACCTTGTGGTTTAGTTTGGGGTATTAAACTTTAATTCATGTTATTTCTTATTACAACCTCATAATTCATTAATGTATATTTTTAATTGTAATATTTTATTTAAATAAAATTATAAATGTTCATTTTAGTTTGATGTTACGTGTCTCACAAACTATCAGAGGAAATATTCATTTAAAGGGGAAATGAATATTGAAATATCGAGGTGTTAAATTTCCCCCTTTTTTAATAAATTTCTTCCTAAAAAATTTATCTTGAGAACAGTAATCCGGGTTTTAATATTTGAAAATATATTTTTTGAAAACCCACATTATAAAAAGGGGTAAAAAACTTCCTTTTGAAAAGAGGGAGAAGGAAAAATGAAGGTCATATAGAATAACACATAACATGGTTTCAAAATATGAGAACATTAGTGGGAAGTGTAAATGATTATCCCTTAAAAAAGATATTTTAATTACATTTTAATGGTATTAAATGTTCATTTTTGATCTTATGGGCCAGAGTTAGCGGATTTTAACTTTGAACATCCATTCTCATAATTTGCGCACTTCATGCCTAATGTAGAGAAATTTAGGCCCACTAATTCATCTAATATTAAGGAATGTAATTATCCATATTTTAATTTAATATTTTAGGAAAATGATCTAAAATTTAATATGAACATTTTTCATTTAGGGATTAATGGTGGATTCATAAAGGATGATGGGAATATTTTGCAAGGAAAGGAAACAATTTAGGAGAAGATAGATTGGACACTATCCCACTGATGAATATGTGGGGCCCAAAATACAGGCCCAATGAAGCCCACATTTTGTGGGATGCTAGAATACACATAGAGTAAAAAATACTTCTTCAGTATCCAGTTCTAATTTGTCCTCCATTGTGGTTATTAAGGCAGACCAAATAGAATATCAAAATCTGAGCCAGAATATACGGCCCAGAATGTTATCCCACTAAATCATCCATAACTTTCTATTAAAAATTTAAAATGGTCCCAAATGTTACAGACATCTATAAGACAACCTAGTACACAAAATACTCTTCTATGGACCACCGAGATTCTGTGATATTCTTTCCCATATAGGGTGATATTTCCAAGAAAGACAAGGAGGATAAAAATTCAATGAGAGAATCAATTTCTATACTACTTTCCACCACCCTAAGGCCTCAATTATCTAATAATTGGGCATACATTGATTTAGGATCGGCCTAATGCTTCCCAATTTCCTATTTAAGGTATTGGTGGTGAGGGGTAAGGCATATCTTGTTTTTTATGTAATGTTATTATTCCAAAATTCCATTGTAATTTTTTCAATTTCCAAGTAAGTTTCTTTTTTGTATTTCTATGTTCTTAATCAACATATTTCTATTCTATTCTTCCCATTTATTTCATTAAAACTATATAATCACAAATCATAGTGTTATCTCTATGTTGTGGTGAATTATTTCACACATATGTGTGAATTTCATTCATATACACGGAGGAGTGCTCATTATTTCCTCAGTTTTAATTTCTTCAATCCAATTCTTTTAAGCCATCTTCCACTCACCACTGAGAGTATACCATAAGTAGAGGGATAACACTTTAATGGTTTGATTGTAGGAAGATGAAAAGGATATATTTAATTTTATTTTATAAATTAATTATTTTTAATTGGATAACTAATTTAAGACTTCCATTTTTTAGTTATTTCCACTCTTCATCCACACTGTGTTTGAGGAAGCTAAATCCAAGTAATAAAATGACCATATACCTTAGAGAGATCCTGAATTTGGTTCTCTAAGTTTTTAGGGGATTATTAATTGAGTTTATTGATAATATAAATAGAAAATGTTAAAGTTATTGTTTTTTTGAAGAGTGGATTCGTCAAGAATTAATAAAACCAAAATTTTCTAAAGAAGTAAAATTCATTCAATCCACCCCGAGCATAATCCAAAGATCAACCCATTTCATTGAATTGAATTCACTTAGGTTTCTTAGAGTTTATTAAAACCATATAATATCAAAAACCATTTTGGCTACTTCATAGACAAAAATACATCTCATAAGTTTTGTATCTTAGGTATCTTCTTAGGTCTCGGTGGATTTGACAACCCAAGCTGGACTACAAGGACCGTTCTACCTTCATCTCTTGGGTAAATTTGAGCATGAATCTAATTTCGGTGTTGTTTCCAAGGAATAAGTAAGTAACTTAGACCAAAAACTTCCATACTCACCCCAATTATTCTATTCTCAACTTAGATATCTTATCTTGTCCCTTTCTCGTTTTTTTCCTTTTGGCGCATGTCCGCCTACACCTGTGATAATTCAACCAGACTATTTAGGGTGGAAAGTCCTAGGATAGGGGAGTCAAGTGAACCTAGGGGATTGTTTCCATTAGATCATAATCTCCTTGATACTCCATAATCAAAAATTGAATCAATTCTAATGGTTGGTATTCTAAAAAATCAAATTTTAAATCCTGGGGGAAATCAAATGGGAAACCAAAATCAAGAAGCTCCAAACCTAGGGAATGTAGCCGATCAAACCAAGAATTCCTAAATCACTCCAGCTTAGACCAATGAACCCTCATGCATTAGAAACAATTCCTTAGGAGACACCAATTACATATTTAAACCCCATTTCCTAAACCACCTTCCAACCTTTCACATGATGGAGTCTGAGATGCCCTACCTTCATGTTAAGGAGTTCATTGACATTGTAGAAAACATGTGTCCCCCACATCATCTAGAATCAGATAATATGAGGCTATTTCCTTTTTCATTGAAGGATTGAGCTAAAAATTGTCTAAAAAACTTGATACATTCATCAATCCACTCATGGGAACAATTGAAAAGAGAATTCTACAAAAAATACTTCTCTAATCACAAAACAATTGCACTTAAAAATTGCAATCAAAACTTTTTTGAAAAAGAGGGAGAGTCATTCTATGAAACATGGGAGAGTTTCAAATACACCCTAAACATGGTTCCACATCATGGTTTTTCTATACCTGAACAATTGAGAATTTTTTATGAAGGGTTGGGCCCGGGGAACAAAATATTCATTGACATGACATGAAATGGATCCTTTAAAAACAAATCCCCAAATAATGCCAATGAGTATCTGGAAAGCCTTGCTGAACAAAACCAAACATGGGGAACATCACCTTATTCTAAAAATCCACCAAGAACTACTGGATTTAAGAAACTTATAGAAGAGGAAAGCCTTAGGGCTAAACTCGTAGCACTCTCTAGGAAGGTTGAAGAGATAGACCTTAGGAAAGTCCATGAAATCCAAACTGTAGACCCTATTTGCATAATTTGTGACAAACAAGACCATAAGACAGAAAACTGCCCAACCATTCCATCCATCAAGGATGTTATTTTAGGAGGACCCTGAGTAGAAGTAAATTCTTTGAACTTTCAAAATCTGCAACACCAAAACACATTCAACCCAAGGTATAATGACCACTCAGGCATCTGCTAGAAAGATAACTGAAAACCGATCCAAGCACAAGGACAGAATCTTTACCCCCATAAGAACTACCAAAACCTTAACCAATTACAAACCAAACCCATCCAATACCAACAGCCACCAGTCCATTTTCAACAAACCATACCACGTCAAAAATATCCCCCTGGGATAAACCAATCTTCTCAAGCACCAACCCAAACTATTCCACAAAGCCTACTAGAATAACTGTGCAAACAAATGGAAATGATGAACTCGGAAGTCTCCTCCCTAAAATAAGAACATCAAACCATCAAAACTGGAAAGGCACCCATACCTATACAATCCATTACACAAAAAACAGTAAGGGGAGAGTCAAGTTGCACTCAAATAACTCATGAAAAACTAAAGGATGTGACTATTTTAAGAAGTGGGAAATCAATTGAGAAACCTAAAAAACTAATTCAGAACCCATATGAAGATTCAAACTTATATGAAAATTCAAATTAACCAATGATCAAACTGAAAAACACGATAACATTGTCTAAGAAACAACTCTTCAACAAACAACCCCAAAACCTACACCATTTCCTCAATTCATGAGGGGGAAAACTAAGCCTAAATTGATTGAATAATTGAGGGAAATCTTCTCACAAGTCAAGTTGAACATTACCCTTATCGATGTAATATAAATCATACCTTCCTACTCAAAGTACCTTAAGGACTTTTGCACTTTAAAAAAAAAAATTCACATAAAAATCAAGTCCTTTCAGATGCTAATGTGTGTACCACCATTCAAGGGACTATTCCTCCTAAGTTGAAAGACCCAGGTTTCCCTTACATCAATGTAGAACTAGGAGAGAGAAAAGGTTTCAAGGCCTTGTGTGACTGATGTGCTAGTGTCAATATCATCCCCTAGGATATGTACTTCTAGTTAGGCATAGAAGAGCTCCTACCCACATCAGTCACACTTCAACTTGCTGATCGTAGCATTAGGGTTTCAAAGGGGATTTTAAAGGACATTATGGTAAAGGTTGAAAACTGCATCTAACCCGGTGACTTCATTATCCTTGAAAACAATCCAAACTTAGGAAATAATGAAAACCCCCAATCATCCTTGCTCATACTTTCCTTGAAACAATCAACTCTGTTATCCGAGTTCGAAACGGTAACATGACCATCAACTTTGGAAACATGAATCTAGACTTGAACATCTATAATGCAAGCTCACAAATAGGGGATGATGAGGACATTCATGAAGTAAACATGATATGAATAATTGATAATGAATCCAATGAATATCTAGGATTATTTGATGGATGTTTCAGTCAAGATGAGATTGATTTCCTTTGTTCACATGAAGGAAGTTTATCTCCTTGACTTGAATCATTTTCAAATTGCTCTTATGATGAAGTTTTAGGTTCAACAATCAATGAAACCTTTCTGGAAATCACTTTCATGGAGACCAATCAAACTTCCTTCCCTAAATATGATCAAACCAATCTTGTAGCTGAAACTTCTACACATGGGGATTCGATTCTATCTAAAAATCTAGGAAACAAAATCGATCTTGATCTAATGTCCCAATATTCTACTGAAATTCTGAACCAACCTTATCTTGAATTGAGGGAACTTCCTGATACACTCATGTATGCCTTCCTAAGAGACAATAAAACACATCCAATTGTAATTTCTTCTTCTCTTGAATCCAATCATGAGAGTATTCTTCTATATGTCCTTAGGAAACATAAGAAATCTATTGGTTGGACCCTGTATGATATTCCTAGGATTAGCCCACTAATTAGGACTCATAGGATTGTTATAGAATATGATTCAAAGCTATGTCATCAACCTCAATAGAGAATCTATCCTAATCTCATGGAGGTAGTAAGGAAGGAACTTCTGAAATTGTTAAAAGCTGGTATCATCTATCCCATAGCTGAGAGTGAGTGGGTAAGCCCAATCCAAGTGGTTCCTAAGAAGGAAAGATTCACAGTGATAACCAATAAGGATAGAGAGATTCTTCCAACTAGGGTGAATAGTGAATGGAGGGTCTGCATTGACTATAGGAAGGTAAAATCATTCACTAAGAAGGACCATTTCCCCTTACCATTCATTGACCAAGTCCTTAAGATAATGGAAGGTCATGAGTTTTATTGTTTCTTAGATGGGCATTAGGGGTACAATCAGATTGAGGTCTCCCTATAAGATCAAGGTAAGACTACATTCACCTATCCATTCAACACCTTTGCCTTCAAACGCATACCGTTCGGGTTATGCAATTCCCCTGGAACCTTCAAGCAATGCATGATGGGAATCTTCTCAGACATGGTAGGTGATTTTCTTGAGGTTTTATGGATGGATTATATGACTTTGAGGATAAATTTTAAGGATGTCTTAGGAATGTGGAGAGAGTTTTGTCCAGATGTGAAGAAACAAATCTGGTCCTAAACTGGGAAAAATGCCATTTCATTGTTAAACAGGGATTAGTCCTTGGCCATATAGTCTTGGGTAGGGGGATTGAAGTTGATAAAGAAAAGTTTGACATCATTCGTCACCTTCCATCACCTAGAACTATTAAGTAATTGAGGTCTTTCTTAGGACTTGCTGGTTTCTATAGAAGATTCATCAAGGACTTTAGTTCAATCTCCCATCCCCTTTGTGCTCTCATAGTAAAGGATGTTCCATTTGTTTGGACAGAAAGATGTGAGGGTTCATTCTCAAACCTCAAATCCTCTCTCACCTCTCCTCCCATTATGAAATCGGAAAATTGGAACCTTCCTTTTGAACTTATGTGTGATGCCAGTGAATTTACTATAGGAGATATATTAGGACAATGTTTTGATAAAACTCTTTATGTCATTGCTTATGCAAGAAGATACTTATTGATTCCCAAATAAACTACACCACCACTTAAAAGGAGTTACTTTCTATTGTGTTTTCCTTAGAGAAGTTTTGGTCCTACCTCTTAGGTTCCCCCATCACTGTGTTCACTGACCATTCTGCACTGAAATACCTCTTCCAGAAACAAGATGCTAAGGCCAGACTGATTAGGTGGGTCCTTCTATTACAAGAATTTGACCTCACAATCCAGGAAAAAAAGGGTGTTGAAAATTTTGTAACTGATCACATCTCTAGGATATAATTCAATGAAAAAATTTCTCACCTATCTATGTCTGCTTCATTCCATGATGAACACCTATATTCCATGAGTGATTGCCCTTGGTATGCCGACATAGCCAACTTCTTAGTTACAGGGGTCATTCCAAAATTATTAGGGACTCAAGCTAGAAGGAAATTCCTTTCTGATGTCAAGCACTATGTGTTTTATGATCCATACCTCTATAAGTTATGTCCTGACCAAGTCATTAGAAGGTGTGTCTGAGAATCTTCACAAGTGTTCATCCTTAAATTCTATAATAGAGAGGCATGTGAGGGTCAATTTTCCTCTAAGAAAACATCTACTAAGATATATCAGTATAGTCTATTCTGTCCCACCCTCTCAAGGGACTCCTGCAAATTTTTTCAAAGTAGTTTTAAGTGTAAAAAAGTAGGGTCCATCACAAAAAATAATCAAATTCCACTCACTCCAATATTAGTAGTTAAAATCATTGATTGTTGGGGAATTGATTTCATGGGTCCCTTCCAAATATCTAGGGGATATATTTACATTATCTTACCTGTTGATTATCTCTAAAAATGGTTTCAGGCCATTACCACAAAATCCAATGATCATCAAACTGTGATTAGATTCCTAAAAGAAAACATCTTCTCTAGATTTGGGATTCCTATGGCTATCATTAGTGATTGTGGAATTTTTTTTGTAATTTTCCATTTTCATCACTGATGGAAAATTATGGAATTTCTCACAAAGTGTCAACCACTTACCACCCACAAACAAATGGTCAAGATGAACTAGAAAATAAATAAATTAAACAGATTCTTGAGAAAATTGTTAATCCATCTAGGAAATATTGGTAAAAAAACTCTTAGATTCCCTTTGGGCCTATCAAACTGCATTTAAAACCATTTTAGGAATGTCCCCATATAGGTTTGTTTATAGTAAAGCATGCCATTTGCAAGTGGAGACTGAACATAAGGCCTTTTGGGAAATTAAGAAAATGAGTTATTACCTCTCATTGGATGAAGAAAAAAGGAAATTAGATCTAAATGAACTTGAATAACTTAGGATGGAGGCTTATGAAAATTCAAGGCTCAATAAAGAAAAGGTACACGCCTATCAATCTCAAAACCTTAAAACCAAACACATTGAACTGGGAAAACCTATTATTTTTTATAATTCTAAGCTTCACTTACACCTAGGAAAATTGAGGTCTAGATGGCCAGGTCTATACATAGTGCATAAGGTGTACCCCCATGGGGCTGTTGAAATCCAAGATCCCACTAATGGTCAAACATTTAAAGTTAATGGTCATAGAATCAAACCATTCATAGATTCATTCCAAAAACATGAATTTGATGAAGAATTGTGTGAACCTACCTTAGATGACGAAAATAATTAATCAATTAGGGGTCCAAGTCGAGATAACTATGTTAAACAAAGAACTGCATGGGAGGAAACCCGTGGTTTTCAAGTTTCCAATCATTTTGTTGTTTTAATCAACTTTATATTTCAAATAGGATCAGTGGATCATTTTGATATAATTTTATTCTACCTCATACTATTGACATGTTCTTCACTTATGAGTATGAATGGGTACAAAAGGGGAGGACTGTATTCATCTGTATCATGCGGTGTGATCATTGAGTACTACCTTACCAAGAAATTAAAAAGAATACAATGTATTATTAGTTTGATTTAAAAAAAGGAAAACCATAAAAATGATGAGACTTGGTATTAAATAATTTTTTGTGTTTTTTTGACTGGGTTGTTCTTGTTTTTAGGGTTTAGGAACTGTTTTGGGTGATACATATTCAATTAAGGAGGTGCCTACATCCCCCATTATAATAAAGAGTGATTTAGGAGCACCAAAATCATCATTATTAATCCACCAGGTGAACTTGTTCCATTCCCTTTCCAACTCATTCCCCCCACCCACTTTCTCCTCTCTTTTCTTTTTAAGAAACTAGGGACAATTTCATTCTAAGTTGGGGGTGTGGAAACAAAATGATTTTTTAAAAAAACAATGAGAAAAAATAAGTAAATTTTCTTATCATTAATATAATAACATCTTTTCTCACATTAAACTACATAGCATATAATTTTTATTTCCTTGACTCTTAATTTAATTCATGATTTTGTTTACAAGAATTGATTTTGGAAGTTTGGTTTTCCAATGAGAATTTTCATCATTTTTATTTTCATCTGTTAAATCAAAATGCCACAATGCATATCCTCTAGACTGTGGGGAAATAATTTGAATTCTTGTGGTCCTATAATAAATAGTATAGGCTGGTTTTATTTCTTTGAATAATATGAGTATTCAAAATAAAATTAGGTGTGTAGATCAATGGATTGATAAAATGTGAGGCTTTTGGCACTTGTGGATCGTGACTCCAATGTTGTCTAGTCCTGAGTTTTTCTCTCTATCTCTATTTATGGTAATATGACTTTTTTTGATCAAGTTAACTTGAGATGATGCCCGAGTATGTGGGTTTCACTTGGTGCCCTAAGGTTTTTGAGCCTGGGAGTCATCAGCAAAGTCTTTCTACATGGGTTAATTTGATTATCTGCAATCTAAATTACTATGGAAACAATGCCAACAAAATCAAAAAAAAAACCCCATATTAGGATTAAATGTTATTCCACCTAGTGCTTCCATGATTTCCCCTTTGAATGAAAATGAACCCCTATATATATTGTGATTCACAACACGTAATTTCACCTAACTGAGTTGGATGAAGTATGATGATGGATTTGATCAAAGTAATGGGATTGGTATTGGGATATTCTTTTAAATTTATCTTGTTTTAAATTATTTTGATAGGTTATAAAGATATATTTGTGTGTAGTTCGCATTGTGAGCACTATTTTTTATAATGTGTTTGAAAAAAAGGAATTCATATATAAACTTAAAAATATTTGATTGGGACTAGAAAATATCAATTTGGGGGAGGGGTTGTGATTATACAATAAAAACAAACATGTTAATTACATTTTAATGGTATTAAATGTTAATTTTTGATCTTATGGGCCCGTGTTAGTGGATTTTATCTTTGAACATCCATTCTCATCATTTGCACACTTCATGCCTAATGTACACCAACTTAGGCTCAATGATTCATCTGATTTTAGGGAATGTAATTATCCATATTTTAATTTTATATTTTGGGAAATAGATATAAATGTTAATATGAACATTTTTTATTTAGGGATCAATGGAGGATTCATAAAGGATGAAGGGGATATTTTGCAATGAAATGAAACAATTTTGAAGAAGGAATATTGGACATCATCCCTCTGATGAGAATGTAGGGCCCACCATATTGGACCAATGAAGCCCTAATTTCATGGGATACTAGAATACATATAGTGGAACAAATAATTATTCAGGATTTAGTGCTAATTCAGCCTCCATGGTGGTTAGTATGGCGGCCCAAAGAGAATATCAATATCTGGGCCAGAATCTGTGGCCCAGAATGTTATCCCACTAAATCGGCCATAAATCCCTATCCACAACTCCAAATGGGCCCAATTTTATAGATGTCTCAAAGACATCTGAGGACACAAAATACTATTCTATGTCCCACCACGATTCTTTAATATGATTTCCCATACATGATAATCATTCTAGGGGATACACGGAGGATAAAAATTCAAGGAGGGAATCAATTTGTCCACTACTTTCCACCACCCTATGGTGTAAATTAATTTAATAATTGGGTATACATTGATTTAGTCTTGGAACAATGCTTTCCAATTTCCAATTTAAGGTAGTGGTGGTGAGGGGGAAGGAATCTCTTATTTTTTATGTAACGTTATTACGCCAAAGTTCCTTTGTAATGTTTTCAATTGTCATGTAAGTTTTTTTGTATTTGTATGTTCTTAATCAATATATTTCTCTCCTATTATTCTCATTTCATTCATTAAAACTATATAATAACAAATCACAGTGATATCTCTATGTTGTGGTGAATTATTTCACACATAGGTATGAATTTATTTCATATACACGGAGGAGTACTCATTATTTCCGCAGTTTTAATTTCTTCAATTCAATTCTTTTAAGTCATCTTCTACCCACCATTGAGATTATACCATCAATAGAGGGCTAACACTTTAATGGACTGATCATAGTAAGATGCAAAGGATATATTGAATGTTATTTTATGAATGAATTTTTGTTAATTGGATAACTAATTTAAGACTTCCATTCATCAGTTATTTCCACTCTTCATCCTCATTGTGTTTGAGGAAGCTAAATCCAAGTAATAAAATGACCATATACCTTGGAGAGATCATGAATTTGGTTATGTAAGTGTGTAGGGAATTAGTAATTGAGTTTAGTTAGCATCAAAACAAAAAATGATGAAGGTAGTGTTATTTTGAAGAATGGATTCGTCAAGAATTAAAAAAACCAAAATTGTCTAAAGAAGTAAAATTCATTCAATCCAACCCGAGAATAATACTAAGATCAACCCATTTTCATTTAATTGAATTCACTTAGGTTTCTTAGTGTTCTTTAAAGCCATCTAAAATCAAAAAACAAGTTTTCTACTTCATAGAAAAAAATACATCTCCTAGGTTTTGTATCTTAGGTATCTTCTTAGGTCTCTGTGGATTCGACAACCCAAGCTCGACTACAAGGACCGTTCTACCTTCATATCTTGGGAAAAATTTGAGCAGTAATCAAATTTCAGTGCTGTTTCTAGGTACCAAGTAAACACCTTAGACAAAAACCTTCTTTCTTCACCCCCATTCTTCTATTCTCACCCAAGATCTCTTATCTTGTCCCTTTCTCATTTTTTTCCTTTTGGTGCATGTCTACTTACACCCGCGATAATTTAAACAGACTAGTTAGGGTGGAATGTGCAAGGATAATGGAGTCAAGTGAACCTAGGGGATTTTTTTCATTAGATCCTAATCTTATTGATACTCCATAATCAAAAATTGAATCAATTATAATGGAGTGTCTTCCAAGAAATCAAATTTTAAATCCTGGGGGAAATCAAATGGGAAACCAAAATCAAGAATCTCCAAACCTAAGGAATGTAGTCGATCAAACCAGGAATGAATACCTCACTCTAGATTGGACCAATGAACCCTCTTGCATTAGACACAATTCCTCAGGATATACCAATTACATCTTTAAACCCCATGTCCTAAACCACCTTCCAACATTTCACGGGATGGAGTCTGAGATTCCCTACCTTCATGTTAAGGAGTTCATTAACATTGTAGAAACCATGTTTCCCACACATGAACTAGAATCAGCTAAGATGAGGCTCTTTCCTTTTTCATTGAAGGATCGAGCTAAAAATTGGCTAAAAAACTTGAGACCTGCATCAATACACTCATGGGACCAATTGAAAAGAGAATTATACAAAAAATAATTCCCTCATCACAAAATAATTTCACAAAAAAAGTGTATTCAAAACTTGTTTGAAAAAGAGGGAGAGTCATTCTATGAAACCTAGGAGAGGTTAAAAGGAACCCTAAACATGGTTACAGATTATGGTTTTTCTATAATTGAACATTTGAGAATTTTTTATGAAGGTTTGGGCCCGAGGAACAAACAATTCATTGACATGATGTGTAATGAAACCTTTAAAAACAAAGCCCCAAATGATTCTTACGAGTATCTGGAAAGACTTTCTGAACAAAACCAAACATGGGGAACATCACCTTATTCTGAAAAGCCACAAATAACTACTGGAATTCATACACTTAGAGAAGAGGAAATCCTTAGGGCTAAACTCACAGCACTCTCTAGGAAGGATGAAGAGATAGACCTTAGGAAAGTCTATGAAATCCAAACTATAGACCCTGTTTGCACAATTTGTGACAAACATGACCATAAGACAGACAACTGTCCAACCATTCCATCCATCAAGGATGTTCTTTTAGGAGGACCCCTAGAATAAGTAATTTCTTTGAACTTTCAAAAGCCGCAATACCAAAACACCTTTAACCCAAGGTATAATGACCACCTAGGCTTCTGCTAGAAAGATAACCAACAACCTAGCCAACCATAGGGACAAAATAATTACCCCCATCAGAACTACCAAACCCATAACCTGTTCCAAACCCAACCTATCCAATACCAACAACCACTATTTCATTTTCAACAAACCATCCCACCTCAAAAATATCCCCCCTAGGATAAACCAATCTTCTCAAGAACCAACCCAAACGGTTCCACAAGGCCTACTAGAACAATTGTGCAAACAAATGGAGAGGATGAACTCGGAAGTCTCTTCCCTAAAATAAGAACTTCAAACCATCAAAACTGGAAAGGCACCCATGCCCACACAATCCATTCTATAAAAAACAGTAAGGGGAGAGTCAAGTTGCACTCAAACAACTTATGAACAACTAAAGGCTGTGACTATATTAAGAAGTGGGAAATCAATTGAGAAACCTAAACAACTAATTCAGAACCCATATGAAGATTCAAAATCAGATAAAAATTCAAATGAACCAATGATCAAACTGAAAAACATGATAACATTTTCAAAGAAACAACTCTTCAATAAACAACCCCATAAACTCCACTATTTCCTCAACACATGAGGGGAAAAACTAAGCTGGAATTGAGTGAAACATTGAGGGAAATATTCTCACAAGTCAAGTTGAACATTACCCTTATTGATGCAATCAAAACCATACCTACCAACTTAAAGTAACTTAAGGACTTGTGCACTTTTAAAAGAAACTTTTCACATAAAAACCATATCCTTTTGGATGCTAATGTGAGTACCACCATTCAAGGGACTATTCTTCCTACGTTGAAAGACCCAGGTTTCCCTTACATCAATGTTGAAGTAGGAGAGAGAAAAGTTTTCAAGGCCTTGTTTGACCTAGTTTCTAGTGTAAATCTCATCCCCTATGATATGAATTTATAGTTATTCCTATAAGAGCTCCAAGCCACGTCATTCCCACTTCATCTTGCTGATCGTAGCATTAGATTTCCAAAGGGGATTTTAAAGGACATTATGGTAAAGGTTGAAAACTACATCGACCCCGCTTAATTCATTGACCTTGACAACAATACAAACTTAGGAAATAAGGAAAACCCCCAATCATCCTTGGTCATTCTTTCCTTGAAACCATCAACTCTGTTATCTGAGTTCGAAATGGTAACATGACTATCACCTTTGGAAACATGAGTCTAGACTTAAACATCTATAATGCAAGCTCACAAATAGGGGATGATGAGGGAATTAATGAAGTAAATGAATAGATAATAAAAAAACATATTTTAATTACATTTTAATTGTATTAAATGTTCATTTTTTATCTTATGGGTCAGAGTTAGTGGATTTTAACTTTGAACATCTATTCTCATCATTTGCGCACTTCATGCCTAATGTAGAAAAATTTAGGCCCAATGATTCATCTAGTTTTAATGAAAGTAATTATCCATATTTTAATTTTATATTTTGGGAAATTGATATAAACATTAATATGAACATTTTTCATTCAGGGATCAATGGTTGATTCATAAAGGATGGTGGGAATATTTTGCAATGAAAGGAAACAATTCAGGAGAAGGCATATTGGACACTATCTAACTGATGAATATGTGGGGACCAAAATACAGGCCCAATGAAGCCCAAATTTATTGGAATGCTAGAAGACATATATATTAACAAATCATTCTTCAGTAGACAGTGCTAATTCATCCTCCATGGTGGTTACTAAGGCAGCCCAAATAGAATATCAAAATCTGAGCCAGAATCTACGGCCCAGAATGTTATCCCACTAAATAATCCATAACTCCCTATCCACAAATTCAAATGTGCCCAACTCTTACAAAAGTCTATAAGAAAACCAGGTACACAAAAGACTCTTCTATAGCCCATTGAGATTCCGTGATATGCTTTCCCATACATGATGATCTTTCTGGGAAAGACAAGGAGGATAAAAAGTGAAGGAGAGAATCAATTTCTCCACTACTTTCCACCACCCTAAGGCCTAAATTAATTTAATAATTGGGAATAAATTTATTGAGGTTCATCATAATGCTTCCCAATTTCTATTTATGGTAGTGGTGGTTGTGGGGAAGATATCTCCTGTTTTTTATGTAATTTTATGACACCAAAGTTCCTTTGTAATGTTTTCAATTGTCATGTAAGTTTCTTTTTTGTATATCTATGTTCTCAATAAACATATTTATCTTCTATTCTTACCATTTATTTCATTAAAACTATATAATCACAAATCACAGTGTTATATATATGTTGTGGTGAATTATTTCACACATAGGTGTGAATTTCGATCATATACACGGAGGAGTGTTCGTTATTTTCACGGTTTTAATTTCTTCAATCCAATTATTTTAAGCTATCTTCCGCCCACCATTAAGAGTATACCATCAATAGAGGGATAAAACTTTAGTGGGTTGATCGTAGGAAGATTCAAAGGATATATTGAATGTTATTTTGTGAACTAATTATTGTTAATTTGCTAACTAATTTTATACTTCCATTCTTCAGTTACTTCCACTCTTCATCTTCACTGTGTTTTAGGAAGCTAAATCCAAGTACAAAAAATGACCATATACCTTGGAGAGATCATGAATTTTGTTCTATAAGTGTATAAGGAATTAGTAATTGATTTTAGATAGCATGAAAATAGAAAATTATGACGGTAGGGTTATTTTGAAGACTGGATTCGTCAAGAATTTATAAAACAAAAATTGTCTAAAGAAGTAAAACTCATTTAATCCACCCCGAGAATAATCCTAAGATCAAACCATTTTCATTGAATTGATTTCACTTAGGTTTCTTAGTATTATTTAAAACCATATAAAATGAAAACTATGTTGGACACTTCATAGCCAAAAATCTATCTCATAGGTTGCGTATCTTAGGTATCTTCTTAGGTATCAGTGGATTTAACAGCCCAAGCTAGACTACAAGGACCGTTATACCTTTATCTGTTGGGAAAATTTGAGTGTGAATCAGTAAATATAAACATGGAGGAGAAAATTAATGTAAAAATATTTATATTTAGTGATAGATAATGAGATCATGAGAAAGTTAATGACAAAAAAAATCACTAATTAATAAGATAGAAACAATACCACCAATTCATCATAAATGATTGTAATTGGATAACATTTTTATTTCAAGATCCTTTTCCTAAATTAGATGAATTTTTTTACCATATAGACTTTGAACATAAAGAAATATAATTAATTTATTTCCTTCTAATCTATAAACATAATTGCATCCTTTGGTTGTGTGTTTCAATTATTTTCTACATTTATCTTAAATTTTACTCTAAATAATGATTATGAATATTTCATTCTTGAAGTACTATATTCAACTTTTGATTGACCATGAGGTATATAAAAGGATGAAAATTTATTATTTTTATCTTTACTAAAACAAAATGGTTATCACATGATATGATAATTCCCAAATATTTTTTATATGAATATGTAAAACATTAATCTACAATTCTTTAATACTAACAACTAATATTTAACATAGATAATTCCATTAATAGTTAAACTATAAAAATCTTCAAAATATGATTTTACAAAATAACTTGAATCACTGGAGAATCATATGATATAGTGAATTTCACAAAAATAACAAGAATCAACTTTAGATACTGACCTGAATAGTTGTCCTTAGTTTGATCATAAATATCTCCAAAATTATTAAATTATAAAAAATCACTTTTCAACCTCATGGTAAACCCAATATCCAATAGGTCGTAATTAAAAAAATAGAGTATCCTTCCCAATTCCTAGTAAAAGGTTCCAATGACCTCAAAATACCATCATTTAATACCTAAAAATTGGTCTATATGTCTTTGAACTTATGATTATTATTAAAATTATAATCCCATGATGGTATCCATAAATCTTAAGTTAAACTCACCTGAAAACATCCTAATCTAAAAAGTTATCAAAACTATTCCTAAATACCAACTATAACAGCCCTGAACATGAACTTTTGGATTCAGTGGAAAAATATAATATTTAAATTTATGGATCTAGTACCAATAAACGTGAACTAATTTTAGCCGTCCAAAACATATAGTATTAAATATAAATACAGGATTAGTTACATACCCAAAGAACTTTTAGGTTTAGAGTTTTAGAGAATTAAGAAAAACTATAATATAACAATAAACATGTATTTAGGTTAGAATTTTCCCCATTAAATACAACTTTTATTATTCCACATTTGCCTTCATCATCACCGACATGAAAACCTTCTAGAAATATCTTACATAAAATTTTTATTTATAACCTGGGGAAAATAAAAAAAATAAGGTTTATCTCAAATGCTCAGCTATGGTAAACATAGGTACTCACAATTGAATATATTTGGTGAGAACAAGATGAGAATAAGTGTATGAGAATATATTCAAGATTCATGAGAATTATATAATGGAATTCATACCTATAAAAAATTTGATCATTAAATACGTGACATTGAAGAAAGCTGTAACAAACTTAAGAGCCATTAGAATCAATAATCACGATCCATGTGATGTAGAACTTGACTAAAGAAACCATTAAAACTCATAACAAGCATAGAGAAAAAATGTTAATATCTTAGAACATTTTTAGAACACCCTTGTTTAATATAGTAAAAAATTAATAGATCCTAGTTAAATCCATAGGAGAAACATCCTTCATAACCTCCTCCCTTATTGCCTTTAAATACAAAGAACATTACCAAATGTATTGGAGAACTATATCAAGCTCAATTGTTATATAAGATATATCATACTCACCCATAATCATGATCTATATTTGGATCACCCATCATCATCATTAATTTCTAAGTACTATAAATTAATATAACACAGGGAATATTGAAATTTATTCATCAAATGTTTTAAAAAAATTGTATTTTTTATAGGTTGATTTACCCGTAGAAAAAATGGTTTTGTGATAATATCATTGAAAAATAATCGTAATCCATCCCAAGAAAGAAGATGGATTGAATCATGAGATCATATTCCCAATGAATTAGACAAATCATTAAAGGATGTTGAAAAAGATAAAAATACCTTTAAAAGAACATTTGAAACATTTATTTGAAAATAAGGGGAAATATACTATTCTTTAGGTATCTTAGAAAAAATAAAAATTTAAAAAATATTGAGAAAATAAATTTCATTGAAAAATAACCATGATAAACTATAAATTAATATTCATAATAAATATTAGTTATAGTGGTGGGAAAATTCAGTCAATCCATATATGTTAAAAAACATTCTTTTTATACCTTGGAAAGGAAAGTGAAAATATTCTGTATGAGAAATGCTTAAAATATTTTTTAAACCCCCTTTATAGAAATTTATCTATAGTTAAAAAATTAGTTATAAATTATTATTGGAGTATAGTAAAAAATCTCTTGAAATCATTTTTGTAAATGTGGGTATGTAAGAAAAAATATTTCTAACCAGAAAGAGAAATATGTTCTGTATTTCTTAAAAACATTCTTTTAATATTCATAAGTTCTAAAGGTGGAAAATGAAATAAAATCATGTAAACATTAGAAATAAACATAGGATAATAATATATATTCACATAAATAAATAAATATCATAAAAATTCTCCCAATGGAACCTTGAACATTAACAATCCTGAAAAGAAATTATATTTTAACATAAATCCTTTACCACTTTGGTAACTTTTGATTCAAAATTCATTAAAATCAAGAATATGATATGTCCTTATAAATCCCATAAATTAAATGAAATAATATTTCAAAATTAATTCATAGGTAAGTAATTACACTATACTTAGAAACAATAGTGAACAACATGAATCATGTCTCAAGAAAAAGATATTGATATGAATAATCAATACAAAGACCATGTCATTATGGTTGGAATTAATCAATGAATTGATTGTGTAAAAATTGTAAAATGACAAAAAATAAGTAAACATATAATATAATACAATAAAAGGAAATTTCACATTCAATATTTGTATAAAATAGTCAATAAAATATTAGTATATCCCAATAAATGGAAATTGAGTTATAAAACCCCTTACCTCAAGTTTGAGCTTGCTATGTAAATCCTTTAAATGATTTATAATAAACATATATTAATTTTTTACTTATTTATTGATACCACCTAGATGCATAATTAATTCCAATTGGGATATTGAATTTAGAAGTTTTAAAACAAATAATTACTATTAATTAATGTATAATTAAGTAGTATATGATTTACAAGTCTTGAGGTCCATCTCACAAGGAAAAGTTAGATAAAATAATTAATTTAATAAAATAGACCTAAATTATGTACGATTTAAAGAACTTAAATTTAATCTATCAAGCCTATATATTTTGAAGAAGGTGGATGTAGCGACCCAACCCCAAAAGCCTAGAGTTGGTGTCTACTATTGATTACATTGGCATGATTACATAGCGTCAATCCCCGAAAAACCAATCAGTTTTTTAGTGTACGTAAACCAGATACATACATGAGTCTTGTATTAAAAATTATTACACTAATTAAAACATAATTTTTTTCTTCTAAATAACTTTGTGGATAAATTTATTCCATTTATTATATCCCTTCATATCTTTCTTATTACACTAATTGGAATCTTGGGGAAAAGAAACATAATATGGTTAATTTCAAATGCTCAATAAGGAAAAAAATAATGCAAAAGAAATAAGGAATCAATGAGAATATTAATTATGGCATTGTAAATAACTGAACACACATACCATGTAATCAAAAAACTTAGAAGGAAGTACCTAAACAATTCAGAAAGGTAAAAAATGGAAACACATTCAATTCAAATTACTAGATAAGTATATATCAATATGGTAAGGTAAGAAATTGAAACACATGCCATTTAATCAATAAACTGATAATGAAATACATCTATATATTTTATCATTTTAAAATATCATGGATAATAAATAATGAATCAAAATGAAGGAAATGATTAATTATCAGACTTCATGTCTTAAGAACATGAAAAACTATATTGTCAAGATCCATCCCCTGGATAGTTTATCCTATAGATAGAAACCTTTTTAATTTGCAAAACTTATTTGACTCATGAGAACTTATCGATGCATCAAGGAGCTATATAATATCCAGAATCCATGATCATTACATGTACAAATCATTCCTTATAACAAATAATCAATTTATTCAATAGACAATATGCTTTATCTAATATACATATTGAATAAAAGATATGTATTTTATGAATAATTCCCTAGTTAATTGAATAACTGTCAAAGTAAACACCATATGTGATATGATACATAGTTTAGGGAATAATAATATCCATCATATGAAAATATGGATATTCAAATAAATTTCCAATGAAAACTGATTCCAATAAAATAATTTTTTCAGGATAAAGTTAACAATCACAAAATCAAGTGATATTTCAATGATAATCATTAAGAACATTCTTGAGGAGAATAATCATTAAACATTCTAAAGTGTCCCATACCACATTGAAACATCTAAATCATAATACTTATAAAGGTATGTCATTAAATGGAACTCTTAATATCATGATAATAAATAGAATCATGAAATAACATGAAAAAGTTAGTATATGCACCAAATAAAATTGATTTTTCTCATAATAACAAATAAGTTTCAATGTGATGTAAATTGAGACGAAATCACTTACCTTGTGTTTTATTTCGCATGAACTTCCTTCAACTTCTTTTATAATAATATTATGTTAATTATATAATTTCTTGAGAAACCATTTAATTTTTTTCATTAATTTTATTTCACTTATTACCATTTTTTATACAACTACTTAATCAATTAAGTTTACGTCATGTATTTTGACCAAATTCGGTTTATGTGTCAAAATCAACTTGGTTTGGTCAGCTATGATTAAAGGGAACATTATATAACATCTCCAAAATAATAATCATGACATAATTATTATATTTATATATCAATTATACTTTTAAAATTAATCATTACATATTTTTATGAAAAATGAATCAATGTTACAATCATGGAGATGGTAGGCCGTACATACACATGAGTAACGTTTTCATTTTTCAATGATTGTTATGGAAGGAAGTTAAGTAGAATAATATCTTTCCAAAATTATTATTATATCATAAATAACATATTATTTAGTCATATATACTAATATAATTATTGTAGTGTAAAAGGAATCACATCATGTTGAGGAGGTGGTAGTCCACACTTCCACGAACGACGTTATCACTTTTTAAGTGTGTGTGGGAGGGTAATAAATAAAATGATATATATATATATATATATATTATATTTTCAAAAATTAATAATGTCATTAATATCATATATAGGTTTTCTATGTAATGTATGTTTAATTAAAACAATACTTTATACATTCCATGTATCGTGTGAACTAATCACATTGCATTGAGGGGGTGATTGTCCACACTTCCACAAATGATGTTATCGTTTTTACAAAAAATGGAAAGTATAAAGATATTTGTTGTAAAAGTATTAAAAAATATTAAAGACATAATAAATATTATATATAACATAAATAAATATAGTGACCATCATAATGTCCACCCTGAGGGGTGGTAAAGGAAAAATGAATAATCATCGTTTCCTGAGGCAGTAGTTCCCATAAACAAAACAATATATTCAGTACCCATTAGATGAAAGTTTGGGTAAGTGTAGGTCAAAAAAATATCATAAAGACATACTAGTATATTTATTATATTGTTTTTTTATACAAGAATGGAATAATAATATTTTTTGGGTTATAGAACAGAAATGAAACTAAATAGCTTAATGAAGGGTGTTACCTCTTAATTAGGTAACTTCTTTTATTTTTTACCAAAATGGCTTCCTTGGATTTATTTTTTCTCAAATAGAGGCGTTTTGGAATAGGGAATGTATGTTGAGGATTTATTTGGGAAGATATTGGTTGATAAAAAGTGTAATGTCTTAGAATTTCAGTGTATTTTTTTTTAAAATTATATGGAATTGTTTTGAGACTACACGCTCTGACGGCATGTGATTATGAGGTCTAGTGAGCTCGGAACGAAATTTTTGATTTTTTAAGGTAAATTTAGTAAACATGAAAGAAAGTTTTTCTAGATTTTTTATTGGTGATTGGAACAAAAATTCAATGACACCGTTGAACTCAGAACACCAAGATTCTTCAAGAAAGGACTTAACTTCGCCCAATAAGGGTTGAACGGAAAAGTTAATTTTCAGACCTTTTGAAAAAAAAAACTTTAAGAAGATATTTGATTTCTTTTACTCACCAAAGATTGGAGAAAAGGAAATGCTATGGTGTAGCTATGAGACAGTGATAAGGTGCACTAATGGAGCTCATTAATGGATCATTAACACACAGTGTAATGACACTTTAATAATGCGTAACAAAAATGTTGTTTCATAAATGAAATAGTGTAATGACGCGACATTGCATTGTAATAGAAACACTATGACATGTTTTATTTTTATTATTTTGACGCATTAGTGGAGTAAGGATTAAACTCTGAGGACTCTCTGAAGAACCTTTGACTAATTTCATCCCCAACGAAGAACGAAGAAATCTAGTGGTTCGTCATCGACTTCAATGTACCTCTAAGAATGAAGAACACCATCGACTTCTTAGACCCTCGAGGAAGAATCACTGTGACAAAAAATTTCAATGAGTTAGGGGTTTTATTTTTAAGTATTCCCCATTCTTTATTTGTAAATGATGAACGTGGATCAACCAATGAATAGGTTGATCTGTAGGTTTCATGTTCTTGTGGGAGGGTACACATTTTGGGGTTCAACATCGTGACTAAATTATCATGGATTGAACATATTTCATAAACCACCCCCACCTATTCTAAAAATTCTAACGTGGAGGGTGCGGGCCAACACAAACAAGGACCAAGCCCCTCTGTATGTGCACTCATTGTGAACGGATTGTCCAAATGGAGGAAAGGCGCATCTGAGACCATCACGGTGATGAAAACACAATATGAAGCCTGTACGCATAGGAAGATCGAGAAATGGAACACCAAAGGAACTCTGGTGGCCCGTAGAAGGAATCGTTGGTGCATTAGAGGTCGCAGGTGGAGGGAGGAGGCATTCCCGTCGGTGCACCATGGCGACATGGAGGAATGGCACCGACTGGCTCTACGTGGAGGCGGTGGCCCGTGTCTGGGCTGCCCAGGAAACCTGGCGAGCTACGATCACTCGACCATGGCAAAAGGGAGACTATGGCCTATTGGCCTCAGCTGGTGCTAGATATGGTGCCAGATGGTTTTCACGTCGGAGGAGCGGCCCACTCTTTGCGGGCTGTATTCTAACAAAAGAGGGGACATGATGACGGTTGCCACATCCTGGGTACATGCCACCGGCCGCACGTGTGACCGAGCTTTAACTCGCGGGATGCACCCCCAGCCAGTGGGTCAGAACCATACCCAGTGGGTTGGATCTATGCCGGCTGGTCAGGCCTGCACCCTTCGGGCCAGGCCAAATAAGGCCGGGTCATTGGGCGACCAGGCATGCTGGACCCTCAGCCAAACTAGGCTAGGTCCAACGAGGCCTGTTGGGCCTGGACCACTGGACAGGCTTGACCATACCTTCACTAACCAGAACCAGGTCAATTCAGGTCAGTCAAAACAATTTTAGGTATATGGGAGCCCTGATCTGGTTTGGTTGGGTTGGTCCAATTGGGTTGGACCAGGCCTAGACGTAACCGACCCCTGATTACCAAGACAGTGATAAAATGCAAACCAGATGTCTGATTGATGAGCTATTTACGGTGTTGGGACCCTATCAATGATACAAATGTTTTTATATGATCTATATAGACTTTCATGGAATTTGAGATGTGAATAATTACTTGAGGAGTGGTTCTCTCAAACATGCTACGTACGAAACCCTACGGTTGGCTGAGACCTGAAGTCTGCTAGAAAACAACTCTCTGTGACTCCACTATGGACAAGTGGGAAGCACCTCTATGTGAATTTTAAGGACCATGGTGGGAGTGAGACTGTGTGACTTAGGGGACCCACGATATGCGATGGGGAGGAGTACCTCAATTAGCCAAGGTGGAAAGCAACTCTGTGTGACTTTGCAGGACCACAATGGGAGCGTGACTGTGTGACTCGGCAGACCCCCGATACACAATGGGGAGGTGTACCCTAGTAGTCTAAGGTCAATGGGAGGTGGCTTCTGTGTGACTTGGAAGACCTACTATACTCATAGTGGAGGAGTTCTTCTGTATCTGAGGTGTTCAATGATGTGACTGATGGTTATTCTATTACTACCCTAGATGTATACCTGGTGTGAGTTTTCTTGTGCTTCATGCTTGATATTCTTGCACCTACATCATGTGTGTGCTTTGTTCATTGATTTGAGGATTTCTTTGTTGTCTTTCCTTTGTGTTTTGGGGTTCCCTACTGAGTATTTTGTTACTCACCCCTACACGGACTTTGCCCGCACGTGTTGTGTCTATTGCAGATGATCAACGCTTCGATGGAGGACTTGGTGGCATAGGACCAGGAGAGGCCTAGTAAGATCAGGAAGACATGATTTACTACTACTTCTTCCAGTATCTATAGTACTCTTACCATTATGTGGGGTTTTCAGCGGATGGATACCCAAGTCCCTTTGTAATTTGCTATTTTCTATTCTTTTTGTTGGGTTTGTATTCTGGACCAATTGTTTTCAGTTGTACTTGTACTCAACACTTGTTTCAGTATACTTATTTTCCCCATTTCAGTTTTTGGGATGTGGTTGGGTGTGTGTGTGCGTACAGATACTCAGGAAAATGCCTTCCTCTTTCAGGTTGACACCTTCAACGCTAGTCGCTATCCCCTGGACTTCGGGAGGTGGGATTTGGGTAGTCACGACACGAGCCCTAGGGGACGGGTCATGAAAAAGTGGTATCAAAGGGTGGTAGGTTCCACCTCTAAGACTGAGAGTCTATTGTTTCATTTTTTGGTGCAATGATGTTAAGTGTTTTGAGTCCGACTTTTAGATTCGAGGTGTCCGGTGTTGTTGCGGCGAACAACGTATCCATACACCAAGACCTTGAATTCTACATTTCACATGTAAACATGAAAAAAATATTTTAATAAGTGTCTCCTTATATTCTTTTTGAATAAGTGTCATCTCACCAGGTATAAACTTCTAATTATGGTACATCTTGATCTATCTCAGGATGCTTCCACATGGATGACCCGCCAGGATCCTAACACGTGATCGTGTGGACAACCTTCCTAGTAATGAGGCATCAGTTTAGGGACCAGTGCTAGAGATGGCCCCACAGGGTGGTGAACCAGTGTTGCCACCACTCGTTGATCAAAATTTACTACTGGTGGTACCGGTAGAGGACGCGCATAGGCTCAGCGCCTTGAACGAGTTCCAAAGATAGAGACCTCTTAGGTTCAGGGGAGAGATATATCCTTAGGTTACAAAGGATTGGATAGAGGCAGTGATGCAAGTCTTCCTATTATTGGGGAAATAACTTGAAAATATTTTGATTTTAGCTATGATCCTTCTTTAGGGCTCTATAGGAAGATGGTGGAGTCAGACGTATCAGACTCATAATGAGGTGACTCTATTTTGGGATGAATTGAAGAGGCTTTTCCAGGAGGATTTTTTCCCTTGACCTTATGCTCTATGAACATCCAAGAGCTATTTCACCTACAATAGGGAAACCTTTCAGTGGATGAGTACTCTACGAGGTTTAAAAACCTCTCTCGCTACTCCACAGATATGGTTCGAGACCCTTTCGTCAGGGCTCGAGCCTTTGAGCATGGACTCCATTTAGAGATCAGGGCATCGGTGGTGTCTCTCAGCATCCCTACCCAGGCTGGGGTGCTGGAGAGAGCCCTTCTTGTTGAGATATTCTTGGTGGACCAGGCACCGATAGACAGAGCTATAGTGGACCCCACACAAAAGAGTATTCAGTAGGTAGTAGACAGATGACATGAGGCCCCAAGTAGGCCAGGTCGTTCATGTGTTGACCCTAGGAATTGGGGTCGGTAGTGCAGGGCTCCCAGACCAGAGGGAATCAGCCGAGGGACATGCTTTTCTTCATGTGCTGTGAGTAGGGACACATAACCCGTGACTACTCGAACCACCATGTAAATGACCAGTATCCTGTCGAGGGACCACCAAGATATTGGCTGAGGTTTTAGTGAGGATGTCCATAGGGTGGCAAATGTGGTAGGGGAGTAGGCTGAGCAGCAGGCAGTGGGTGACGAGTTGAGGTACTACCGCCACCACCCCCAGGTGGTCTATCCCTACCTTAGGGAACATGCAGACATGGGTGAGCCCAACTATAGGTAACAAAGGCTTATACCAATGGCAATATAGAGATGATTTTAGGTATGATATGTGTCTTCTCCAACATTGATGCAATTCTTATAGATACAGGTTCTAGTCACTCTTTCCATGCCATGAATCTTGTTTAGAGATCAATGATTCTAGTGGAGCTGTTGGCTCGATCCTTACAGCTAGAGACTTCAGTAAGAGGGGATTCAATGATTACACACTAGTTCCGGCAGTGAGATCTTACTCTAGGAGGAGAGAGCTTCGACTGGGATCTCTTAGTAGAAGCATTGAGGCCTTACGATGTCATCTTTGGTATGGACTGTCTATCCACAATCAATGCCTAGATCAACTATTTTAGGTGTATAGTGTAGTGTGTCCATGGATATGGGACCAAGATTTCCTTCACTAGTGAGAAGGAAACCATTATAGCATAGGAAAAAATTTCTCAAAGGAGGGTGCAACCAATCACTCACCATTTGGATAGCCTCACCCTTGATGTAGTGGATTATAAGAGTCCCAAATTACTTGTAGTGGTGGATGAGTATGAGGATGTTTTTCCGGAGGATGTTTCGAGACTAACTTTTCATAAAGAGATAGAGTTTTTCATCGACCTGTACCCTAGGACGACACTGATATCCACACCAGAATATCGGATGGCTCATGTGGAGCTTTGAGAGCTGAGGGTAAATCTAGAGGGCTTGCAGGAGAAGGGGTTCATAAGGCATAGTGTTTTCCCATGGGTAGCCTTGGTGTTGTTTTCTGAGAAGGAATATGGGAGTTTGAGGTTGTGCGTTGACTTCCGGCACCTGAACTAGGTAACTGTAAAGAACAAGTATCCATTGTCAAGAACTGATGACCACTTTGATTATCAAAAGGGAGCGATATGGTTCTCCAAGATAGTCCTTAGATCAGGATATCACCAGCTTTGGGTACAGGATGTGGATGTACCAAAGATATAATTCAAGAGATGGTATAGAAACTATGAGTTCTTGGTGATGCATTTGGGCAAGAAAAATTCCCCAACAATGTTCATGGGACTCATGAATAGGATTTTCCAGCCTTACCTTGACTGTTTTGTCATTTTATTCATTGACGAAATCTTGGTGTACTCGGTGTTGGAGGAGTAGAATGCTACACACCTACAAATAGTCCTAGATATATTCTGAGAGAACCAACTTTATGAAAATATCTTTATGTTCTAGTTCTGGATTCGAGAGGTCCACTTTCTAGGCCACATCATCTCGTAGGCTGGAGTTGCAGTGGTTTCAGTGAAGATAGAGGCAATGCTCAATTGGGAGCAACCCTTGAATGTTATTGAGGTGAAAATATTCTTGGGGTTGGCTGGTTACTATCAAAGGTTTGTGCCCAACTTTTCTAGAGTAGAAGAAGCTGTATCAGCTTTGAGATAGAAGGGGAAACCCTTCATATGGATGTAGAAATGCCCGTAGAGTTTCTAGGATCTGAGTTGGAGACTGACTAGTTCCCCATATCTTGAGAGTACTAGAGGAGGGAACTGAGTACATAGTTTCCAATGACACATTAGGGTCTAGTCTAGATTGTGTCCTGATGTAGAAGTCAGTGATGATTGACTACCTCTCATAGATGCTGATCCAACATGAGAATAACTACAAAACCTATGACCTAGAGTTAGCAGTAGTGGTCTTTGCCTTGAATATGTGGCGACACTACTTGATGGGTGAACAATTTACTATTTAATCTTCCCACAAGAGTCTCAGGTATATCTTATCCCATAAGGACTTGAACCTGAGATAATGGAAATGGATAGAGTTTCTCCAGGACTATGACTTTGAGATAGTATATACTCCTAGGAAGGGGAACATGGTAGTAGACGTGCTTAGCAGGAGGACTAGTTTGTAGGTGTTGAGTGAGGCGATAAAGCAACTAGCCACGATGTAGACACCATTTATGTATGATGATGGAGTAGATTAACTTCAGTCAATTACTATTAATCTCCCACTCTAAAAGAAAGTTTCGGAGGCACATATGGTGGGATTTAACTACGAGGCCCAATATGATTAGTTATTCTCTGGACATTCTCCTTATGGATTTTTGATAGGTGGGGAGCACATCATCCTTTTTAGAGTGTGAAATATAGTACCAGTGGAGTTTTGGGAGGAGGTGTTGAAGGAGGTCCATGCGTCCCATTGGGTGGTATATCTTGGAGTTATGAAGATGTAATTATACCTTTGACATCAGTACTGGTTTCCAAGAATGAAGAAAGTAGTGGCCAAGTTCGTCTCATGATGCCTCACTTGTCAACAAGTGTAGGCTGAGCATTAGGTTCTAGCAGGCTTGGCTCAGCGACTTGAGGTACTAGAGTGGAAATGAGATGGTATCTCATTGGACTTTATGATGGAGTAACCACATACATCTGGAGACCATGATTTTATCTGGGTGATTGTTGACTGAATGACCAAGTTGTCTCACTTACTACCCATATGGGAGTAGGGACGGGTAGAGGGATTGGGACACCTCTACGTCTAGGACATAGTGCGGCTCCATAGAGTGCCATATATGATCATCTTAGACTGGGATACATGATTTACATCCTGGTTGTGTAAGGGATTACATGAGGCATTCCGGATGTAGTTGCGCTTGATCACAACCTTTCATCCCCAAATAGATGGTCAGACAGAGTGGAACATACTGACCCTGGAGTATATGCTTCGTGATTATATCCTTGATTTTGGTTGTAGTTGGGAAGACCACCATCCACTGGTGGAGTTTTCATACAACAACAGATATCACTCCACCATTGGCATGGCATAGTTTTTGGTCTTGTATGGGTGGCCTTGTAGATCAAATCTATACTGGAAAGACCCAAGGGAGTCAGTACTCATGGGTCCAGAGTTGGTACAGACTACCACAGAGAAGGTGATGATCATCTAGGAGTATATGAGGACTGCATAGAGTTGTCATAAGTCTTATGTTGATAGGATACATACACCCTTGGAGTTTGAAGAGAGGGACCATGTGTTCCTTCAAGTCTCACCCCAATGAGGATTGCAATGATTTGGCTAGAGAGACAAGCTATCTCTGAGGTTCATCGGACCTTTTTAGATCATGATCAGAGTTGTAGAGGTGGTGTGCTACTTAACTCTTCCCCCATATATGCATCGAGGGCACAATGTTTTCCATGTGTCATAGATAAGTAGATACATTCATGATCTATTTCACGTCATCGACTGGGGTGAGATGGAAATTGACGATGGGGTGACATTTGTGGAGTTCCCAGTGGAGATAGAGAATCGAGAGGAGTAGGTCCTTTATGGGTAGTCGATAACTATGGTGCACATTTGGTGGTAGAAGGTTTATCTCCAGGGGGACACATTGGATTGGTAGTCTCTAATTCATGCTCAGTACCCCCATTTGATTGATTAGCCCTTGTTTTGGCTTTCATGGACATAAAGACGTATAGTGGGGAGAATGTAATGTCTCAGAATTTCTGTGTAATTTTTTCCTAATTATATGGAATTATTTAGAGACTAAACTCTATGAAGACATGTGATTCTGAGGCCCAGTGAGCCTGGAATGGAATTTTAAACTTTTTTAAGGTATGCTTAGTAAAAGTGCGAGCGAATATTTATTACTTTTGAACCAGTGCTTGGAAAAAAAATATGGGGCACTGTTGAACTCAAAAGGATGGGATTTTCATAGAAAGAACTTAACTTTAGCCGGTAAGGGCTGACTCGAAAGGTTACTTTTCAGAATTTTCAGAAAAAAATAAAATAACATTAAAAAGATTTTTTTTCTCACTAACGAGAAATGACACGGAGACGCTGTGGTGTAGTGGTGAGGTAGAGATGAGGCACATTAATGGATCTCATTAATGGATCATTAACACACATCGTAACGATGCATTAATGATGTGTAACAGTGAAGCTATTTCATAAATGAAACAGCGTAACGACGTGATGTCGCAGCATAATAGAAACGCTTCCACATGTTTTCTTATTAAAAGTTTGATGCATTGGTGGAACGATTATTAAACTATGAGTATTCTTTGATGAACCTATGATGGATTTCCTCCCCTAAAAAGAATGACGAATGCTGGCTGGACGTCATCAAATTCGACATACCTCGAAGAATGAAGAACGCCATTGACCTCCTAGGCCCTTGAGGATGAAGCACTATGGAAAAGAACATAAAAAAGGTATATATTTTATTATGAAGTCTTCCCCTTTATTTATAAATGACGAAAACGGATCAACCCATGAACATATTGATCCACGGGTCACTGGTTCTTGAGGGAGGGTACTCTTTTTGGGGTTAAACATCAGGATATAATTAACATGGATGGAACATCTCCCACAAACCTCCCCCCCCCCCGATTTTAAAACTTCTAATGTAGAGGGCACGAGCTAACACAAACAAGGCCCGAGACCCTCTGCATGTGTGCTCATTGTGAATAGATTGTCCAAGATGGCGACAAGGTGCATTCGAGACCATTGCGGTGACAGTGACACCCTACAGAGCCTGTAGGAGTAGGCGGATCGAGAACTAGACCAACAGAGCAAATCTGGTGGACCGTGGAAGGAACTGTTAGTGGCGGTGGTCAGAGGCCACAACCAGCTGTCCACAGTGGTATGGACGAGTGGCACTGACCAGCGCAGCATGGAGGTAGTGGTCCACATCCAGGATGCCCAGGTGACTTGGTGAGCCGCGGTCACTCAACTATGACGGAGGTGAGGCCGTGATCGATCGGTCATGGTAGGTGATGGACATGGCACCAGGCAGGCACCTCATAGGAGGAGTGGCCTGCTCCTTGCGGGCTGCATTCAGACAGAGGAGGGGATGCAACGATGGATACCGCATCTCGGGAACACACCACTAGTCACACGTGTGGCCAAGCTTTAGAAGGTAGGCCGAACCCACCCCTAGAGTGTCGAACCCATGCCGGTAGGCTAGAGACGCACCCTTCGGGCTGGACCTGACGAGACTGGGTCACCGGGAGACCCGACGAGCGGACCCTCGACCAAACTAGGCTAGGTCCAGTGAGGCCTGTTGGGCCTGGCTGGACCAGACCTACCCTAACCCGAACAAGGTTGGGTCGGCTTAGTCGAATCAAACCTAGGGATGTGGGAGCCCTAGGTTGGGTTGGTTGGGTCAGTCCAACTGGGTCGGACCAGGCCCGGACATAATTGGCCCCTGATTACTAAAATGCTAATAACATGCAAACCGAGCATCTGATTGATGATCTGTTTATGGTGTTGAGACATTTTAAACAACGTGTATCTTTTGGTATTATCTATGAATACTTTCATAAAGTTGATATGTGACGAATGAATTGAGGAGAAGTTCTCCCAAACATGATATTTACATAACCCTATGGTTGGCTGAGACCTGAAGACTGCTGACAAGCGACTATGTGTGACTTGACAATGGCCCAATCGGAAGAACCTATGTGTGACTTTGTAGGACTGTGGTGGGAGCGAGACTATGTGACTTGGCAGACCTGCGATATGTAATGGGGAGGAGTAACTCAGTTGGCCAAGGTGGGAAGAACCTCTATGTGACTTTGCAGGCCCACGGTGGGAGCGAGACTATGTGATTTGATAGACCCATAGTACACGATGGGGAGGTATACCTCATTTGTCCACGGTTAGTGGGAAGTGGCTTCTGTGTGACCTGACAGATCCACTGTACTCATAGTGGAGGAGTTCTCCAACAACCGAGGTGTTAGATGATGTGACTAATGATTCTTCTATCACTACCCTAGATGTATACCTGGTGTGAACTATCTTGTGCATTGTCCAATTTCTTAGTGATATTTCTTCATTCTTGTGCTTTTTGATTTTCTTTTAGGATATATTTGTGATCTTTCCTTTGTGTGTCGGGGTCCCCTACTGAGTATTTTGTTACTCACCCATGCATGGGCTTCGCCTGCATGGGTTGTGTCTGGTGCAGATGATCGATGCTTCGATGAAGGACTTGGTGGCCTAGGACTAGGTGAGGGCTTGTAGGATCAAGTGGATAAGAAGTACTACTTCATATTCTAGTAGCTACACTATTATTAGCATTAGGTGGGGTTTTTAGTGGGTGGTTATCCAAGTACGTTTGTAATTTACTCTTTTCAGTTCTTTTTGTTGGGTTTGTATTCTAGCCCACTTGTTTTCTATTTTACTTGTACTCAACGCTTGTTTTAGTATACTTTTACCCCTTTCAGTTTGTGGGATGTGGTTGGGCGTGTGTGTGCGTATAAGTACTCAGTAAAATTCCTACCACTTGTAGGTTGATGCCTTCAGTAGTAGTCGCCAACCCATGGACTTTGGGAGGTGGGTTTGAGGTAGTTACAACACAAGATATGGGGGACAATTCCTGGAAAAAAGTGACTTTAGAGGTGTGAATAAGTAGGAGTAGATAAGGCCTTTTTATAGTGGAAGTGGAGTGGCACTCTTGTAATATTTTGATAAAATAATTACATGCACGTTTTTCATGTTTTAAGTGGATCAAATAATGGTAAAATTTAGATACAAGATTGGATAGGGTAGATATATGGCCATCCAATATCTATTGGACAAGTTTATAGGTCGTTTTGGGCCTTACAGTTAAGGCTTATTCCCTTATTAAGCTTAATTTAATCTTAATCGTTGCAATTAATTTTTATTATATTCAATAATATTTATGGTCAAAAAATAAGTTGGTATTTTTATAAATTATAAATATTAATGATTCAAAATATGTTTTCCATTTTTACAAATTATAATCACATATGTGGCAAAAATTAATTTGAAATTCACCCTGCAGGTGGGACCACAATGCTGGTTTAAAATAAAAAACAATCAAAAGTTCGATAAGTTTTTACATTCAATTTCAAAGTGAAATTAATCCCAATGACCTATATTGGATTAATTTATAAAATTATGATCTAATTAAACTTTAAAACCAATTTAATATATAATTTAATATTATACATAAATTAAATGAAATAGAAATTTTGAACTAAACTTCTTTATTTTTTACTATTCATTAAAAAATGACATGTTTCCAAAAAATATCAAAAATTCACCCTAACATAATTTTTGTTTTTTATTTAAAATATGATCTATATTTTGACATATAAAATCAGTTAAATTTTCAAAATTAATATTTAAAATGGGTTCTCCATTAAAAGGTTGTAAAATTTCCTTTATAAAAATATAGGTTTTTATGTGTGAAATTGGGTTTGTTCTTATCTTATGACTATAAAACCTAATAGATGAGTATCAAAATAATATTAATGAATATATAATATATATATATATTTTTAAAATCATTAAATAACTATAATTAATTATGTTTATTAATACAAAACTCCATTGGAAGCATAAAAATAAAAATATTTCGGTTTTTATATCCAATTGGTTCTTATTTTCATTTCTAATTAATTGGTAACCAATTGATTACTTTTATATTTCTATAAAAAATAAATTTTCATAATATAGTTTATAATATTTATAAACACTAACATAATAACAAGGTTATATTATATTATATCAAATAATAATATTTTAATATTACATTGTTATTTGGTGAAACTCAGTCTTGTGTGTAACACAAGATATCAAGGAAGGTCGATCTTGCCTGCAATGTAAGTTAACTTAGTGTTGTGTAAATAAAAATCTATATCATGTATTGAATTTATTTAAAATAGTCAATATATAGTAGAGTCTTGGGATATTTTATTCCCTAACACGCTTGGTGATGCGTGTGATATACTATAAAATACATGTTTTACTTTATAATTCCAGGGTGTTACATTCTCCCCACCTTAATTAAACTACATCCTAGAAATTTAAACTTGATAATGGTAATATATTGTTAGATATTTTCAATATTCAAACATCCCATCATGAGAGCGGTTCATAAAACATCCTCTATATAATAAATAGTGAGAATTAAAAATATAACATGGACTAACATGTAACTAGGTATCTAAGTAAGAGTACATTAGAGGAAAGTAGAGATACATAATTTGAGGGAAAACATAAATATTTATAGAGAGTTATTGATGTCATAAATCAGAAATAGTGAATGATCAATTAAATGTTTAGGGCCTCGAATACATAAATATGTGATGATTTAGAAGACCATCGATTCAATATAAATTAAGGTATTAGGAAAACATTTATTTCCAAATAATATTCCTAATGTTAGGTAATTAATTTACCAACTAATGATATAAGGAAATTTACTTACGTGATATATTAATATAAACACAATTTCATCCTTTGGTTATTATTTGATTAGTTTTATAATTCATCAAAAAATTAATTTTGATCCCAGTAGCATTAAAATAGGTTTCTAAAGGATCTTAAGGCATATAAAAGAGTGAAAAGTCCAAATATTTATCTCTAACGTTTTTTGAAAAACTAGTATAGTTAATACATTAATTGCTAAACCCTAAAACTTACACTAATGGTTCATTTTTAGAATCTATTTTTCAAAATTTTCAACTAAAAACAATTAAATATCAACCAATACATTATATAGGTTATTGGTTGGTGTCATACCCTTATAACCCTTCAGTCATGGGTTCATGTCCTGCGACCTTTTTAGTACGATTGGTTATCACCCGAATTACATACTTTCCTTTTCTAAAACTATATTAATATAATTTCAAAAACTAAATTTATTTTACATCCTTGAAATAAGGTTAATTACTAAATATACTTTTAACTAATGTTTTCCATACAACCATAATACATAAATACTTCATCCATTTATTTCCACAAGGTTCCTTCCTTGGTCTAGAGTTTATCCATAATATCCTTTTCAAGATTTCTAAATCCTGAAACATTACATTCAATCTAAAACACCTTAGGTTTAACATAGGATATTCATTTTCATTATAAATTCAAATACTTCTTAAGGGTTTGTAAATAAAAAATGAATTATCCTAAGCATATCCCCCGAGAGTGTCAAACCATGTGCATAGAAAGGACAACCGTCATGTACCAGGTTATCCCTAGTTAGGGTCAGAACACCTTGTTAGAGTTATTACTCCTAGGTACCTTTATTCCAAAACCATGTCTACTTGTAGAATCCAGACAAGGATGTATTTCTTGGAAATACTACACAATCTCTACCTTATAAAAATTCGAGGTTTTTATTTTATACTTATTATAAGATTCTACCTTAGTTTTATGCCCTATGACCTATGTTATTCTAAATCTAGTTCCCAAGGTTGAAACTGAACTTACCTTGATACCAACTTTAGAGACCCAACCCCAAAAATCCTAGAGTCAGGGTCTAATATCAATTACTTTTTCATGATTACAAGGAATCAATCCCTAAAGAACCAATGGGTTTAGTATTCTTCGTAAACCATATGTATAAATAAATCTTTTATTATAAATTAATACATCAATTAAAACATAATTTATTTCTTATAAATAAATTTGAGGATAAATTCCTTATATATAGTATATCCCTGCATTTATTTCTTATTAAACTTCATGGTATCCTGGGGAAAAGAAACAAAATAAGGATGAGCTCAAATGCTCAATAAGGAAAAAATATAGAAAAATAAATAATGAATCAATGAGAATAATAATTATGACATGGTAAATAACTGAACAGACATACCATGTAATAAAAAAATCAGAATGAAGTACATAAACAATTCAGAAAGGTAATAAATGGAAACATATTCGATTAAAATAACTTTATAAGGAAAAGTACTTATAGTAAGGTAAGAAACCAAAAAAACATTCCATTTAATCAATAAAATAGTAATGAACTACATGTGTATATTTTATCAAGTGAAAATATACTAAATAATAAATAATGAATAAAAATGAAGGCAAGGCTTAATTATTGGACATAATTTCTCAGTCATGTGAAATCATATACTTTCAAGATCCATCATTCGGACCATTTAAACTATGAATAGAAACCAATTTAATTTTCACAACTTATTTGTCTCATGAGAACCAATTGATGCATCGAAGAGCTATATAAATTCCAAGATCCACCCATCATTACATCTCTAAAAAGTTCCTCATATAAAAGAATAAATTTAATCAATAGAAAAAATCACTTAATAAATATCTGTATTGAATAAAATATATAGATTTCATCAATAATTACCCAATTAATTTAATAACTATTTGAGTAACATTGTTTGTGATATGATATATGGTTTTAGAAATAATAATATCCATAGTATAAAAATATTGATATTCAAGGAAATTTCCAATGAAAAATGATTACAAAAAATTATTTTTTCAAGATAATGTTAACAATAACAAGATGAATTGGGATTTTAAAGATAATCACTAAGAAAATTGTTGAGGAGAATAATAGTTAAACATTCTAAAGTGTCTCATACAAATTTTAATCATTTGAATCGTAATCTACAGAAACGTATGACATTAAATGGAACATTGGATATCCTAATAATAAGGGGATTGATGATATAACATGAAATGTTCATTATATACACCAAATAAAGGTTAATTGGTGCATAGTAATAAATTAGTCTCAATGGAATATAAATTGAGATGAAATCACTTACCTTGAATTTCCTTTTAGGTGAATGTTCTTTAACTTCATGTATAATAGAATTATGTTCATTATATATTTTATTTAGAACCTGTATGATGTTTATCATTACTTTTATTTCACTTATTACAGTTTTTATACAATAACTTAATCCATTATGTTTATATCAACTGTATTGAAAAAATTAAGTTTATGCGTCAAAATCATCTTTGGTAAGTCAACTAGGATCAAAGGGGTCATTATATAACATCTAAATAATAATAATAATGGAATAATTATTAAATTTATACATCAATTATTATTTTAAAATCAATAATTAAATATGGTTATGAAAAATTAATCATTATTACAATCATGGAGATGGTAGGTCGTACACACAATGAGTAACGTTCTAATTTTTGAATGATCATTATGGAAAGAAGGTAAGTAGAATAATATATTTCTAAAATGATAATTATATTAAAAATAAAATATTGTTTAGTAATATATAATTTTATATATATATATATATATATATTTGTAAAAGGAATCGCATCGTGTCGAGGAGGCGATAGTCTACACGTCCACGAATGGTGTTATCACTTCTTAAGTGTGTGAAAGGGTAAGAAAGAAAATGATATATTAATATATATTATATTACCATAACTTAATTATATCATGAATATCATATACATGTTTTTTTATTTCACATATTTTTAATTAAATTAATCCTTTATATATTCCATATTTCATATGAATGAATCAGATTTCTTTTGGGGGAGGGGGGTAGTCCACAGTTCCACAAATGATGTTATCGTTTTTACAAAAAATGGGAAGTATAAATATATGCATTTTAAGAGAATTAAAAAATATTAAATAAATAATAAATATCATATATAACATATATAAATAGTGATTCCATAATAATTTCCACTATGAGAGGTGGTAAAATAATAAGGAACAATCATTGTTTTGGGAGAAATTAGTTCGTTGTACTCAGAAACAATATGTTGGTTACCCATTAGATGGATGTGTGTGTAAGTGTAGGCTGAACCCTTATCATAAAAAAATTAAAGTATATTTAGGATATTGGTTTGGTTATAAAATCATAGAATAAAAATATTTTAGGGGTTGTATAATGGAAATACAACTAATTAGCTTTAAGAAAGATGTTACCTCTTAATTGGTTAACTTATTTTAGTTTTTACCAAAAGGTATTTCTTGGCTCGATTTATGTCCATGGAGAAATTTTAGGAGGGGATGGATTTTTATGATCCATTTGGTAATATATTGGTTGATTCAAAGTTTATTGATAGTTTTGAAGATGTGGGAGGATATACGGCCTTTTTATAGTGTAGAAGGAGTTTCACTCTTGTAATATTTTGACAAAGGAATTCCATGCATGATTTTCATGTTTCAAATGTATCCAATAATGGAATAATTTAGAGAAAATAGAGGTTAGGGTCGATATATGGCCATCCAATAGATCTTGGACTAGTTTATATGTCGTTTGGGTCTTAAGGTTAAGGTTTAATCTCTTATTAAGCTTAATTTAACCTTAATCATTGTAATTAATTTTAATTACATTCAGTAACATTTTTTGTCAAAAACTAAGTTGGTCTTATTATAAATTATAAATTTTGATGATTCAAAATATTTTATCTATTTTTTCAAAATTCTAATAACATAAGTGGATGAAATTAATTTTAAATTCATCCCACAGGTGGGACAAAAATACATGTTTTTAAAGTAAAAATGATCAAAAGTTTGATAATTTTTTAAATTAAATTTAAAATTTAAATTGATCCCAATTTCCTAAATTGGTTAAATTTATAAATTTATGATATAGTTAACCTTTGAAAGGAATTTTTATTATAAGTTTTTCTTATACATAAATTATATGAAAAAGTAGTTTTGAACTAAAATTCAGTATTTTTAACTATTCATTGAAAAACTGATATCTTTCCAAAAAATATCAAAAATTATCCCTAAACTAATTTTTAAGGTTTTATTTAAAGTATAATATTTATTTTGATATATAGAATCAATTATGTGTCAAAATTCTCATTTAAAATGAGTTCTCTATTAAAAGGTGGTAAAATTGCCTTTATATATCAATTAAAGGTGGTAAAATGGCCTTTATAAAATCAACTAAAGTGTCAAAATTATGATTTAAAATAAGTTCACTATTAGAAGGTGGTAAAATTACCTTTATAAAAAATATAGGGATTGAAATGTGAAATTGGGTCTGTTCTTATATTATACCTATCAAACCTAATGGATGAATATAAAAAATACACGATTGAATATTATATATATATATATATATATATATATATTTCATTAAAATCATTAATTATTTTTATGAAGATAAAACTCCTTTGGAAGCATAAAAATAAAAAATTTCTTTTTCATATCAAATTGGTTCAAATTTTCATTTCTAATTAATTAGTGACCAATGAATTAATTTTATATTCATATAAACCATAAAATTTCACATGTTAATTATTACTATTGATAACTGCTATCATAATTTTTAGTTTATACTATATTATATTAAATAATGATTTTTAATAATACATTGTTATTCGGTGAAACTCGTTCTTGCCTGTAACTCATGCTATCGAGCCAGGTATCTCTTGCGTGTGATGTAAGATAACTCAGTGTTGTGTTCATTAAAATATACATCATATATTTAATTTATTTTAAATAATAAATATATAGTAGAGTCTTGGTATATTATATTCCCTTGTGCGCTTGGTGACACGTGTCATACACGTTATCAAATACAAAGTTGTAAATTAGAATTATAGGGTTTTACAGTGGAAGGATAAAAATAATAAAAGTTGTTCTAGGTAATTAAAAGTCTAGGTTTGTATAGTAAGAAAATATAAATAATCAAATTAAAAATCAAATGGTCATCAGAATTGAGTCTAAGTGAATCCCTTTTTCTGGGTAGATGCTTTCCATCTTAGGATTCGTCTTTTCTTAATGGACACAGTACATCGAATAATTAAAATATAGGTAACCCAAAACCATTTTTAAACATATAATGAAATCAATGCAATAGACATAGTGGAAATATAAATCTAGTAAAAACATTAAAAAATCACTCTCCCACCGATAATATAATGGTCATGAATTAAATAACAAGAGAGGAAGAGATATGAGAAATGTTTTGAATGAAAATACCTGAACATAAATTATTTATTAAAAATAAAATATTTATTATAAAAATTCCCCTCATTGAAATTACCAAAATATTTGTTGTCCTCATCATGTATTAATCATGTTTTAATGATCACAAATCTTATACATTCTGTAAATCTTGTTAATCCTATTTAATATCTCTCAAATCATGTGTACAGATGGTTGGTTTCTTTATGATTTAAATGATTATTGTAAACTATTTTTAATTTGTGTTATAATGGATTTCCTTGATAAATGATTAAGTCTAATCCATTATATGAATATCACTATTTAAGTCTATGTATAGATATTTTTCTAAGTCTGAGACACCATTAGTCTGCCACCGGTTATGTTTTTTTAGAAAAGGAACCAGACACCGTGACCCAGACACCGTGACTAGACACCGTGACCCAAACACTGTGACTAGATGCTGTGACCAGACACTGTGACCCAAACACTGTAACCAGACACTGAAACTAGTTTTAGATCTGTTGAAGTCCGTGACATCGATTCCTTACTAAGACTCCATATGATGTTTGGAAAAGGACCAGACATCGTGATTCTAACACCGTATCTGTGCAACCAGTTCCTGATCTCAATACGACTATGACTTCATGACTATCTCACCGCTTAAAAAAATAAGGAGACACCATTTCATGGAGACACCATTTCCAAGTGACACCATTTCCAGATAGACTGTGACACCATTGTTTAATATATTTTTCCATTTTCAATTTAATTTCTAACGGTCATATTTGAGTCTTTTAAATACACTGATACAATTAATAATTCTTTGTAGACATGTCACCGGACAATAAGAGGTACAAGGTGTAGAATAAATTCATATTTTCATCTCCAACACATGAACTCCAAGAAAAAAATGAGAATTGTGTCCCAGAAACAAGGAGTGCAATAACGAAGAAGCACGAACATTCTTGAGAAACGAACTGACACATGAAAATTAATACATTTGAAGAACACATGAAACATTCTTGAATCCAAAATCTAGGATACCATAAATTATATTCAAGAACATATTTTCAATATCAACTACATGAAGAATATAAGCCATATCTAATTGGAAACTAGAGCATCAGACTTGAGATACTCTATTTCTCGCAAGAGGACCCAATTCTTACATATGTTTCATCCTAGAAGTCTAAAGCTACATAGTATAACATTGAGATCACCTCTAATCTTATCTCATCATTTTTTCTCTATTGTGTATTGTTTTTTTCCTTCAAGCAGTTTGTGTGTTTCTAGATAAAAACACACATTGTCTCCTGCATTAAACTGGAGGATACAAGATATCCTTCCTCTCACATTTCATTACACTTGTTTATTCCCATAGATAGGTGTGGAATATGTTTCTATGTGACCTATTATTTTATTCCCACAAATAAGTGTGTAAGAGGTCATGTGAGCTAGATAGTCCCATGTACTATTGTTTACCCCAATGAAGGGTGTGGATAAGGTTTATTAATATAAACTACTTGGTGGTAGGTGATCACCAAGTGGAGTGGATTATGTATCGGCTTAAGATAGAACCACTTGTTTTATATTTGCTGTGGTTTTTGATTTAGTTTTCTCTATTTTACTACATAATCCATAAATCACTAAATTTAATATGATAGTTAATCTTTGAAAGAATTTATAATTTTTTTCCTTATTAGAATTTCTTCAAAAGTAATGCTAATAACTGATATTAAGATTATGGAGAATTAATCAATCTTCTGTGAAGTTATTTAAACAGTCAAACATTCCTAACTGTATTACTTTGATTAATCAGGATATATTTTATTTTATTAGGGAACCTTTTAATAATACTTTCCCCTCTTGAGTACTATACTCCGACCATCTTTTGGTATCAGAGGGTGTTTGGTATTCCTATTAAGACTCTGTTTTTGACCCTTTTTAATTGTGGTTTTAGTTTTACTTTAGAGATCTATAAATTTCTAGCTCTTTCAAAATATTTCTTTACAATGTATAATAGACTGGAAGGTACTATACCAAACAGACCACCATTCTTTAATTGATCCAATTATGCCCAATGGGAAATCAAAATGAAAATGCATTTAAAAAGTATGGGTTTTGAAATTTGGTCTTAAATTATAGATGAATATAAGATTCCTAATACTGATAAAATCACTTGGGATGACCCAACCAAGACTGAATATAATAAAAATTTTAAATCCAAGAATGATTTATATTTCCCTTTATGAGATGAATAATTTACCAAAATTTTTTCATGTAAAACTACCAATGAAATTTGGGATACTTTGTTTTTTTCACATAAAGGAAGTTCTAGTGTGAAAGAAATGAGACTTCATACTTATACTAATAAATATTATAACATTAAAATAAATACTTATGAGCCTATTTCTGAAATGTATCTCAGGTTCAACTAAATTTTCAACACAATGATTTCTCTTGGAAGAGAAGTTACTTTCAAAAAACAGATTATGAGAATTCTTTGATGCCTACCTGATAGATGGGGAGGAACCTCTGTCTCTATTAGAGAATCATGTGACATCAGCAGGTTACCTGTAAAAAAACTCATTGGGAAATTAATGATGTATGAAGAAGAGATTAAAGTCAACAAGGAAGAGGAGGATGAACCCAAAAAAATCTATTACATTTAAGACCACCACCTATAAACACCAAGATAAAGGGTAATTTGAAGTCTCTAAAGAAAGTTACAGCAAGGAACAATAATCACTTGATAGTGATGAGACGATGGATCAATTAGCTATAAGGTTTATGATATTTTACAAGAAGAAGAAATTTTTTAGAATGCCTAACTTGAAGGGAAGATATGATCAAAAAGGAAGCTAGAAGAAAGATTAGAAAAGAAGTGACATGTCTGATGAGATAATCTGCTATGAATGTAAGTGAAAGGGACAAATAAAGACTGACTGTCCCAAGATCAAGTACAAAAATAAATATGTGGACAAAGATAGAATGTATAAAAAGGAAATTAAAGGAACATGGAGTGCTTCTGAGGACAATTTAAGTGGCTCAGAATATTCAAATGATGAACATGCTAACAATGCCAATTTGTGTTTTATGACAAACACATCTGAGGTAACACTGGAATCTCCTATACACAATTCCTATTATTCTAAATATAAGATTGTATGTGAGAAAATTTCTAATGAAGAAACGTTTGATTACTATAATATGCTTGAAGAGACATATAATGAACTAAAATATATATACAAATCCTTGAAGAAACAACATGCACTTACCTCAACTATTAAAACCAAACTTTCTGTAGAAAGGGAGAAAAATACTCAATTACTCAAAGAAAACAATGCAATAATTCTATATAATGATCAATTGAAAAAGGATATTGAAAGGTTTACTAATGGTAAATATAATTTTGTACAATTTCAAGGTAAACAAAATGCTCCTAAATATACTACTGGTATTGGATATCAACCTGGTAAAAGAAATTTTAGAAGAACTAATTTTGTTTCTAAGTCTAGGAAATACATATTTACTCATAGTTCTAGAAAACATTTATCAAGTTCAAGTTATGATACACTCTCTACTGTTTCAAGCTTTTCTCGAGCAAATAGAGTTTATTTTTCAAGCACTTTACACAATGCTTGTAGGAAACCTATAAGGAAGATATGACTTCTTAAAGTAATAGTCACTAATATTACTGGACCCCTAACAAGTATGGGTACCAAAATATATTTTTATTTGACAATTTGTAGGAAAGTTTCATAAAGAGCTCCTATAAAAGCTTGTGGTACATGGATAGTGGGTGTTCAAGACACATTACTGGGGAGTATTCATGCTTCAAGAATTTAATAATAATTGATGGTGGACATGTCACCTTTGGTGACAATGCCAAAGGAAAGATCATTGAACTTATCCAAATTGGTAAACCTAACTCATTTTTAATTTCCAAATTACTTTTTTATGGATTGAAATATAATCTGCTTAGTATTTCACAACTATGTGATGATGGATTTCATGTTAAATTTGAAAATGATGCTTGCAATGTTTTCAATTTTAAAAAAGAATTCGTATTTTCTGCATTAAGAAATTTAAATTCATACTCTATTAACTTAGATTCTTTAGTCTCTCAAAATGTTTCATGTTTATGTGTACTTCACAAAGAATATTGGCTTTGGTATAGGTGATTAGGACACTGCAATATTCACTCCCTTAGAATGTTAACTAGAAAAATCTTAGTCAAAGACCTACCCAGATAAGAGTTTCTAAATGATAAAGTGTGTAATCCTTGTCAAAAGGGAAAGAAACACAAATTTTCCTTCAAACCAAAGAAAGAAGTGTCAACTTCTCAACCTCTTGAATTGGTTCATATGGATTTGTTTGTACCATCTAGAGTTTCTAGTTTAAATGGAACACACTATGTTTATGTTCTTTTAGATGAATTTTCTAGATATACTTGAACTTTATTTTTGGCTCACAAAAGTGAATATTTCTCTCATTTTACCAAATATACCAAAACTATAGAAAATCTTAGTGGACTTAGAATTAAATCCTTAAGAAGTGATCATGACTATAAGTTTGAAAATCAAGAGTTTGAATCCTTTTTCTCACAAAATTTCTAGAGTCATAATTTCTCTACCCCTAGAACACCTCAATAGAATGGAGTTGTAGAAATTAGAAATATAACCTTGAACGATATTTCTAGAACCATGCTTAGTGAATATGACTCACCTATTTATTTTTGGGCTGAAGCTATAGATACAGCTTTCTATATTATTAATAGAGTGTGGATTAGGACCATTCTTAAAATAACTCCATATGATTTATGGAACAATAGAAAACCAAAAGTAGTCTACTTCAAAGTATTTGGTTGAAAAGTCTATATCATTAATACTAAGGACAATCTTGATAAATTTACATCCTAGAGCGATGAAAGAATATTTCTAGGATATTAAATCTCTAGTAAAATGTATAGAGTGTTTAATAAAATAACTAAATGTGTGGAAGAATCTATCCATGTTAAATTTGATGAAACAGATCCACATGAGCCTAAGACCACTCTAGTGAACCTGGAGGATGATGTATCAAATCTGGACTTTAATTCAAAATCCTCTAGCCATCCTATAAAGGAATATGTGAAAAACTCCAGTTCTATAAATTCTTTAGATTCAATTCATGATGAACCCAGACCTATTGAAGAACCAGAAATCACTAGTTCTTCTTTTTCTATAGCTGTTAGAACTCTTAAGAGTCATCCTTTAGATGCTGTTATAGGAGACTTAAATAAAGGAACTCAAACTAGATATTATCTTAGATATTAGGTTGAACATAAAGTCTTATTGTCACAACTTGAACCTAAAAACATTAATTATGCTATCAATGATGAATTTTGGGTGATGGATATGCAAGAAGAACTTAATCAGTTTGAAAGGAATAAAGTTTGGAAACTTGTTGATAGACCCAAATAAAAATTCACCAAAGGCACTAAATGAGTGTTTAGAAATAAAGTATATGAAGCTGGTAACATAGTTAGAAACAAGGATAGAATATTTTCACCAGGCTATATTCAAGAATAAGAAATTGACTATGAAGAAACATTTGCACCAATAGCTAGACTTGAAGCCATCAGAATTCTTCTTGCTTATGCTGCACATCTAAAATATAAACTATATCAAATGTATATTAAGAGTGAATTCCTAAATGGGTAAATAGATGAGGATGTATTTTTTTAGAAACCCCCTATTTTTATAAATCCTCATTTTCGAAATCACGTTTTTAAACTGTTAAAAGCTTTATATGGTTTAAAACAAGATCCTAGAGCTTGGTATGATAGATTGATTACTCTTCTTATTTCCAAATGTTTTAAAAAAGGAATAGCTGATCCAACCCTTTTAATAAAATAAATTCCCAATGATGTTTTAGTAGTTCAAATCTATGTATCTGAAATTATATTTGGATCTTCAAAAAATTCCTTATGTATTGAATTTTCTAAAATGATGCAAAATGAATTTGAAATGAGTTTAATGGGTGAAATAAAGTTCTTTCATGGATTTAAAATCATTCAAAATAATGATGGTATTGTTTTAAATCAAATAATATATACAAGAGATCTTATAAAATGCTTTGTCTTGGATTGAACTAAAAGTAGTGACACTCTAATGATTACTACTTGTAAGTTGGATCTTGATGAAGATGGAAAATATTTTGATCAAACCACTTACCGAGGAATTATTGGAAGCTTACTCTACTTAATTGCTAGCTGACCTGACATTATGTTTAGTGTATGTATGTGTGAACATTTCCAAGAAAACCCTAAGGAATCTCATTTAAATGATGTTAAAATAACTTTCAAATACCTCAAGCATACACACAATCTAAGACTATTCTATCAGAGAGGATAATAATTTGAGTGAGTTAGCTATTCTGATGCTAACTTTGGTGGTTGTAAGTTAGAGAGAAAAAGAACCTCTGGAACATGTCACTTTTTAGGAAAGTCACTAGTATCATGGTTTAGTATGATATAGAACTCGGTTGCATTATCAACTAAAGAAGATGAATACATAGCTACTGCTATTATTGTGCACAAATTTTGTGGATGAAACACACATTACTAGATTATGGATATCAATTCAAGAATGTACCTATAAATTGTGACAATAAAAGTGCTATTAATATCTCAAAAATCCTATTTCACACTCTAGGACAAAACATATTGATGAAAGACATCAATTTTTGAGAGATCATTATCAAAAGGGTGATATCACTTTGGAATTCATTGGTGTTGAATATCAGATCGCTGATATATTCACTGAACCATTAAATTCTGAAAGAATATATTACATCATACATGAGTTGGGAATGATAAATCTTATGTAGTAAGTGAACTGTTTCATAGCTTACTGTTTCATATTTACAATATCACCATGAAAACCAGTTATGGTCTCACTGTGAAAGAAAGTTTTGGTCTCACCATTAAAATCTGTTATGGTCTCACCGTAAAGACTCTTTATCATTTTATTTACATATTATAATCTGTATCATGGTAATTAATTATTTTATTCCTTTAATTTTCCACACTTTTGATTTGGCGATGCTTGATATCCCTAAATGATAAAAATGAAAGAATTCCCACTCCTTTCTTCATCCGAGCTCTCTTCTCTCAAACCTTATCCCCTTATTCATCATTTATCTCTCTCTCTTGAACCTATGTTGAATGGTTAGAATAAAACACCCATCATCATCAAATCCTAAGAAGTAAAGATCAAAGAAGAAGATGATAATAACACCGTAGTTAGCGCCTGAAGGTCCTTTGAATCTGAACCTATTGAATAGAATAGTGGTACTTGAAAAGAAAATATTCCCCAAGTGGATTCTATCAAGTAGGTCTTTATTATTTAAAGTATTAAAAGTGAAAGGATGGATGGATTGATTCAAAAAGATGGATATGATGATTTACCCAAGTCTAGTTGCACAATTTTATCAATACGTTCAATTATCCTTTGATACAGAAGATGGTTTTGTTATAAGAATCTAGATCAATGGCAAGATAGGTACCTTTTTATCGAGGTTATGGGATGCATGCCTAAGGATACCTCATCAAAGTATTTTTGAGGACTACAAGAGCGGTACTCCACCTCTAAGTGAGATCTTTGTTTGGGAAAAAGGCTTGGGAAGCTTAATTCAGAATAAAAAAAGAGAAGATCCATAACTAATGAGTTAGATGGGGAAACTAGAATTTTGTTTAAGTTTTATAGAATCTAATTAGCCCCAGAAAAGGTGAATGTTCTACACTCAAGTATTAGAATTTATTTTTTATCCATATTTTGAAAAATGGGCACAAGATTAAGCTATGTAATTATGTTATACTCCATATGTGTGAGTTGATAAAGATAAACTCCATGTCAACCTCAGTATTCTACTCAAGGTTAATCTCAGCTATGCTTCATGAAAAAGGGTTGGTTAGACCAAATTAATAAGTTATTAAGGACTATGAATTTAGTATTTCAAAAGTTACAATCAAGAGAATGAAAATCAGTTGGAATCTATGGAGAAAAGAATGGGTAGAAGATAATGATAGGGTTTATAAGAAGTTCAACCCAGATGAGCATTCTTCAAGACCTTAAGACATTTCTGATCCTAGTTTGGAACCAGATGAAATTGTTGAGTATTCTGATGTGGAATAAGTATAAGAGGTTGTTGCACCTATAGAGAAAACTATCCTGGATGAGAAATATAGTGAACCTATTATCTAAGACATAACTGAGAAGGAAATATCTGTCCCTGAATAGATTGTTAATTAGGAAGAACTACTTGCTTCTAATAAAGAATTTATTGCTAAGGTAAGTGAAAATTATTCTCTAGAAGAGCATATATAAGAGGATCTATCTCTTGTGAAAGAAGCAGATTATGAGGAAAATGTGGATGAATAAGCTGTTCCTAAAATTATCCCATCTTCTGAAGAGAGAATGGAGTAAGCCTTTCAGTTGGATAGAAAAGAAATGGGTGAAGCTATTAGGGTTGAAATCTTGGAAATAGATCAAGGATCTAAATCTCTTAGTCCTAAAAAAGATGCACATGTTAAGGGGGAGCAACACCCGAATCTAGAAACTGTTGGTATTCCTAATCCGGTTGATCTATGATCTATCGATACATGGTATACATTCCCTATATATTTTGATGTAAATGATTCCAAAGAATCCTTAGTTGAAGGTATAGATCTGTCTATTGTGTTTCAATTGAAACTATTATCTTTTCTTGAAGCTATCTCTGCCAAGGAACCTAAGCCCATCTCAGCTCCTATTCTAAAACCTTCACAAGAACCTTTCACCTTGGTGAGTAAGGATGATTTGAAAACATTTGGATCTACTCTATTGGTTGGGGTTGAAAAGCTTATGAATACTTAGCCAGCTTCAGTGAAAAACTTGAGTGAATAATATTCTACACCGTTGTTAGAAAATATCATATGAAAAATTCAACCAAAGATGCTTCATGAAAATGAAGAGGCCAGAATTGAGAACAAACAGTTAAGCGATGAAGTAAAGTCTCTTAGAGGTATGGTTGAAGATATGAAGAGTGCTAAACTCAAGACCATAACCTGTTGTTCATCTTATTTAAGATGTTCATGGTCAGATTCCATAGGAAGTCTCCTCCATTATTCAACCTAACATACCTTCCTTAGCTGACAAGGTGGCTAAAAGAAACATGAAAATTGTTCAAGAAATACGTGATCTTTTTATTGGCCTTAATAAGTTAATTGATGAGTATAAGGGCTATATCTAGAATGTTTTAAATAAACTAAAGTCCCTTACTTCAGCTGTTACAGCTTCTAGTGCCTCTGGATAGTCATCTCAACCCTCCTTGGATAGTGATATTCTCAAAACAATTGTTAAAGAAGAACTTCAGACTATGCTAAGTGGCTTTGACAAAGAGTCTCTATCTGTGGTTGTCAAGAACATTGACAAAGTTCTTTATTTTTTGAGAATTCATTCCAAGATTTTAAATGATTTTCAAGAAGAAATTACTAATAAGGTGGACTTCTACTTCAATAGGATCTTCTTGATGTATGATATGGAAAACCATTTGAAGTACCTAGTATAGAATCTGAAAATACCTCCTATCACTCAAGCTTTCAAAACTCAAGTTCAAAAGATGAAGGATTTCACTCCTTTGTTGGAAAAATTCATGGAGAAAAAGGATGACTTTGATAAAGTGATGTAGCATGGCGGTGAGATTATTGCCAACTTCATCAAGATATTGAAGCTTTATCTTCATGTGCAGAACACTGCTATTGTGGATCCTACAGCTGCACCCTTGAGATCTGGTTTGCCTAACTTCTCATCCTCTACCCTTGCCTCTACCTCTATGTCCGTCTCTCAGGATCTGGGTTAGATCAGACCTGTTACCCTTGACCAATATTTTCCTCGATCATCCACTTCACCTACCTTGGCCCAACATATTTTTGAAGACTCCCTTTACCTTCTTTTTCAGTTGGTTCACTTCCTTCTTCAACTTCCACCTCTATGCATATGGCTTCTCTTGATGCTACTGCCATGGTAAAAGAAAAGATAGCCAGTGGTGAAGAAAAGTGACTACTATATTTTGATAGGGATATTATTGTATTTTTGTTTCCCACTATTTGTAAGGAAACCTTTTATCCATATAATGAATTGTGAACTCTTCTTATCTATTATCATATTTAATTTTGAAATATTTTTTATAATCCCAAAAGGGGGAGAGATATGCACACTTAGAAATAGTCACATTCACTAATAATAGATATTTCACTCACATGATTTTTGATCATCAAAAAGGGGGATATTATTGGCCTCCTCATGTATTAGTCTTTTTTTAATGATCAAAAATCTTATACATTCTGTAAATCTTGTAAATCTTGTTTAATATGTCTCAAATGATGTGTAGAGATGGTTGGTTTCTTTATGTTTTAAACAATTATTGTAAATTATTTTTAATTTTTGTTATAATGGATTTCCTTGATAAATGATTAAGTATAATCAATTCTATGAATATCACTATTTATGTCTATATATATATATATATTTGGATAAGTCTAAGACACCGTGAGTCTGACACTGGTTATGTTTTTCTAGAAAAGGAACCAGACACTGTGACCCAGACACCGTGAGTAGACACCGTTACCCAGACCTCGTGACCCAGTCACCATGAAAAGACACCATGACCAGACACCGTGACCAGACACCATGACCCAGACACCATAACAAGTCACTGAAACTGGTTTTAGATCTATTGAAGTCTATGTCACCGGTTCCTTGCTGAGACACCGTTGAAAGTTTTGAAAAAGACCAGACACCATGATTCTAACACTGCATCTGTGCTACCAGTTCCTGATATCTATACAAAAATTCCATCCTAACTTTCTCACCGCTCAAAGAAAAAAAAGGATACACCATTTCAAGGAGACACCATTTCTAAGGGACATTGTTTACAGACAGACTGCGACACCATTCTTCAATCTTTTTTGTTATTTTCAACTTAATTTATTACCATCCTATTTGATTCTTTTAAATGCACTAACATAATTAATACTTCTTTGTAGCCATGTCACTAGAAAATACGAGGAATGAGGTGTAGAATATATTCATCTTGTCAACTCCAACACATGCACCCAAAAAATAAAAATAGAAGTGTGGCCCAGAAACAAGGAGCGTGATAATGAAGATGCACAAAAATTCTTGAGAAAAGAACCAACCCATGAAACTCAATACATCTGAAGAAAAAATGAAGCATTCACAAATCAAAAACTTGGATACCATAGATCAGAGTCAAGAACATCTTCACAATAACAACTCTATGAATAACACGATCCAGATCTAATTGGAAACTAGAGCATCAGACTTGTGATACTCTATTTCTCGTAAGAGGACCTGATTCTTACATCTTCTTCATCCTAGAAGTCTAGAGCTGCACATAATATCACTCAGAGAACCTGTAATCTTATCTTATCATTTTTCTCTATTTTGTATTGTTTAAAGCCATCGAGTAGTGTGTGTGTGTGTGTCTATATAATAACACACAGTTCCACCAACATTAAACTAGAGGATATAAGACATCCTTCCTTTCACATTTCATTACACTTGTTTATTCCCACAGATAGGTGTGGAAGAGGTCCATGTGTGACCTATTAGTTAATTCCCATGGATAAGTATGGAAGAGGTCATGTGACCTAGAAAATATAGTGTACCATTGTTTAGCCTCATCCAAAGTGTGGATCAAGTTTATTAATATAAACTTCTTGGTGGCAGATGATCACCAAGTGGAGCGGATTAGGTCTCAGATTGAGGCTGAACCACTTTTTTATATCCACTCTGTTGTTTGATTTAGTTTTCTCTATTTTAATTTATAATTCAGAAATCATGAAATTTACATTGATAGTTAATATTGGAATAAAGTTATAATAGTTTTCCTTTTTAGAATATCTTCAAAAGTAATGTTAATAACTGATATTATGATTACTGAGAATTAATCAATCTTTTGAGAAGTTATTTAAATAGTCAAACTTTCATTACCATATTACTTTGATTAACTGGAATGTATTTAATTTTATTGGGGAACATTTTAAGAATACTTTTCAAACAGAATTTTTTATAGATACTCAATTCAACCCTTCTTGAGTACTATACTCCGACCAATAATCTCAAAGAAATTCACACCTTTATGATAGCCATTAGATATCAATGAAAAATAAAGAAAATCAAATTACAATAGAAAATCATGGAGTAAGCCTGGTGGATGACTGTATAGTGTGAAACACCTCACCCTAAGGCTTTTATATCCAATGAGATCCATAAATCCACTCATTGAACCTGTATTTATAGGCTTTAAGGCACCCTTTATCTAATAAATTCCACAGAATTATACATTGAATCTAGCCCATTCAACATAGAGGGTTATGGGAATTTAGAAATGGGACCCAATCAATATTTGAAAAAATTTAGAGATTATGGATATCTTTAGAGGCTTTCACAGTGTAAACCTTTGTTTCGAAATATGAAAAAATCCTAGCTATATCTAATAGACCTGGTTCAGTGTAACAATTCACCCAAGAAGACCTACCACATGGTGCAAATCAAACAAACAAGATAACAAGTCCCATGTATTAAAAGAACAAGGAAAACCAATAGTTCCCATAATAGAAAATGAGTATATATCTATGAGACCTATAATTGAAATTTGAAAAGGATAAACCTGAATGTAAAATAAGATAGTCTATAAGCTGAAACTCCATATAAATATCAGTCACCCCCAAACTGTATCACTATGAAGGGGACGAATACCAAGAGAAGTCAGAGAACTACTTGACTTCCTTCCCTTTACTTGATTCCATAAAAACTACATCAAAAAACACCCAAAGGAAAAAGTAGTGTGTGAGCATAATTACCAGTAGTATTTCAATAAGGATTTATACAAAGTATAATTCCATGAAAATGTAATATCTAGGTTTAAAAAAAATTATTTATAAAACAATTTTGAAAGTGAATCCTTTATTTAAAACATCATTTGGTTTTCATAAAGTACTTTAATATTCCCATAACCAAATAATATGAAAATTATAGGTGAAAAATCATTAGTACATGAGAAAAACCAACCATGGATGCACCATAAGATGAGAAAGTGAGAAACCCACAATGAAATATACCATCATAAGTAAAATAAAATAACAAATGAAAAATACTAATTTTTGGGCTCTAAACTATAGGAATACATACTCATTCATTTAAAGAAAACAATAATATCGACACACTACAACAAATGCCGGTCCTAGCGGCGGTTTTTTTGCCTTTTAGCGGCGGTTTAAACCGCCGCTATATTGTGTGGCGGCGGTTTACAAAAACCGCCGCTAAGTTTGGCGTCGGCAATCTATTAGCAGCGGTTTTTTCGATTCCGCGGCGGTTTTAGAAATGTGTCGTAGGTCCTTCATTTAGCAGCGGTTTATCTTCATTTAGCGGCGGTTATATGGGCAGCTTATTCGCGGCGGTTTTAACTGCCGCTAAATTCAGGCGTTTGATGCGCCTATTCTGCGGCGGTGAATACCGCCGCGAAATATCAGCATAATAAATTTAGCGGCGGTTAAAACCGCCGCTAAATTCTGCCCAGTTCATCATTTAGCGGCGGTTTTAACCGCCGCTAAATGGTTCCTTGTTATTTAGAGGCGGTTAAAACCACCGCTAAATGTTCACAGGTATGGCATTTAGCGGCGGTTAAAACCGCCGCTAAATGTTGAACTGGAAAAAAAAATATATTGGATCTGCTCCACCACTGCCCTAAATTTTCCAAAACTGCAGCCACATCTCACCCATCAGCCCCACATAATATCACATCCACACATATTTGTAATGTACAACATCTTACAACATTATTACATCATCCCCATTTCATATTCCATCACTAAAAGAATACTACCACAAACCCCTACACACAAAAACCAACATCCTCATAATAGTGACCATAACATCTCTTACCATAATAAAAACCAACATTAAAAATGGACACAGGTCACACATTAGTGGTAGCGGTCACACCGTGCCTCGGATTGAGGCGGAGTTGACTCGTACATGTCACCATCATCCTCATAACAGTGACCATAACATCTCGTATGTCAGTTGTTGATTTCACTTAAAATTAAGTCCATTTTTAACAAAACAGTGACACTGTGAGTGGTGTTGGCCACACCGGGCCTCAGATTGATGCGGTGTTGAATCGTACACGTCACACATGAGTCATTGATTGTTGTGAAAAAGTATCAACGCAATCAGAAGCCGTTAGATCGGTTTGGCGTATGTACGTAAAATATTGTCCATTTTAAACTAAATACATACACTTGGAGTGATACCGGTCACACCGCTTCTCTGATTGAGGCGGGGTTGAATCTTACACGTCACATTTGACCCATGGATAGTTGTCCTTAAGTTTCAATAGAATCCCAATGTGTTTGGTCGGTTTGTCGTATGTCAGTTGTTGATTTCACTTAAAATTAAGTCCATTTTTAACAAAACAGTGACACTGTGAGTGGTGTCGGCCACACCGGGCCTCGGATTGATGCGGTGTTGAATCGTACACGTCACACATGAGTCATTGATCATTGTGAAAAAGTATAAATGTAATCAGAAGCCGTTAGATCAGTTTGGCGTATGTACGTAAAATATTTTCCATTTTAAACTAAATACATACACTTGGAGTGATACCGGTCACACCGCGTCTCGGATTGAGGCGGGGTTGAGTCGTACACGTCACATATAACCCATGAATCGTTGTCCTAAAGTGTCAACACAATCCGAAGGCGTTTGGTTGGTTTCCCGTATGTCAGTTGTTGATTTCTCACTTAAAAATAAGTCCATTTTGAACAAAACAGAGGCACTTGGAGTTGTGTCAGTCACAACAGGCCTCAGATTGAGGCGGGGTTGACTCGTACACGTCACATTTGAAGGTGAGTATGCATACACGATAGTTGACCTTCTTAGAGAAGGGTTTCTGGAAGAGTATAAAAGACATTAAGCAATGAAGATCATTAGAGTGTTGGAGCAAATGTGGTTGCTACAAACAATGTGGAAATCGGCTTGTGCAAAGCGACCTAAGTTACAACTTGCAGGTATTGTACTCTATTTTTTTCTGGAAGGTTTCAGTTTAAATGCATTTTGGAATGATCATTGCTATCCATTGTCTTTTAGGTTTTTTTGACAGCCGAGGGGAAAGGGTGGGGTCTGAAGACATTGTAGGATATGTCGAAGGGTGACCGCTACCACCCAAAGAGTCGCTCTCTTGTTTAAAATGGACACCACTTTAATTGGAAACAAAAACTGACCTACGTAAATCTGACCAGACGCATCCAGATTGCCTTCATCCTTTAGGAGAAGGATCCACGGGTCCTTGGTGACGTGTATGAGTCAACCCCTCCTCAATCCGAGGCACGGTGTGACCGCTACCACCCAAAGAGTCGCTCTCTTGTTTAAAATGGACACCACTTTAATTGGAAACAAAAACTGACCTACGTAAATCTGACCAGACGCATCCAGATTGCCTTCATCCTTTAGGATAAGGATCCACGGGTCCTTGGTGACGTGTACGAGTCAACCCCGCCTCAATCCGAGTCACGGTGTGACCGCTACCACCCAAAGAGTCGCTCTGTTGTTTAAAATGGACACGACTTTAATTGGAAACAACAACTGACCTACGTAAATCTGACCAGACGCATCCGGATTGCCTTCATCCTTTAGGAGAAGGATCCACGGGTCCTTGGTGACGTGTACGAGTAACATGCAAGAATGATGGACCACATTTCATTGGCCTTTGGACAAAAAAACCAGTAAAATCTCCAAAATACCTTCATATCATGCATTAACCAGTAAAATCTCCAAAATACCTTCATATCACGCAGTTCTGAAAAGAGTCACTATTTAAAAGAAAGTCACAAATTTAGATACATCTCAAGATGGTCATTTTAAAAACATTTTGAGGGACACTACTAAAGACATTCTCAGATATGCACACATCCCCCACTTTTAGATCGTTGTCTACTACAATGATCTTCCAAACAAGATATGCATTAGAACGCTCATGATACATAGAGCAATTCACTGGCCACCATCGAGAATGATATGAATCACAAACCATGACAGCATTATGTTTTTAACTTCAGCACATCAATTGAGAATGTGACACCTTTCAGGACTTGGCGCCATTGTATGTCGTTTCGTCCACTGAATGGGTCTATCCTTTTATTTAATTTTTTTAACTTCAGTCAAATATTCTAGAATGATGTCGCGGCAGATCCTTCACCATTTTGTTTTGCTGAACATCTCATTACATTGTTAAAAAAAAGCAGGGTGTCTTGCATGGGCAATACGTTCCTGTATTGAAGATGATGCACTCCCATTTATTCGAACCAACAAAACCACCCCACGGCGCGGCGGTCATAGGCAGGTGCCTGGGTTCCTCCCCGCATGAGAAAACAGGGACTCATATTTTACTGGAAGGCGGGGAGGAACCCAGGCACCTGCCGATGACCGTCGCGTCATGGGGTGGTTTTGTGGGTTCGAATAAATGGGAGTGCATCATCTTCAATACAGGAACGTATTGCCCATGCAAGACACCCTGCTTTTTTTAACAATGTAATGAGATGTTCAGCAAAACAAAATGGTGAAGGATCTTCCGCGACATCTTTCTAGAATATTTGACTAAAGTTAAAAAAATTAAATAAAAGGATAGACCCATTCAGTGGACGAAACGAAATACAATGGCGCCAAGTCCTGAAAGGTGTCACATTCTCAATTGAGGTGCTGAAGTTAAAAACATAATGCTTTCATGGTTTGTGCTTCAGATCATTCTCAAAGGTGGCCAGTGAATTTCTCTATGTATCATGAGCGTTCTAATGCATATCTTGTTTGGAAGATCATTGTAGTAGACAACGATCTAAAAGTGGGGGATGTGTGCATATCTGAGAATGTCTTTAGTAGTGTCCCTCAAAATGTTTTTAAACTGACCATCTCGAGATATATCTAAATTTGTGACTTTCTTTTAAATAGTGACTCTTTTCAGAACTGCGTGATATGATGGTATTTTGGAGATTTTACTGGTTAATGCATGATATGAAGGTATTTTGGAGATTTTACTGGTTTTTTTGTCCAAAGGCCAAAGAAATGTGGTCCATCATTCTTGCATGTTACTCTTACACGTCACCAAGGACCCGTGGATCCTTCTCCTAAAGGATGAAGGCAATCCGGATGCGTCTGGTTGGAATCTATGTGTCCCTTCAGCGACAATGAGTTTGTGTCACCATTATAATTTTGGTAACTAGGTGAGGTGGTGCTAAGAATTTTGGGCCATGAGTTGTGGAGAGGATTGGAACAAAGGTGTTTTGATTGGCTCTCCACAGGGTAGTGTAGTGCCTTATCGATATCCTCTTGTGCGGTGGTATAGAAACATTACCTAAACCTTTAATTTTCATTTTATGTTGATAATAAATAGTTGAGAGATGAACTTTAGTCATTTTTATTAAAAATACACACTATTAACCTATCAATTATCCTTGAGAGATGAACTAGGGTATTAACTAGACCATAAACCAACTTTAAAGATATAATCAATTTGACGTGTCATGACAATGTGGTCAGTTCCTATTGGAGAAACCAAGGGGATCGACAATACAATGTAGATTAGGAAACCCTAAGAGTGGGAGAATCCACAATGGGAGATTTCGGAACCATCCTCACAATAAAATACACAAATCAATCACCATTTTCCATGATTAAAATTTCATTTATTCACTTAAAATAGGGAGTTAAATTACCTATATGTTGCTGTCAGTGCTTCCCATCATTAAATATCTTAATCACTATTCGATGATAGAAAGTTGACTCAATTTATTTACTTTATTCTATTTTTAGATTAATTATTTGGGAAATATACCTCACCCTATTCATTTGAATGGTCATGGAATAAAATCCCAACCATGAAAACTATAAAAAATACCCCATTAAATCATCATATAATCATTCTATAATCACTGATTAATCATAACACCACTTGTTCACACCAGGCTTCCCCACACTACTGAAATTCTATCACATCAATGTCTGTACTTGTACCCACCAAAATGAAGTGTGAGCTGATCACTAGATGAATTTACCCCCACCCTCTTACATGTTTCTCCATAATTTCTAGATCTCCCACAATATCTCACCCTAGTGGATTTTTATAGACCACTTTACATGGTCAAGATGAAATTTCCCTTGATTTCAACCCCAGATGAACACTCTTACCACATTGATATTTTATTATTATCCCATTATATTATGATATACATATGAATTAAGATCCAAATCAACCAACCTTATCACCTATTTACAAAATCACCACCTTAAATCATTAGTACGAGTGTATCCATTTCCTAGAATTCTTTCCTTACACCCCATCTGTGAATCACCTTGAAAAGGTTTCCTTTTCCCAAAACCCCATTAATATTGAATGTATTTATATTTTTTACTCATATCTTAGTGTATAATTTAGTTATCAAGACTTCCATGCATTCCAACCATGCTTCTAAAAACTTACAATCATCCTAATTTCCTTATGATTAAAATAATTATGCTAACATGAAATCCCTATCTCAAATGAATGATAAGTATCTTATCAAAGGTCACTTTTTCCTAGATTAACTAACCTTTATAAGGATTATTATTGATAACTATCCAATTATTATTTCACCTGGATGAATCATTTTTCCACATTATCCAAATCATCCCAAGACTAGGCTGAATATGATTTTACCTTGCAACCCCAAATCAATATCCCTATTTTTCAACATCTGAGAATAAATACATATTGAATCAAACCCAAGTAAAGTACCAAATCCCTTAAAAATCCTGTAAAAATAAAAAACACAAATCATCCTAGACATATCATAAGTCCTCACCCCTATAATAGAACTAACCTTCAGTGATAATAACACCCTCACCATAGGTTTCACCAGATGGTCGGGTCTATGGGTACGATTCATGGATCATAAACTTGGTCATTATATCTAGTAAAACCTATAATACAACTTGAAATACATTTAACTTTTATATAAAAATCACAATCAGTCACCCCCATCAATATAAAATAATACCACAAGGATAGTCACACTTATATACATCGCATATCTAGTATATTATGAAGTAAAACTCTTAGATCTTGGCCAACTAAGATATCAATGATCAACCTCTTAATTCATTATCAAGTGATCATTGGTGATGTTTAATCCAACTAACATAACCCTAATATATAATTTACCCTAGTCTATTAATTAACTTTACACCAATTAATCATTTAATTCCAAATTAATTACTAACCAATAACTTTTAATTAATCCAAGACTGTTCTCATTTTCATTTAAAAACACTATTGTATCATCATAAAAATAATGCATCAACATTGTATCCACACAAATAATTTTCTCATTATGAAATTTTATATGGTACATGAGTAATCACGAGTATGTCAAGCAGTACACATAGAGAAAACTCACTTTGGGGCCGAAGTCGAAGCGAGAAAGGTCGTCGGGAGAAGGGGGTCGCGGGTTGCCGGTCGCAGGCACCGCCGGAGGAGGTTGCGGGGTCGCCGGAGGAGGTCGCGGGGTCGCCGAAGGAGGTCGCGGGGTCGCCGGAGGAGGTCGCGGGGTCGCCGGAGGAGGTCGCGGGGTCACCGGAGGAGGTCGCGGGATCGCCGGGGGGTCGCGGGGGGCTGCGGGCGAGGGTTGCAGGGAAGGGTCGCGGGGGGCTGCGGGCGAGGGTTGCAGGGAAAGGGGTCGGGGTAGGGAAGGGTCGGGGTTTTTTAAAAAAAACAAAGGTTTAGCGGTGGTTTATTAAAAACCGCCGCGAAATGTATTTCGGAAAACGTTTAACGGCGGTTTTGTGAACCGCCGCCACAAAACCGCCGCTAAACACTGTTTATTTTGTAGTGACATCACATGGCTCCAACCGATATCAAGTCCTATGAAAGTCTGTTGATATAAAAAACCTCATGTTTTATTACACACACTAAAGGGATAAGTCCATTTAACGATGTACCCAAGGTGCCCAATGTGATATGTTTTTGAAAAACCATTTGAAAACAATGATTACTATTTACTAAGCATTTTCATAGCAAATCATTACTACTTTTGTGTTGGGAAATTAATTTTTTTTATCAAAACCACTTTTAATGATATTTCATCAAAGTAAATATTGTTCACAAATATGTTTTAAAGTAAAATAAATTTAAAAACATAGATTTCATTAAACAAATCAAATTTGATATAAAATTGATCATTTTCATAAAACAAACCAAAGTAATTGTGAAATAACATCTATAAATTCATGAATTAAAACCTTTGTATAGAGATTCTTACCTTCATAATAGAGAGAAATGAAAATGTATTGATCTACCGAGGACAGGGCTGAAACCCAAAGAACAGGATTCAAAGGCCTTAGAAAATCTCCATTGGGGGCCTAGGCTCCAAGAGAGAAAGTTGGAAGAAAGTTTGGTTCATAGGGGGTTTGAGTATTTATAGGCATTCTATATTTAAAAAGACAACGATGTAGCCCAAAGCACTATTGTGGATGATTTTTTAAAGAGGGATATACCATGGTTCAGTGTATAAGACCATGCCACATCTTATCTGGTCAAATAATGTCTGAGAACTCTAGCATAAATGATGATATAGATCCTATATTTTAGGAGAGGGGACTAAAACATAGCTGATATCTCCACGCCATAGATCCCCACAACCAAAAGATAACTACATTGAAACTTACTTTCAATGAAACAACTTCCTCGAATTTGAAAGAACACACAAACTTACCCTTCATAGAACTGTGAAACAACCTAGTCCTCCAAATCACAACACTCAAATTTCTTATGACACAACCATACTCCATGGAACAACTTTTCCAAAAATGTTAGCAACACAAAAATTATACTTCTCGAAATCCATATCGTAGCCAAGTGACAATTCCACAACCATATATAAAATAAAATAACCAAACAAATACTCCACACTATATTAATCACATACATATCGAATCCATCCTTTCTATACCGCAGTCACTACCATCCATGGAGTAGTTCTCAGAACCTGAAGGGAATCACAATTCTCTTAATCAGGAAATAGTTCTATCTTAAGAAAGTGCTCTGGAATCTTGAATCACAAAGAGAGAAGACCACTACTTCCTCACAAATGATTATCACTCAAACAAATCATACATTCCCCATCCAAAATACAATAGTACATAGTCCAAAGAAATTGTTTTTCCATGAATTACTTTTCCTCTGTGATCCATAATCAAAACCAATTTCTTAACCATAGTGGGTACATGGTCATGATAAAAATCCTCTCATACAGTGACATGGGAAGCGTCCATTTGATACCTCCTTGACTTGGAAACATGAAACATTTCATGAATCGATCTAAAAAAATTGTAAGTTAAACTAATATGCTCCATTTACAAGTCTCTACATAGTCTCAAAGGGGACAAAAAACTTCAATGCCAAATTATGCTACATACCCAACTGATGGCGTGCCAAATGAGGTGAAGCTATGAGAAATACCTAATCACCAATCACAAAGTCAAGTGGCCACTATAGATAGTACACATAATATTTTTAAAGACTGTATATCTTGAAAGATCCCTTCTCGATCAACTAGGTCATTTCTAAAACAAGTCATGACCCTACCAAGGACCGTTCTACCAACTCTTCCCAACACAAGGGAGGTCTACATGGCCACTGATACAACAATTTTATGGGAACTATCTTAATTTAAGCCTAGTAACTATTTTTATAAAATTATTTGTTCAAAGGAAAGTGTTTTTCCTAGGAACCACCAAAATTATACACATATGCCCGAAGCATATCCTTAAGATCCTAGATAACTCTTTCTATTTCCCCATACATTTAAAAATGATATGTTGTAACACCCTAATATTTTATGATTTTATTTAAAATTAATTTAATTTTTCAATATTTTATGTTTCATGAAACAATATATTTATCTTATGTTATACACAACATAGTTTTCTGATTTCATTACATACAATACTACATTAATCTTTTGTTACATGTAGCACCAAATTTATATTTTGTTACAAGCCACATAGAGTTTAAATGAAATGTGACATATTAATAAAATATTATTTTTTTAATATGACAATATTCAACTAGCCATTTGAATGGATGGTATGAATAAGATTAAATTAATTATCAAAATATGGTTTATACATGTATATAATATGTATTTTTTTGTGACCTACTAATTAGAAATTAAAATATAAACCATTTGAAAATAAAGAAATCCATTTTTTGAAAAACTATTTTTCTTAGCACAAACAACTTTTACCTTAATAAATTAAACAAATCACTTATATTGTATTGTTTTAATGGTATTTATATATTATATATTCAATCAAGTTTTAAACATTCATATTATGTGTTTTCTAGTTAATAAATAAAAATAAATCCACTTTTATTCTTAACAATCATATTTTTCTAAAAAGCAGTTTTGTTTCATTTGGCACGCTTATTTTAAAAATTAAATTTTGATAATTTAAAAAAAACAATTTATTAAATATTTTGGTTTGGAATCATCATAAAAAAATTATATTAGGGTTATTTTTTGAGAATTTTTTGAAAAGATTAATTTCTTGATGAATAGTAAAATACTATGTTTTAATTGAAAACTTCCTTTTCATTTAAATTATTTATAATTTTAAATTATATTATGAATTTATTTTAAAGTAAAATATGTTTATTTTTACATAAATTAATAAAATTTAGTCCATTTGAATAATTTTCATGTTGAATTATTATATAAAAATATTGTAAACATTTGAACATTTTGTATTTAAAAACCTGCTTGGACATCGAGTCCGTGGGATTGATTTTAAATTAACTTTTTCAAAATATGTAAATGTAATTTGTAAAAATAGATTCCATATTTTTAATCAGAATAATTTATATTTTATATTAGCATCAACTTAATTTTTTTCCAAAATGAATTGTAAAAATTGAAAAAATTATAAACCGTGGTTGAGGTAAAAATTGTTTTACTAGGGGTTAAACTAAAAAAACCAGGGTTAAATATTACCCAAAACTTTTACAAAACACATTTTATATCCATATTTATACCTTATAAATTCTAGGATATATAATCCTATTTTTTGAGTCTTTTTACAAGAAAAAAACGTTGGTAAAATTCTATCTATCAAAAAAATTACAATTACACCGCTCACCTCACTTAAAAAAGACCACCCCTTCTCCTCTGCACCTCACTAATTCAAAATAATTTTTTTATGAAAATAACTTCCTAAATGACTACCCAAATTACCAAATATCATTATAGAGGACTTATATTGTACATAATTCATCCAAATAATTATTTTTGTGTAACCCTAAGGAGGACACCTGAAGAAGAGTTAACGTTCATAAACATGTGTTTTTTGTTTTATTTGTTCCTATAACTCCATAAATTTTTACTATACCATGATGATATAATAACCTTAGTATATTAAATATAATTATATGTTTTTATTTTAAGGCCACAACCTACAAGTGTCTTCACTTCCATCAAATGGGTAACAAAATCATCATTCATGTGCACGATGGACTACCACCTCATTAATCGATGTCATTCATTTTTACATTACCACCTCTCACGGTTGGGTTTGATGATGGATATAAAGTAGGTATATTATATTTATAAAATTATTATACCTATGGAGTCATTATATCATATATATGTTTTTTTACTTTCCATTCCATAGGTGATGCAATAACATTGCTCGTGTGTGTGGTGGACTACCACCTCGCAAAGTGATGTGGTTCATTTATCAATAAAAATTTACATGGAATATAATAAGAATAAATATATGTGATATAGAAGCTATAATTATAATATTAATGAAATATTTTTTGTTATTAAATGTTAATATATAATTTTATTGATTACCTTTTTACTCGCTCTAAGATGATAACATCATTCGTGTACATGTGGACTACCTCCTTCACGAAATGTTGTGACTCTCTATTTTAAAAACCAAACCAAATAAATGATATGTATAACTATATAATATGGTATTTATGATATTATTATAATTATTTATAGAAAATATATTAATTACCTCCTTTACATATTGATCATTTAAAAATGGAGACATTGCTCATGCATACGTACGACATACCGTCTCCATGATCGTAACATACTTCATTTCTCAAAACAATATTTCATGATTAGTATTAAAAGTATAATTATGATTAACTATAAAGAACAAGTATCCATTGTCAAGAACTGATGACCTCTTTGATTATCAAAAGGGAGCGATATGGTTCTCCAAGATAGTCCTTAGATTAGGATATCAACAGCTTTGGGTACAGGATGTGGATGTACCAAAGATATAATTCAAGATATGGTATAGAAACTATGAGTTCTTGGTGATGCATTTGGGCAAGAAAAATTCCCCAACAATGTTCATGGGACTCATGAATAGGATTTTCCAGCCTTACCTTGACTGTTTTGTCATTTTATTCATTGACGACATCTTGGTGTACTCGGTGTTGGAGGAGTAGAATACTACACACCTGCAAATAGTCCTAGATACATTCTGAGAGAACCAACTTTATGAAAAGCTCTTGATGTTCTAGTTCTGGATTCGAGAGGTCCACTTTCTAGTCCACATCATCTAGTAGGCTGGAGTTGCAGTGGTTTCAGTGAAGATAGAGGCAATGCTCACTTGGGAGCCACCCTTGAATGTTATTGAGGTGAAAATATTCTTGGGGTTGGCTGGTTACTATCAAAGGTTTGTGCCCAACTTTTCTAGAGTAGAAGAAGCTGTATCAGCTTTGAGATAGAAGGGGAAACCCTTCATATGGATGTAGAAATGCCCGTAGAGTTTCTAGGATCTGAGTTGGAGACTGACTAGTTCCCCATATCTTGAGACTACTAGAGGAGGGAATTGAGTACGTAGTTTCCAATGACACATTAGGGTCTAGTCTAGATTGTGTCCTGATGTAGAAGTCAGTGATGATTGACTACCTCTCAGAGATGCTGATGCAACATGAGAATAACTACAAAACCTATGACCTAGAGTTAGCAGTAGTGGTCTTTTCCTTGAATATGTGGCGACACTACTTGATGGGTGAACAATTTACTATTTAATCTTCCCACAAGAGTCTCAGGTATATCTTATCCCATAAGGACTTGAACCTGAGATAATGGAAATGGATAGAGTTTCTCCAGGACTATGACTTTGAGATAGTCTATACTCCTAGGAAGGGGAACATGGTAGTAGACGTGCTTAGCAGGAGGATTGGTTTGTAGGTGCTGAGTGAGGTGATAGAGCAACTAGCCACGATGTAGAAACCATTCATGGATGATGATGGAGTAGATTAACTTCAGTCAATTACTATTAATCTCTCACTCTAAAAGAAAGTTTCGGAGGCACATATGGTGGGATTTAACTACGAGGCCCAATATGATTAGTTATGCTCTGGACATTCTCCTTATGGATTTTCGATAGGTGGGGAGAACATCATCCTTTTTAGAGTGTGAAATATAGTACCAGTGGAGTTTTGGGAGGAGGTGTTGAAGGAGTTCCATGCGTCCCATTGGGTGGTATATCTTGGAGTTATGAAGATGTAATTGTACCTTTGACATCAGTACTGGTTTCCAAGAATGAAGAAAGTAGTGGCCAAGTTCGTCTCATGATGCCTCACTTGTCAACAATTGTAGGCTGAGAATTAGGTTCTAGCAGGATTGGCTCAGCGACTTGAGGTACTAGAGTGGAAATGAGATGGTATCTCATTGGACTTTATGATGGAGTAACCACATACATCTGGAGACCATGATTCTATCTGGGTGATTGTTTACTGAATGAAAAAGTTGTCTCACTTACTACCCATATGGGAGTAGGGACGGGTAGAGGGATTGGGACACCTCTACGTCTAGGACATAGTGCGGCTCCACAGAGTTCCATATATGATCATCTCAGACTGGGATACATGCTTTACATCTTGGTTGTGTAAGGGATTACATGAGGCATTCAGGATGTAGTTGCGCTTGATCACAACCTTTCATCCCCAAATAGATGGTCAGACAGAGTGGAACATACTGACCTTGGAGTATATGCTTCGTGATTATATCCTTGATTTTGGTTGTAGTTGGGAAGACCACCATCCACTGGTGGAGTTTTAATACAACAACAGATATCACTCCACCATTGGCATGGCATAGTTTTTGGTCTTGTATGGGTGGCCTTGTAGATCAACTCTATACTGGAAAGACCCAAGGGAGTCAGTAGTCATGGGTCCAGAGTTGGTACGGACTACCACAGAGAAGGTGAAGATCATCTAGGGGTAGATGAGGACTGCATAGAGTTGTCATAAGTCTTATTTTGATAGGATACATACACCCTTGGAGTTTTAAGAGAGGGACCATGTGTTCCTTCAAGTCTCACCCTAATGAGGATTGCAATGATTTGGCTAGGGCGACAAGCTATCTCTGAGGTTCATCAGACCTTTTTAGATCATGATCAGAGTTGTAGAGGTGGTGTGCTGCTTAACTCTTCCCCCATATATGCAACGAGGGCACAATGTTTTCCATGTGTCACAGATAAGTAGATACATTCATGATCTATTTCACGTCATCGACTGGGGTGAGATGGAAATTGACGATGGGGTGACATTTGTGGAGTTCCCAGTGGAGATAGAGAATCGAGAGGAGTAGGTCCTTTATGGGTAGTCGATAACTATGGTGCACATTTGGTGGTAGAAGGTTTATCTCCAGGGGAACACATTAGAGTGGTAGTCTCTAATTCATGCTCAGTACCCCCATTTGATTTATTAGCCCTTGTTTTGGCTTTAATGGACATAAAGACGTATAGTGGGGAGAATGTAATGTCTCAGAATTTCTGTGTAATTTTTTCCTAATTATATGGAATTATTTAGAGACTAAACTCTATGAAGACATGTGATTCTGAGGCCCAGTGAGCCTGGAATGGAATTTTAAACTTTTTTAAGGTATGTTTACTAAAAGTGCGAGCGAATATTTATTACTTTTGAACCAGTGCTTGGAACAAAAATATGGGGCACTGTTGAACTCAAAAGGATGGGATTTTCCTAGAAAGAACTTAACTTTAGCTGGTAAGGGCTGACTCGAAAGGTTACTTTTCAGAATTTTCAGAAAAAAATAAAATAACATTAAAAAGATATTTTTTTTATTTTTCTCACTAACGAGCAATGAAACGGAGATGCTGTGGTGTAGTGGCGAGGTAGCGACGAGGCACATTAATGGATCTCATTAATAGATCATTAACACACATCGTAACGATGCTTTAATGATGTGTAACAGTGAAGCTATTTCATAAATGAAACAGTGTAACAACGTGATGTCGCAGCATAATAGAAACGCTTCCACATGTTTTCTTATTAAAATTTTGATGCATTGGTGGAACGATTATTAAACTATGAGTATTCTTTGATGAACCTATGATGGATTTCCTCCCCTAAAAAGAATGACGAATGCTGGCTAGACGTCATCAAATTCGACATACCTCGAAGAATGAAGAACGCCATTGACCTCCTAGGCCCTCGAGGATGAAGCACTATGGAAAAGAACATAAAAAAGGTGTATATTTTATTATGAAGTATTCCCCTTTATTTATAAATGATGAACACGGATCAACCCATGAACATATTGATCCACGGGTCACTGGTTCTTGAGGGAGGGTACTATTTTTGGGGTTAAACATCAGGATATAATTAACATGGATGGAACATCTTCCACAAACCTCCCCCCCCCCCCGATTTTAAAACATCTAACGTAGAGGGCACGAGCTAACACAAACAAGGCCCGAGCCCATCTGCATGTGTGCTCATTGTGAATAGATTTTCCAAGATGGCGACACGGTGCATTCGAGACCATTGCGGTGATAGTGACACTCTACAGAGCCTGTAGGAGTAGGCGGATCGAGAACTAGACCACCAGAGAAAATCTGGTGGACCCTGGAAGGAACTGTTAGTGGCGGTGGTCAGAGTCCACAACCAGCTATCCACAGTGGTATGGACGAGTGGCACTGACCAGCGCAGCATGGAGGCAGTGGTCCACATCCAGGACGCCCAGGTGACTTGGTGAGCCGCGGTCACTCAACTACGACGGAGGTGAGGCCGCGATCGATCGGTCGTGGTAGGTGATGGACATGGCACCAGGAAGGCACCTCATAGGAGGAGTGGCCTGCTCCTTACGGGCTGCATTCAGACAGAGGAGGGGATGCAACGATGGATACCACATCTCGGGAACACACCACTAGTCGCACGTGTGGCCAAGCTTTAGAAGGTAGGCCGAACCCACCCCTAGAGTGCCGAACCCATGCCGGTAGGCTAGAGACGCACCCTTCGGGCTGGACCTGACGAGACTGGGTCATCGGGAGACCCGACGAGCGGACCCTCGACCAAACTAGGCTAGGTCCAGCGAGGCCTGTTGGGCCTGGCTGGACCAGACCTACCCTAACCCGAACAAGGTTGGGTCGGCTTAGTCGAATCAAACCTAGGGATGTGGGAGCCCTAGGTTGGGTTGGTTGGGTCAGTCCAACTGGGTCGGACCGGGCCCGGACACAATTGGCCCCTGATTACTAAAATGATAATAACATGCAAACCGAGCATCTGATTGATGATCTGTTTGCGGTGTTGAGACATTTTAAACAAGGTGTATCTTTTGGTATTATCTATGAATGATTCCATAAAGTTGATATGTGACGAATGGATTGAGGAGAAGTTCTCCCAAACATGATATGTACAGAACCCTATGGTTGGCTGAGACCTAAAGACTGCTGACAAGAGACTATGTGTGACCTGACAATGGCCCAATCGGAAGAACCTATGTGTGACTTTTTAGGACTGTGGTGGGAGCGAGACTATGTGACTTGGCAGACCCACGATATGTAATGGGGAGGAGTACCTCAGTTGGACAAGGTGGGAAGAACCTCTGTGTGACTTTGCAGGCCCACGGTGGAAGCGAGACTGTGTGATTTGATAGACCCATAGTACACGATGGGGAGGTATACCTCATTTTTTCACGGTTAGTGGGAAGTGGCTTCTGTGTGACCTGACAGATCCACTGTACTCATAGTGGAGGAGTTCTCCAACAACCGAGGTGTTAGATGATGTGACTAATGATTCTTCTATCACTACCCTAGATGTATACCTGGTGTGAACTATCTTGTGCATTGTCCAATTGCTTAGTGATCTTTCTTCATTCTTGTGCTTTTTTATTTTCTTTTAGGATACCTTTGTGGTCTTTCCTTTGTGTGTCGGGGTCCCCTACTGAGTATTTTGTTACTCACCCATGCATGGGCTTTGCCTGCATGGGTTGTGTCTGGTGCAGATGATCGATGCTTCGATGAAGGACTTGGTGGCCTAGGACTAGGTGAGGGCTTGTAGGATCAAGTGGACAAGAAGTACTACTTCATATTCTAGTAGCTACACTATTATTAGCATTAGGTGGGGTTTTTAGTGGGTGGTTATCCAAGTACGTTTGTAATTTACTCTTTTCAGTTATTTTTGTTGGGTTTGTATTCTAGCCCACTTGTTTTCTATTTTACTTGTACTCAACACTTGTTTTAGTATACTTTTACCCCTTTCAGTTTGTGGGATGTGGTTGGGCGTGTGTGTGCGTATAAGTACTCAGTAAAATTCCTCCCACTTGTAGGTTGATGCCTTCAGTAGTAGTCGCCAACCCATGGACTTTAGGAGGCGGGTTTGAGGTAGTTACAATAAGATATATGGGGGACAATTCCTAGAAAAAAGTGACTTTAGAGGTGTGAATAAGTGGGAGTAGATAAGGCCTTTTTATAGTGGAAGTGGAGTGGAACTCCTGTAATATTTTGATAAAATAATTACATGCACGTTTTTCATGTTTTAAGTGGATCAAATAAAGGTAAAATTTAGATACAAGATTGGATAGGGTTGATATATGGCCATCCAATATCTATTGGACAAGTTTATAGGTCGTTTTGGGCCTTACAGTTAAGGCTTATTCCCTTATTAAGCTTAATTTAATCTTAATCGTTGCAATTAATTTTTATTATATTCAATAATTTTTATGGTCAAAAAATAAGTTGGTATTTTTATAAATTATAAATATTAATGATTCAAAATATGTTTTCCATTTTTACAAATTATAATCACATATGTGGCAAAAATTAATTTGAAATTCACCCTGCAGGCGGGACCACAATGCTGGTTTAAAATAAAAAACAATCAAAAGTTCGATAATTTTTTACATTCAATTTCAAAGTGAAATTAATCCCAATGAGCTATAGTGGATTAATTTATAAAATTATGATCTAATTAAACTTTAAAACCAATTTAATATATAATTTAATATTATACATAAATTAAATGAAATAGAAATTTTGAACTAAACTTCATTATTTTTTACTATTCATTAAAAAATGACATGTTTCCAAAAGATATGAAAAATTCACCCTAACATAATTTTTGTTTTTTTATTTAAAATATGATCTATATTTTGACATATAAAATCAGTTAAATTTTCAAAATTAATATTTAAAATGGGTTCTCCATTAAAAGGTTGTAAAATTTCCTTTATAAAAATATAGGTTTTTATGTGTGAAATTGGGTTTGTTCTTATCTTATGACTATAAAACCTAATAGATGAGTATCAAAATAATATTAATGAATATATAATATATATATATATATATATATATATTTTAAAATCATTAAATAACTGTAATTAATTATGTTTATTAATACAAAACTCCATTGGAAGCATAAAAATAAAAATATTTCTATTTTTATATCCAATTGGTTCTTATTTTCATTTCTAATTAATTGGTAACCAATGGATTACTTTTATATTTCTATAAAAAATAAATTTTCATAATATAGTTTATAATATTTATAAACACTAACATAATAGCAAAGTTATATTATATAATATCAAATAATAATATTTTAATATTACATTGTTATTTGGTGAAACTCAGTCTTGTGTGTAACACAAGATATCAAGGAAGGTCGATCTTGCGTGCAATGTAAGTTAACTTAGTGTTATGTAAATAAAAATCTATATCATGTATTGAATTTATTTAAAATAGTCAATATATAGTAGAGTCTCGGGATATTTTATTCCCTAACACGCTTGGTGATGCATGTGATACACTATAAAATACATGTTTTACTTTATAATTCTGGGGTGTTACATTCTCCCCACCTTAATTAAACTACATCCTAGAAATTTAAACTCGATAATGGTAATATATTGTTAGATATTTTCAATATTCAAACATCCCATCATGAGAGCGGTTCATAAAACATCCTCTATATAATAAATAGTGAGAATTAAAAATGTATCATGGACTAACATGTAACTAGGTCTCTAAGTAAGTGTACATTAGAGGAAAGTAGAGATACATAATTTGAGGAAAAACATAAATATTTATAGAGAGTTATTGAGGTCATAAATCAGAAATAAGTGAATGATCAATTAAATGTTTAGGGCCTCGAATACATAAATATGTGATGATTTAGAAGACCATCGATTCAATATAAATTAAGGTATTAGGAAAACATTTATTTCCAAATAATATTCCTAATGTTAGGTAATTAATTTACCACCTAATGATATAAGGAAATTTACTTACGTGATATATTAATATAAACACAATTTCATCCTTTGGTTATTATTTGATTGGTTCTATAATTCATCAAAAAATTAATTTTTATCCCAGTAGCATTGAAATAGGTTTCTAAAGGATCTTAAGGCATATAAAAGAGTGAAAAGTCCAACTATTTATCTCTAACGTTTTTTGAAAAACTAGTATAGTTAATACATTAATTTCTAAACCCTAAAACATACACTAATGGTTCATTGTTGGAATCTATTTTTCAAAATTTTCAACTAAAAACAATTAAATATCAACCAATACATTATATAGGTTAGTGGTTAGTGCCATACCCTTATAACCCTTCAGTCATGGGTTCATGTCCTGCGGCCTTTCTAGTACGATTGGTTATCACCCGAATTACATACTGTCCTTTTCTAAAACTATATTAATATAATTTCAAAAACTAAATTAATTTTACATCCTTGAAATAAGGTTAATTACTAAATATACTTTTAACTAATGTTTTCCATACAACCATAACACATAAATACTTCATCCATTTATTTCCACAAGGTTCCTTCCTTGGTCTAGAGTTTATCCATAATATCCTTTTCATGATTTCTAAATCCTGACACATTACATTCAATCTAAAACACCTTAGGTTTAACATAGGATATTCATTTTCATTATAAATTCAAATACTTCTTAAGGGTTTTGTAAATAAAAAATGAATTATCCTAAGCATATACCCCGAGAGTGTCAAACCATATGCATAGAAAGGACAACCGTCATGTACCAGGTTATCCCTAGTTAGGGTCAGAACACCTTGTTAGAGTTATTACTCCTAGGCACCTTTGTTCCAAAACCATGTCTACTTGTAGAATCCAGACAAGCATGTATTTCTTGGAAATACTACACAATCTCTACCTTATAAAAATTCGAGGTTTTTCTTTTATACTTATTATAAGATTCTACCTTAGTTTTATGCCCTATGACCTATGTTATTCTAAATCTAGTTCCCAAGGTTGAAACTGAACTTACCTTGATACCAACTTTAGAGACCCAACCCCAAAAATCCTAGAGTCAGGGTCTAATATCAATTACTTTTTCATGATTACAAGGAATCAAGCCCTAAAGAACCAATGGGTTTAGTATTATTCATAAACCATATGTATAAATAAATCTTTTATTATAAATTAATACATCAATTAAAACATAATTTATTTCTTATAAATAAATTTGAGGATAAATTCCTTCTATATAGTATATCCCTGCATTTATTTCTTATTAAACTTCATGGTATCCTGGGGAAAAGAAACAAAATAAGGATGAGATCAAATGCTCAATAAGGAAAAATATAGAAAAATAAATAATAAATCAATGAGAATAATAATTATGACATGGTAAATAACTGAACAGACATACCATGTAATAAAAAAATCAGAATGAAGTACATAAACAATTCAGAAAGGTAATAAATGGAAACATATTCGATTAAAATAAATTTATAAGGAAAAGTACTTATAGTAAGGTAAGAAACCAAAAAAAACATTCCATTTAATCAATAAACTAATAATGAACTACATCTATATATTTTATCAAGTGAAAATATACTAAATAATAAATAATGAATAAAAATGAAGGAAAGGCTTAATTATTGGACATAATTTCTCAGTCATGTGAAATCATATACTTTCAAGATCCATCCTTCGGACCATTTAAACTATGAATAGAAACCAATTTAATTTTCACAACTTATTTGTCTCATGAGAACCAATTGATGCATCGAAGAGCTATATAAATTCCAAGATCCACCCATCATTACATCTCTAAAAAATTCCTCATATAAAAGAATAAATTTAATCAACAGAAAAAATCACTTATTAAATATCTGTATTGAATAAAATATATAGATTTTATCAATAATTACCCAATTAATTTAATAACTATTTGAGTAACATTGTTTGTGATATGATATATGGTTTTAGAAATAATAATATCCATAGTATAAAAATATTGATATTCAAGGAAATTTCCAATGAAAAATGATTACAAAAAATTATTTTTTCAAGATAATGTTAACAATAACAAGATGAAGTGGGATTTGAAAGATAATCATTAAGAAAATTCTTGAGGAGAATAATAGTTAAACATTCCAAAGTGTCTCATACAAATTTGAATCATTTGAATCGTAATCTACAGAAACGTATGACATTAAATGGAGCATTGAATATCCTAATAATAAGGGGATTGATGATATAACATGAAAAGTTCATTATATACACAAAATAAAGGTTAATTGGTGCATAGTAATAAATTAGTCTCAATGGAATATAAATTGAGATGGAATCACTTACCTTGAATTTCCTTTTAGGTGAATGTTCTTTAACTTCATGTATAATAAAATTATGTTCATTATATATTTTATTTATAACCTGTATGATGTTTATCATTAATTTTATTTCACTTATTACAATTTTTTATACAATAACTTAATCCATTATGTTTATATCAACTGTCTTGAAAAAATTAAGTTTATGCGTCAAAACCATCTTTGGTAAGTCAACTAGGATCAAAGGGGTCATTATATAACATCTAAATAATAATAATAATGAAATAATTATTAAATTTATACATCAATTATTTTTTAAAAATCAATAATTAAATATGGTTATGAAAAATTAATCATTATTACAATCATGGAGATGGTAGGTCGTACACACAATGAGTAACGTTCTAATTTTTGAATGATCATTATGGAAAGAAGGTAAGTAGAATAATATATTTCTAAAATGATAATTATATTAAAAATAAAATATTGTTTAGTAATATATACTTATATATATATATATATATATATAAAAGGAATCACATCGTGTCGAGGAGGAGATAGTCTACACATCCACAAATAGTGTTATCACTTCTTAAGTGTGTGAAAGGGTAATAAAGAAAATGATATATTAATATATATTAGATTACCATAACTTAATTATATCATGAATATCATATACATGTTTTTTTATTTCACATATTTTTAATTAAATAAATCCTTTATACATTCCATATATCATGTGAATGAATCAGATTTCTTTGGGGGGGGGGGTAGTCCACAGTTCCACAAATAATGTTATTGTTTTTACAAAAAATGGGAAGTATAAATATATGCATTTTAAGAGAATTAAAAAATATTAAATAAATAATAAATATCATATATAATATATATAAATAGTGATTCCATAATAATTTCCACTATGAGAGGTGGTAAAATAGGAAGGAACAATCATTGTTTTGGGAGAAATTTGTTCGTTGTACTCAGAAACAATATGTTGGTTACCCATTAGATGGATGTGTGTGTAAGTGTAGGCTGAACCCTTATCATAAAAAAATTAAAGTATATTTAGGATACTGGTTTGGTTATAAAATCATAGAATAAAAATATTTTAGGGGTTGTATAATGGAAATACAACTAATTAGCTTAAAGAAAGATGTTACCTCTTAATTGGTTAACTTATTTTAGTTTTTACCAAAAGGTATTTCTTGGCAGGATTTATGTCCATGGAGAAATTTTAGGAGGGGATGGATTTTTATGATCCATTTGGTTATATATTGGTTGATTCAAAGTTTATTGAGAGTTTTGAAGATGTGGGAGGATATACAGCCTTTTTATAGTGTAGAAGGAGTTTCACTCTTGTAATATTTTGACAAAGGAATTCCATGCATGATTTTCATGTTTCAAATGGATCCAATAATGGAATAATTTAGATAAAATAGAGGTTAGGGTCGATATATGGCCATCCAATAGATCTTGGACTAGTTTATATGTCGTTTGGGTCTTAAGGTTAAGGTTTAATCTCTTATTAAGCTTAATTTAACCTTAATCATTGTAATTAAATTTAATTACATTCAGTAACATTTTTTGTCAAAAACTAAGTTGGTCTTATTATAAATTATAAATTTTGATGATTCAAAATATTTTATCTATTTTTTCAAAATTCTAATAACATAATTGGATGAAATTAATTTTAAATTCATCCCACGGGTGGGACAACAATACATGTTTTTAAAGTAAAAACGATCAAAAGTTTGATAAGTTTTTAAATTAAATTTAAAATTTAAATTGATCCTAATTTCCTAAATTGGTTAAATTTATAAATTTATGATATAGTTAAACTTTGAAAGGAATTTTTATTATAAGTTTTTCTTATACATAAATTATATGAAAAAGTAGTTTTGAACTAAAATTCAGTATTTTTAACTATTCATTGAAAAACTGATATCTTTCCAAAAAATATCAAAAATTATCCCTAAACTAATTTTTAAGGTTTTATTTAAAGTATAATATTTATTTTGATATATAGAATCAATTAAAGTGTCAAAATTCTAATTTAAAATGGGTTCTCTATTAAAAGGTGGTAAAATTGCCTTTATATATCAATTAAAGGTGGTAAAATTGCCTTTATAAAATCAATTAAAGTGTCAAAATTATGATTTAAAATAAGTTCACTATTAGAAGGTGGTAAAATTACCTTTATAAAAAATATAGGGATTGAAATGTGAAATTGGGTCTGTTCTTATATTATACCTATCAAACCTAAGGGATGAATATAAAAAATACACGATTGAATATTATATATATATATATATTTCATTAAAATAATTAATTATTTTTATGAAGATAAAACTCCTTTGGAAGCATAAAAATAAAAAATTTCTTTTTCATATCAAATTGGTTCAAATTTTCATTTCTAATTAATTAGTGACCAATGAATTAATTTTATATTCATATAAACCATAAAATTTCACATGATAATTATTACTATTGATAACTGCTAACATAATTTTTAGTTTATACTATATTATATTAAATAATGATTTTTAATAATACATTGTTATTCGGTGAAACTCGTTCTTGCCTGTAACTCAAGCTATCGAGCCAGGTATCTCTTGCGTGTGATGTAAGATAACTCAGTGTTGTGTTCATTAAAATATACATCATATATTTAATTTATTTTAAATAATAAATATATAGTAGAGTCTTGGTATATTATATTCCCTTGTGCTCTTGGTGACACGTGTCATACACGTTATCAAATACAAAGTTGTACTTTAGAATTATAGGGTTTTACAGTGGAAGGATTAAAATAATAAAAGTTGTTCTAGGTAATTAAAAGTCTAGGTTTGTAAAGTAAGAAAATATAAATAATCAAATTAAAAATCAAATGGTCATCAGAATTGAGTCTAAGTGAATCCCTTCGTCTGGGTAGATGCTTTCCATCTTAGGATTCGTCTTTTCCCAATGGACATAGTACATCGAATAATTAAAATATAGGTAACCCAAAACCATTTTTAAACATATAATGAAATCAACGAAATAGACATAGTGGAAATATAAATCTAGTAAAAACATTAAAAAAATCACTCTCCCACCGATAATATAATAGTCATGAATTAAATAACAAGAGAGGAAGAGATATGAGAAATGTTTTGAATGAAAATACCTGAACATAAATTATTTATTAAAAATAAAATATTTATTACAAAAATTCCCCTCATTGAAATTACCAAAATATTTGTTGTCCTCATCATGTATTAATCATGTTTTAATGATCACAAATTTTATACATTCTGTAAATCTTGTTTATCCTATTTAATATCTCTCAAATCATGTGTACAGATGGTTGGTTTCTTTATGATTTAAATAATTATTGTAAACTATTTTTAATTTGTGTTATAATGGATTTCCTTGATAAATGATTAAGTCTAATACATTATATGAATATCACTATTTAAGTCTATGTATAGATATTTTTCTAAGTCTGAGACACCATTAGTCTCCCACCGGTTATGTTTTTTTAGAAAAGGAACCAGACACCGTGACCCAGACACCGTGACTAGACACCGTGACCCAAACACTGTGACTAGATGCCGTGACCAGACACTATGACCCAAACACTGTAACCAGACACTGAAACTAGTTTTAGACCTGTTAAAGTCAGTGACATCGATTCCTTACTAAGACTCCATATGATGTTTGGAAAAGGACCAGACATCGTGATTCTAACACCGTATCTGTGCAACCAGTTCCTGATCTCAATACGACTATGACTTCATGACCATCTCACCACTTAAAAAAAATAAGGAGACACCATTTCATGGAGACACCATTTCCAAGTGACACCATTTCTAGACAGATTGTGACACCGTTGTTTAATCTATTTTTCCATTTTCAATTTAATTTCTAACAGTCATATTTGAGTCTTTTAAATACACTGATACAATTAATAATTCTTTGTAGACATGTCACTGGACAATAAGAGGTAAAAGGTGTAGAATAAATTCATATTTTCATCTCCAACACATGAACTCCAAGAATAAAATGAGAATTGTGTCCCAGAAACAAGAAGTGCAATAACGAAGAAGCACGAACATTCTTGAGAAACGAACTGACACATGAAAATCAATACATTTGAAGAACACATGAAACATTATTGAATCCAAAATCTAGGATACCATAAATTATATTCAAGAACATATTTTCAATATGAACTACATGAAGAATAGAAGCCATATCTAATTGGAAACTAGAGCATCAGACTTGAGATACTCTGTTTCTCGCAAGAGGACCCAATTCTTACATATGTTTCATCCTAGAAGTCTAAAGCTGCATAGTATAACATTGAGATCACCTCTAATCTTATCTCATCATTTTTTTCTCTATTGTGTATTTTTTTTTCCTTCAAGCAGTTTGTGTGTGTCTAGATAAAAACACACATTGTCTCCGGCATTAAACTGGAGGATACAAGATATCCTTCCTCTCACATTTCATTACACTTGTTTATTCCCATAGATAAGTGTGGAATATGTTTCTATGTGACCTATTATTTTATTCCCACAAATAAGTGTGTAAGAGGTCATGTGAGCTAGATAGTCCCATGTACTATTGTTTACCCCAATGCAGGGTGTGGATAAGGTTTATTAATATAAACTACTTGGTGGTAGGTGATCACCAAGTGGAGTGGATTATGTATCGGCTTAAGATAGAACCACTTGTTTTATATCTGCTGTGGGTTTTGATTTAGTTTTCTCTATTTTACTACATAATCCATAAATCACTAAATTTAATATGATAGTTAATCTTTGAATGAAGTTATAATTTTTTTCCTTATTAGAATTTCTTCAAAAGTAATGTTAATAACTGATATTAAGATTACGGAGAATTAATCAATCTTCTGCAAAGTTATTTAAATAGTCAAACTTTCCTAACCGTATTACTTTGATTAATTGGGATATATTTTATTTTATTAGGTAACCTTTAAAGAATACTTTCCCCTCTTGAGTACTATACTCCGACCATCTTTTGGTATTAGACGGTGTTTGGTATTCTTATTAAGACTCTGTTTTTGACCCTTTTTAATTGTGGTTTTAGTTTTACTTTAGAGATCTATAAATTTCTAGTTCTTTCAAAATATTTCTTTACAATGCATAATAGACTGGAAGGTACTATAACAAACAGACCACCATTATTTAATGGAACCAATTATGCCCAATGGGAAATCAAAATGAAAATGCATTTAAAAAATATGGGTTTTGAAATTTGGTCTTAAATTATAGATGAATATAAGATTCCTAATACTGATAGAATCACTTGGGATGAACCAACCAAGACTGAATATAATAAAAATTTTAAATCCAAGAATGATTTATATTTCCCTTTCTGAGATGAATAATTTAACAAAAATTTTGCATGTAAAACTACCAATGAAATTTGGGATACTTTGTTTTTTTCACATAAAGGAAGTTCTAGTGTGAAAGAAATGAGACTTCATACTTATACTAATAAATATTATAACATTAAAATAAAACCTTATGAACCTGTTTCGGACATGTATCTCAGGTTCAACTAAACTTTCAACACAATGATTTCTCTTGGAAGAGAAGTTACTTTCAAAAAACAGATTATGAGATTTCCTTGATGCCTACCTGATGGATGGGGAGGAACCTCTGTCTCTATTAGAGAATCATGTGACATCATCAGGTTACCTGTAAAAAAACTCATTGGGAAATTAATGATGTATGAATAAGAGATTAAAGTCAACAAGGAAGAGGAGTATGAACCCAAAAAAAATCTATTACATTTAAGACCAACACCTATAAACACCAAGATAAAGGGTAATTTGAAGTCTCTAAAGAAAGTTACAACAGGGAACAATAATCACTTGATAGTGATGAGGAGATGGATCAATTAGCTATAAGGTTTAAGATATTTTACAAGAAGAAGAAATTTTTTAGAATGCCTAACTTGAAGGGAAGATATGATCAAAAAGGAATCTAGAAGAAAGATTAGAAAAGAAGTGACATGTATGATGAGATAATCTGCTATGAATGTAAGTGAAAGGGACAAATAAAGACTAACTGTCCCAAGATCAAGTACAAAAATAAATATGTGGACAAAGATAGAATGTATAAAAAGGAAATTAAAGGAACATAGAGTGCTTCTGAGGACAATTTAAGTGGCTCAGAATATTCACATGATGAACATGCTAACAATGCCAATTTGTGTTTTATGACAAACACATCTGAGGTAACACTGGAATCTCCTGTACACAATTCCTATTATTCTAAATATAAGATTGTATGTGAGAAAATTTCTAATGAAGAAACGTTTGATTACTATAATATGCTTGAAGAGACATATAATGAACTAAAATATATATACAAATCCTTGAAGAAACAACATGCACTTACCTCAACTATTAAAACCAAAATTTCTATAGAAAGGGAGAAAAATACTCAATTACTCAAAGAAAACAATGCAATAATTCTATATAATGATCAATTGAAAAAGGATATTGAAAGGTTTACTAATGGTAAATATAATTTGGTACAATTTCAAGGTAAACAAAATGTACCTAAATATACTACTGGTATTGGCTATCAACCTGGTAAAAGAAATTTTAGAAGAACTAATTTTGTTTCTAAGTCTAGGACATACATATTTACTCATAGTTCTAGAAAACATTTATCAAGTTCAAGTTATGATACACTCTCTACTGTTTCAAGCTTTTCTTGAGCAAATAGAGTTTATTTTTCAATCACTTTACACAATGCTTGTAGGAAACCTATAAGGAAGATATGACTTCCTAAAGTAATAGTCACTAATATTACTAGACCCCTAACAAGTATGGGTAACAAAATCTATTTTTATTTGAAAATTTGTAGGAAATTTGCATAAAGACCTCCTATAAAAGCTTGTGGTACATGGATAGTGGGTGTTCAAGACACATTACTGGGGAGTATTCATGCTTCAAGAATTTAATAATAATTGATGGTGGACATGTCACCTTTGGTGACAATACCAAAGGAAAGATCATTGAACTTATCCAAATTGGTAAACCTAACTCATTTTTAATTTCCAAATTACTTTTTTTATGGATTGAAATATAATCTTCTTAGTATTTCACAACTATGTGATGATTTATTTCATGATAAATTTGAAAATGATGCTTTCAATGTTTTCAATTTTAAAAAAGAATTCGTATTTTCTGCATTAAGAAATGAAAATTCATACTCTATTAACTTAGATTCTTTAGTCTCTCAAAATGTTTCATGTTTATTTGTACTTCACAAAGAATATTGGCTTTGGTATAGGTGATTAGGACACTGCAATATTCACTCCCTTAGAATGTTAACTAGAAAAATCTTAGTCAAAGACCTACCCAGACAAGAGTTTCTAAATGATAAAGTGTGTAATCCTTGTCAAAAGGGAAAGCAACACAAATTTTCCTTCAAACCAAAGAAAGAAGTGTCAACTTCTAAACCTCTTGAATTGGTTCATATGGATTTGTTTGTACCATCTAGAGTTTCTAGTTTAAATGGAACACACTATGTTTATGTTCTTGTAGATGAATTTTCTAGATATACTTGAACTTTATTTTTGGCTCACAAAAGTGAATATTTCTCTCATTTTACCAAATATACCAAAACTATAGAAAATCTTAGTGGACTTAGAATTAAATCCTTAAGAAGTGATCTTGACTATAAGTTTGAAAATCAAGAGTTTGAATCCTTTTTCTCACAAAATTGCTATAGTCATAATTTCTCTACCCCTAGAACACCTCAATAGAATGGAGTTGTAGAAATTAGAAATATAACCTTGAATGATATTTCTAGAACCATGCTTAGTGAATATGACTCACCTATTTATTTTTGGGCTGAAGCTATAGATACAGATTTCTATATTATTAATTGAGTGTTGATTAGGACCATTCTTAAAAGAACTCCATATGATTTATGGAACAATAGAAAACCAAAAGTAGTCTACTTCAAAGTATTTGGTTGCAAAGTCTATATCATTAATACTAAGGACAATCTTGATAAATTTACATCCTAGAGTGATGAAAGAATATTTCTAGGATATTAAATCTCTAGTAAAATGTATAGAGTGTTTAATAAAATAACTAAATGTGTGGAAGAATCTATCCATGTTAAATTTGATGAAACAGATCCACATGAGCCTAAGACCACTCTAGTGAACCTGGAGGATGATGTATCAAATCTGGACTTTAATTCAAAATCCTCTAGCCATCCTATAAAGGAATCTGTGAAAAACTCATGTTCTATAAATTCTTTAGATTCAATTCATGATGAACCCGGACCTATTTAAGAACCTGAAATCACTAGTTCTTCTTTTTCTAGAGCTGTTAGAACTCTTAAGAGCCATCCTCTAGATGCTGTTATAGGAGACTTAAATAAAGGAACTCAAACTAGAGATTATCTTAGATATAAGGTTGAACATAAAGTCTTATTGTCACAACTTGAACCTAAAAACATTAATTATGCTACCAATGATGAATTTTGGGTGATGGATATGCAAGAAGAACTTAATCAGTTTGAAAGGAATAAAGTTTGGAAGCTTTTTGATAGACCCAAAGAAAAATTCACCAAAGGCACTAAATGAGTGTTTAGAAATAAATTATATGAAGCTGGTAACATAGTTAGAAACAAGTATAGGATATTTTCACAAGGCTATATTCAAGAATAAGAAATTGACTATGAAGAAACATTTTCACCAATAGCTAGACTTGAAGCCATCAGAATTCTTCTTGCTTATGCTGCACATCTAAAATTCAAACTATATCAAATGGATGTTAAGAGTGAATTCCTAAATGGGTAAATAGACGAGGATGTATTTTTTTAGAAACCCCCTATTTTTATAAATCCTCATTTTCGAAATCATGTTTTTAAACTATTAAAAGCTTTATATGGTTTAAAACAAGATCCAAGAGCTTGGTATGATAGATTGAGTACTCTTCTTATTTCGAAATGTTTTACAAAAGGAATAGCTGATCCTACCCTTTTAATAAAATAAATTCCCAATGATGTTTTAGTAGTTCAAATATATGTATCTGACATTATATTTGGATCTTCAAAAAATTCTTTATGTATTGAATTTTCTAAAATGATGCAAAATGAATTTGAAACGAGTTTAATGGGTGAAATAATGTTCTTTCATGGATTTAAAATCATTAAAAATAATGATGGTATTGTTTTAAATCAAATAATATATACAAGAGATCTTCTAAAATGCTTTTTCTTGGATTGAACTAAAAGTAGTGACACTCTAATTATTACTACTTGTAAGTTGGATCTTGATGAAGATGGAAAATTTGTTGATCAAACCACTTACCGAGGAATTATTGGAAGCTTACTCTACTTAATTGCTAGCTGACCTGACATTATGTTTAGTGTATGTATGTGTGAAAATTTCCAAGAAAACCCTAAGGAATCTCATTTAAATGATGTTAAAATAACTTTCAAATACCTCAAGCATACACACAATCTAAGACTATTCTATCAGAGAGGATAATCATTTGAGTGAGTTAGCTATTCTGATGCTAACTTTGGTGGTTGTAAGTTAGAGAAAAAAAGAACCTCTGGAACATGTCACTTTTTAGGAAAGTCACTAGTATCATGGTTTAGTATGATATAGAACTCGGTTGCATTATCAACTAAAGAAGCTGAATACATAGCTACTGGTAGTTATTGTGTACAAATTTTGTGGATGAAACACACATTACTAGATTATGGATATCAATTCAAGAATGTACCTATAAATTGTGACAATAAAAGTGCTATTAATATCTCAAAAATTCTATTTCACACTCTAGGACAAAACATATTGATGAAAGACATCAATTTTTGAGAGATCATTATCAAAAGGGTGATATCACTTTGGAATTCATTGGTGTTGAATATCAGATCGCCGATATATTCACCGAACCATTAAATTCTGAAAGAATAGATTACATCATACATGAGTTGGGAATGATAAATCTTATGTAGTAAGTGAACTGTTTCATAGCTTACTGTTTCATATTTACAATATCACCATGAAAACCAGTAATGGTCTCACTGTGAAAGAAAGTTATGGTCTCACCATTAAAATCTGTTATGGTCTCACCGTAAAGACTCTTTATCATTTTATTTACATATTATAATCTGTATCATGGTAATTAATTATTATATTCCTTTAATTTTCCACACTTTTGATTTGGCGATGCTTGATATCCCTAAATGATAAAAATGAACGAATTCCCACTCCTTTCTTCATCCGAGCTCTCTTCTCTCAAACCTTATCCCCTTATTCATCATTTATCTCTCACTCTGGAACATATGTTGAATGGCTAGAATAAAACACCCATCATCATAAAATCCTTAGAAGTAAAGATCAAAGAAGAAGATGATAACAACACCGTAGTTAGCGCCTGAAGGTCCTTTGAATCTGAACACATTGAAGAGAATAGTGGTACTTGAAAAGAAAATATTCCACAAGTGGATTCTATCAAGTAGGTCTTTATTATTTAAAGTATTAAAAGTGAAAGGATGGATGGATTGATTCAAAAAGAAGGATATGATGATTTACCCAAGTCTAGTTGCACAATTTTATCAATACGTTCAATTATCCTTTGATACAGAAGATGGTTTTGTTATAAGAAGCTAGATCAATGGCTAGATAGGTACCTTTTTATCGAGGCTATGGGATGCATGCCTAAGGATACCTCATCAAAGTATTTTTGAGGACTACAAGAGCGGTACTCCACCTCCAAGTGAGATCTTTGTTTGGGAAAAAGGCTTGGGAAGATTAATTCGGAATAAAAAAAAGAGAAGATCCATAACTAATGAGTTAGATGGAGAAACTAGAATTTTGTTTAAGTTTTATAGAATCTAATTAGCCCTAGAAAAGGTGAATTTTCTACACTCAAGTATTAGAATTTATTTTTTATCCATATTTTGAAGAATGGACACAAGATTAAGCTATGTAATTATGTTATACTCCATATGTGTGAGTTGATAAAGACAAACTCCATGTCAACCTCAGTATTCTACTCAAGGTTAATCTCAGCTATGCTTCATGAAAAAGGGTTGGTTAGACCAAATTAATAAGTTATTAAGGACTATGAATTTAGTATTTCAAAAGTTACAATCAAGAGAATGAAAATCAGTTGGAATCTATGGAGAAAAGAATGGGTAGAAGATAATGATAGGGTTTATAAGAAGTTCAAACCAGATGAGCATTCTTCAAGACCTTAAGACATTTCTGATCCTAGTTTGGAACCAGATGAAATTGTTGAGTATTCTGATGTGGAATAAGTAGAATAGGTTGTTTCACCTATAGAGAAAACTATCTTGGATGAGAAAGATAGTGAACCTATTATCTAAGACATAACTGAGAAGGAAATATCTGTCCCTGAAGAGATTGTTAATCAGGAAGAACTACTTGCTTCTAATGAAGAATTTATTGCTAAGGTAAGTGAAAATTATTCTCTAGAAGAGCATATATAAGAAGATCTATCTCTTGAGAAAGAAGCAGCTTATGAGGAAAATGTGGATGAATAAGCTGTTCCTAAAATTATCCCATCTTCTGAAGATAGAATGGAGTAAGCCTTTCATTTGGCTAGAAAAGAAATGGGTGAAGCTATTAGGGTTGAAATCTTGGAAATAGATCAAGGATCTAAATCTCTTAGTCTTAAAAAAGATGCACATGTTAAGGGGAAGCAACACCCGAATCTAGAAACTGTTGGTATTCCTAATCCGGTTGATCTAAGATCTATCGATACATGGTATAAATTCCCTATATATTTTGATGTAAATTATTCCCAAGAATCCTTAGTTGAAGGTATAGATCTGTCTATTGTGTTTCAATTGAAACTATTATCTTCTCTTGAAGCTATCTCTGCCAAGGAACCTAAGCCCATCTCAGCTCCTATTCTCGAACCTTCACAAGAACCTTTCACCTTGGTGAGTAAGGATGATTTGAAAACATTTGGATCTACCCTATTGGTTGGGGTTGAAAAGCTTATGAATACTTAGCCAGCTTTAGTGAAAAACTTGAGTGAATAATATTCTACCCCGTTGTTAGATAATATCATATGAAAAATTCAACCAAAGATGCTTCATGAAAATGAAGAGGCTAGAATTGAGAACAAACAGTTAAGCGATGAAGTAAAGTCTCTCAGAGGTATGGTTGAAGATATAAAGAGTGCTAAACTCAATACCATAACCTATTGTTCATCTTATTTAAGATGTTCATGGTCAGATTCCATAGGAAGTCGCCTCCATTATTCAACCTAACATACCTTCCTTAGCTGACAAGGTGGCTAAAAGAAACATGAAAATTGTTCAAGAAATACGTGATCTTTTTATTGGCCTTAATAAGTTAATTGATGAGTATAAGGGCTATATCTAGAATGTTCTAAATCAACTAATGTCCCATACTTCAGCTGTTACAGCTTCTAGTGCCTCTGGATAGTCATCTCAACCCTCCTTGGATAGTGATCTGCTCAAAACAATTGTTAAAGAAGAACTTCAGACTGTGCTAAGTGGCTTTGACAAAGAGTCTCTATCTGTTGTTGTCAAGAACATTGACAAAGTACATTATTTTTTGAGAATTCATTCCAAGATTTTAAATGATTTTCAAGAAGAAATTACTAATAAGGTGGACTTCTACTTCAATGGGATCTTCTTGAAGTATGATATGGAAAACCATTTTAAGTACCTAGTAGAGAATCTGAAAATCCCTCCTATCACTCAAGCTTTCAAAACTCAAGTTCAAAAGATGAAGGATTTCACTCCTTTGTTGGAAAAATTCATGGAGAAAAAGGATGCCTTTGATAAAGTGATGTAGTATGGCGGTGAGATTATTGCCGACTTCATCAAGATATTGAAGCTTTATCTTCATGTGCAGAACACTGCTATTGTGGATCCTACAGCTGAACCCTTGAGATCTGGTTTGCCTAACTTCTCATCCTCTACCCTTGCCTCTACCTCTATGTCTGTCTCTCAGGATCTGGGTTAGATCAGACCTGTTACCCTTGACCAACATTTTCCTCGATCATCCACTTCACCTACCTTGGCCCAAAATATTTTTGAAGACTCCCTTTACCTTCTATTTCAGTTGGTTCACTTCCTTCTTCAACTTCCACCGCTATGCATATGGCTTCTCTTGATGCTACTTCCTTGGTAAAAGAAAAGATAGCCAGTGGTGAAGAAAAGTGACTACTATATTTTGATAGGGATATTATTGTATTTTTGTTTCCCACTATTTGTAAGGAAACCTTTTATCCATATAATGAATTGTGAACTCTTCTTATCTATTATCATATTTAATGTTGCAATATTTTTTATAATCCCAGAAGGGGGAGAGATATGCACACTTAGAAATAGACACATTCACTAATAATAGATATTTCACTCACATAATTTTTGATCATAAAAAAGGGGGATGTTATTGGCCTCCTCATGTATTAGTCTTTTTTTAATGATCAAAAATCTTATACATTCTGTAAATCTTGTAAATCTTGTTTAATATGTCTCAAATGATGTGTAGAGATGGTTGGTTTATTTATGTTTTAAACAATTATTGTAAATTATTTTTAATTTTTGTTATAATGGATTTCCTTGATAAATGATTAAGTATAATCAATTCTTTGAATATCACTATTTATGTCTATATATATATATTTGGCTAAGTCTAAGACACCATGAGTCTGACACTGGTTATGTTTTTCTAGAAAAGGAACCAGACACTGTGACCCAGACACCGTGAGTAGACACCGTTACCCAGACCTCGTGACCCAGTCACCATGAAAAGACACCATGACCAGACACCGTGACCAGACACCATGACCCAGACACCATAAAAAGTCACCGAAACCGGTTTTAGATCTATTAAAGTCTATGTCACCGGTTCCTTGCTGAGACACCATTGAAAGTTTGGAAAAAGACCAGACACCACGATTCTAACACTGCATCTGTGCTACCAGTTCCTGATATCTATACAACAATGCCATCCTAACTTTCTCACCGCTCAAAGAAAAAAAAGGATACACCATTTCAAGGAGACACCATTTCTAAGGGACACTATTTACAGACAGACTGCGACACCATTCTTCAATCTTTTTTGTTATTTTAAACTTAATTTATTACCATCCTATTTGATTCTTTTAAATGCACTAACATAATTAGTAATTCTTTGTAGACATTTCACTAGAAAATACGAGGAATGAGGTGTATAATATATGCATCTTGTCAGCTCCAACACATGCACCCAAAAAATAAAAAGAGAAGTGTGGCCCAGAAACAAGGAGCGTGATAATGAAGATGCACAAAAATTCTTGAGAAAAGAACCATCCCATGAAACTCAATACATCTGAAGAAAAAAATGAAGCATTCACAAATCAAAAACTTGGATACCATAGATCAGATTCAAGAACATCTTCACAATAACAACTCTATGAATAACACGATCCAGATCTAATTGGAAACTAGAGCATCAGACTTGTGATACTCTATTTCTCGTAAGAGGACCTGATTCTTACATCTTCTTCATCCTAGAAGTCTAGATCTGCACATAATATCACTCAGAGAACCTGTAATCTTATCTTATCATTTTTCTCTATTTTGTATTGTTTAAAGCCATCGAGTAGTGTGTGTGTGTGTCTATATAATAACACACACTTCCACCTACATTAAACTGGAGGATATAAGACATCCTTCCTTTCACATTTCATTACACTTGTTTATTCCCACAGATAGGTGTGGAAGAGGTCCATGTGTGACCTATTAGTTAATTCCCATGGATAAGTGTGGAAGAGGTCATGTGACCTAGAAAATATAGTGTACCATTGTTTACCCTCATCCAAAGTGTGGATCAAGTTTATTAATATAAACTTCTTGGTGGAAGATGATCACCAAGTGGAGCGGATTAGGTCTCAGATTGAGACTGAACCACTTTTTTATATCCACTCTGTTGTTTGATTTAGTTTTCTCTATTTTAATGTATAATTCAGAAATCATGAAATTTACATTGATAGTTAATATTGGAAAAAATTTATAATAGTTTTCCTTTTTAGAATATCTTCAAAAGTAATGTTAATAACTGATATTAAGATTACTGAGAATTAATCAATCTTTTGAGAAGTTATTTAAATAGTAAAACTTTCATTACCATATTACTTTGATTAACTGGGTTGTATTTAATTTTATTGGGGAACATTTTAAGAATACTTTTCAAACAAAATTTTTTATAGATACTCAATTTAACCCTTCTTGAGTACTGTACTCCGACCAACAATCTCGAAGAAATTCACACCTTTATGATAGCCATTAGATATCAATGAAAAATAAAGAAAATAAAATTACAACAGAAAATCATGGAGTAATCCTGGTGGATGACTGTATAGTGTGAAACACCTCACCCTAAGGCTTTGATATCCAATGAGATCCATAAATCCACTCATTGAACCTATATTTATAGGCTTTAAGGCACCCTTTATCTAATAAATTCCACAGAATTATACATTGAATCTAGCCCATTCAACATAGAGGGTTATGGGAATTTAGAAATGGGACCCAATCAATATTTGAAAAAATTTAGATATTGTGGATATCTTTAGAGGCTTTCACAGTGTAAACCTTTGTTTCGAAATATGAAAAAATCCTAGCTATATCTAATAGACCTGGTTCAGTGTATCAATTCACCCAAGAAGACCTACCACATGGTGCAAATCAAACAAACAAGATAACAAGTCCCATCTATTAAAAGAACAAGGAAAACCAATATTTCCCATAATAGAAAATGAGTATATATCTATGAGACCTATAATTGAAATCTGAAAAGGATAAACCTGAATGTAAAATAAGATAGTCTATAAGCTGAAACTCCATATAAATATCAGTCACCCCCAAACTGTATCACTATGAAGGGGACGAATACCAAGAGAAGTCAGAGAAATACTTGACTTCCTTCCCTTTACTTGATTCCATAAAAACTACATCAAAAAACACCCAAAGGAAAAAGTAGTGTGTGAGCATAATTACCAGTAGTATTTTAATAAGGATTTATACAAAGTATAATTCCATGAAAATGTAATATCTAGGTTTAAAAAAAATTATTTATAAAACAATTTTGAAAGTGAATCCCTTATTTAAAACATCATTTGGTTTTCATAAAGTACTTTAATATTCCCATAACCAAATAATATGAAAATTATAGGTGAAAAAGCATTAGTACATGAGAAAAACCAACCATGGATGCACCATAAGATGAGAAAGTGAGAAAACCACAATGAAATATACCATCATATGTAAAAGAAAACAACGAATGAAAAATACTAATTTTTGGGCTCCAAACTATAGGAATACATACTCATTCATTTAGAGAAAACACTAATATCGACATCACATGACTCCAACCGATATCAAGTCCTACGAAAGTCTGTTGATATCAAAAAACTCATGTTTTATTACACACACTAAAGGGATAAGTCCATTTAACGATGTAACCAAGGTGCCTAATGTGATATGTTTTTGAAAAACCATTTGAAAACAATGATCACTATTTACTAAGCATTTTCATAGCAAATCATTACTACTTTTGTGTTGGGAAATTAATTTTTTTTATCAAAACCACTTTTAATGATATTTCATCAAAGTAAATAGTGTTCACAAATACGTTTTAAAGTAAAATAAATTTAAAAACATAGATTTCATTAAACAAATCAAATTTGATATAAAATTGATCATTTTCATAAAACAAACCAAAGTAATTGTGAAATAACATCTATAAATTCATGAATTAAAACCTTTGTATAGAGATTCTTACCTTCAGAATAGAGAGAAATGAAAATGTATTGATCTACCGAGGATAGGGCTGAAACCCAAAGAACGGGATTCAAAGGACTTAGAAAATCTCCCTTGGGGGCCTAGGCTCCAAGAGAGAAAGTTGGAAGAAAGTTTGGTTCATAGGGGGTTTGAGTATTTATAGGCATTCTATATTTAAAAAGACAACGATGTAGCCCAAATCACTATTGTGGATGATTTTTTAAAGAGGGATATACCATGGTGCAGTGTATGAGACCATGCCACATCTTATCTGGTCAAATAATGTCTGAGAACTCTAGCATAAATGATGATATAGATCCTATATTTTAGGAGAGGGGACTAAAACATAGCTGATATCTCCACGCCATAGATCCCCACAACCAAAAGAGAACTATATTGAAACTTACTTTCAATGAAACAACTACCTCGAATTTGAAAGAACACACAAACTTACCCTTCATAGAACTGTGAAACAACCTAGTCCTCCAAATCACAACACTCAAATTTCTTATGACACAACCATACTCCATGGAACAACTTTTCCAAAAATGTTAGCAACACAAAAATTATACTTCTCGAAATCCATATCGTAGCTAAGTGACCATTCCACAACCATATATAAAATAAAATAACCAAACAAAGACTCCACACTATATTAATCGCATACATATCGAATCCATCCTTTCTATACCGCAGTCACTACCATCCATGGAGTAGTTCTCAGAACCTGAAGGGAATCACAATTCTCTCAATCAGGAAATAGTTCTATCTTAAGAAAGTGCTCTGGAATCTTGAATCACAAAGAGAGAAGACCACTACTTCCTCACAAATGATTATCACTCAAACAAATCATGCATTCCCCATCCAAAATACCATAGTACATAGTCCAAAGAAATAGTTTTTCCATGAATTACTTTTCCTCTGTGATCCATAATCAAAACCAATCTCATAACCATAGTGGGTACATGGTCATGATAAAAATCCTCTCATACAGTGACATGGGAAGCATCCATTTGATACCTCCTTGACTTGGAAACATGAAACATGTCATGAATCGATCTAAAAAAATTGTAAGTTAAACTAATATGCTCCATTTACAAGTCGCTACATAGTCTCAAAGGGGACAAAAAACTTTAATGCCAAATTATGCTACATACCCAACTAATGGCGTGCCAAATGAGGCGAAGCTATGAGAAATACCTAATCACCAATCACAAAGTCAAGTGGCCACTATAGATAGTACACATAATATTTTTAAAGACTGTATATCTTGAAAGATCCCTTCTCGATAAACTAGGCCATTTCTAAAACAAGTCATGACCCTTCCAAGGACCGTTCTACCAACTCTTCCCAACACAAGGAAGGTCTACATGGCCACTGATACAACAATTTTATGGGAACTATCTTAATTTAAGCCTAGTAACTATTGTTATAAAATTATTTGTCCAAAGGAAAGTGTTTTTCCTAGGAACCACCAAAATTATACACATATGCCCGAAGCATATCCTTAAGATCCTAGATAACTCTTTCTATTTCCCCATACATTTAAAAATCATATGTTGTAACACCCTAATATTTTATGATTTTATTTCAAATTAATTTAATTTTTCAATATTTTATGTTTCATGAAATAATATATTTATCTTATGTTATACACAACATAGTTTTCTGATTTCATTACATACAATACTACATTAATCTTTTGTTACATGTAACACCGAATTTATATTTTGTTACACGCAACATAGAGTTGAAATGAAATGTGACATATTAATAAATTTTTTTTTTAATATGACAGTATTCAACTAGCCATTTGAATGGATGGTATGAATAAGATTAAATTAATTATCAAAATATGGTTTATAAATGTATATAATATGTATTTTTTGGTGACCTACTAATTAGAAATTAAAATATAAACCATTTGAAAATAAAGAAATCCATTTTTTGAAAAACTATTTTTCTTAGCACAAACAACTTTTACCTTAATAAATTAAACAAATCACTTATATTGTATTGTTTTAATGGTATTTATATATTATATATTCAATCAAGTTTTAAACATTCATATTATGTGTTTTTTAGTTAATAAATAAAAATAAATCCACTTTTATTCTTAACAATCATATTTTTCTAAAAAGCAGTTTTGTTTCATTTGGCACCCTTATTTTAAAAATTAAATTTTGATAATAAAAAAAACAATTTATTAAATATTTTGGTTTGGAATCATCATAACAAAATTATATTAGGGTTATTTTTTGAGAATTTTTTGAAAAGATTAATTTCTTGATGAATAGTAAAAATACTATGTTTTAATTGAAAACTTCCTTTTCATTTAAATTATTTATAATTTTAAATTATATCATGAATTTATTTTAAAGTAAAATATGTTTTTTTTACATAAATTATTAAAATTTAGGCCATTTGAATAATTTTCATGTTGAATTATTATATAAAAATATTGTAAACATTTGAACATTTTGTATTTAAAAACCTGCTTGGACATCGAGTCCGTGGGATTGATTTTAAATTAACTTTTTCAAAATATGTAAATGTAATTTGTAAAAATAGATTCCATATTTTTAATCAGAATAATTTATATTTTATATTAGCATCAACTTAATTTTTTTCCAAAATTAATTGTAAAAATTGAAAAAATTATTAACCGTGGTTGAGGTAAAAATTGTTTTACTAGGGGTTAAACTAAAAAAACCAGGGTTAAATAATACCCAAAACTTTTACAAAACACATTTTATATCCATATTTATACCTTATAAATTCTAGGATATATAATTCTATTTTTTGAGTCTTTTTACAAGAAAAAAACGTTGGTAAAATTCTATCTATCAAAAAAATTACAATTACGCCGCTCACCTCACTTAAAAAAGACCACTCCTCCTCTCCACCTCACTAATTCAAAATAATTTTTTTATAAAAATAACTTCCTAAATAACTACCCAAATTACCAAATATCATTATAGAGGACTTATATTGTACATAATTCATCCAAAGAATTATTTTTGTGTAACCCTAAGGAGGACACCTGAAGAAGAGTTAACGTTCATAAACATGTGTTTTTTGTTTTATTTGTTCCTATAACTCCATAAATTTTTACTATACCATGATGATATAATAACCTTAGTATATTAAATATAATTATATGTTTTTATTTTAAGGCCACAACCTACAAGTGTCTTCATTTCCATCAAATGGGTAACAAAATCATCATTCATGTGCACGATGGACTACCACCTCATTAATCGATGTCATTCATTTTTACATTACCACCTCTCACGGTTGGGTTTGATGATGGATATAAAGTAGGTATATTATATTTATAAAATTATTATACCTATGGATTCATTATATCATATATATGTTTTTTTACTTTCCATTCCATATGTGATGCAATAACATTGCTCGTGTGTGTGGTGGACTACCACCTCGCAAAGTGATGTGATTCATTTATCAATAAAAATTTACATAGAATATAATAAGAATAAATATATGTGATATAGAAGCTATAATTATAATATTAATAAAATATTTTTCGTTATTAAATGTTAATATATAATTTTATTGATTACCTTTTTACTCACTCTAAGATGATAACATCATTCGTGTACATGTGGACTTTCTCTTTCACGAAATGTTGTGACTCTCTATTTTAAAAACCAAACCAAATAAATGATATGTATAACTATATAATATGGTATTTATGATATTATTATAATTATTTATAGAAAATATATTAATTACCTCCTTTACATATTGATCATTTAAAAATGGAGACATTGCTCATGCATACGTACGACATACCGTCTCCATGATCGTAACATACTTCATTTCTCAAAAAAATATTTCATGATTAGTATTAAAAGTATAATTATGATTAAATATTATAAATATTTAATTATTATTATTATTATGGATATAATGGAACCATGAATAAATTAAGAGTACTAGAAATAACAAATCAAGACTAATAAGAAAAACAAAGCGATTATTACCTGAAACGTGACTTTAATAAGGAGTTGTTAATAAATGGGAAATAAAAATACATAATTAAATTATATATGGTATTATATATATAAATATGGTTCGGTAATATATTTATAATTAAATTTTATTTATTATAAATGGGGTTTTAATGAGTGATAATGAATTCGATATTTTATGTAATGGATTTCTATCCACTTCTTTATTTTTGGGAGACATATAAAAATTCAGCACTCATTTAATTTGTGTGGTATATATACTTTCCCTTTGACATTTTATATCTTGAATCCCATTACTTTCATGATATTTAATGTTTCATTTTATATTACTTTTTATTGGGGATTATGATTCAAAAGATTACGAAAGCGGTAAGGTATCTTTGTCTTGATTTTCTTTATTTTATATGTACATTACATTATGCACCTATATTATTTCACATTATGTATATATAACCCCTTTGAATAGTAATTTAATTAATTTATTTATCCCCATTATATTTTAAGATCCATTTTATTTTATTCCTTTTTGGGTTTTATGATTCAAATATACCAAAGTGGTAATGATTTTATGTTACAATCTCATCATTTATCAGGATTGTTTATAATGTTTCCGATGATAAAAAATTATAATAAATCTCTCAATAAACTCATGAATATTATTATCATATAGTTATTCATGATATTTTCATATAATAATACCATTTTTTCACTCTTTGGTAAATAATTTAGGAAATGTTTTAAATAAAATCCGACTTCATTTCTCTCTTTAGTCTGAAATATTTTTTATTCCAAAACCATGTTTTTTTAAAAATGATTTAATTATTATTATTATTATATTATTATTTTTAAAATAAATTTTAGTCATGTTTTAATTTTTATGAAAATGATTTTATAGGAATATTTTTGTTATTTTCCAAACAATTCTCATTTTCCTTTTACCGAAAATGTGAAAAGAATCTTTATTTTAATGTGTATGAAATGAAATAAACTTTCCATCATCATGAAAATTATTTTCTTTGAATATTAATTTATTATTTTTCAAGGTTATATTCTAAGATAAGGATTTTTGAAATGTTTTATTTTAAAAAAAGTTTTTTTTTCAAATAGGTAAGGATATTTAAATGAAGAAATGTTTAAATGATTGATCAGAATCATTTTCTATCAAAGATGACATCCATTGATGTTGCCTATGCATTAATGGGGTATGATCCAACGATAACATTCTTATTATTTCTTTTAATAGTTTATGTTTATGATTTCATTATGTTTATGAAAATCATTTCTCTTGCATGGGTCATACCATGATAGAATTATTATAAAACCAAATTATTTTTACATGAGTTATGCTATGATGACATAATGAAATGATTATGAAACATGTCTCTTTTCCATAGGTTAGGGTATGGTGAAATGTTTATTAAACCCATTTTATTTCATGGGCTAGGGTATGATGATTTTTTTATGATCTTGTGGCCCACATATGTATGATTTTCATTATGTGATGGGTGGGACCTATATCTCTATCCAATGAATTATAAAAATATGGATAACTCATGAGTAAATATGCTATGTGTGAACCTGATTATATGTTTACAACAATATTCCATAAACCTAATTACATGTTCACAACGTTATGCATGATCCTGATTACGTGTTCACAATGTTAATCATGAACTAGATTACATGTTCACAATGTTATGAATGAAACTAATTACATGTTCACAATGTTATACATGAACCTGTATTTAATGTTCATAATGTTATGTGTGGACCTATATTTCATTACCATAATGTCATGTGTAGAGCTGGTTGAATGTACATAAGTTTATATGAGGGCATTATTTCATTTCCTTAACTTAATTAGTGAACCTGTTTCTATTTACACACATTCACAATGTTATAAGCTGATGTTCATGCCATAAATATATGTATTATGCCAATGTTATGCTCTCATTGGTCATTTTCTTTTATTTACCTTATGATTCATATCTATTGAACTTCCAATATTTATTCCATGTATCTGAATTATGATATATGATATTCCCAATATGGTTTTCAAATGTTATGATCATGTTATCATACCCCTATTCTCATGCTATGCTTGAGTAATTCCCTTATTTACCCCTATTGAGAATCTTATAACACCCTTTCTTATGTTTTCTTTCCCCAGGTTATGAAGAAAGTTTTTTAGTAGGAGTAATAATGGGGGAGATCTTTGTAGGATACATTGTATATCTTTCATGAGTGAAAAATATTGTGTTCCAAGTTTCCAAAAGCACTAAACTATTATGGTACTCAAGCATGTGTTCGTGTAATGTATTGAATATTCATTTGAAAAAACTGAATATCCCTTAATGATAAGTTTGGGTCATTATAGTTGGTATCATAAGAAAGGTTTAGTTAGCCTTTGTAAATTAGTATTAGAAAACTTTAGTGATATTCACTGGGATATTTATATGGATATGTATTGGAATGTCTCTAAGGATGAGTCAAAGTATAAGAAAATGTCTAGGAATTTTGTTAAAGGATAGAGAGATTTGTTTCCAAGTAATTACATCCCTGTATGGATACTACAAGTGGATGTGGCCTTGTCCAGAGGTAAATATGTATAATAACTCCAAAAAGGGAACATTGATCTAGAATTGATCATCTCCTAGTGAATGACAAGGGTCCTTGATGCACACCTGGTTTGACACTCCTAGGGGATATGATTTTGAAATTCAAAAAATCTTTACAAACCATCATAAAGATTTAAATAGATGATGACTATGAATGGCCTAGGATAAAACTAATGTTGGAACCTTGACCGTTCTATGCAGAAAATGGAGTATGTTTTGTGTTTGTTTTCAATCATAATTGGAAGTTCTGAATGTTTTCCAAGAAAGTGACCATATAGTTAAAGCAGGCAACAATATTAATGGTGGTGTCGTAACCCAATGTTTTACAATTTTTTGGGCCTGGAAATAGGAAAATAGAGAAATGCATGTTTGGAAAAGGAAGTTTTTCACAAGATTGGAGGGTGTTTGGAAACTTGTACACATAGATAATTTTGGGATCAGTTCATCAAAATACGGCAAATGAAAAAAGGGCACGAAAGACATAAATGTGTGTGAAAGATGTAGTTACACGATATAATCTTACGCGCCCAATGTGACATTAAAAGGGGTTTTGCATGTACAGAAAGAAACTTACACACACCGAAAAAAACACATTGGGATCTTTCATGAAAGGCCATCAAGGGAATATAAATATGTGGCTACCCCCAATTAAGAATTTAGAATTTTCAAATGAAAATCTGGTAGCCCAATCGCCCGAAAGATTTGTGCGCAAAAGATTGGAAGAGAGTTAATCTTGCGTGCAAGGTGTTACTTTAGTTTGAAAAGACTAAGTGAACCCTTCAGTCCAGTTTTGCGAAAGATAAGGGTTGCGTGGAAAGTAGGTATTGTGAGAAAGTCATCTTTCATGAAAATTTCCAAATATTATGCGCAAGTTGTGGTATTGCATGTGAGTGTGGTGTTATGATTTTGACAGGCTTCTGAATATCCGGTGTGTGTGATCAGTGCTTACATGTGCATCAATTTAGGAATTCAATGCAAGAAGTGTCTCGTACTGGACAGAGACAAAGAATTCAATGAAAATCTATTGAAGATATCTTCAAGTCAATAAACTAAGTAATACTACTCCAAAGGCATTGAGATATGGGGAGTCAATGGGAGTGACCCGAGGGTAGCAGTGAGCTATCCCTGAACCATTGTAAAGGTAGTGTGCCTCATATAGAGTGACTGTGATCGTACACTTGTACTCCACAACTAGTGAATATTAGTGGATTTCTATATGACCAACACACTATCAGCATATGCTCCTTGGACGCAGCCCTTTGTGATGAACCATGTAAAAGTGCTGCATGACCTCTTTGAATGTGATTATTTATTTATTAATCATATCTATCATACAAGTTTAACGCTTTCCTACCAAAGTGGGAACAAGATCCATCAGTTTAAAAGAAAAATTTGACACCCTAATTTACCCCTCCCCTCTCAGGGCGTCCTGGGGTTCTACAAATAAGGTGTCATAGATTAGAAAAAATGTGTCCCGATATAGGTATGATATAAGAAATTTTAATGATTATTTTGTTTTCCATTACGATCAATGTTTCTCACACTATGATTTTTGGTTTCAGTAAATGGTGGGAAATAGAAGGAACTGGGTTTACAATGAATGTGATGGAATTTTTTTTGATCAGTATCCAAATCAGATGATATCTGGAGTGAAGAATGTTGTGATTATTCCCAATCAGTTATCACAGAACACAATTAACATCGTACACCTTAACCAACTCTCAGACTCAATAAAGAATATAAAGATAGGGTTCACTGAGAGTTTGGTAGTGGAGACCATGGAGTAAATAATATTCAGTTTCCTATATGTCGAGAATGTGGGAAGAAGCACTCAATTGAATGTCTCAGAGGGAAAAGTAGATATTTTGTGTGTGGAAAATAAGGACACAAATAAAGTAACTGCAAAATAAAAATGAAAATTTCAGATAACACAATGGATGGGAATACTGGTCTCTATAAGGTATTATTGATGGTCTAATGTTTCAAATGTGGAAAGTATGAGTATTTTAAAATTCTTTGTCCAAAATGGAGATATCATAAAAAATTTAGTATGATTGTATGAGTAATGGTTATATTACTGATGATGAGGAGGCTATAAATGATATATGAAAGGAAGAGGTGTTATGTAATAAGATGATGAAGCCTGGTTAATAGTGTATGAAAAAAGTGTAATTATTGATGTATTTATGTATTGGGGTTAAAGTGATTAATATTTTATTAGTGGTATTTTGGTTATTAGAATCATGAAACATCAACGGAATGTTCCATAGTTGTTTTTCATTAAAGAGTTTCAAGAATAGGTTAAATAGTACTGATAAAATATAAAAGTGATTTAATGGAAAGGTAATATTTTGATTAAGGGAAGATAATCCTTAATATGTTTTTGATATTGATAAAATAGTGTTTAGTTGGAATAATGAGTTGATTGATATGGATAAAGTAAATCAAATTGTATTTATGACCTCAGAACTGATAATGGATTTGTTGACAAAGTGGTTTATGTTATCATTAATAAAGTTTACAAAATTATTGGAAATATTGAATATGATAAATAATATATGGTTTTATTCAAGGAATTAAGAATCACACATGATTTCATTGAGGTAATTATGGTTATTACCAACATTCGAGAGAATATATGACAATGGAATTAATATATTAAGCTTGTGACCAATAAGCGCTACTCAATGATGTTGGGATGATTAATATTAAGTGGATTTTGGTAAAATTAGTGACTTTATTTATAAGTTTTGAATTTTCTAAGGTTAATAAGGTTAAACATTTATTGAGTTGTTTAAGTGGAACTCTGTATAAAGATTTAAATATTAATTTATTCTTTCACTATATGAATATTTATCAATATTGGATAACATGTGCTAACAAATTTATTGCGATAATAACTAAAGAAAGACATAATGACTAATCATTATATTTATGGATCTTATGATCCATTAGTGATTCAAGTACCAAAAATTCACCTTTATTTTTAGAGTAAGTGATAAATTGGAAATTAATCAAGGCATAAACAATGAATTAGATTGTTCTTATGAAATGTAATGAAGTCAAGTAAGTATAACTTGTCATGAAATTTCTTCAACTTTAGGAAAAAGGATCTTGAAATAAAATTTTGTTATATTATCATAATTTTTTAATGATACCAATGACCTTTTACATGTATTTTTAGTTTATGGATTTGTGTCCATTAACCTTCTGTGGATCACCCGATTTCTTGTGATCAATGTTATCTATCACTATACATCAGTATCTGAGAGTTATTTTTCTCTCATATGTCCACGTTCTCACATCCCACCAATTTTATCCTATTTAGAAACCTAATATGTGTTATTCAAGATGAATTTCACAAATTCCTTACTCATTTTCAATAGGATGTTTTATTAACACGTTTTAAAATATTAATTTCAATGAATGAATTTTAAAATGTTAAACCTTTTTTTGACCATGATGAATTTTCAGGTCAAAAAATTCATTTTAAAGGGGGTATAATGTAAGTCGAAGAGATTTATATGAAATATTTTTTTCAAATAAATGTAGTCTTTTTGAAATTTTGAAATAAGGAAAACATTGAGTTTATATTTCATTATAAAAAACACTAACTTTAGATCGAATTACACACAACGATGATTTTATCTTTCATTACATTCAACATCGATTTTAGATTCCATTACACACAACACTAAGTTTAAACAAAATGTGACATATTATTAACATATTATTATTTAATATGATAGTAATCACTTAGTCCTTTAAATTGTGGGTATGAATAATTCTTAATAAATTATTTAAATATGGTTCTAAATTTTATATAAAATGAATTATTTGGTATCCAATTAAATATAAATGAATTTAAGAACCATTTGAAAATAAAGAAATTATTTTTCTTAAAAATAATTTTTTGTACACAAACAAATTTTACCTAAATAAATTAATAAAATAAATTATAGTGAATGATTTTAGTTAAACTAATATATTATATATTCAATAAAAAAGTTTACTTTCATCTTATGTATTTTGTAGACAATAAATACGAATAAATCTAATTTTAATGCTTTACAATTGTATTTTTATAAAAAATAATTTTGTTGCATTTTGAAAACTTATTTTTTAAATTAATTTTGTACACTTTTATAAAATTAATTTGAAAAAATTCACAATTTTTTTAAATCATTATATAAAAATTATATCAGGGTGTAGTTTTGAGAGTTTTCTGAAAAAATTAATTTTTGGATGAATAGTGAAAAACACTGTGAATTAATTGAAAACTGTCTTTTCGTTTAAATAATTTATAATGTTAAATTATAATTTTAATTAGTGTAAAATTAAAATTAGTTCAATTATACATAATATAATCCAATTTAGTTTATCTTAATAATTTCATATTGGGTTTTTATATGAAAACTTTGTAAACTTTTGAACATTTTCTCTTTAAAAACCCACTTTCATATCGAGTCTACATAATTATTTTTAAATTAAAATTTTCCAGTTATAATAATGGGATTTAAAAAAATGGATTCCATATTTGGAATGAGAATAATTTATATTATCTAATAGGTTTAAATTATTTTTTTTACCAAAATGAATAGTAAAAATAATATATATTATTTACTGTAGTTAAGGTAAAAATGGTTTTTCCAGGGGTAAAACTAAAAAGATAAGGGTTAAAAATAATCAAAAAATTATCCAAAACCCATTTTATAGAAGTATATATACCTTAAATATTCTATTATCCATAATTTCACATTAATTATTCCTTTTTACATGAAAAATGTGGTTAGAATTCTCTCATTAAAAAAATAACAATTATGCCACTCACCTCACTTATAAAAGGTCACCCGTTCTCCTATTCACATAACACCTTTTTCAATTTTTGTTCAAACAAGAATTACCAAAATGAATAAATAAGTACCTCATATCATTATATAAGACTTATATTGTACATAAATCCAACCAATTAATGATTTTGGTGCAAACCTATAGAGGAGACCCGAAGAAGAGGTAACGTTCACCAAAAAACATTTTTATTTTATTTCATCATCTACATACTTAAATTATAATTTTACCATGATGATATAATAATATAATTATATTATGTTATTTTCATGATCTACATTCGTCTCCAATTCCATGAAATGTGTTACAAAATCATCATTAATGTGTGCGACAGACTACTGCCTCACGAACTTATGTCATTCATTTTTCTATTACCACTTATTAAGGTTGGGTATGATGATGGGTATAAAGTATTTATATGATATTTATAAAATTATTATACCTATGGAGTCATTATGTCATATATAACATTTTTACTGTCCATTCCATAGGGGATACAATAATGTCGCTCGTGTGTATGATAGACCGTCACCTCGCGAAGTGAAACGATTCATTTTTTCACTAAATATTTATATGAAGGATTTTAAGGATAAATATATGTGATATAAATGGAATTATTGTGATTTTAATGAAATATTTATCATTATAAAAATTCAAAATATCATTTTCTTTGTTACCTTTTCCCTCACTGAAAGATGATAACATCATTCATGTACGTGTGGACTACCGCCTTCATGAAGCGATGTGACTCTCTATTTTCATCACCACAGCACATGGATGGTATGAATAAGTATATATTATGGTATTTATGATATTATTATAATTATATAAACATAAAATATTACAAAACAACTTTCTATAATGATCATTGAAAAATTGAAACATTTCTCAAGCGTACATACGACATACTGTCTCTATGATCGCAACATACTTTATTTCTCCAAATCATGTTTCTTGATTAGTATTAAAATTATAATTGATTTATAAATGTGATAGTTATTTAATTATTATTATTATATACATTATGTAACCATGATCTATGTAATATGACTAAAAATAACAAATCAAGACATATAAGAAAAACAAAGCGGTTTTTACACATAACATGACTTAGCATGGAATTGTTAATAAATGGGTAATAAAAGAAAATAATTCAATAATATATGGTTATATATATATAAATATGGTTTTATAATATCTGTATAATAAAAATATATTTATTATAAATAATTTTTGAATAAGTACGAAGAAATTCAAGACTTACAATAAGGGATTTCTAGTCTCTCTTTTCTTTATGGGAGACATATGATAATTTAAAACTCATTTATTTTTTGATATGTATATACCTACCCTTTTAAATGTCATATCACAAATAAAATTCCTTTAATTATATTTTAAGTTTCATTTGATGTTATATTTATTTCAGATTACTTTTAAAAAGACTACTAATGTGGTAAGAGATTTTTGTCTCAATTTGTCTTTTTTTAAGCATTACATTATCGTATGCACCTATATTCTCTCAAAAGGAGTATATAAAGAACCTTTTAAATGTAATACGTTGAATATATTTATACTAATTATATTTTAAGTTTCATTTTGTCACACCCAGATTTCTAAAACAATATTTATTTTATTATTTTTATTTTCTTTTGCAAATCTTGGTCGGAGTGTAGGCCGATCCCAATTGAAATTTTACGTTTTGCTGATAAATGAATATTTTAGGCATGACGGTGTCCAACGCATGGATGGGGAATGGTTGAAGCCATGAAACTTGACTGGGTCACCCCCGACCTTGCCCGGTTCCTCGCACGGCCTGCACGATGTTTAGGACAAATAAATGAAGTAAAATTAATAAATGAGGTGAATAAAGTTTTTCTCACAAAATTAAATAAGAAGAATAAAATGTTTAAGGGTTTTTCTAATAATAATAATAACAATAATAATAATAACAATAGTAATAACAATAATAATAATAGTAATAATAACAATAACATTAAGATTATTATTATTATTATTACACTTTTTTTCATGGTTTTAATTAAGTTCTTAGTAATATTATTAAAATTATTATTATAGTTGTTGTTTTATTGGGTTATAATAAAATTTATTATAATTATGATTATAATAATTAGAATTAGTTATTTTTAGGATTTATTTAATTTTTTCTCCTCTTTTTTATCTATTTAGTTATTTATTTTTTATTTTCATTTTCTAAGGTTTAATTTTCTTTTCGGGCCCCCCTTTCCCCATTCTCCCCGTCGTGACACACCCTCCCAACTTTGGAGCTACACCTCGCCGCCAACCCTTCTCACCATTTCCCTTACACTGGCACACCCTGCCTCGACCAGCCCTCCGAGTCACGCCGCCCTCCACACTAGCTTGTCGCCTGCATCATCCGCTGGACCCACTGCTCCCAACTAGCCTCCTGTGCACGCCACTTTTGGCCAGACCCCTCCTCCCGGCATGGTACTGTTCGTCGGCCTCCCATGTATGGCGTTGTGTCGTCTCCCCAAACCCTGGCCAGGCTTGATCTCTCCATCGCGTGACCTCCCTCGGAAGCCCGGCGCAACACCCCTGCTTGCATCTAGTAGAACCACCCACCGGCCTCCCTTAGACACAACTCCTTTGCGCCGCAACCCTCACAACCCTTCTCTCCTGCCATGACCGCCACTGCGACCTCCCTCCGGCTGTTCTGACCAGCACCTACCCTCCTCTTCAATGTTTCGTGCGAATCCCTACTGTCCGAGGTTGTCTGGGCGAATTCTTTTCCCCTGCTAACACTCCCCCTGCGGGCGCAACCCCTCCCAGTAATCACTTCCTCCTCATTGCCAGGGTTTTAGTCCCACTCATTTGAGGTTTTGGCGTTTCCAGCTTTTTAGGGTGCTAATTAGGGTCTTAATTTTGTATGTTTTTGTTCGATTTCATGGATACAGGTTTTCCTTTGGGTTCGTTGAGGTGCGGTTGGTGTGCGGCGGTCTTTGCGCCATGTTTGTGAAGTCTACTATACTAAGGTAGGTGGTTCCATGCCTTAACACCATTGGATAATCTCATTATGCTTATTTGAATTTATAAATGTGTTTCTTGGCTTCATTTTTCGGTGTGTGTGCTATTTTTAGAATGGTTAGTGTGTTTGTTAGTTAGAAATAAATTTTTGATTTAAGAAAATGGCAATGCCTGGTGTTATTTTGGTGCAATGTTTTTCAAAACAGGTTTTAGGGGTTGTCTGGGTGGAGAAAACATATATTTTAAGGGTAATTGAGTTTTTATGTCTAAATGTGTATTTTTAATGTGTAGTGAATCATTTTGCGCATGTCGGCTTTGCTTTGCAATTGTGTAAACAATTTATTAGATTGTGTTGTCTCGCAGATTATATTTTGAAATGGTTAGGATGTGAATTTGATTTTTAAGAGCCATGATTACATGAATTGGGGTGCATTTCTGATATAAACTCTCATTTCATCATGGTAGTGCTTTATTGGTTGTGAAAAATGTGCTTTATAAATATTTTGACATGCATGTGTAATGAGATTTCATTTTCTTTTAGAAATGGTTGTACCTTTCATTGTAGTCTTATTGTGGTAATTCCCAAAAAAATTTAAACTATTGTTTTAGGGTGCGAATGAGGTTTTAGAAGTGTTGGGATGTGCGAGTAATTTTAAAATGGTTTTTGCTTGTAAAAACTAGTGTGCTTTGAGGTGAGGTCTTGTGGCATGTGGTTGAGATTTTTCTTTATAAATTGAGAAATAGTTTATTTATGTGGTGTTTTGGATGTTAAACATGGTTGGAAGGATTTTTGGGATTGTTTGGTAGGTGAAAAATTCGTTTTTTAAGTCTTCGAGGTACGTGTATATTTATATGGTGATTTTTAAATAAAAACGAGTCACTTTGGGTGTGTTGCCTTGTTGGGAACATTTTAATTTAAATTGAAAATTGTTTGAATGATGGAAAACATGTTTTGATATCATTACCTTGAGCATTTGGTTCTAAAGTCGTCTCTATATGGGATAAAGTGGATTTTGGTGTAATGTTTTCTTGGTTTATTTTGAAATGATTTAATAATTTGTTTAAATGATTTTTGGGTTTATTTAGATGGAATGAAATTGGTGTTTTAGAAGATTTGTGTATGCATTTTTTTAAGTAGTATGTTTATATAAAATGAGACGTGTTTCTTGGTGTAAGACCTCTTTACATCACTTGGTGATGTTTTATTATGTGAACCCTTCTGTAATTTAATATTATTTTCTAATTTATGCAAATTGTTTATGTTTCTCATTGAGTGGTTCCAAATGGGGATTTACGAAATGATAAAGTAACGAAAAATTTGTTTTGGATAGGTATTTTGTCGCATGTGTGTCTTTGAAATGGTGTTTGGGTAGGGAAGTGGTGACTTTCGTGGGCAATGTCTTGTTTGGTTTGAGATATGTGAAAGCGATATATACTATCTGAATGTGAAACTTGATTGAGCATAAGGGAAAACCACAAGTATCTAGGTGGGAGGACTATAACTAGTGCGCTGGTGATCCAGAGTGGTATCGTCCCTATTTCACTTAGCCGGATTGATGATTGCAACACTAACTAAACATATGAATTTTGAGGGTCGTGGTCTTCTAAGCCATGTTTTCTAAGGGTCACAGTCTTCTAAGTCATGTTTTCTGAGGGTCGTGGTTTCTAAGCCATGTTTCACTAAGACACGAGGTTCTAGGGTCCCACTCAAGCTAGATAAACCTTAGAGGATTTACTCATAGTCCTCTACTATTCCTGACGTAGTGCCTTCCATCGGCACACGGAGGACCACTTGATTATGTGCATGTTTTTTATAAATTTTCTCTTTAATTTTAAAGTAGTATTTGTGAAATGGTTTTTTACTTTCACTTCTCTTTCCTATGCATTTTCAGCTTTTAAATGTTTTTCTTAAAAACAAAACATTTTAGAAGTATGGTTTCAAATAAGCATGTTAAATTATCTCTTAGGTGTTGTGGCATGGAATCTGTGTATTTGGTGACATCCTACATGGCCTTTCGCTCACACCATGCATACAACTTTGGGTGTATGCGGACCTTGTTTCTTACGTATTTCAGGTTGTGACATCGTGCTTAGTGATGGTGGTTCTGGTTGCTGATGGTCTTCACTTCGAGGTTGGTATTGGAGTTTTAGTTCCGTATCTTTTTTTTGTTATTCATTTTGGGTTTTACTTGAATTGTAGACTTTAAACCTATTTATAGTTCAAAGGCGTGTTCAGTTGTCTATTTTTAGTTTCATCTTGTTTATATTGCTAGTTGTCTTTCTATATTTTATTTTGGGTATATTGTTCCCATGTAATGTTTTGATACCCGTGCACTTTTTCCAGCTCGTGGGGATCAGAAATGCCCTTCGGGCCTTGTGGCGGACCGGGTCGGGTGCCAGGTTAGATGGCAGCTCGGCTTGGTTTGTGATAAAATGGTATCAGAGGAGGTTTTATTTTGATTCATGTTCTTTTGGGATAGAGTCAGTATAGATGAAAGTTAAGGTTTTCTGGACTCGATGTATTGGCTATGAGTAAGGTGCCTGGCCATCACACCTCATGGCGGGACTCGAGTTACCAAAGTAAGTTGAGGTTTGTCAAAATGAAAAATTGGTCTGTGAGGTTAATCTTGTTTAGGGGAAGTGAAAAGGGAGTTGGGCCAGTGGTCCCATTGAGCTTTCAAGGCCTATAAAGCCGTGTGGAGCCGAGGATGTTGTCTTAGAATAATCTCCGTGGAGGTGGCATGATTGGCGTATGGCCGCCATCCATATATATCAGTCACCCGCTGACACTAGTCTCCTCTTTCATCATCCCTCATCTCATTGTTTTGAATTCATGGGAATTTGGGTTTAAGTAAAAAAATTACTTGTTGTTTTAAATATCGATAGTTTCATGGTGTGTCCTTGCGTTTTTGAAATGTTGGATGTGAGGCGTTTTGAGCCGGGAATCCTTTTTGAATGATTTGTATCCTGAGTTTGAATTCTTATTTGTAAGTGGGTGTTCAAGCATGTGGTTAATGTTTTCTTTTGAAAAGATCCATGGGAAGCCCTTGCGGTGGTTCTCCCTGCATGTTTAGTGCTCTCTTGCAGTTTGTCTTGACCATTGGACCAGTTTGATTAGGTCTAAGGATTTATTTCTCGACTAGTGCACAACCCCCATAAAGTGTTAACATGCGATTGAAGTGCATCCATGGGTAATTCGCCATTGACCGACTCTCCAGTTGATCGAAGGACTCTATTATTGAATTCTAGAATTGAACCCACCTCTCCTTCTTACAACTAAGCGAATCCTCTAACAGCGGGATGATAAATGCTAGGGGAGTTGGATGGAGTTTTGGTATCTTTGAGTTGTGTGATTCGTCTAGTATGATGTTTGACATTATTGTATTTGAAGTTCCCCCTGGAAACCATGAAACTAATTCCAGCAGGTAAGGGTGAAGTTTGACCTCGTTATGTTGAAAGTCCTATTTGGAAATGGAGAGTGAGATTCTAGTGGTGAAAGGTGGAAGCAACATGGAGTTGTCGCTGTGGGATGCTATTCTAAATAACCTTTGGTTCTTCGTTGGTTTCATTTAAGAAAGGGTCTGTGTTAGGCCACAAGTGTGGCAGACCCAGTCTCATGGGGATGCTAGGGTGAATTTTAGGAATCACATGTTGTTTAAGACTCAATTTGAAGTCCTTCTCCATATAACGTTTCTCTCAATAACAATGATCTTGTTTGGTGACGATTCGCGGTGTTGTTTTCTCATTCAGTGTGGAAAAGGGTGATTCACATGCACCATTCCATTTCTTGTGTTGTTAAAGGTTCTGTGTGGGATCCGTTGGATGTCGTAATGTGTTGTGTTTGCGGGTGTTGTCTTGGTTGCATTGTGGTTATATGTAAAACCAAAAGGAGAAGCTCCGTTCGAGACTCTTCAATACCTGAATGCGAGGAAGGAGATGCTTCAAAAATCAGGGCTCTAGCGATAGGCCTCATAGTGAAGCTGGCGCATGGTCAGGAACCCTGGGAGTGTATAGGACCCCAACCTTATTTCTGTCATCGGTACTTAAGGTGAAGGTGGTTTAAATTGTTTCATGTGGTTCCATTTTGAATGACCTATTTGGGTGTGTGGGGTCTCTCATGGCTATGAAGAGGAGTGGTTGTCTTGTTACCTTAAAGTCCCGGGTTCGGCGTCTCACTCAATATATTTTATTTTATTAGTCCTTATGAGGTCTGTTGGGTAGATCAGTCTCAATGTTTAATAGTTATTTTTTAGAGATGTGGAGATGTCGGTCTATCTTATGTTGTGATTTTTACACCCTTGTGGTTGGGCCTGACCCTCCCAACCCCTTGTGGTGGGGTGTTTGGTGGGGAGTCCGCCCGGGCCTCCTCGTGTCAGTTTTCCAGTCTCACCTTGGGAGTTGGTAGGTACTTAATTGTGGGGAGCCCCTTCGGGCTTCCCCATGATGGGATTTTGATTATTCTACTTTCCTTGATCAATAAACTAGAGGAGTTATAACTCTTTGGGGTGAACAGAACATACCAGAAAGTCTTTTTATGAGTTTCTTGAGGCCAACATTTAACTCACTTTCTCTAAGCACGATGTGTTTGTCTCTTCTCTCTTGTTGTTTGCAGGGATCCTCTTTGAGACTTAAGGGGGTGTCGTTTTCTACTTTGGGGTTCAATCTTAGTTGTGGATTTCCAGGGATAGAAAGAACTATGGTGGGCATAATTATCACACCCATATTTATAAAACCCTTTTAATTTTATTAATTTTATTTTATTTTTTAAATATAGGTCAGAGTGTAGGATGAGCCCGATTGAAATTTTACATTTTTCTAATAAATGAATATTTTGGGCTTGACGACGCCCAATGCATAGGTGGGGAACAGTCGAAGCTGCACGACTTGAATGGGTCACCGTGTGACCTTGCCAAGTTCCTCGCATGGCCGGCATGATGTTCAGGACAAATAAATGGAGTAAAATTAATAAATGAGGTGAATAATGTTTTTTTCAAAAAATTAAACAAGAAGAATAAAATGATTAAGGTTTTTTCTAATAATAATAATAATAATAACAATAGTAATAATAATAATATTAATAGTAATAACAAGTATGAAGAAGTATAAGAAATTTATACTTTCCTCAACAATACAAATGCAGTGGAAAACTTGAAATAAAACTAGTAACATTTATTAAATATTTTAACCAAAAGAGAAGGGTATCCAACAACCTTGGATAAAGGTCCCTTGATTTATACTTTCAAGAAATTCTTTCTTACCCACACCAGGATAAGCCCTTGATACGAAGATCAGAGTCTGTCTTGTAATCCCCACAAGCCCTCAACTTCAAGGTAGTCAGCACCTCTGTCTTCATATCCTCGGAAGCCCTCGATTGCACACATCAACAATCGAAGTTGCATGAAGCAATTCTACACAAAGAAAAGTTTTAACAAGCTATTCAAACCTTCTACATGAATCCTGATAGTTGATAAGAGCCTCTCTCTCTAGAAATCACTTCAACAACATGTAAGCACAGTTGTCAAAATGTCAGGTCTTGAAATCTTTCAAATGAGCTCCTATTTATAGGCACAACTCTAATGGTCTGCTCCATCCTCCAACGATCATATTCTTCCTTTAATTTTGGAGGGACCTGTACACATGTCACTAAAAAAACAGTTAGTTGATAACTTAAAGCATGACATCGTTTTATTAATAAACAAGTGTAAGCATAAACAAAAGCTGATATTTGGAATGTATGTAAATATGAAAGTTCGGAGTTAACCAAAAATGAATTCGAAGTCTATAATACAAGGATATTCAGATTCTGTTTTGTAGGAATTTGGAACCTAAATCCTATAGACTTCTATTGTCTGAATTTCATGGAAATTTGGAAACTGGATTCACCAGAATTTGGAACCAAAACTTGCAAAGTTCAGAGTCAGAGTTCATGAGAATTTGAAGTCAGAACTCATAGGAGTTGAAGTCTGAATTCAGAGAACTCAGAGTCAGAACATAGAGAAGTTTGTATCCATAATTCGTAATCAGAATTCGGAGTTAAAAATTTGAAGAGTTCTTATCCATAATTCATATTCAGAATTCGGAGTCAGAACATAGAAGAGTTTGTAACCAAAATTCTGATTCAGAATTTGGATTAAGAACTCAGAAGAGTTCGTAACGAGAATTCTGATTCAGAATTTGGAGTCATAACTCAGAAGAGTTCGTAACCAGAATTCTGAGAACTCAGATCCTAAAACAGAATGTCTCATATCTAGGTGATTATAGGATTCCGAGGTTTTGGTTACAATCTGAATTTTATACTTAGAAAATTTATGACATGAACAATGAAATCTAGGTAAGGATAAATTTACGTAGCTAAAGAAATTTTCCTTATATAAGTAAAACAAGGGGTAAAATTAGTTTTTACTTGAAATAAGGTGTTTGTGATTTTCAAAACAAGAAGGAATCGTGAAGTCATAAAGATACCTTATTAACTTAACAATGTCCCCCAAGTATGAAGGAATGGAAAAGTCATAAAGAAACCCTTATTGACTTAACAAATCCCTACTATCCATTGTTGTCCAGGAGACTTCTTTTTGCCTACCAACACTCCCCCTATAACCGCGACCCCTCCGGGTAATCCGTTCCTCCTATTTTCTAGGGTCTTAGTCCCACTTGTTTGGGGTTTTGGCGTTTACAGCTTTTTAGGGTGTTAATTAGGGTCTTAATTTTTTATGTTTTTGTTCGATTTCATGGATACAGGTTCGCCTTTGGGTTTGTTGAGGTGTGGTTGGTGTACGACAGTCTTTGTGCTATTTTATTGAAGTCTGTTATAGCAAGGTAGGTGGTTCCATGCCTTAGCACCATTGGATATTTTCATTATGCTTAGTTGAATTTATAAATGTGTTTATTGGCTTCATTTTGTGGTGTTTATGCTATTTTTAGAATGGTTAGTGTGTTTTTTAGTTAGAGATAAATTTTTGATTTAATAAAATGGCAATGTTTGGTGTTGTTTTGGTGTAATGTTTTTCAAAACAGGTTTTATGGGTTTTTTGGGTCGAGCAAACATAGCTTTTAAGGGTAATTGAGCTGTGTTTGTATAAATGTGTATTTTTAATGTGCAGTGAATCATTTTGCACATGTAGGATTTTCTTTGCAATTGTGTAAAAAATTTATTAGATTGTGTTGTTATGCAGATTATATTTTTAAATGGTTAGGATGCGCATTTTATTTTTAAGAGCCACGATTACATGAATTGGGGTGCATTTTTGATATAAACTCTCATTGCATCATGGTAGTGCTTTATTGGTTGTGTGAAATGGGATTTATAAATATTTTGACATGCGTGTGTAATGAGATTTCATTTTATTTTAGAAATGGTTGTTCCTTTCATTTTAGTCTTATTGTGGTAATTTCCAAAAATGTTTAAACTATTGTTTTGGGGTGCGAATGAGGTTTTAGAAGGGTTGGGTTGTGCGAGTGATTTTAAAATGGGTTTTTCATGTAAAGACTAGTGTGCTTTGAGGTGAGGTCTTGTGGCATGTGGTTGATATTTTTCTTTATAAATTGAGAAATAGTTTATTTATGTGGTGTTTTGGATGTTAAACATGGTTGGAAGGATTTTTGGGGTTGTTTGGTAGGTGTGAAATGCATTTTCAAAGTCTTCAAGGTGCATGTATATTCAGGTGGTGTTTTTTAAAGAAAAACGAGTCACTTTGGGTGTGTTTTTATTGTTGTGCACATTTGAATTTTAATTGAATTTTTTTTGAATTATGTAAAACATGTTTTGATATCGTTACCTTGAAAATTTGGTTCTAAAGTGACGTCCCTATATGGGATAAAGTGGATTTTGGTGTAATGTTTTCTTGGTTTATTTTGAAATGATTTAACAAATAGTTTGAATGATTTGTGGATTTATTTACATTTCATGAAATTGGGATTTTGGAATACTTGTGTATGCATTTTGTAAGTAGTTTGTTTATATAAAATGAGACATGTTTCTTGGTGTAAGCCCTCTTTGCGTCAGTTGGTGATGTTTTATTATGTGATCCCTTGTGTAATTTAAAATTATTTTCTAAGTTGTGAAAATTGTTTATGTTTCTCATTGATTGTTTCCAAATGGGGATTTATGAAATGATAAAGTAACGACAAATATGTTTTGGAAAGGTATTTTGGCGTGTGTGTGTCTTTGAATTGGTGTTTGGGTATGCAAGTGGTGACTTTTGTGGGAAATGTCTTGTTTGGTTTGAGATATGTGAAAGCGATATATAATATGTGAATGTTAAAATTGATTGAGAATAAGGGAAAACCCTGAGTATGTAGGTGGGAGGACTAGAACTAGTGTGCTAGTGATCTGGAGTGGTATCGTCCCTATTTCACTTAGTCGGATTGACGATTGAAACACTAACTAAACATATGAATTATGAGGATCGTGGTCTTCTAAGAAATGTTTTCTAAGGGTTGTGGTCTTCTAAGCCACGTTTTCTGAGGGTCGTGGTTTCTAATCCATGTTTCACCAAGGAACGTGGTTCTAGGGTCCCACTCAAGCTAGATAAACCTTAGGGGATTTACCCGTAGTGCTCTACTATTCATGACACAGTGCCTTCCATTGGCACATAGAGGACCACTTTAGTATGTGCATGTTATTTATAAATTTTCTATTCAATTTTAAAGTAGTATTTGTGAAATGGTTTTTTTTCTTTCAGTTCTCTTTCCTATGCATTTTCAGCTTTTAAATGTTTTTCTTAAAAAAAAAAGAATTTTAAAAGTATGGTTTCAAATGAGCATGTTAAATTATCTCTTAGTTGTGACATCATGCTTAGTGATGGTGGTTCTAGTTGCAGATGGTCTTCACATGGAGGTTGGTATTGGAGTTTTAGTTCCCTATCTTTATTGTTGTTCATTTTGGGTTTTACTTGAATTGTAGACTTTAAACCTGTTTATAGTTTAAAGGCAAGTTCAGTTGTCTATTTCCAATTTCATCTTGTTTATCTTATTAGTTTTCTTTATGTATTTTATTTTGGGTAAATCATTCCCATGTAATGTTTTGATACCCGGGCACTTATGCCAGCCCGTGGGGATCGAGAACACCCTTCGGGCCTTGTCAAAGACCAGGTCGGGCGCCAGGTCGGATGGAGGCTCGACCTAGTTCATGATAAATTTTATATTATTACTTGTTGGGGCTTACAATTCCAAGATACCAAAGTGGAAATGATTTTATTTTACAGTCTCATTGTTTATCAGAACTGTTTATAATTATGTGTATGATGATAAAATATTATGATCTATCTGACAATAAACTCATGAATTCTATTATTATATGGTTATTAATGATATTTTCACACATTAGTACCATTTTTTCACTCTTTGGTACTTAAAATAACTGAGAAAATGTTTTTAGGAAAATCGAGGTTTATTTATCTATTCAGTCAAAAATCTATTTTATTCTAAACACATGTTTTCTAAAAATGTTTTCAAAAATGTTTTAGTACTATATTATAATTTTTAAAATACATTTTTACCCATTTCTTTCTTTTTTTAAACAAAAATTATTATAAATTATTCTTCATGTTGTTTTCCAAACAAATCATGTCTGGATTTTACCAAAAATGTGAAAGGAATATTTGTTTTAACATATATGAAATGAATGAAATTTCATATCACCATGACCATTATTTTATTTGAATATTAATTTTTATGGTTTCAAGGTTATTTTCAATGAAATTAAGTTTCAAAATGTTTTATTATTTAAAATTTAATTTTCAAATTAGAAGGGATATTTTACTCAAGAAATGTTTTAAATGATCGATAAAAATCATTTTCCATCTAAGAGAACATATAATGATGTTATCTATGACTTAATAGGGTTATTATCCAAGGATATTATTCTTATTATTTCTCTAAATATTTTATGTCTATGATGGTATGATATTTTCCTTAATAGGGTTATTATCCATGGATAACATTCTTATTATTTCTTTAGATAGTTTATGTTTATGATGGTATGATATTTATGAAACACATTTCTTTTCCACAGATTGTACCATGAAAAAATTACTATCAGACCCACTTATTTTTCCAGAGTTTATGATATGATTAAATGATTAAATGATTATGAAACCTATCTATTTTCCATAGATTATGATATAATTAATTGTTTATTAATCCCATTTCTTTTTATTGGTTAATATATGATTTGTGTTTTATGATATTTGGAAACACATATATATTATTTTCATTATGTGATAGGTGGGAGCTATATCTCCCTCTAATGAATTTGGTAAATATGTATAACTCATGTGTAAATATAATATTAATGAACCTAATTAAATTTTCACAACATTATGCGTGACCCTTAAAAAATCTTCAAAATTTTATACATAAACTTAATTACATGTTCACAATGTTATGAGTGAACCTTATTACATGTTCACAATGTTATATGTTAACCTGATTACATGTTCATAATGTTATACATGACCTTGATTACATGTTCATAGTGATATGCATGGATTTATATTTCATGTCTATAATGTTATGCATGGAACTATCTTTCATGTCCATAATGTTATGTGTGGACTTGGTTGTGTGTCCATAAGTTTATGCGAGGGCCTGATTTCTTTTACATAACTCAGTGAGTGAACCTTTTCCTAATTATAAATGTTTACAATGTTATAAGATAATTTTCATGCAAAAATATATATCTTATTCCAATTTTATACTCTCATGGAGAATGTTCTGTGATTTTCCTTATGATTCATGTCATATAAAAAGACAATATTTTTTATATAACTCAATATTATGATCTTTGATATATAGGGAATGATTTTCCAATGTTATGATCATGTTATCATACCCCCATGCTCATTTTATACTTATGAAATTATATTTTTTAACCTTAATGAGCATATGATATCACCATTTATTATGTGTCCTTTCTATAGGTTATGAAGAAATGTTTTTAAGCATGAGTAATAAAGAGGAATATCTTTATGGGAGACATTAAAGATCTATCATGATTTAAAAATATTTTATTCCATGATTCCAAAGGTACTGTACTGTTATGGTACTTAGACATATATTTTTGTAATGTATTGAATATTCATCTAAAAAAATGTAATATCAATATATGACAAGAATGAGGCATTATAAATGGAATTTTAATTTTAACTAGGAACTCATCCCCTCTTATAAAAAATTCAAAAAATTTCATATATACCATGGGTTCCTATCGGAAAAAACCATAGAGGGAATAATATGAAGCTTCACAACCTATCAAATGTACAAGTCCCCAAGCCATTCCACCTTTTTGACTCTTTGATTGGGAGGAAATGTTCTGATTTTGTAATTCGATCAATGATCACCCAAACAAATCCTTCCCACTAGGATTACATGGTATACCAATGATAAAGTCCATTGAGATCTCATACAACTTCCAAATTAGAAAGGTAAATAGTTGTAACAAACTAGAAGGTATATGGAATTCCTCCTTAATCCTCTAACAAGTCTGCTATTTTGTCACAAATCCTATAATTAACTAGATCATCCTCAATAAACAATGTCAATATCTCAGATCATGATACATCTTGGTAGTACCTGGGTGTAAAGACCAACAGTAATGATGTCCACTATCCAATAATTCTTTTCTCATAGATATAAGAACAACCAACCTACCTAGGAAATTGAAAGCGCTAATGGGAAACTAATACCACTCACCCAATATATCCCCACAATTTAGGATTTTAATAAATTTATGGAAATAAATGTCTATTACCTATTCATTCTGAATATGATCATTAAAATCTGACTCATTCTTCACATAGACTGAAAAAACCTTCCCACCCGCCTCTTCTACTCCCATGCTCATCTCCTTGAACAATTTTTTCAGAGTCCATTCCTTTAATGATTCCTTTAAGTCTTGAGTTTTTAATTTCTATCTCAAAGAATCATTCATGAAATTACCTTTACTATGAAAATAATAAAGATCCAAAATCAAAATTATGAAGACACTCAACCCATCATCTTTTTCACAAATTCAGATCCCTATGAGTAAAAATATACTTCAAGCTTCTATGATCAGAATATACCATGAAATGATACCCAAAGCGATAGTAAAACCATGTTTTTTGTGGAATCATATCCGCTTATATGTCAAGATCATGGGTAGGGTAGTTCTTCTCATGAGGGAGTGACTAGAGAAATTCAAATGTCACCGCCTACTCCCCCTGCATTAGGACACACCCCAAAATCATACCTAAATCATTGAAGAAAAAAAATCATAACCTAAACCAGATTATGGAAGAATCAGAATGGTATCCATTCAACCTTAACTTCAGTACCTTAAAGGATCTCTAACATTTTTCATTATATTCAAACAAAACACCCTTTTGAGTCAAATGAATAATTAGAGATCTAAGATCAGATAAGTCCAGAAAAACCCTCTTATAATAATCAGTCAAACCAAAGAAACTTTGGATCTCAAACACATTCATGTGTTTCCCCTAATACATTAATGCCTAAATCATCTTAGAATACACTGAGATTCCCGTACCATATATATCATTCCCCAGAAAATTTACTTCTTTCCAAAATTTACACTTGGAAAGCTTACCATACAAGTGATGTTATCTCATGGTTAAGGATGATATATAAATGATCCTTGTTTTCCTCGTCTGATTTGGAGTGTACCAAAATTTAATCTACCAACATGACCATGATATAGTCCAAGAACCAATGAAATATTTAGTTCATCAATGCCATAAATTTTCTAGGAGTGTTAGTGAAACTAGATGGCTTAACCAGAAACTTGAAATTCCCATTCTAGATCCTAAAAACTAACTTATGTATATCCTCCTCTTATACTCTCATCTAGTATTACATTAACTAGAGTTAAATATTTAAACACCAGTGAGAACCTCTTAGTTGATCAAAGAGATCATCAATTCATGACAAGGGACACATGTTTTTTAATGGTCAATTGATTTTTCTTTCGATAATCCAAAAATATATAAGGATCCCATTTTCCTTATTGTAAAATAGGACAGGTGAACCCCAGGCTAACATTATAAGAGGAATAAATCCCTTATACTCAAGATATTCAAGCTATACTTTAACCTCCATAAACTCTGTAGATTCCATGCAATGGAATAAAAATGATAATCATACCAGGAAGCCGGTCAATAATGAAATCATCCTATATCTATGGTGGTAACCCAAAAAAATAATCTAGAAAGACATTAGGATATGAACTCACCATTTTAGGAAGAGGACTTCTCAAGAGAGAGTCAGCAACATTAAGGAATATCTCTAACAATTGGCATGAGATTATTTTAGCATAAGGACCAAAGACCCAACCCTCCCAAATTTAGATTCCCACTCACCCAGAAAGACATCAGAGACCCCATAGGGAGATAAAAACTAAAAGTAATGATGATAAAAGATGATTTAGGCCTTAATGATGATCATTTAATCAATTCCAATAATTAGTTCGAAGATATCAATACCAAGAACAAATAAATCACACACAACATTGAATTCGTCCATCATTACCCAACACGTGAGATTTTTGAAATCCTATTGAATCATATTTCCCAAAGGCATGGAAAGTTTCAGCAATAATTTCATAAGTTCTGAACTTAATCCCATCATTTTAATCAACTATGATGATATAAAATAATGAGTATCACCAATAGAAAATAAAGATAACACCTTGGTGGATGAAATAAACATTATGACTCTACTAGTAGCTTACCATAGTTCATATTCCTGTAGTGCATACTCCACTTCATAAAGACATCCAATATTATCACCTAATTAAACATTCATAACTGAATGAAAATACCCCTTGGAATGAGGATAATATCATACAATTATGGAATAATCATTACGAACCTACGAACCCTTGGTGATAGTGGATCTAGAATTACTTTCATGGGAAATCTTTTCACAAAAAATCATAAGATAGTAAGATAATCTAAAATAATGACAAGATAAAGGTTATTCTGTAAAATTATGCTTGGTATGAAGAGGCTATATATACTAGGAGAAAAAATGATTTTTATCCTATTGAATCCCTTGAAACTAGTACTAATGAAAACTGAACATCTTTTAATTTCCATTTCTATCCAAGAGACACACCCCAGATAACAACTATAAAAACTAAAGATCCACCAAGACCTATTTTACCATTTAAATATTCCTTAACCATAAACAATTTATCAACCAACTATATAGATTTTGGATGGAATAAGATAATTATCATCGACCATATATCATCCCTAACCCTATCTCAAACCTCTAATATTTGGGGTAATCATTAGTAACAAGATTGGGAACTACTATACCAAATTAGGGAAGTGGGTGTAATAATCTAAAACTATACAATCCCCAGGATATAAGGTCTAAAATTCTTGGGTATTTGGGACTCATAAAATTTCCAAATAAAATTGATGGTTGATGATTTCCATAAAAGAAGTATTGGTAAGATTCTCATAGAACTTATCTTGAATGATAGAGTCCCACCGTCTCTTTCGTAGTCCTTCAAGAATGTAAGTGAAAAAACCCACCTTAGAGTCCTATGATTTTTTCAGATAATTTAATATCCTCTCAATACACCCAAGACACTCTTAAAATCTACAGGGTTCTTTTTCACCACATAATATGGGTAAATTTTTTCTTATTAAAATTGAATCCATGATACATTATTCGTCTTGGGTGCCAAATAACCACCTGACGTAGAGTCCGAATAATGTGGATAACAAGATACATTAGAGAAGGTTCCATAGGAGGGTTTTCCTACTAAACACATCTCACATATTCCTCTCTCAAATTTTAAAGATCTATTTTAGGAGGCATATTCTAATAAATGAAAAAGAAAATAACCAATCAACTTATGATAAAATTCTAAAATCATATGACAAACATCCAGAATCCATATTAATATCTTCAAACAAAAATAATTTAATACTATCACAGATTTTATGAATTAAATACAACCCCTTAAAAAGGAATGTTTCCATTTAAGTAGACTCTAAATCCATTTCATTCAAATAAACTCAAACACCAAGTCTCAAGCTTGGTAAATATCCATTGACAACACATGGAAACTTAGGTTCAGACATGGAAGTGAGCTGGCGAGTCACCCTCCCAGACTTACTACATGAATTTATATATTCCTAACTTCTATCTAGAAAACACACTAAACCAAACCCAGGTAGCGTCATAACACTTTAGGCCGGGTGACCCCTCTGAAATTATTTTGTAATGAACTAACCCTAGTTAACCTAACATGTGACCCAACATGGTCCACTATAAGGTGAAAATCACATAAAAAATAAAAAAATTACCATGTATAATAAGAATAAGGAAAAAATATATATTATATAGTCGAACAAGGAGTACACATCCATGAGACATACAATTTCAAGCCCACATGGATAAACCTAATCGTAAAATAAGACAAGCCATAAGTTGAAACTCTATTTCACCATCAGTTACCACCAAACTATCATACTATAAAGTTGATGAAAACTAGAAGAATACAATGAACTACATGATCCCCTTTTCATTAAATGAGTCCTATAAAACCATATCTAAAAAATCCAAAAGGAAAAATTCATGTTTGGGAACAATTCTTAGTATGATTTTTCTAAAGAATATATAAAAAGTTTAGTCCCATGAAAAATCCATCTCTAGCTTTAAAAAAAAGTTCATTTTATAAATAATTTTCAAAAGTGAAACCATTTTTTAAATCATGATTTAGTTTTAATAAATTTTTTTCATATTAATATTAACAAGTAATATTAAAAGTACATGTGATAAAGCATTAATACATGAGAAAACCCAACCATGGATACACCATAAGATGAGAACATGAGAAACTGACCATGAAATATACCATAATGTGTAAAACCAAGCATCGATGAAAAAGCATAAGATTTTGGATCTAACCTATGGGAATACGTACTCAGGAATATAAATAAAAAATTAATCCATACATCATATGAATCCAAATGATATCAAGTTCTGTCACAATCTATCGATATCAAAAACCATTAGTGGAATTATACATAAAAAAGTGACAAGTTCATTTTCAAATTCAACCAAGGTTCCCAATATGCTATGTTTTCCAAAAATCATTTGAAAACCTTGATCACCATTTATAAATCATTTTCACAGTAAAACATTACTTCTTCCATGCTTGAAAATATATTTTGTAATCAAAACTATATTTAAGAAATTTTATCAATGTATATAGTGTTCCCATATCCATTTTAAGGAAAAGTACCTTTAAAAACATTGATTTAACAAATCAAATACACATTTATGTAAAATATATAAATTAATGAATTAGAACCTTTGTATAGATATATCTACCTCAATAATGGAGAGAAACCACTAAGTATTGATTTCCCAAGTATGGGGTTTAAATCTAAAAATTGGCTTAAATGACTTCAAAATGATCCCTTGGAATGTAGGATTTAGAGAGAAATTTAAAATAAAGGAAGGTTAAGAGGAGGTTTTGGTAGTTATAGGAAATCTAGATTTAAGAAGGCCACAACATATCCCAAAACACCATAGTGTGGGATTGTTTAAAGAGTTCTAGACTGCAATGTTGCATAAGTGATCTTGCGACAACCTGTTTGGTCAACACATTTTTGAGAACCATAGCACATACAATTCTATAGATCCTATATTTATAGAGAGAAGACTATAGTGCGATCGAGATCAATATTTTGTAGAGCCTCACTACCAAAAGAGAGCTACATTATAACATACTCCCCACAACACAACTAGCCTAAATTTAGTAGAACCACCCAGACATACCCCTCAAAGAAATACAATGCCAGCTACTTCTCCATGACACAACACTAAAATTTCCAATATCACAAACATTCTTTATAGTGAAAATATGAAGATAATGGTAGTGGTTGAAAAATTCCACTTACTGAACTCCACATCGTAGCATAGTGACCTTGTCATAGCCATTACCAAAATCGTAGAACCATCCTGAGGCTCCACGCCATAGTTAAATCATTGTTTACATGGCTAGCCTCTCTATTACATATTAGTTCCCATTTATGGTTCAACCCCCAAAACCCATAGGGTGTCAGAGTGGATCACCTCTAGGGTTATTTCATATATTTTCTTCAGAGGGTCTCTCAGGACGTTATTTTTAAAAAAATCATCCCATGAATTGGTTGTCACTACATAAAATTTCATTCTCTATTTTAGTTTCATTTTTTCACTTGATCCCCCACTTTATGCTTTGGAATCATGTCCTAAACATCTCACAACGTGAATTCACATTTCATGATTATTTTTTGGCTTCCAAATATTGTTGTATCCTACCATAAATAAATAAAAAAAATTAAAATATCGAAAATAATTATCAAATTAATTTCCAAAAAAATATTTTATATTAATATGTATGTGCATTAAATATAGCCATCAAATATCCCAATACTTAAAATTATTCTTGTCCTCAAGTATAAAATATCATCAAATTACAATTGATGCTCACCCAACCAATATTTAAATTTTAATGTTATTAAAATCAACTTATTAAATGGGGATTAAAGTATTTATGCATCACAATTTAATATTTCTTCATATATTTATTTTTTAAAGAAAAAAGTAAACATGTATTTTACTTTTCCTCTTTTGACTTAACTATGCCTCTCCTCACTTCCATCATATTTTTCAATTCATCATCAATGTGAACGCCACTTTAAATTTACCTCTACTTAATTTTTTCTACTCATGACTCAAGGTAAAATTACAAATTTAGTTTTTCTCATACTGATAATAACTATCCTCATAATATTTTTCTATTCATATACTTTCTCCACTCCATAAAGTCCAAATTACAATTAATCTGGAGGGATTAACTTTTAGGTTCAATTGACTCTATGACTTTAGGGTAGGTGTGTAAATGATGTGAAAACAATTAAATCTAAAAAAAGGTTAATATAAAAATCTATTTTCATGATAATCAAATTCAACTCAATGATAAAACTCTTTTATAAATTAAATCAACACATTTTCCAAAATTCAAAAAATGTCACGAATAAATGTCATAAAATGAATGAAGCACCTTATTATATTCATTTTTTTTATTTTTAATTCCAAATTTGATTTTGGAAAAGTATCACATCCACAACCTAACCGCAAATGAATAAAATCATTGGTAATGTGAATGTTTATTTTTTACCCACCAAAACACAACGCATTATTTTATAGTTTATATTTTTTAAATTTTGGAATTTTTTTCAAGATGGTGTGAAATAAATTACAATGAATGAATAATCATGAACATTCCCAATATTCCATAAAAAACCTCCACACTTATCTATTTTAATACCTTAATTGCTTCAAACAAAAAAACATCTCCCTATACTCTTATTTTTATAATAATGAAAAATTCATATATTAGGGTTTGCATGTATATTATAGGGTTGCAAAACATATCTGCATTAACAAGTTTATACATCGATTCAATGGAGTAAGAAGGATTAAATGAAAGGTATATCTCCGGAAAAAGGCATAATTTTTTCCTCAACCATAATAAATGTGAATTTTTACAATCACTACTTCAGTTATATTCAACAAAAGTTCTAGAATAAAACATTCCAATGTTTTAGAAGAAATAATATTTAGAAAAGAATAGAAATATTTGGATTAAAAAATTCATTGGGAAGGGGAAAATGATTGGGAAAATCACCCATAGAAATTCACACCAATAATAAAATCAATTAACAAAAAATAATAAATTAAAATCATGGTAAATATTATAAAAAATAATTTTAAAAAATTAACCAGTCTCCATAAATCATGAATTTCCAAATAAAAAATCCGCATATTTATCTCTACTTTTTTGTGGACCTGTTTTTATTATTAAAAATTGTTGAAAATGAAATTAAAAAAATTGAAAGATATTTATCCTATGTAGTTTTTTTAACCTTAATTATAAAAACAATAAAAAATAAATGTATGGGGCACACATTTTTTATTTAGTTTTTTATGTAAAAATGTATAGAGTAACAAAATATAAAAAGTAAAACTAGAAATCCCCTTTTTCTTGGTGTGCTCTAGATTGTGGTCCACATCTTATTCTACCTTCTTATGTATTCATTTTGGACCAAAAAAAATTGAACTCATCAAATAATAAGGTATTTTTTATTCAATCTCAAAAAGAATAATTGGAATTGAAAATAAATACTAATATAAAATTAAATCCTAAGAAAGTAATAAAAAATAAGGTCCTAGAAATATATTAAAAACAATGGTGGACTACCAAAATATGATCTTTTTTATATCAATTTAGCTTGAACATACATAGGTTAGCTAATTTGGGTATGATACAAATATAACCTTCTCTCTTTAACCCAATTTTGATTTTGAAGTTCATATGACTTAACTCTTATCATCCTTATGGAAATTTGCATGAAATATTTATGTGATTTACAAATTCTAGATAACTTGAAATATTATACAAATAATTCCCCTTATTTATAGAATTGGAAAAAAATTATTCTTTTTAAACTACTTGTTTCCATTTTTCAAATCCTACAATGATTTTTTTGGGTTCTAGAGATAGATTATCCTCTTCTTATGTGGCTTATTCTTGTTCTTTGGCATAAAGAGTACAAAATGTGGTGAATTATTATTTTTTATAATTTTCATTCTATGCACCCATATTTTTAATAAAGTTTCATAAAAATACATCACCTGAGTTCCCTTATTCTTCTTCTTCTTCTCCTCCTCCTTCTTTCTCCTCTTATGAACCTATAGTGTTGTGGGTGTCATTTATAGGAATAAATTCAGCTCCAGAATTTTCCTTATCTTTTTTTCCATGATTTTATGTTTTGACACAGCTCGTTGAAATCTAATTCCAGGTTATGGGGTGTCACACATTCTTTGATCAGGTGTGGTTATGGGTGATTTTCTTGTTGACTATTCATATTTACATGTTATTTAAAATCTATCATAAGGATGGTGATGAAATCTTTTGTAGTCAAAATAAATTTTAATCCTCCCTTCATAACCAAAAATACCAAGTGTTGTAAAATCAATAAAAATGATTAAATGAAATGTTAATATAAAATAAATAAATATAAAGAGGTGAGAAAATAATTTTTATAAATTAGAAAATTTAAATAATAACTTTCATTATCCTTGAAAACAAATTGAAAAATTAGTTTCACCAATTGGAAACAATGATTCCAATAAGGTTTCTAAATTTATAAATTTAAATACATTGAACTACAATAAAAAAATATACAATTAAGTATTATTTTATTTTCAATACCTGAGGTTGATCCCATGAGGATAGGTTGGATAAAGTAATAAATTTAATTAAATATATATAAATTACATAATATTTATAAAATTTAAATTTAATATATCAAGAATGTGTATTTTAAAGAAGGTGGAAGTTAAAAAATAACAATAAAATGAAATATAATTTATTTTATGGATACATGAAGTAATAAAATATAAAATATTGATAAAGTAATTAAATTTTCATTAGAATTGAGTCTAAGTGAATCCCTTGGTATGATATACACATTCCATGTTAAAAATATCATTTTCCAAATGGTCTTGATTTTTTTAATAATAAAAATATATGTAACTTAAAACCATTTGGAAACCTATAATGGAATTAATCCAATGGTATTGGTGGAAACATGACTCTATATAAATTACTAAAAACCAATCTATCACCCAATGACAACACAATGGTCATTCATTAAAGAGTATGAGTGGAAGACATAGGAGAAAGTTTTTAAATGAAAAAACCCCAATAATAATTATTTATTCAAAATAAAATATTTATCACAATAATTCCCATTCATTTAAATTACCAACAAAAAAATATTCACTACTTCATGATTTACATGAGAGGGATAAGAAAAATAAAGAAAATAAAATTCCTAATGAATATAATGGTGTAGTCTGGATGGAGGACTCTACAGTGTTAAACACCTCGCCCTAAGGATTTTATATCCAATGGAATTCCTTAAATATCATACATAGACCTGTATTTAGAGGTTTGGAGGCATCCTAGTTTTTTAAATTTGATAAAATTAAACATTTAATATTGCTAAGTTAACTATGGGGGTTACGATTCATTTAGACGCAGAACCTAGTCAATATTTGACAAAATTTGGAGATTTTGGTTCCCTTGAGTTATGTTAAAAACATTAAATTTGGTTTTACACCATGAAAATTCATGGATCAACCCCTGGTTTTGGTTTATTTCTTATCTTCATATGTTCTCTCGAGATGTATTATTTTTGGAAATTCACATCGCAAATTGGCATTTTTGGAAAGAAAGTTCATATTATGCTCTTGTTTCATGTATTTTTCCTCCAAACCCCTCTTTAAGACTATGAATCATGCTTCAAACATCTCATAATGTGAATTCACATTTCAAAACTCCTTTTTATTTTCTTTAAACTCACTTTGTACCCTTCCGAAAATGAATAAAACAATAAAAATATTGGTTAGAATAATCAATTATTTTCCAAAAAAATTATATTTTACATTAAATTATAAATGAATTAAATGTAGATATCATGTGATGACCTTTTAATGTTTTATTTATTTATCCTTAAACCATTTATATTATTTATTTCAATGACATATTTACCTACTTAATTCGTTAAGTTCACATTGGGTGTCTTGAGGATGTTCGGTACATAATTGCAAAAAGAATTTGGTAGGTTAACCATGGTCAAAGGGGAAATTATTTCATCATATAGGATAATAATAATTATATAAATAAAATTTTTATACATTAATTACAATTTTATAATTATCTATTAAATACAAATGTGAATAATAAATCACATCACTTCATAGAGTTGTTGTTCCACTCATGCATATGAGCGAAGCTATCATTTTTTAACAAGTGTAAGGGTTAGAAGATAAGTATTATATTATATTTCAATATTAATAATTATTTCATGAGTATCATATATATTTATTAAATCTATCATAATAATTATCCTTTTGATGTGGTGATGAAATATGAAACACAACAATTCATGGTGGTGATAGTCCAAATATACACACGAATGATATTTTCATTCCCAATAGGATAGAAACAGAGATTAATAATGTTATATTATTAACACAATGAAATATTAGTATATGGTGGATAGCAATTTTATTATATTATAATATTTAATATATAATTAAATGAGGTTGAAGAAGAAGAAGTAAAATTAAAATTCTATGTAAATATGACTACCTCTTATTTGAAGAACCTCCTTTGGATCACTCTTTAAGGACCCTTGGGATGGTCATTTAAGAATAATAACACCTATATAATTATTATAATTAAGTAAAGAAGATATTTTTGTAGGGTTTTTTTCAGTTTAAGTGGCTCATTAAGTGTGATGAATATAAGAGAGGTGGTCTCCCTTTATAAGTGATGGGAGGAGGCATCCTTGGAATTACTCAAAGTATTAAATTAATATAAATTAAAATTTATCTTGAAATAAAAAAATTTATATATTGTTAATCTAGGATGGAGATAAGTTTAAAAAATCTCATAAAATAACATTTATACAAGTTTAGATTATGTTTTAACCCTTATCACTTTGTTTTAACCCCTCATTAATCATTTTAATAATTACTGAAATGATAATGTTTATTAATCAATAGTGGTCAAGAAATTTTCTATAAAAGGACTAATGACACCCAAATAGACAATGGTTGATATTCTAGACTATATCTCATTAAATTAGATAATGATAATTTTTTGATGAATTTTAAATAATTTAATAAAATATTATTTAACATAAAATATCATTAAAATCAATTTTGAGACTACACACATAGTTGACTTAAATAAATATTAATAAAAAATGTAGTTAGAATATTAACTTTTAACATAATAATAATATATTATATGCATCTAAAAAATTCATGTAAAGCCATAACTCAGTCAATATATATATATATATATATATATATATATGTTTTTAAATCATTTACTTAGTTTTTTTATTACATACACAACCATTGTGGTGGTGCTGCGTAAGTATTTAAGTTAATTATTTATTTAATAAAAATTTAAAATAAAATAAATTCATAAATTTAATTTACTAATATTAAAAATAACCACTTATAATCATTCATGAATTATTTGTATCCAAGAAAAACATATTAGAGATATTAAAATCAAGAAAGTGACATTTTGGATTTATTCTTTACCTAAAATAGTATAAAGGTATTTACTATGGAAAAATGGAACCAAAATGAATTATTTTAGAAAATTAGATGGTTCTATTTGAATTCCACTCATCTAATATATTAAATTCAAATGTTATGGTGATTTTAAATAATTTTTTTTAGTTTAAACCCTAGTTAACCCAATTTACAATTTACTTCGGTGTGAATATTTTCTATAGTTACTATTCATTATGAATAAAAATAAAGTTAACCTATTTACCAAATTTAGAAATTATTTTTCCAAATATTGAATCTATTTTATCAAATTAAATTCTTATAAGTGGCATAAATTACTTTTAAATTAAACTCATAAAATTTGATGAGAAATAATTTTTTCAGAGAACGTGATGATTAAGATAATTTTTAAATGAAATTTTCAAAAATAACAACTTTCTTATAGAATAAAATTTCTAAAATTTTCATATATTAGTTATAATATTATCTAAAAAAAGGCAATAAAAATCATTTTTGAAGAAAACATATTTTTGAAGCATAAAATGACTTTATTCTCATCCATTTCCTACTAATGATAATTAATTTAATGTTAATTAATTAAATTGAAAATATAATATACTTATTTCCTCATAATAATTTATCAATATTTTTTAATTTAATATATGATGATAAAAATAAATTTCACACATATGAAAATTTTTATGAAAAATATATCTTCTACATTCAAAAGATTTTTATATTCATTTGAAACCAATTAAATTTAAATATGCCTAATAGTTGTATATCTAATGGATATATGTATATATATATATTGTAATTTTTTTAAACATCCATATATATAATTCATTCATGTTACATTCCAATATATATCCTTAAATGTATCACTAAAATTTATTCATTTACTTCTCACTCATTATGTTTATTGTAATCATAATTCTTTAATGTATTTCCATAGTAGATTTTGGGGTCAAAATATTTATGGATAACCACAAGAATATATATTTTATATTTTTTGTGTATATATATATATGTTCATTTACTCCACTTTACATTTATTCATGTTGTTTGATATTGTAACCTCATAATGTATTAGTGTTTACCTTTGATTATAATATTTTATTTTAGTTAAAGCTTCACAGTTTATTTTGGTTTGATGTTTAATACATCAAAATATATTAAACATAATATTAAATTTAAAATGTAAATACATATTGAAATATCATGGTGTTACAATTATTCTTATTCCAAACATGTTCTGATATGTGAGAATTTTGTAATTTTAATAGATATGAATTAATTACATGGAGAACACATTGGATTATTATGGTTACCCATAGATGTGGAATCCATATATAACTAAAATATATTAGTGAATTATAAACATCTTTATACAGAAAAAAATATATGAACAAAATTATTTTATCTAAAGACAATAATAGTATATATAATTAAACGAAAATTGATTTCATTTAAAGAATAAAAATATATCTATTTTGAAATTGTCTCAGTTATAAAAATTTAATAAAAAGATGATTATGTATGTTAAAAAGTAGATTAGGCATTATAAAGACTTAGTGGGAATCTGGATCATTTTTTTTCCTTTGATATTTCATTAACTACATCGATAAGTTTCCCTATGTTTCTAAGGAAAATTCCAAGAATTTCGAATTTTGGTAGATTTTGGCCAGACTTTTTGGATGTAATCATGCAAGAGTTGAACTAAGAACTAGAAACCAATTAAGAACATAGAACACACTAGCATCATAAACTTGTGTCCAATATTGATTGTAACAATGTAACATTGTGTCCATCCTACATATGGGGTCAAAATATTCTTCATAGGAAACACGTATAGAAGAACAAGACGAAATTACATGAAAATATAGATAGTGATAAGCTTGAAAGTAACAATAGTAACAAGTTTGACTTTTTAGATTCACAATAATCACCCAAATATATTCTCCCATGATGTGATCAATATACCCATTGAAATCAAAGATAGTGTTCTACTTATAAAATCTCTATACAAAATATATTGATAATTTATTCAAATTAGTCAATAATTTCTGAGTGAAGTGATTAGTATACAATTTTTAAATCCACAATAGAGATTATTCCTAATTTATCCATCCTATAAATTACATCACATACAAAATGAATTTTGGTTTCCCTAAAATATTAAAAATAAACCTTTTAATTTCTTTACGGATCCCACTAACAAATTCAACAAGATCTGTGGTCATGTGACCATATCAATGGACATAATAAAATTCCAATGATTAGTTATCTTGTGGGATTTACATCATATATTTTTAAATAAACTCATTCAAATTATGTAGTGAATCCATTCTACTCGACACACATTATTGTGTCATTTCACGAGTTAGAAAATATTTTTATAAAATATTATAGTAATAGTTTCAGAGATATAAAATTATCATAATTGAAATTTACTATGTACCAATTCATTTAATTAGGTTCTTTAATCTATCATCTTTTAACTCATTTTAGAGGGTACTATCAATATATCTGATGTTGTATCTAAAGCAATTAGTTGGAGGTACCCATCCCAACTCAGGATACTCAACAATATCTTTAATTAAATATTGATGATACAAAATAAAATAAGTTTAAAAAATATGTATAACATGTTCACAAAACACTACTAGAACCTAACACCCTAATTAAACATTTATCTTCTCTATAATTGTAAATTCCAATGATAGTGTACATTTATTATTATCTTGTGTTTCTATAATCAATAAAAAATCCTTGTATTTTTCATTCAAGATTGTGTCGCCAACATGTATGAATGGATTGAAATGTGGAAATTCACATATGAATGATGTCATAACCCCTCTTAGAGGGGTTTGTGCCATGAATACCCCAGGAAGTCCTCTAATAGTCTAGGGGTAGGCGATCGTCACCGAGTAGGTATATTCCCGAAATGGGAGGCATCTTCCTAAGTACCTACATAGAAACACACATCTCCAGGCCCAAAATTCTAAAATGTAAAAACTTTAATTAAACAATTAATGGATATACTAATATACCAACCATATAGTATGATAGCAGGAAAACCAGAATGTAAATAGGTCCAGAATACAAGACCCCCAATAGAAAATATGCCAAAGTGAATACACATGTTCCAGAAACTCATATGCAGAAAACCCTTACTAAAGGGTAGGTGTAGGACTGTTATATAAATCGATATGAGAACACATCGCCTATTTGATCACTCTAAGAACAACCTAGTCCTATTCCACCAAGGTCTCTGTCAAAGAATCAATCTTCTTCAAAAGTCATGAAACGTGAGGGAAAATCCCATACAGGGGTGCGTAAAGAAATAATAAATAGGATACCCCAAAACCATAAAGGTAATACCACTAATAAATAGACAATTTATACCATAAAGGAAATACAAGAATTACACCACAAAGTAAACGCATGAAGTATAGTCAATACGGTCATCTCACATAGGTATAAGTATATAGAATGAAGAGAAGGATTTCTAGTTATAGTCCAAACATATCTTAGTCTCCATGAAATTATAAGTGTCGAGGGTGCACGGGGTGTCGATGGTGCATGGAGTGTTGATGGTTCACAGAGCGTGGATAGCATACAGAGCCTCCATAGCACACGGAGTGTCGATGGTTCCCAGATCATCGATGGTGCTTGGGGCATCGATGGGACATAGAGCGTCGATGGTGCACAGAGCATCAATGGAACATAGAGAATCAATGTCACATGGGGCATCGATGGTGCATAGAGTGTAGATGGGTCTTGCAACCCAAAAGTCACATATTCACCAAGATCACATAGTCACAGCCAACCATAGGATTCCGCTAGTAGCACACTTTTACTGAGATAACCTACTCCTCAATAAAAAATTTTGTATTATATAACATTCACAAAGATTCACTTAGAGTATTTCAAAAGTTTTTCCTCATCTTAAGGGTCCCGATGCCACAAATGGATTATCAAATGGACACATGGTTTGAAAGTTATGACTATTTTTCTAAAAAGTTCCGACCTGGGGTCTAGGTCTGATCCAACTTGCCAGACTAGACCAGACCCGACCCAGCCCCAGCTGACCTGAACCAACCCAGTTTTTTTGAACTAAACTTGTTCAAATCATCTCGAACCAGCTCAGCCCTATTGGCTCGGCCCGTTGGGCGTGGCTCACGGGGCCGACTAGACCCATCACACTGGTCCCCTGGGTCTAGCCCACTGGTTCCTCGGATAAGCTCGGCCCCTCTCTCCTGGTCCATCCCATGTTGAGGGATGGTTTACCTCACTGGATGTGGACCATGCCGGCCACACCCCCTGGTTCACATGGTTTGTCTTGACAGCATGGTTGCCGCGTCGCACCCCATCTGGCCCGCGACCCCCACGCGCTCGCCACCTCTGCTCCATGAGAGTAGGAGCCGCATTCCGCTGCCACCATTGTGGACTCCTACCATGGCCCTTAGTTACTGCCCATGGCCTCCAATGCTACTAACTCCCTCTGACGTAGTCCTTCCTAGATGGTGCCCCGCCACCGCTGACTGCCTTGCCAGCGGCCCATCCTGCATTGATTCACCTATCCTAGGATCCCTTTTCGAGCCAGTGATATCTCAACCCTTGTCCACCTTGCCAATGGCCTTGCGCAATATCACTCCACCAGAACTAGCTATATCCACCGCCTCTAACCTCTTCCACCTTACACCGCCACCACCTTGCGTTATAATCTCACCTCTGCGGTGCCATCGTAGAATCAGTCCTCAATTCAGATTGATTGGATAGGGTTTCAATGGTGCAAAGAGAATTCAAAGAACACATGATGAATGTACGAGGAACGTGAGTGGTTGAGGGGAGAGAAAAGGTACATGGATTTCCCATAGAACAAAATAGATTGATGGGGATAGATAAGGCACATGAACACCTAATGAACAAATCATGGACTTATTCATGTTAGCCATGATTTGTTCATGTTATGGGGTTTAACGAAAAAAAATTGACACACAAATTTAAATCCTCCTTCATAATACCTTAAGAAGTTATCCATCCCAGAAAGAGATTAAAAACGTCCCTTGAGATTAGATCAGTCATTAATAGAGAAGGGAGGTCCGTCTCATCGTCGGTCCTCGATCCGCCAATGTTTGTCATCATTCATCAGAATGGTTTCCATATCCTTGCCTCAAAGGAATTTCTAGGGTTATTGTGATTACCCTAGAATATTTAAAATATTATATAATTTTGAAAAACCAATGCATCATAAAATAAAACATTTTTACTAAAATATTTTAATGACGGTTACTTCCAATTTATAACTTTCAAATTCAACCCAAATCAGTCTATGTTAGGGCATACCTAAGATAAGGTCACTTCTTTTAACCCAACGGTTCCCTCATATTTTTGATATGGGAAACAATTTTTTATTTATTCTTGTTTTAGAGAAAACCTACCCATAAACTTTATCAAAAATGTAATATTTTTCATCGTATAATTTCGGGCACACCGGGCCTTGAAATCTCATGCCATCTTAGCACCTGGTCTCAAAATTTTTCTAATTAATTTAGAAAAATAAAATCTGATAAAATATGAGTTATTAAATTCTTCCCACCATAGGGATTTACATCCCAAAAATCCAAAACAAGGGATACTCAACAAAAATATGAGGGTACTAAGCATGAATATGATCCTCTGACTCCCATGTGCTCTCCTAGAGATTTCTGTACTTTCACCAAACACACACCATAGGAATCAACCTCCCATGAAGGATTTTATCTTCTCAATCCTCGATCTCCATTGGGTACTCAACAAAATACATCCCATCATCAATGTCCAACTCTCCCCAACCGATGACGTGTGATGGATCATGCACGTACCTCCTCAGTTGCAACACTTGGAAGACATGATGCACCCATTGCAAATATGAGGGTAGATATAAGTATTATTCTACCTCTATAACTCTATAAATAATGTGAAAAAGGATGATGTATCTCAGAGATAACTTTCCTCCCTGGCCAAATATCTACAATCCCCGTAGAGGTGAGACTTGATGAAACAGTTGGTATCCATCCTTGAAATCCAAGGGCCTCTATCTCCTATCATCATATGACTTATTCTGTCTTTGTGAAATCCTCATCTGCTCCTTGATGATATTCAACTTCTCAGTGGTTGCCCGCACCTACTTTGGACACATAAGTGCGGACTCACCTAGGTCCATACATCATAGTGTTGACCTGCATGATCACCCCTATATGGACTCGAATTGATCTATACTAATCGTAGAGTGATAACCATTTTTGAATGGAAACTCCAACAGTAGTAGGTGATCCTCTGAATTGTGTCCAATGTCTAGGATGTAAGCACGTAGAATTTCCTCAAGAACCTAGATGGTCCTTTATGTTTGGCCATCCATTTGGTGATAAAACACTGTTCTCAAGTGCATCTAAGTCCCAAACACCTCCTGTAATACCTTACATAACCAGGATGTGAAACGAGCATCACATAATGAAATGAACGTTGATAAAACTCTATGAATCCAAACTATCTCCTTCATGTAGAGGCATCCCAATCTCTCTACTGAACTCTGCTCACAGATTAGTAGTAAGGGGTATAACTTGGTGAGTCAGTTAATGATCATTCAGTTGGTATTGTGTCCTATGGACATGCATGGAAAACCTATTACAAAGTCCTTAAATATCCCATACCACTTCTACTCTAGCACCTCAAGTGGTTGCTTCAAGACTGCTAGAACCTGGTGCTATGCCTTCACTTTCTGAGAAGTGAGGCATCAAAAAATGAACTCTACCACTACCTTCTTAATCCCTATCCACTAGAACTGAAGTCGAAGGTCTTGATACATCTTTTCATCTCCTATATGTACCACTAAAGGGGAAGTGTGAAACTCCCTCATGACATACTCCCACAACGTCACTAGTACCATAATGCAACCTCTAAAAAGTAAGGTCTTCTCCCCACTTATTGAATATCCATCAGGGGCATGCCTGATGGAAAACTAAGCACATCAGGTATGGTAGTCGATATCCCCAAGATATGCCTCCCTGACTCGCTGTAAGATCGTAGAGGTAACAACCATAGACTAGTGTTAAGATACACCATCTCCATCCACAAAGTATATATGTAATGAGACCAACTAATATGACTTCTCACTCAAAAACTGCAAGCTAGATCTCTATATGAGAGCATCTTCCACAATGTTCCCCTTTAGAGGAGTATATAAAATCTCATATCCATAGTCCTAGAGAAACTCCAACCATCGTCTCTATCTGAAGTTCATATCCTTATGAGAGAAGATATACTTTCGACTTTTTTTCAGAGTAGAAAATAAACTACTTACCCATCAGGTAGTGTCCCCACATATTGAATACGAAGGCTACTGCTACAAGCTCAAGATTATGAGTCACATAGTTCTGCTCATGCTGCCTCAAATGGTGTGAACCATAAGAAATAATTGTTTTTCCCTGCATTAGGAGATAACCATTCCCGGTCCATAATGAATCATATAAGACTATGTAATCAACACCCTCCTCTAGAAATCACAAGATAAGAGCACTCTTCAACCACTGCCTTGGCTACTAAAAACTCTCATGACACTTTTCTATTCATGTGAAAGGATACATTTTCCATGTAAAGTCTATCAAGATAGATTCTAATTTTGAAAACTTTTGTATAAACCTCCAATAGTACCAAGCCTAACCCAAGAAACTATGCACATTGGTAACACTCATGGGTGGCTCACAAATAGGCACCACTTCTGTCTTCACCAAATCTACTATAACTCTAGACTTTGAAAATATGTATCCCAGAAAGGGGACATATCGAATCTAGAAATGAGAATTTGATAGATTCTCATAATTCTAATGATCTAGGAGTGTGTCCAGGCCATCCTCAAGTGTATCACATGCTCCTCCTCAGACACCGAGTGCACAAGGATTTCATCAGTGAGGTCCCTAACAAAACGATCTAAGTAAGGCAGGAAGATCCTTTTTATGAGTCTCATGAACACGGATGGGGTATTATTCATGATAAAAAGCATCACTAAGTACTCACAGTGGACATATCAACATATTAATTCTATCTTTGGTACATCCTCATCCCATACACAATGCTGGTGATATCCATATTTGAGGTCTATCTTTGAGAACCACCTTGATCCCTTCAGCTAATCCAAGAAGTCTTCAATCCTTGTTAGTGGATAAATATTCTTCATGGTCACCTAGTTTAGGCACTATAAGTCCACACATAATATCAAGCTCCCATATGACTTCTTGTAAAATAAAGAATGGGATTACAAAGGTGAAACATTGTGTCTCAATAATCCATTCCTATATATGTCCTCTAGATGTACCCTCAACTCACGAAGCTCCATGGGAGACATCTAAAATGAAGGTGTAGATAACAGTTTAGTATAATAGTATAGATCAATGAAATGGTCTTCCTCTTTATGGGGAGGTAATATATGGACATACTCAAGAAAGACGTACTCATACTGCACCACCACTATAGGAATCCGAGGACTCATCTTATCTACTATGTTGAGGGTCAGGCTAGCCAACTAATATTTAATAGGACACACCCTCCTACACATAATTCCATAATGCTCTACATGTATTTCATTTTCACCAACAAAGGAATACTTGGTCCCATCGCTACATACATACCACACTCTAGGCCTAAAATAGTCAATATGGGCCTAAAATGCAGATAACTAGTCCATACCAAGAATGATGTCGTAAGGCCTCAACGTTGCCACCATGAGATCCCAGCCAAAAATATCACCCCCTTGAGTAAGGGAAAACATTAAACACTAGTTTTTGATTATCTAATCTTACCTTGTAAAAGTATCTATGTATAGGGATTGAGTCAATGGTTCCACTGGAATATTCGCATCTCGAACAAGGGTCGTGGTGAGAAAAGAGTGTATGTCTATCAAAACTACAACTATGATGTAAAATACAAAGATCGTACCTATAATAATCTCTGATGCACTAGGGTTGTAAGACACCATCACCTCAAGATAGCCTTGTCCCTATCCACCAGCTCCCTGAGCCCGTGGTGGACCACTTAGGGGTGGTTGTGGTACCACGTGGAACCTCCACCCACTACTTGCTACTCTACCTACTCCTCTTCCACGATCACTGCCCTAAATACCATTCTTCTTCTATCTCATCCTCTGACTCGGTGGTCCCTTGAATATCTACTAATTTTCTTCTCAATGATTTTGACAATCTTGAGCCAGATTTCCTTGACCGCCACACGAGTAACATAATATATCCTTTAGCTGATCTGATCTACTCTGGAAGACCCATACCACTGATCATGTATCCTGGAGTCATATTCTATAGTTCTTGGACCTTTTGAGTCCCTGAATCTACTGTCAGATACCTACTACCGAGGAATCTGTTGCGTGGTAAATGCTAGTAGCTCCCACTGTAGGCATCTGCTCCGCCAGAAACCTCTCTACTAGTAGGTCTCGCTCTAGTATCCAATCATATGTATTTTTTCTAAGGTATATCAAATATTCCCTAATTTACTGGTATATCCCCTGCTCTATGATTCATGCCCTATATAATGGGTCCCACACCATATCCATAGAGTATTGAGAAAGATATTTAAATCTTGATGAGTACTTCGCTACTGTCTGACTGCTCTAATGCAGATGTAGGATCTTCTGTATGAACACTAAGTGTCACATCATCAGAAAGAACTCCTCCCTGAAGAGGCGCTCAAATTATTCCAAATAGAGAGTCATCTCCTCATGTGCTTGGATTTCTAAGATCCACCATCACCATGCTAAGCCCTGGGGAAGGCTCATTGCGAGAACTTCCATCTAGTCAGAAGGAGTCCTCTCAGGGCAGAAGACACATGTAACTACCTCCAGCCAATCCTCAGCTAATTAGGGGTCCATCTCACCCCTAAACCTAGGAGGTAACTCCCTCTAGAACTCATGAAATGCACTCATCCTTTATGCATCCTATACTAGTAGTGCTAGTAATAATTGCTTCTCTCTAGATAGTGGTATCAATGAACACCACTCGAAGGTGATATCATTTGTACTGGTACATGTACTGACACCTCATTGAATGATTGATTATCCTTGTGATCACACATCAGAATCTTGGCTGGCTGTCTATGTGGAGGCATCCTAAGATAGATCAAGATATACCACAGTCAATAGACTATACCTAGTGAGATGACTCGGCAGGACATGAGAACACACTCAAAATCCTATATGATTTATGTACCATTTATTTTCCCTACAACTAGTCTTTTCATGTATGGAGTTGAAAGGAAGAATTCAGTGTCCTAGTCTATGGATTTGTCGGCCGCCGCACCAACACTGGAGTCCTTGGTCTGAAATCCAAACTCGAAACACTTAACACTATTTCCCCAAACCAATCTCATAGAGTCTTGGTTAATTAGGTCAAACTAACATTCTTTGATACCACTCTATCATGACCCATCATAGAGGGGCCCATGCTGTGACTACCCACACCCACCTTCGATAGGCTAGGGGATGACGACTAGCACTGAGTAGGCATATCCCACAAATGGGAGGAATTTTTCTAAGTACTTGTACACACACAAACATATCCAAGCCCAAAATACTAAAATGTAAAAACACTAAGTAAAAAATTCATGCATATACTATGATGCAAACCCCAGAGATTGACTTTATGAAAACTGGAATGTAAACATGGCTATAATACAAGCCCGCCAAAATAAAATTCAGCCAAAGTGAATGCACTAGTTCCTGAAACACATCCGTAGAAAACCCTTCCTCAAGGGTTGGTGTAGGAAAACTGTCTAAAGTCACAGGGGCACACCTCACCTATCTGATCAGTCTAATAACCACCTAGCCCTAGTCCACCTATAACTTCATCAAAGCATTGATCATCTGCCCAAGAAAAAAGACATGCGGTCAAATCTTGTGTAGGGGTGAGTAAAACTATACTAAGCAGGACACCCCTAAACCAACAAGGTAGTACCACTGAGAAATAAATGAATTATATCACAAAGAAAAAAATTGATTACATCATGAAGGAAACACACAAAGTGTATTCAATACTATCAACTCACAAAGGTATAAGTCTAAAGCATGAAGAGAAGTATTTTTAGTTGTAGTCCAAATATATCTCATTCTACAGGACACTAGAAGTTTCAATGGTGCATGGAACATCAATGGTGCATGGATAATCCACGGTGTAAGGAGAGTTGATGGTGCATGGAGTGTCCATGGTGCACATAGTGTTTATGGTCATCAGAGTGTCGATGGAGCCTAGGAAATCGATGGTGCATAGAGCATCAATGGTGCACGAAGCATCAATGGAACCTAAAGAGTTGATGTTGCATATAACATCGATGGTGAATGGAGCATCAATAACAAATGGAGCGTCATTGAGTCATGCATCCCTCAAGTCATATAGTCACAAAGATTTCATAATCACAACCAGCTGCAAGATTCCTCTCATAGCACGTTTATACTGGGAGAGCCTACTTCTCAAGCCAAAAGGTATTTTTTAAACTTTAAAAAAGACTCACATAGAGTTTTTAAAAATTTACACCTCATCAAAATCATCCCAAATTCCTAAACTACTTTTTAAATAGACACATAGTTTGAACTTTATAGTTATTTTTCTAAAATGGTTAGACTTGGGTCTGATCTGACCCGCCGGACTCAACCCAACCCATCCTCTGACCTGATCCAATCTGACCGACCTAACCCAACCTAGTTCAACATACCTGACCCAGCCCGAACTGATTCATCATGGCTCAAACCAGCTTGGACCATTGGGCTAGGACCACTGGACTAGCTCGCTGGGTCTGCAGGACTTGGCCCACTGGGTTGGTGGGTCGGCAGGACATGGCCCACTGGGCTGCTCGGTCCAGCCCACTGGGACGCTGGAGTGGCCTGACCCCTCTGTCTTGGCCTGACCCACGCTGTGGTCTGGTTTACTTTCCTCGACACGGACTACCTTGGCCATGCCTCATAGTCCATAGGGTCCATTGCGACCATGTGGTTTCCACATCACACCCCGCTAGCCCACGTCCCCCACATCCTTGTCGCCTCCGCTCCATGCATATCTGAACCACGTGTCTATGACACCACCACAACCTCTTATTCTCCAAGTCACCACCTATAGCCTCTTCCACCATAAGCTCCCTCCATCACAGCCCCACTTTGACTGCATCCCACCAACACTACCACTGGCTACCCCACCAGCGGCCCGTCCTGTGGCGCTCCGCCTGGCTTGGACTCCCTTTTTGTGCTGGTGCATCCTCTTCCACTAGCCACCCTACCGATGACCTTGTCATTCCATGATTCACCTGATCCAGCAAGATCCGCTTCCTTCAACCACCAGCTTACGTTTATGTCTCACCTCCGTGGTGCCATCGCAGAATAAATCCTCAATTTATATTACTCTCATAGGTTTTCAAAGGCATAGGGAAATGAGAAGAACACATAAAGAACACATGAATAATGCGAGAGGTTGAGGGTAGATAAAAGGCATAAAGAAGGCCTAGAGAACACAACAGATTGAGGGGGAGAGATAAGGAACATGAGCTCCCAATGAACAAATATTGGACTTGTTCATGTTGGCCTTGATTTTTTCATGTTATAATGTTTAACAAAGAACAAATCCACACACAAATTTAAATGGCCATTCCAAATACCACAAGAAACTATTCATCCACCAAGAACAGACGAACTATAGATCAACTTGTTCATGGGTTGGTCTATGTTTGATATTTGAATGTAAGAGGGGAAAGGAAATCAAAAATAGATTAACATACTACCTCGAGGTTGGATTAGTCATTGAAAAAGAATGGTGGCCTATATCATCATTGATCCTTGATTTGCCGATGTTGGACATCATTCGTTGGAGAGGTTTCTATATCCTTGCCTCAGAGGAATTTCCAGGGTTATGGAGATAACCCTAGATTCCTAATGATAATCCTTAATTAAAACAACAAAAGCTGTGTCAAATAAAATATATTCCTAAAAATATTTTAATGATGGTTACATCCAATTTCTAACTTTAATGGTCGACCCACACCAATCAATGTTAGGCCCCTCCTAAGGTAAGATCGCTGCTCTTAATACAATGATGCCATCAGACTTTTGATATTGGCACCCATTTAGAAGTTATTCCTATTTTAAAGTAAAACCATCTGCATGCTGTATTAAAAACTTATTGTTTTTTATCGTATAGTTCTAGGAACACTGGGCCTCGGAATCACCCACTGTCTTACCAAATGGTCTCAGAATTTTTCCAATTAGTTTATATAAATAAAACCAGATATAATCTAAGTCATTACACATGTATTGAAATTTTGGAATAGACTATGAAATTTCCCTCTAGATAGGTCGACCTAATAATTCTCTATGGAAGTTTCTAATGTGAAAGTTCAACATGCCCCCGTATCTAAAACAATTCTATGCAAAAATTTTGGAAAACATTATTTCCAAAGGTAAGTGGTCACTGGGGTGTTTTTCCAATGATGCTTATGAATACATGTTGGTCAGGAGGGTGTGAGGTGAGACTCATGACACCTTTTTAGGGGATTACTACCTACTCTAGGACCCTATTATTGGTTTAATAAAATTTTATGAATCCTTCCCATGTCCTAGTGTAGGTCTGGTTACCCAAACTCTAACAGTTGGTCATTAATATGTATCAACGTGAAGATTTGGATGTATTAGAGGTTCTCAATTTTTGTTCTTTAGTGATTAATTATACTTAATCCTAATGTGATATAGTTAGAAGCTACTTTTGTGGCCTAAAAATCCAAAAACTATAAGGATTAAATGATAAATGAGAAAAGGATAATATATCAAGTCTATTTTCAAGTTTTCTAAAGGGAATCTAGGGAACTGCATGGTCCCCAAGTCCATGAGGTTTTTTCCCTACCACATTGTCCAAACACTTAGTTTCAGAGTGTCAATTGAATATACCCAATATAGTCCCTTCACCAACTATATATAATCTGACTATGTAGTGTTAGAGTGTATTTTTGGCATGGTTTAAGTGGGATTGCCTCACAACACCAGAGCATGTTTCTAAGATACTCTCTGAGGTCACTCTCCCCACTACATGGTCTAACTAAGTGACATAGATATTTCTTTTTTAGTATTCCCCAAAAGGTCAGAACTAGACACATGGAATAATCCCCTCATCCACTTATTTTGGAAACCATGGACTTGGGGATTCTTATAAATACCTGACACCATTCCAAATAATACACATGTGAAGACGAATGATGATACTTAGAAGAGTGCTCAGATGTAGAGAGCTAAGAAATTTCCAATTCAGGAGATTATTGTTTGGAAAATATTTTTGAAGGTTATTAATAGGAAACCCTCTCATGAGATTGAATGAACACATGTGGCCAACCATGTATTGGAATCCCATTAAGGACTAACCACACTAGGCCAACCATATGAGCACCGATTATGAAGAGGCTAAACCACATGTATATCTCACCCATTGAAGTTGAACACACATGGAAAACCCAAATTTGTAAAGGCTAAGATAACCACTCATAATCTATTCGAGGATGTTAACCTCCCAGATACTTAGCTGATCATGAAGTATCATTTTCGTAAGGTCAACCTCATGGTTCCTACTCTATGAGTTACCTTTACTTTTTAAAAATTTCTCCATTCAGTTAACCTAACTTTATATTAATTTTCCTATCAATATAAGAAAATTCAGAAGGACCTTATATCATTCTAACATTAAGGTCAAAGCCCTAAAAAGTACAACATAATGCCACCTCTAAAGCATACCGGTGTATAAGATCAGGGAATACAGACTAGTGTGTTCCCATTTGATCTTGTATTATCTTAATAAAAGGTGTATATCTTTCAACCTCCATGAACATTAGGGCCCAAGTGTGACACCCACAATTTCATTGTGGTTTTTATTCTATATTATTTCCTGACATTGAGTCACATTCTATGATTTTAGGGAGTTATGAGTAGAAATTTTTAGAATTTAAATGTTTACATTATGTACATGGGATATTAATGGTTAAAAAAAATTGTGTGAGTCCTAGGGGAAACCGCATGGGTCCCTAGTGTGTTCAGCCTAAATCACATGGCATGTGAATTTTTAGACAAACAATGTAGAAAGCATGAAAATTAGCTCTATCAGGTGATAATTCCAACTTAAAAAATTAGAGCATGGTTAGTCTAGCCATGAAATTCCTATGAGAGATTGTGAAGAGTGTTTTTTTTGGATAAGCATAGGATAGTGCATGGTAGGCACACGATTAGACTAACCACGCAGCCTAAATATGTGGTTTTATCTAGGTTTTTTAAAATTTGTTGTTTTTTAAATTTTATTTTTTAAATGAATAAAATATAATACCTCACCCCTCCTATCACTATCATGTGAAAGAACCCCAATCCACTCCTCCTTCACAAAATTCCACATTTATATTCTCTCTCTGGTGACCCCTCCCTCCTATAGAGATCCTTCTCCGCATTGCCCCTCCCTCAGCATGGAATCCTCCCTCAGGACTCATTTTTCTTTATGGGTGACACTCCCACACCGAACCCCATGATGTTCATGCACCCCTCATTGTGAGATATTATTTATGGTGTTTTTTATTAGATTTACTAACATTAGTTTGTTATCTCAGAAAGGTAAGGTCACCTCCCCACATTTATTATTTTCTCTCAATTTCTTCCTCCCCCTCCACTGCACTTTGATTTGGTCAAACCCTAGGTCTATGGGTTAAACTAAATTTTTATGTTTTCTTCATTTTAGGGTTTATATGGGTTTATTCTTCCCCATTTGTGTGTCTATCATAAAATTAACCACACTCCATCTCTTTATGGCTTGTTTCTATATTGATCATTGTTTGTCTAAGGTAGGAATTTCTTTTTTTTTTTCACTTTCTATTAGATGAATTTAATTTCTTGATGTTTTAAAATGACTTATATTTTAAAATTATGTAAATATTTATTCCCATAAGGTTCCAATTTATAAGGAAAATATTTTTCAACCTTGGAATGGGATGTGAATCAATGCCAAGTGTTTGTGAAAATGGCTGATTAGACTTTAAAGAATGATTTTGGGATTTTTTAAAGATGTGGTGAGAATTGGAATGCTGTTTTAAAAATATTTCATTATTTTAAATATCATTAAAACCAAATGTGAGTGTTTGGAAGGTGTTTTAAATTTTCAACATGGGTTCTTTGGTTTTAAATGGGTGAGTTAACTTGGGTGGTTATTTTCATGGAAAATCATATGGATTTGAATATTTTCAAAGGTGATTTAAAAATGGGAAGAGTGAGTTCCCATTTGAGTTGATTTTTTTTAATAAAATGGATTTGAAACCCAAGCATGTTTATTTAAATAAATTTCACATTTTAATTTTTTTTTGAAAATGAGATTTCATAAAGGATGTGATACCCCATTGAGCCCCATTGTGATTCTTGTGGCCCATAGTGGTATGTGATCCCATGTTGGGATATTTACTTTGATTCATCATATGTGATACTTATATTTGTTGATTATGGGGATCTTTGTCTTACAAGGTGTGGGGTGGTGAGGTGTCAGTAATTTTAAATGTTTTTTATGTATTTCTTGTGGTTTATTGATTTTTCTCACATATATTTTGATTAGTAATGGGAACCCGAGTATCTATGTCATAGTTTAAGATAATGAAACACTAGGGATTCATACACTGCCAGTGTCCCCTCTCTCATGAAAATTGATATATGGGGTGTTCCACTTAAATTGGGATAGTGCATACTATTCGGGTGGGTTGTTAATGGACACAAGGTAGGCTGGAAGGCTGGTCCATTAAGAGAAGTCCAAGACATTCTCACTACTAGACCTAGGGTAGATAACATTACACTTGGATACTTTAGATGATTTTAGGGGATTTACACTATTCTTTGATTATATCACCTATTTCATGCATTATTTCTTGAAACATATTTACTTTTCATTTGTTTCTTCTTATTTTGTAACTTGGGTATAGTAGTGCTTGCTTGTGCACCTTCTTCCTTCTTTTTGTGGTTTTATTTTCAAACATATTGAAATGTGTTTTGAAATATTTTTAAAGAACGAAAATTAAATCTTGAATTTATAGTGCTTTCAAACTATTTTTATAAATGATTTTGAAAGGTGTTCTCTTATGAGAAAAATTAGAAAATGGTTTGTTTTAAAACTCCAAGTGTGTGTGATATTTAAAATGTTTTTTGAGTGTTATGCATAGTTTTATAAAAGGTTAGTTTTCAAACATGTTTTGGAAAAATAGTATTTTGTAACTTTTGTTATGTTGTTTCTTATTTTTTTATAACTATATATAAAATTTTTACTTTTCCATTGTATTTCCAACTAGAATGATTAGGATGTAATATGAAAGAAACTTCTTAGTTTCGATGGGTAGTGGTGGCCTACTGAGTGCTTTTATGCTCACACCTATATTATCATTTTCAATTGAAGGTTCTTCCAATACTTTATTATAACCCATGGGGTGTTATAGTAATTTATTTTTGGTTGGTGTCTCATTTAGTCACAAGGACACATTTATGTCTATAGATTAATTTTTATTTTAATTGATTTTATCAATTTGGACACTTAGGATTTTACTATTTTCTATGTCCAAAGGGTAGTTATATTATATGAATGGGTATTGAAGGGAAATAGTGGTATCTCATGGTATTATTTTTAGGGGAGGGAGAGTGGGGTAGTGGTGAGTTTATATTCTGTGTTTCTTTTTGATTTTCTATTTGTTTATTTTTTTTGGTATGTAGGTTTGATGTATAGATGGGTCATACTATATTTTCATTATATTCATGATTTCAATTTTACTCTGATTATAGGGTAAAAACATTCCCAAGTGTGTTCTTGTTATTTTCAGGCACTAGTTTTCATCCCTTGGGGATTGGTAATGACCTTCAGGAATGTGGTGAGCTAGTTTGAGTGTCCATCGGAGGGACGGTTCAGACCACTTTGTTACAAAATGGTTTTAGAGGTATATTTTGGTTTTTATTTTCAATTGGATCCTATTTCGTTATAGCACCCTTTGTTATTGGAGTGTCAGGTTAACTCCATGTTATACTTTTTCATTGGGATTTAAGAGGTGGGTACAGGGAGAGTCTAGCTAGATCCTTCCTTCCTTGAGCCACATATTTCCATGGGGAATTGAAATTTAATTTTGAAATTTAATTTTATTTTATTTATCATTAATCATTTTTTGATCTTTATAGAAAAGTTGAGTTTCCTTGGGGGTTTAATTGGACTTTGGGATGGTAGAAAATAAAGAAGTCAAGACGTGAGGTTGGCTCATTGGGTCTGACAAACCATGAGACAACAGAATGATCCATTGTGGACACATTTTCAGTGACAAATTCATTATTGGAAAGTAGCCATAAACCATTTGTCCAATTTAGGAATTGTTCCACATGTTAGTTATTTTGTTACTTAGACTACTTGACCCTCAGATTTCATTGGGTATTTGGTTAGTGGGATAAGAGTCGTGGCCAATATTGTGATATGTTGGCATCTTTGGATGGAATTTTTATTGAGGCCTATGTTGTTCCCTTTTTTATGTAGGTTGTGTATGTGTTTGTAATTATTATTATGTGGGTGAAAAATGGATTTATTTTTGTATTTTTTTTTGTTTTAAAACACAACAATAAGTCTTGTTTATAAAATGGATTTGGTTTCATAAAATGTTTCAAACTAGTTTATTTAATTTGGAATTTGAAAAGTATTTTATGTGGGATTTATATTTATAATAATGTTTACATGGTGTTATAAAATACGAGATACATATTTTAAGGGATTCCACTATTTTCCAACATGGTATTATACCTCTGGTTAGTTTACTCCAAAGGGGTAAAGTATTTGAAAATTTAATGCATATTTTCTTTTAAAACCTATAAAAATGTTTTATTTTTAAAACAAGTTGGCGTTGTTTTGAAATTGGTTTTGGAAAATTTTTAAAGCATACCAAAACACTAAGGTCTTGAGGTTTGAATTGTGATTTTTTTCTTTGGATGTAGGTAGGCCCACTTTTGATTATGTGTTTTGGGATAGTTTGGAATGATTTCAGAGACATGAATGTGAAAGGGTATATGTATCAGATTGTGTGATGTGATCCCCCCTCTTGGAATGTTCTATTATAAAATTATTGTGTTTGGTTTGGGGATACCTTCTCCCTTTTTAACACTACCTAGGCTCTAAATGTAGTGGAAGATATGATTTCATACTCAGAATGATGTGGTTGGGTTTTTCTAAGGAAGTGTTTCATTAGTGGTTTCTTTAGAGATTATTAGGTGTAGTGGGTTTGACCTGTGAGCTTGGATTGAGTTATGGATATGTGAGGATCAGTTTTATTTTGGAAGATATCATATGAGATCTAGTTTGGGAGATTTTTTCATTGGGAAAGAATAATTTTAGGTTAAATGGTTGAGTGGGAATCATTTGGTGTAAATTTTGGGTGTTGGTTGCAGATATTTTGTTTAATGATCCATTGTTTGATTTATACTCACTGAGTTTAGTGTATATTTTTCTTGAGGAATCATTGAATGAGTTTTTCTAGGGTCTTCTTTTGGGTTCCCATTGCAGGTGGTGTTACCTTTTGGAGTTTTTTCAATCCTCATTGTTTGATGTTGTTGTTAACCATGTGTAGTGTAGACTATGGTCCAACATGTTCTTATTTCCTTAGACACGAGTATGAACTAGGGAGAATTATTGGATAATGTAGGATCAAAATAGTAATGTAGATGCTCAATATACAAGAGGGGGGGTGAATTATATACTTTAAAAATTCCTTCAGAACCTTTAAAGTTAGTTAAGAATAACTATGTTTTCCTTAAGCAAAGGAAAAGGCTAAGTTTAACAAAGTTAAACTAAGAAAATTCACAACACCTCTTAACACCGAATGAAAACTAGGAAATAGATTCCAAAAGAGGGTTTCGGAAATATGGTTCCAGAAATTGAATCTTAACAAAAGATTACAATATGAGATTCTACCTTAAAGCGTATAGAATCTAAATGAAACAGAGTACAAATAAGAAAGTATATGAAAGTTATACTTTCCTTATAATACAAAATGCAGCGGAATATAAACAAGTAGTAAAACTACATGTAACAAGATATAAGTCTTTTAAACCAAAGAGAAGGGTATCCAACAACCTTGGATAAAGGTCCCTTGATTTATACTTTCAAGCAAGTCTTTCTTAACCACACCATGGTAAGCCCTCGATACGAAGATCGGAGTCTCTATCTTGCTATCCCCACAAGCCCTCAACTTCAAGGTAGTTGGTAACCTCTGTCTTCCTCAACAAGAAAGCCCTCGAACTTTAAGGTAGTCGGCAACCTCTGTCTTCATATCCCCGGAAGCCCTCGAATGTAATCACCAACATTCGGAGTTGCACGAAGCTTTTGAGAGTTAATAAGAGCCTCTCTCTCTAGAAATCACTTCAAGCAAATTTGTCATCCTTTCAGCACTTTCATCAGCTATCAGCCTCGAGCTCTTTTCAAATGAGCTCCTATTTATAGGTAAGGTCGACTCCTTCTCCAACGGTCATATTTTCCTTAAAGATCGGAGGGACCTGTACACGTGTCACTTAGACAACGGTTAGTTTATAACAAAACAGATGACATCGTTTTATAACAAAACAAGTATAACAGAATGTACGCCATCGTTTTAACTCTAACATAAAAGTTCAGAATGAAAACTTCGGAGTGAAGGTTCAGAGTGTAAAGAACAATAGTAAAGAGTAGACAAATTTTAGAAGTGTAAGCAACATAAAAGTTCAGAGTCAAACAAAGATATTTTTTGGAGTCTGAATTAATTCAGAGTGTATAAAACAAAGATACTCAAATTCTGTTTAATAGGTGAATTCGGAATGAGAATTCGGAATAGGAATTCGTCATCAGAAATCGTAATGAGAATTCATCATCAAGATTCCTAATGAGAATTCATCATCAGAATTCGTAATGAGAATTTGTCATCAGAATTCGTAATGAGAATTCTTCATCAGAATTCGTAATGAGAATTCTTCATCAGAATTCGTAATGAGAATTTGTCATCAGAATTCGTAATGAGAATTCGTCATCAGAATTCGTAATGAGAATTCATCATCAGAATTCGTAATGAGAATTCATCATCAGAATTCGTAATGAGAATTCGTCATCAGAATTCGTAATGAGAATTCGTCATCAGAATTCGTAATGAGAATTCGTCATCAGAATTCGTATCCTAAATCTGGAATAGAACTTAGTCAGAGTTCATATCCGGAATTCGGAATGAAACTTCCTTATAGTTCTTATCCAGAATCCGAATCCTAAAACAGAATGCTTTATATCAAAGTTTCAATGATTTCGAGAAAATGAATCCGAATCTCATACTTAAGAAAAATATGGATGAAAATATGATAAGGATAATTTTTCTTATAAAAGCGATTTTCCTTAAGAAAGTAATTTTCCTTATAAAAGCAATTTTCCTTAAGAAAACAATTTTCCTTAAGATAAGGTGTTTGTGATTTTCAAAACAAGAAGGAATGGAAAATTCATAAGGAAAACCTTATTGACTCAACAATCTCCCCCTTTTTGGAAAGCACAAACATCCTTACGGAAAAAAATTCTAAGAAGAAAGAAACATATTAATGCTTATCTCTCTTGTTTTAAGGATATAGATGAATACGACTAACTCCCCCTTAGGCTTTGAAACTCTAAGGATCGTATTAATATTTCCGGAGTGATATTTCATAAGAAGGTCTTCTTTAAGAAAAACTCCCCCTTAAACAAACTCTTATTAGAGTTCTTTTTCCTTGGGTATTTTTTCTTTCTCCCCCTTTGATAAACTCTTATTAGAGTTCCTCTTTTTCTTAAGGATCTTTTCCTTCTCCCCCTTTGTGATTTTCAAAAAGAATTGGAGGGAATGGAAAAAAAAATAACAAAGTACCTGAAAGATTAGTAATGACAACAATGGAAATGACAAGCACAACTTTCATTAATTTTGAAATCTCAGCAACAAAAAGAATACAACAAAAAGATCGAATTTGGTTATTTCGGATCTTTCTCCTTCGACATGAGCCCCTTAAGAATAGTCTTGATCTTCTTCAGGTCTTTATGATCTTCTTCAACTTGTTTCTCTAAGACCACTATTCTTGCGGATTGAGCTTCAATTTTTTCTTCCTGGGCTTTCAGCTTTTCTTCCTGAGCTTTGATCTTCTCTTGCTGAGCCTTCATCCTTTCTTCAAAATGGATCCGATGATCCCTTTCAAATTTCCAGTTCTGAGAAACAGAATTCAGTTTCCCATTCAGATCCCTGACTTCTTGGATCCGGAAGTTCTTTTCTTCAGTCAGCTTTTCCTCAAAGGAGGAAGTCAGCTCATTTATCTTCTTGTCCTTGGTCTCAAAGGCATCTCTAACATTGTCTTGAAACTCATCAAGCAATCTCATTTCTTCCACAGTCTTCTTCGACCAGCTTGTCATCCTTTTGAAAGATCTTTTATGAGCTTCGTAACCAACAAAGAAGGTTTTGAACTGAGCCTCAATCTCAACGCACTTATCCATAACCATAGATACGGAGTCGGTTTTCTGATTCAGCGCATGTTGGAGCATCTGGCATCTTGAGTCAATACTAGAGAAGGTCGGAATGGTTCCCACCAACTTCTTTAAGGACTGAACAACAAATTCATGCCCCAACGAGGATGACTCCGAATCCGAAACTTTGCTAGGAGAAATTTCTTCTTCAACAAGTTCAAGCATTCTCTTTGAAGAGCTACCAACTTCCTTTCTCTTCCTTACTTCTGAGCTCGGAGTATCAGCAAGAATTTTCTTTCCCTTGTCTTTTTCCGGAATTGAATCATGTTCTGGAGTTCTCTTCTCACTATCAGAAACTTGAACAACATTATCTTCCTCATCAGAAACTTCACGAATACCATCCTCTATGTTTTTCATCTGAGAAATATCATGTAAAAGTTCTTCTTCTTCTCCATGATAGGCAACTTCTTCTTCTCCTTTCTCTTCTTGCATTGCTGGAGTAACTAGCTTCGAAGATTCAGCTTCTGAAGTCCGGAATGATAAGTATTCCGAAGGTGTCCCTTTGTAATCATCTACTTGTTTCAGCACATCTCCGGTTTCACCACTTCCTTCAGCACCCTCTTCTACTTGTTCCACTTGTTCAACTAGCTCTACCTCCTCAGTATTCTTAGCAACAGCTTCTTCCGGAGCAACAAGATTTCTTCCTGGAGTCTCAGCTAGAGATTCCAAGGAGAAAGATCTCGGAACTGGATTAGTTGCTGAAACCATTTCATTGAATTTCAATAAATCCTGAGCTACCTCAGCCTCAGACATCTTCTTCTTGAGCTTCTTTTGCTTTGCTTGTCTTTCAAGCTCATCAGCAGTTTTCTCCTTCAAGGCCTTAGCCTCCGCAGGGTCCAATCCGAACTGCGGATCCCCTTCTTTCCTTTTCTCTTTATCAGCTCTCCACTTTGTTACAACTTCATCAGGATAGGATTTCTTCTTCTTAGGCTTTGGAGGTGCGGAATGGACTTCCTTAGACTTAGGATTCTCTGCTTTTACTTCCACTTCTTTCAGCTTTCTCTTCCTTACTGGCTTAGATGATTCCGGTTCAGCAGCTTTCGCAGCCGTTTCTTCTTGATTTGGAAAATCGAAGAATTCACCAGTTTTCTTGTTGAAAGCCACATCCATCCTTTTCAGAGTACCATCGCTGACCAGCATGATCTTGCAAACTCTTGGCTTAGATTTGCAAGCCTCCTTGAAAGACTCAAGGCACCGAACAATCAACTTGGAGAGGATTGCTGGATACATAATAATCTGAGCTCTCAGATTCCCCTTCTTCAAATTTTCAATAGTAAGAAGAATATTCTTCATCAAGTTGAACTTCCTTATATTTATCAGGAAATCTAAGATATAGATCTCACTTTTCTTCAAGCTATCTTTTTCACCTTTTCTCGGTACGATAAGTCCTTGCACCCATAACTCCAGAATCCGGAAGTTTGTAGATAGAATTGCAATCTTTGGAGGCTTGTCATCAGCCAGTCCGAGAGTTTCTAAGGCCTTTTCCTTGTTGAAGCTACCCTTAGAGTCTGGCGACACATGCGAAATAAACTCGGCTTCTCCTTCATAAGACAGACCTACCAAGCTTGCAGCCTTGGTGTGAGAAAGCTTGTAAGTCTTGCCATAAGACTTAAAAGAGAAATTCTCCCTATTATCTTCCTTGAAGAAAGAAACTGACTCATAAAACTCGACAAGTAAGTCTGAATATACTTCATCTTGGTTCCCGGTTTTTGAGACCGCAACATCTTCCCAACCATTCAACTTAATGTTCTTTGAAATGATAGAATCGTAGTTGCTGAAGAAAACCGGATGGACTAACCTTTATCTGTAAACTAACCACTGAGAAATAGGCTTAGTGGATGACATTTCATGAGATGCTAACTCCGCAGACATTCGGATCTGAAGTTCTCTGAGAAAGTTCAGAATGGAGACAACTGTAGTTCGGAACGACCTTAAATCAGAGAGGCAGAGATTCGGGATGCAAGAGCTTGATATCGATGTGGGACGAATATTTGGGTCCCCTTTATATAGGCAACGAGATGACGGTTCACATTCCACAGTTGATCTAACGGTTGGAATGAGCTGCGATCAGATCTGACGGTTGAAAACTTGAATCCGATTTTTTGATGTTTTTATTAAAACAAAGAATTAAGAAAACTATAATCCGAAAACTTAGTACAATAAAATTCCAGCAAGTAAAATATGACTACGAAAACATGAGGAAGGAAATCATACCTTTCGGATTGGCTTAGAAAATTATTCGTAATGGCTGATTTCTTAAAAAATTTACTATGAAAAAATAAACTTAGTACGAAAAACTCATTACGGAAAACTCAGTACGAAAAAAAAACATTACGAATAATTTGGTATGAAAATTCCTTTATGAAACTTTTAGAACGAAATTTTCATTCTGGAAATTTTCAATACAAACACTTCCATTCCAGAAGTATTCTGTATGAGAATGTCCATTTAGGAAAATTTTAGTTCCGGAAGTTCTATTCCGGAAATCTTCGTTCCGAAAAGTTTGAAAACAAAATATTGAAAAACTTTTTTACACAACCAATCAAATGTACTCCCCCTATGAAAAGGAGTTTATTACTGTAAGGATACTTTTTCAACAGAAAGTTAATTAAGAAAGATTACCTTACGGTTATCATTCCTAACTTTTGTTTAATATATTCAAATCTATCAGAAGGCAAAGATTTTGTGAAAATATCAGCAAGTTGATCTTTCATTCCGATAAACTGAAGAATAATATCTTCTTTAAGTGTGTGATCCCTAAGAAAGTGATGCCTAATATCTATGTGTTTTGCACGAGAGTGATGTGCAGGGTTCTTAGTGAGGGCAATGGCACTTGTGTTATCATACAAAATTTGAGTTTTAGTAAAACTCAAGCCATAGTCTGTGAGTGTGTGTTGCATCCACAACACTTGTGCACAACAACTTCCAGCTGCTACATATTCAGCTTCAGCAGTGGAAAGTGCTACAGAATGTTGCTTCTTGCAGGACTAAGAAACTAGAGAATCTCCTAATAAATGACAAGTTCCGGATGTACTCTTTCTATCCATTCTACATCCACCAAAGTCAGCATCAGAAAAGCTTTTTAGAACAAAATCATTTCCAGAAGTATAAAATAATCCTAGATCCATGGTTCCCTTAAGGTAGCAAAAAATTCTTTTTACTGCCTTTAAGTGAGAGTCCTTTGGATTGGATTGATATCTTGCACATAAGCATAATGAAAACATTAAGTCTGGTCGACTGGTTGTTAAGTAAAGTAGACTTCCAATCATACCTCTAAAAGATGTTTGATCTACTGGTTTCCCAGCTTCATCAAGATCTAAAGAGTTTGAGGTACCAATGGGAGTACTTATACTCTTAGTGTTGTCATAACCATACTTTTTAAGAAGATATTTAATATACTTATGCTGAGATATGTAGGTTCCTTCTGGTTTTTGAGAAATTTGAAAACCAAGGAAAAATGTTAACTCACCCATCATACTCATTTCAAACTCAGATTTCATTAGACTAGCAAAAGAGTCATTCAGAGATTGCTGAGTTGAACCAAATATAATGTCATCAACATAAATTTGAACAATCAAGACATTTTTCTTATCTTTCTTTATAAAAAGGGTTGGATCTGCATTTCCCTTAACATAGTTATTTTGAAGCAAAAATCTAGTGAGTCTATCATACCATGATCGTGGGGCTTGTTTAAGGCCATACAAAGCTTTGGTAAGTCTAAAAACATGATCAGGATGTTTTGTATCTTCAAAGCCAGAAGGTTGTTCAACAAAAACTTCCTCTTGAACATAACCGTTAAGAAAAGCACATTTCACATCCATTTGGAAAAGTTTGAAATTAAAGAATTCTGCAAAGGCAAGTAGAATACGGATAGATTCAAGTCTAGCTACTGGAGCATAGGTTTCTTCATAGTCTATTCCTTCTTGTTGATTATAGCCTTTAGCAACAAGTCTAGCTTTATTTCTGACAATGACTCCATTTTCATCAAATTTATTTCTGAAAACCCATTTTACTCCAATAACAGAAGTTTCCTTAGGTCTTTCAACCAAGGTCCAGACTTTATTCCTTTCGAATTCATTTAGTTCATCCTGCATGGCTTTAATCCAATCATCATCACCTAAAGCTTCATCAGTGCTTTTAGGTTCTAATTGGGAAAGAAATGCTAGATGTTCTACTTCATTTCATAAGGAACTTCTAGTCCTTACAGGTTGGTTTACATCACCAATGATACTATCACTGGGATGATTCTTAAGAAACAGCTGATTTGGGTTTTGTAAAACCTGTTCATCAACATAGGGTAGAAAGTCTTCTGGGGTAAATGTTTCAGAAGTATCTTCTAGAACAATTTCCTTATCAGAAGGTTCTTCTATCAAAGGTTGATAATCAGTTTTTGAAAACACATCCGGAGATGTAAGTTGAGATGGTTTAAAAACAAAAGGATCTGATTCATCAAATTTTACATGTACTGTTTCCTCAACAGTGCAGGTATTTTTATTAAAAACTCTATAAGCCTTAGAAGTTGTGGAATAACCTAAGAAAATTACTTCATCAGATTTTGGTGCGAATTTATGTAAGTTATCTTTAGTATTCAAAATGAATACTTTGCAACCAAAAACCTTGAAGTAGGATAGTCTTGGTTTTCTACCATTCCATAACTCATAAGGAGTTTTGTTAAGAAAAGGTCTAATCAAAACTCGATTTATAGTATAACAAGAAGTACTTACAGCTTCAGCCCAAAAATGTCTAGCAATAGAATATTCACTCAACGTGGTTCTAGTTATCTCTTGAAGAATTCTATTTCTTCTTTCAACTACACCATTCTGTTGAGGAGTTCTAGGTGCTGAAAAATTGTGAGTAATACCTTTCTTACTACAAAAAGTTTCAAAATCAGAATTTTGAAATTCTCGTCCATGATCACTATGAATAGTTTTCAATGGAAGGTTTTTCTCATTTTTAACTTGAGCTCTAAAACTTTTGAAATAGGAAAAAGTTTCAGATTTCTTTGCTAGAAAATAGACCCAAGTAAATCTAGTGTAATCATCAACTAGAACAAACACATAGTATTTGCCTCCAATACTTCCAGTTTGTGTTGGACCAAAAAGATCCATGTGCACTAACTCTAATGCATCAGTTGTTGAGACTTCACCGATTGACTTAAAACTAGATTTATGTTGCTTGCCATATTGACAAGGATCACAAAATTTAGAAGAATCAAATCTAAGCTCCGGTAGATCCTTAACTAGTTCCTTCTTAGAGAGTTTACATAGGTTCCTAAGGTTACAGTGTCCTAATCTTCTATGTCATAACCAGGAATGATCTTCTATTGCACTTAGGCAAGGTAGATCTTGGCTTCTTAGGTCTTCTAAGTTTAAGGTGTAAACATTCTCTTTCCTGTTGGCTGAGAGAATAAATTCTTCCTTGGAATTGTGAACTAAACACTTATCATTCCTAAAATTCACAAGGTAACCTTCATCACATAACTGACTTATGCTAATGAGGTTGTGCTTAAGACCTTTAACAAAAAGAACATTTGAAATCAAGGTTTTACCTAAAAGAACAATATTACCAATACCAACAATCTCTCCCTTAGCATTGTCTCCGAAAGTTACCTTTCCTCCTTTCGTTTTGATAATCTTTTCAAAATAGCTTTTGTTAACAGTCATGTGTCGGGAACATCCACTATCCATGTACCATGTATTATTGCTGGTACTTTCTTTATTTTCCTGAAATCAAGAATAAAATTAGACTTTCGGAATCCAAACTTGTTTGGATCCGAGATTTCCAGACAATAAAATTTTAGGAACCCACATCTTCTTAGAAAAGTAAGCTTTATGAAAACCTAGAGATTGGGTTTTATTTAAGGAACAACTTTTTGCCCAGTGACCTCCACATTGACATTTAGTACAAAATGGGGCACTTTGAAGAACAAAATAATTGTTACTGAAAATAGGTTTTGCATGGGTATAACCAAATCCGGATTTATTTCTTAAAGGTCGTATTTGGGAATACATTTTATCAAAATTTTCTTTACCATGGGTAAAGTTTGATAAACACCTTTTTAAGGAAAAAATTTCGGACTTGAGTTTTACAACCAAGTTTTTATCCTCAAAATCATTAGTTTTTAAACTAGAGCTAGGCTCGAAAACATTTTTCTTAGAAATTACTTTTTCTAATTCTTTAGAAAGTTTGTTCTTCTCAGAACTCACTTCCTCAAGATTTTTTGAAATACTTTCAAAATCAGCATTTTTCTTATCAAGATCTTTAGAAAGATCTGATATCTCTTTGGTAAGAATAGAATTCCTAGAATTTTCCTTATCAAGTTTCTTATTGAGTTTGGAATTCTCAATCTCAAGAAGTTCAGCAAATCTAGAGACTTCTTCAAAAGTAGGTAAAGTATTTTCCTCATCAGAAGATGATTCTTCATCAGAAGAGTTATAATACTTACTATCATTAGAATTTAAAGAAACATTGGTCAATGATTCAACATTTCGTACCTTAGCCATAAGACAATGATTATCAATAGGTAATCTGGCTATAAGACCAAGATTCTTCTGTCCTGAAGATTCATAATCAGAAGATTCATTGGAAGAGACACCAACACTGGCACTCCAGGTGTCATTAGCTTTCAGAACTTTATTAGATTTAGCTTTATAATACTTATTTCTGTTCCTGTCTGAATTTCTTTCCTTCCTTTCTTTCTTTTTGATCATAGGGCAATCTGGTCTAATATGTCCAGCTCTCTTACATTCATAACAAGCAACTTCTCCATCTTTCTTATCTTTCCTATCCTTTTTCTTATACTTAGATTGAAAATTCCTCTGTCCAGCTATCTTGTTCATCCTTCGAGCAAGATTGGCTAATTCATTTTCTGAGACTTCACTCTCACTAGATTCAGATTGGAAAATAACTTTCTTAGACTTGGATCTGGTTACTCTCTCAGGAGTCTTAGCTTTCATCTGATTTGAAGTTGTAGTAAAATCAACAGTACCATTTCCATTCTTCTTCTTGATGTTGTCAGCATCTCTCTTCATTCTTGTTTCATGTTGTAGAAGAGTTCCAAATAATTCATCAAGAGTAATTTGAGTGACCTTCCTATTTTCATCTATAGCTGTTCTCTTGGATTCCCACTCATTGAGCATAATATCAATTATCTTGTCCACAAGAGCTTCATCATCTAAACCTTTCTCTCCCATAGATTTTAGACTGTTGAAAATAGTCATAAATCTCTGTTGAACTTTATAGATAGGTTCTCCATAAGGAAAATTGAAGCCATGATATTAAGCTCTAAGAATAGATCTTCTAGTCTCAATCACCTTGGAAGTCCCAAAGTGTGTAACTTCTAACTTCTTCCATATACAGTTAGCTACTTCGCAAGAAGAAATTTGGCTATATATGCTTCTGGTCATTGAACATAGTAAAGTATTGCGTACCTTATAGTTGAGTTGATATTCTTTCTTTTCCTGGTTAGTAAAGGTTCTAACTTCCTTGTCAGGAATTTTATAATCACCAGTAAGCATAACAAAGTTATCTACTCCGGTATTAATAACAAAAGTCTTCATACGATCTCTCTAGTACTCATAGTCATTACCATCAAATATAGGTGGTCTTGTAGGATTCAGATTGTCAATTGATCAAACATTAATTCCTGCCATACTAGAAATAACTTTGCACACAAACTTGTTAGTAGCAAAGAATCGTAATAACAAAGTTCGGAATGAGAAATGTTCGGAATGGAAATTCGGAAGGATAAAGTGATCAAGAAAAAATTTTATGTGAGTAAAAGTATTTCAGAGACCTCCTCTGATACCAAATGTAAGATTGGTATAGAGTAAGAGGTTTCCAACCTCGGATACCAATTGTAGGATCGAAATAGTAATGTAGATGCTCAATATACAAGAGGGGGGGTGAATTGTATACTTTAAAAATTCCTTTGGAACCTTTAAAGTTAGTTAAGAATAACTATGTTTTCCTTAAGCAAAGGAAAAAAGCTAAGTTTAACAAAGTTAAACTAAGCAAATTCACAACACCTCTTAGCACCGAATGCAAACTAGGAAAGAGATTCCAAAAGAGGGTTCCAGAAATATGGTTCCGGAAATTGAATCTTAACAAAAGATTACACTATGAGATTCTACCTTAAAGTGTATAGAATCTAAATGAAACAGAGTACAAATAAGAAAGTATATGAAAGTTATACTTTCCTTATAATACAAAATGCAGCAGAATATAAACAAGTAGTAAAACTACAAGTAACAAGATATAAGTCTTTTAACCCAAAGAGAAGGGTATCCAACAACCTTGGATAAAGGTCCCTTGATTTATACTTTCAAGAAAGTCTGTCTTACCCACACCAGGGTAAGCCCTCGATACAAAGATCGGAGTCTCTGTCTTGCTATCCCCGCAAGCCCTCAACTTCAAGGTAGTTTGCAACCTCTATCTTCCTCAGCAAGAAAGCGCTCGAACTTTAAGGTAGTCGGCAACCTCTATCTTCGTATCCCCGGAAGCTCTCGAATGTAATCACCAACATTCGGAGTTGCACGAAGCTTTTGAGAGTTAATAAGAGCCTCTCTCTCTAGAAATCACTTCCACCAAATTTGTCAGCCTTTCAGCACTTTCATCAGCTATCAGCCTCGAGCTCTTTTCAAATGAGCTCCTATTTATAGGTAAGGTCGGCTCCTTCTCCAACGGTCATATTTTCCTTAAAGATCGGAGGGACCTGTACACGTGTCAATTAGCCAACGGTTAGTTTATAACAAAACAGACGACATCGTTTTATAACAAAACAAGTATAACAGAATGTACGACATCGTTTTAACTCTAACATAAAAGTTCGGAATGAAAACTTCGTAGTGAAGGTTCGGAGTGTAAAGAACAATAGTAAAGAGTAGACAAATTTTAGAAGTGTAAGCAACATAAAAGTTCAGAGTCAAACAAAGATATTTTTCGGAGTCTGAATTAATTCAGAGTGTATAAAACAAAGATACTCAAATTCTGTTTAATAGGTGAATTCAGAATGAGAATTCGGAATAGGAATTCGTTATCAGAAATCGTAATGAGAATTCATCATCAAGATTCATAATGAGAATTCATCATCAGAATTCGTAATGAGAATTTGTCACCAGAATTCGTAATGAGAATTCTTCATCAGAATTCGTAATGAGAATTCTTCATCAGAATTCGTAATGAGAATTTGTCATCAGAATTCGTAATGAGAATTCGTCATCAGAATTCGTAATGAGAATTCATCATCAGAATTCGTAATGAGAATTCGTCATCAGAATTCGTAATGAGAATTCGTCATCAGAATTTGTAATGAGAATTCGTCATTAGAATTTGTATCCTGAATCTGGAATAGAACTTAGTCAGAGTTCATATCCGGAATTCAGAATGAAACTTCCATATAGTTCTTATCCAGAATCCGAATCCTAAAACAGAATGCTTTATATCATAGTTTCAATGATTCCGAGAAAATGAATCCGAATCTCATACTTAAGAAAAATATGGATGAAAATATGATAAGGATAATTTTTCTTATAAAAGCAAATTTCCTTAAGAAAGTAATTTTCCTTATAAAAGCAATTTTCCTTAAGAAAGCAATTTTCCTTAAGATAAGGTGTTTGTGATTTTCAAAACAAGAAGGAATGGAAAAGTCATAAGGAAAACCTTATTGACTCAACAGATAATTGGGTGTAGATTTGTTTTTTCTTATGTTGTGGATTCCCCCAGGTTGTAACTTATGTCAGTGTTACCATGGTGTGGTGTTTCGGGGGGGGGGGGATTTAAACACCCTCGTATTCCAGTTTTGAACATTAAGTTAATGCCCTTCAATTTCTTAGGGATGCATGTTTCTTATTTTTTATCTCTTCATTTGGATGTCATAGTTTGGCGATAAGGTTTTATCCCTTTAGAATGTTTCTTAGAGTAGTGATATCTTTGTGGTGTTGAACCGCTTGTTTGTGGTTACCTTGGGTTTTGGTGGATTTGAAATTTGTTTCTTATGGTTGGATCTAGACTCTGGAGTCTGGTAATTCCATTAGGATATTTAAGGAACTGGGATTCTTAGTGATATACTCTTGTTTTACGGATAGAGTATTTTAGTCATTCTACTGTTCTATATTAATTATAAATTCTGAGGATACTGATGCTTGGAATCTATTTATTTAGATACATAATTTTATTTCCTTTGTCCAAGAATTTACTCAGTTGTTTGAGGATTTTCCATTCTCTTGGTGACTAGACTTACAAATTCATTTCCATTTTGACCACCACTTAGAAATGATACTTTATGGGGTTAGAAAGTATAATCGTTTGGAAATTTTGACACCCACCATGGAACAATGGTTTTTATGATATATTTTTTGGTGAGTTTGAGGATCATCTTAATTTCAAAGGAGTTTCAAGATGAAATTGGTAAAATTGAAAAGCTTTCATGATGCTCTCACTCTTCACATGATTAAGCCAAACTATACGAGTCATAAGAGAAACTGTGAGGGTCCTTAGTGAGTCTAGACTAAATTGGATGGCTTATGCAAAGTTAGGTAAACTATATAGAAAGCATGAAGATTATATCATTCATGTGATAGTTCTAATTAGCATGGTTGGATCTTAGTTAGTCCAAGTATGAAATTCCTAAGAGAGACCCCGCAAGGTGGTTTTTTTGGATAAGTGGAGTCTAGCTCATGATTGGTGCATGGTTAGACTAACCGCGTGTCTTAATCGTCCAATTTTACCCAGTGTGTTTAAAATTTTGGGGTTATCTTTTTAAATTCTTTTTTAATTTATTTTTTTAAAACCCATGAAATCTAATATGTCACCTCTCCTCTCCCTATCACACGACATTACCCATGTATGCTCTTCCTTTTCATGATTCTTCCCTCCCCTTATCTCACTGGTGACCCCTTTCTCCTGCTAAGATCCTCCCATGCACCTCCCCTCTCTCACTGTGGCCTCCTCCGTCTAGCCTCTGCTATCTCACATGCATGACATCCATGGGAAAAAATCTATAGTGAGTTCACACCCCTTCTTTAGAATCTCTTATTCATTGGTGATTCCTCTTAGTTTTCCTAAAAACTTATAATCAGATATCTATGGAAAGGTATCCTCCCCCAATTTCCTATTTTCTCTCGATTTCATCCTCCCCCACCGTGATTTGATTTGGTCAAACCATGGGTCCAAGTTTTAACTTAATTTTTGATTTTTGATTTGTTTTTTGGGATTTTATGGGTTCATTCCACCCCTTTTTGGTGTCTTCTACTGAAGAAAAAAAATAATTTTTCTCTTTACAGTTTGTTTTTGGCATGATTTTCATATTTCTGAGGTAGGTATTTCTTTTTAATAACTTTCTATTATATACCATACATTTATTAATGTTTTTAAATGTAATTTATTTTAATATTTTTCTTATATTTATTCCCATGAGTGTCCAATTTGTTATAAATTTATTTTAAACCCTTTCATGGGATGTGAATACATGCTAAGTGTTTGTGAAAATGCATGATTGGCATTTAAACAATGATTTTGGTTTTTTAAAGTCTTAAATTTCAAGATTTTAGTTTTAAAAAGTGTTATTTATTTAAAATTACTTTCAAACCATGTGTGGTTGTTTGAAAAGTTTTTTAAATGTTTAACGAGTGTCTTGTTATTTTTAAGGGATGAGTTAAACTATTTGGTTTTTATCTTTGAAAATCATGTAAATTTTAATATTTTCAAAGGTGATTTAATAAGGGGAAGAGTGAGTTCCCATTTTAGTTTAAAAAATGTTTCTATAAAATTTCATGGTATCCCAATCATTTTTATTTAAAGAAGTGTCCCATTTGGAATTTTTTGAAAATGAGATTTCATAAATGATGTGATACCCTCTTAAAACCCTTTGTGATTCCTATAATCTATTGTGGATTGTGAAAACTTGTGGGGATATTTACTTTGAGGCATCATGTATACTAATTGTATTTAATAATTAATTGTTTCTTTTTTTGAGTGTTTTGGGAGGTGATTCAATTTTTTCATGTATTTAATGAGGTTTATTTTCACCAATATTTTGATAGGTCATGGGAATCCAGGCATCTAATTTAGAGTATATGATTATGATACACTAAGGATCTACACACTACCAATTTCCCTTGAAGGGTGAAATAATACTAGATGTGTTGTACCATTTCGATAAGGCTGGTATAAGCTAGTTGGGTAGGATTTCGGTTGATGTAACTTAGGCCGACAAGTTAGTTGATTGAGTGAAGTATATGATGGTCACACTATAGGACCTATAGTAGAGACCATGAAACTAGGATCCTTTGGATCATTTTAGGGGGTTACATTATACTTCAATTGTGTCCCATGTTTCTTGGATTATTTATTGGAACATATTTACATGTCATTTGTTTCTTCTTATTTTATGAGTTGAGATTGTGGTTCCTCATTTTATACCTTCTTCCTTATTTTTGTGATTTTCTTTTCAAGTGATTTGAAATAGGATTTTGAAATATTTTATAGAAGTAAAATAAAATCTTGAATTTAATGTGTTTTCACAATATTTTTATAAATAAGTTTGAAAGGTGTTCTCTTATGAGAAAATTTGAAAATGGATTGTTTTGAAACTAAAAGTCTGTGGGTTTCGAAATGTTTTTTAGGATATTGTTCTTGATTTTATATAATGTTTGTTTTCAAAAATGTTTTGGAAAACTAGTATTTTGGAACTTGTGAATTTCATTTCTTATTTAGTGTAACTGTAGAGAAAATGATTACATTTCTATTTTATTTCAAACTAGTATTCTTAGGATATAATATGATGGTGACTACTTAGTTTTAATGGATAGCGGTGTCCAACATAGTGATTTTGTTCTATCACCTACATTACCATTTTCAGTTTCAGGTTTATCCTATCTTATATTATCTCTCATGGGGTGTTATGGTTCTTGATTATTAAGAGGTGAATTTTTGTGTGTATATTAGTTTTTATTTAATTTTATTTTATTGATCTACCCACTTAGTAATTCACTACTTTATACAGCTAGAGGGTTGCTATATTCTATGAAGGGGCTAGAAGGGAACTGGTGGAAGGTCATGAATTTATTTCTAATGGAGGGAGACTGGGGTAGTTTAGTGTTTATGTTGTATTTTTGTTAATTGTATGTTTGTTTATTTCTATTTATTTTGTTTTGTCATGGACATATGGATGGGTCATTCCATATTTTTATTATATTCATATTTACTCTTTTACTCTGATTATTGGGAAACAAATTCCCATGTGTGTTCATGTGATTCCCATGAACTAGTTGTTAGCCAATGGGGATTGAGAATTAAATTTGGGTTTGTGATGGGATGGTTTAGGGATATAACAAATGAATGACCCAAACTAGTTTTACCCCCATGGTGTTTACAATCATGAATTTATTTAATAATTAGGGTCCTAATCAAAGAAGATAAAATGGGATATCTTTTGAATTAATAATGGATTTTTTCACTAGTCAATGATCTATGCTAGAAAGGGTATATCTCATAGATTAATCCCCTAGAATTTCTTATAGGGGCTATACTCACTCAGCCTCCATATCCTACCCTACCTATATATAGGTAGTAATATGGGAGGATGAGTGTCTACTTTTAGTTTAATTCATAAGACGGTTCCTTTTGGTGATACCATAAACAAGCCAAGGATACTCACCATTGGTTTCCTCAATGAATAAGCCCCATTAATATATAACTATTCACTCTCATATAATGATCTCAATCTTCTACTATCTCTTGTTCCTCAAATCGAGCATGACCCACATGGGCTTAGAGATCAAATTTGATTATTCCACTAATAAAATTAAAATGCCTCTGATAAGGGACTCCTACCATGTGTAAGATCTAAACTATATTCCTTAAGAATCATAATATCTATAATACCTACTCTATCCTCTATTGTTTTACCTTCAATGTCACACCCATCACTAAAACATGTCATTAAACTGCATAACCTATATCCTTATGACACAACATTAAACTGCATGGACCACAACCTCTTATCATGATGTTAAATTGCATAAATAACATCCACATGAAATGATGTTAAACTACATGGAAACAATCCCCACAAAATAATGTTAAAATGTGTTTCTATCAGCCCCTCATCACGACATTAAACTATGTTGCTAAATTCTTGGTCACACGATGTAAAAATTCATTAAAACTTCCTTACCACATGATGTTAAGAAATGCGGTACAGTCTAACTACAGGACTTGAAACTGTGCACATATATCACTTTCACCATGGTTATATTCACTATGAACCCTCCTCGTTTGGATATATTGCCAGTGAAATTATGCACACTTTCTTGGAGATCCATATTCTCTCTGGGCATTGTTATATCTTTATCATTGGTCTATAATATCAATGTTACCATCCTCTACCCATAGAGTTGTATTACTTTTTTGTAATAACAAAATCCACCATTTTTGGTCCATATTACCTATGGGGTCCACTAGAAAGGGCCTCTTCTATGTAAGTACCACACAAAAAATCACCACAGACCCTTCACCTAATTATCATTTCCACACGATGTTAAACTACATGAATTTTTCCGTGCCACAAAATCATAATCTATGTAGCTCAAACTATATTAGTTTTTATTTGTTAACCAATAAGATACGTACAAAACTTATTTTAGGTTCAGTACATAAACTATAATAACCAACACATTTTTGGATGGTGGTAAACTCTAAAGTTCCCAACTGTATAACTTTAAACCACAGTACTTCATGATTAAGAGAAATTAATTTGAAAGGGATAATGATAGGTAACCTATGATACATACAGATGTTCAAATTCATACATGTCGATGATCAATTATTTCCCCAATGGAAACCATTCCCATCTTAGTTGTTTAAACAGATCCATAAATATATCTTAAATCTATAATAGAGTCTCATAATTGGAAATAAATTCCCCCCTAAATGGTGTGATGCGTCTAAAATACCATCCTATTAATCAATAATCCTTTCAATGTTTCATTAATAAGGAACCCCAATGACCATTTTCTTTTAGAAAACATTTCCAAAATAACATCTCTCATCCTAGATACATGATTTGTTGTGTGTTTCTAATTACATGGACAAATACTAGCAAAAATTAATCAAAAAATGGTGAACCCAATGTGAATGTAATTCTTTAATAAATAAAATTATTTGTTCTACATAGGGAATAAGGACATTTATTTCATGTGTTTCATGAAATTTTTTTTAACCATACATGAAACTTTCAATAACCAAAATTAGTAAGTTATTCTTTTCCTATAAAAATTATTGTCCAATATGCGCTTACTTTGGATACTGGGTTGACTGGTATTCTTTTTTGTGGTGTTCTAGATATCTTGGTTCCCATTCTAGAGTTTCCTTCAATACAAAGTCATGGTATCATTGTCAAGTAATCCTTCTAATGCTATGGTTGTCAAAAAAGTTGTGATCCCAAGGACTGGAATGATGACATTACCCATCCAGGTCCTCTAGCACCAATTGTAAAATATGATAGTGAGGGTTTATGATTGACACAATTTTGTTACATAATTTTATAATTCACATAAGAGTATACAAGCAGTAAATTCCTATATCCAACCCTAACACAGGAAACCTACAATGAAGTGAGTGGTTGTTATCTTCACAATCAATCACTTCAGAAATTTTTCATTAGAGTGAGATAATCATTACTTATCTTATTTTAGGGAGGTGGATCAAGATGTCAGATGTGAACATACCTTATATTTATAGACATACAAAAGGGGTCCTGAAAATCACCACTGTTTACAACATCATGAAAAAACTACCCCTTATAAGCCTACAAAAGTTGTCACCAAGTAAATTCCTCCAATATTCACTTAGACCCAAGAATTTAAGAGATCTAACCATGAACAATGAGAATCTAACCGTAGGGATCATGCTCATATAACTACTTACACTAAATTATTCCACCAGTACACCATCATGATAACTAGTGATCATGACCATATCCCCTTAGTGCCAAGCTAATGTACTAACATACTTTAGAAACACTAACACAAGCATGTAGATATATCCTGAAAGAAACATGGAGGAAAAAAATATTCCTCCCCCCATATATGAACTCTATCAATACATCCTTATAGAGAAATAAGGACATTAGTGAGTTAATCATCCAAAATATTGCTAATAATATTTTAATTATATCTTTAATGCGTCTCAAAAGTAGGCACACATCCATTCTCTCTTTCATCGTGAAGAAGACTGAAGACTTGGTTCAACAACTACTGGAAGGTGGAAACATATTCCCACTCAATATAAATGGTCCAATCAATATATTTTTATGTAAAATAAGCTATAATCCATCATAATTATCCAAAAAACAAGGATATCATAACCCAACTTCATCAATGTATTGAGTTTCATCCAATAATTTAATCCTAAGTGATCACCAATCTTCCCCAAGAAGAGAATATAAAAAAAGGTCCCACCAAAGTATGATAATAATCCAATATCAGGCCCATGTTCCTATATTAATCATCACTAATGTTCTCAAGGATCAACTGTTCATGTCTATGGTGGTTGAAGAGTCTACCAACACTTCATCATATATTAAGAGCTGCTTCAACCATATTGGTCCTCCCTATGATACTCTGATCAGTAGTTCTGAGGTCCTCCCCATAAAAAATGATAAGAAGCTTCTACCATTATTTATCACTCTTCAATAACACCATAATGATAAAAAACACTTAAATGATTGAGGTTAGTTATGCCCATAGACTCAAATACCTCCAATGGTAGTTTATCTTCACCAATATAAGAAAACAATCCACTTTTTGATAAATAACATGGAAAGAATCCATAGTGGGATGATCAAGTGTAATGATTTCTTGTAAGAGATGGTGATGATGACATGGACATGTGAAAATAACTATCCAAGGATAACCACTAGAATATGTTCTTTCATATTTCTACTTAACGATATGACAACCCATAGGTATTAAATAGGAATTTTATTACTTTCTTGTTCTATAACATATAGAAGATCCTTTTATAGATAAAGGCCACGAATCACCCTTATTAGGAGTATGAAGAACAAATATAGGTGGTGAATTTGATTTGCCTAAATATAAAATTTGATACCTTCTCTATAGCTTAAAAGCTGAGGTTAAAGAAGAACTATGAGAATTTGTGGCATGATTATATCCATAGTTTAAGGGATCATTTGATGATAATACACAATGTCCCATATGACATGTGTATCTAGGGATGGGGGTGATTATGGAGAATTTCATTTCAATATATCCCTAGGCTAGTAGACCCCCCACCAAAAAGGAATATAACAATGTCATTTCTATTGGAGTGGTCACAAGCTAAAATAATGTGCATGCTAGAGGGTCCATCTAATAAATTCAACCTATCATTAAGAAAAAAAATTAGTATGAATAAAGGGAATGATTCATTTATAGGCTTCTAATCCTAGCCTCTTATAAGGCTGAACAATAATTGAAGTTGATCCAGATGAAGTTTTTAATGACAAGATAAACTCAAACAGTGAGAAGTTTACACTCAAAATAAGAATCAAAATCGGCTAGTGCCTGAGTTAAAGTACAGAAAGTTAAGAAAACTAAATTTGTATCCTTGATGATAACTATCCAAGAGTATCCCAAACATGGAAAGATAAGGGAATTGTTTACCAAAAACACCCACCCTAGAATCACAAAACCCTCAATGGGTTATGTATGTGCTAGTGGTGGAACTAATTCAACCCTCTATCCAAGGTTTGGAGGAACTTTTACCACAACCTCAAAAAAATTCAGTATTTTCTCGGATGGTATGGGATCTACAATAGTAGACACCCCATCTATTTCTACCATTACATGATAGAACCCTATTATTTAAGGCATACTCAGTAAAGAAGGTTGGGGTTTCCCTCACAATCACCATCTATATATCATCTTTAAAGGAAGTTTTGACAAATAAAATTTCCCCTGCAAGGGTTGTAATTCCAAATGGATTGCTAAGAAAGGGGACTTTAGGGAGGTACTTGATGTTACCTTTGAATAAGGGATAAGGAATAACGATTCATCCCATTATACAAAGAGGATGAAATTATTTCCATTCTTAGGTATGTATCGATGAAAATTGTCATCAATGACCTGTTAGTGGATGTAGACAAAGAAACATATATTGAAGCATGAAATGATGAAAAAAACATGTGGTGAATAGTTCTCATTGAAATACAAGAGAAAGTCATGTGCACCCAAAATTAGATGCATACATGGAACTTAGAAGCTCTAAATAATCAGTTTTTACCCCCTTTATGCTCTTTTACTAAAGATAATAGGAATGGTTGGGTTATAGACCACTCACCAGCAAGATAACATGAAGTTATATTTATTTAATAAATAATATCAATGCATGATGCCAATATTGACAATCTGAAATGAATCAATATCGAATTACTTTGGGGAAGTATTTCTTATGAGTATAATCTTTAAGTGAAAGGGAGCGTTTCTCCTCCTACTCACAAATATGGGGTTAATCAACCCATAATATCATAATTTTAGGATTAGAATGGATTCATCTATATGTAACTAATGTATCTAAACCTAATGGTTAAGGGAGACCAAAATTTACCACTATATCAAAAGAAAAACATAAATCCTTCCAAGAAAGTCACCTAAACCTTACTCAAACAGGGAGTCAAAATGTGATGTATATAGGGGACCCGGATTAAGCTTCCCCTATTACCCATGTTCAAGGCTTAGATAAAAAAATATTTCCATTATATATTCTCAACTCCATTGGGTCTCTTTCCTCCTGAATAGAGTCTATAGAGGGACAACACACCCCATTACATCTTGAAAATAAACCATACATTGAATGGGTATAGGGTACTCTTAATCCTTTCAATTTATTGAATCCTATATTTACTACCTTCAATGTTATAAGAGATTTATATAATCACCTACCATATTTTGAGTCTTAATGTGGCCCTATGGTGGGAACACTCGATTAAAAAGAGGTAACAAAATCCAACATACTTTGTGAAGACTTTGAAGGTACCATCATTTAATTGGTAAAATAGTTTTCAACTAGATTTATCATGGTGTGTAATGACCTTATAAATCAATTAATTTGCCAATTCATATCTACTCTGAAGAAAGTAATGGTTATTGACCTCTCAAATTACACGAAACATAAAAATGATATGGTAACTGACTTCATCACTAGGTGTAAAATTCTGGTATACTAACTCAATATAAAACCCCCGCATGAAAATCTACCAAAACTTTTCATAGATAATATTTGTATTAAGATATAAAATCCCTTATTCCAATTAAATTACAAAGGTGGATTCTAGGAATTTATATACACAACACAATGTCAGAAGATTTTATTAGGATATTTTTTCTCAACCAACCAATCAATCCTATATGATCTCCACCTCTCAAAAGTGAATATGGAAACACTTGTTGTGGATCTTTATATCCCTCAAGAATTCAATAATAAAGTCAATAAGACTTGGGTGTATCATACTAAGACACCTTTGTAGAGTTTAATATGACTATCTCATTCATATAGAATGATCGGGAGGCTATCATCCATAGACATATTAGACCCTTGTATGTCTCAGGAAAGCTTAAAAATGTCAACATTCATTGAACTTTGATTTATGATGAAAATTGGATCAATATTATCACAGTATGGAAACTTCAATTCATTGGTTTTGTTGATAATTAATTTTCTCCCTCGAATTTAACTATACAAGGGTTTACAAAAAAGTGAAAAAATACCATTAGGAGAATCAACACCAAAACCTAATTAATAGATCTTGTATATAACTCTATGTTTATGGTAATCATATAGGACACAAAATTTATTGTTTTTTTAGAAAAACCTTGGATTCACAACTATGTGCTGGAACTATTATCATAAAATAAATTCCTAAAGTTTAACAACTCAGAATTGAAAATTCTAGATATCTTGCTAAAGAAATAAACTATAAAAATGAATCCCAATTTTTTTTTCATTCAAAATTTACAATGTCAAATGGAAATATCAGATCACTTACATACCCAAAAACCTTTTATGATTAGTGTTTTATAGAATTAGGAAAAACAATCAACAACATGGGTTCTTAAACAACTAGTTCATAAAGATAAAGATTATCTCCCACTAAACATTGCTTTTCCTATTTCAAAATACTTAATTGACATCATCCATTTAAAATACTTCAATAAAAAATTCATTTAACATCATTCCTCATAATCTAGGGAAAAGAAACATAATAAAAGGGTGATATCATTTGATCAATGTGGGTAGACATGGAAAATATTAATTTATAATCATATAAATACATAATAAAAACATAAGGAAATGAGATCTTGACCATAACATAAAAATTTCATTTCCAGTTTGAGAAATATCATAATCATGGGTTATGGTGTAAAACATTAATTTTTCAATAGACATGAATAATAAGAATAAGAATTCAGCATAACCAAATCATGAACCATAATTTCATGTCATAAATGTGTGTGGCATCATCATAAGTATAGAATCCACTTCATATGTCAATTTTATATACAAAAACCATTGTATCAGGCATAAAAACATATTTACAACAACAGATCAAGAACATCGACTTGTTTCCTATAACGGATCAAGAATATTTCCTTGTTTCCCATAACAGATCAGGCACATTAATTTGTATCCCATAACAGATCAATCATATTTACTTGTTTCCTATAACTATTTCTAGAGATATAATTCATTACCTAATGCATTTGTAACACTATGATGTTTTTATGAAATATTTTCTTTAAAGAATTTTAATTCTTCAATAGCTTGAATTGCACATGATCATGAGTTTAAGAGAACCACGAGATTACCTTAGTATAAAATGATAATTTTAACCTAGATATTAGGTTAACTGGAATAATTATAACTAACTTATGAAAATGTATGGTGAAGTCATTCACTCTTAATTATTTATAAAAAATATAAATCAATTATACATTTGTATTTTTTTATTAATAAACTATGGGAATTACAATTAATAAATGAAATTAATGAAATATACATGTTTTCTATTTAATAAAATATTTTTGTTATTCATTCAACATATTTTTTTCATCAGGTATGAATAAATCCTATTTGATGTACACAAACCTATATTTTCTAAATGGGTAATTTTCCACCTTTTAATGGAGAACCCATTTTAAATTAATATTTGTACACATTAATAATTTTTATTTGAAAAAATTATCATGTTATTTATAAGAGGGATATTGAAATTTACTTTGGATAAAATTTTAATATTTTTCTGACTACTTTCAAATTTTGATTAATAGTAGAAATACACTAAATTTTAATTGAAATTTTTTTTTCACCAAAATAAATAATATTGTTAAATTATAATATTGAATGGATTTAAAGTATAAATATAATATGTTTTTTTCATTTAATATAATATTGTCCATTATCATTAATTTTACATTTAATTATGATGTAAAAACATTCCTATATTTTGCAATGTTTTAACTTTTAAAACTCGTTCCCTCTTTCCAGCAACATGATTAATTTTAATCTACTTAATAAAAATTCTATGTTTTGAATTTTTATAAATATATTTGATATTTTGAATCATTTTTTTAAATTATGTAAATAGTTTTATTTTATTTTTCGGTAGTATGAATAGTAACTACTGTAATATCTATTAATATAGTAAAAGGGTAAACTGAGTAATTAAGCATATGAATACTATTATAAAATTACCCTGATACTTGTATTAATATCATTATATTAGTGTGTTTTGACTAAAATTATCATTTGGTCAAAATGGTGTCCTTTGGAATCCACTTGGATGAGATTAGTACATTTAATTTATATTTATTTAAATAAAAATTTAATATGACTCACTAAAATATTAATAACTAAATAATTTTTTATATAAGATTATATAGAATATAAATTAAATTATCTATTCTCATTTTAAATATAAAATGTTTTTTTCTTCATCATGGTAATTTATTTGTAATTTTTAGGAAATAAATATCAACATTAAATACTTATACTTTGACGATGTAAAATTAAATAATTGATGAGAAATTAATAAAACATTTTTTTATTAAAATTATAATAACAATAAAATGATCCAAACACTTGGAAAATACTTTTTTATCAAGTATATCTCTGCCATAGCAATCCATGGATTGAGTTATTGACCATTTAGAGCCTTATAGAAGAGATTGTGACAGTTATATTATTTTAGTTAATTTAATGTTAAATTTGTCACATTTGTTATTTAATAAGTATAACATTTTAATTGTTGGAATTCTAAAATGTTAAGTTCTACTAAAAATATTTTTATGAAATTCAGTAGATTTATATTTATCCTAGTACTTTATTTTTAATTGTAATTCAACAAATAAGTATATTAAATAATTACATAAATTGATGTTGTAATTATTTTAATAATAGAGATGACAAATAAATGTTGTTAAAAATTTTAAAATAAATAAAATTTGGGATAATTAATATATATTATTAATTTTATATATAAAATTTAACTCATATAAATATTATATAATATTGGGTTTGAATTTAACTTGTTATCTCAATATTTTTAAAAATTAATGTATTTAATAGTTTCAAAATCAAAAATATTGATTTTTTTAACAAAATAATGTTTTATTATATTATTTAAAAATCATATAACATTTTTTTAAAATATATAACAATTATTTTATGGTATAAAATGTTCTAAGGTATTTATTTATGGTCTCATTTACATAAAATATGTAAATATTGCACCCTTTAACATTGAAATATTTGTTACACTAGTTAACAATTAAATAGATTTACTAAGTTATAATTAAATTTATAAGTTTTAAATTGATATAAAAAGTTATCTAAACTATATTGGTTTATGAGATCACAACCCTATCTCATAATATCTTCTAAATTGGGATATTGGTGGTTTTTATATGGGGTTTTATTTTATTAAAAATTAATATTTTTGGAGATCCCAAAAGTGCTGCTCACCAAATTTATAAAAGTGCACCTCCTACATCAAATATTAACAAAACATTGAGACTTAAAGCTCCTCCATACCCTACCTTTTTCCCTTATAAACTTCCCTAGTTTCATTCTAAAGGTTCTGGTCTTCCTAAAAGACCAACTCTAGTGCTCTAAGGAGAGATTTAGAGGAAGCACATCAAAGAAGAGGTAATCTTCCCTACCCATTCTTTCAAAATTATTTCATCTTATACCTCCTATTAATGAATTGTTTCTTTATAAAGTAATAAATATTATATCAATTATATAATTAGTTGTTATTATGATTATGGAACTACCATATTCCACTTTCTATCCATCCTATGAAAAATGAAATCACCACGTCTCTGTACGTATGGCTTACCATCTCCACATCATGGTGTAATCTGTTTTTCATCACCAACTTACATGGATGGGTATAATGATGGAAATAATAACTATGTATTATTATTATAAAATTATATTTATTATTAAATATTATACACCATTAACATAAATACCGTTCAACAATTATGGGAATGATATCGTCGCTCGTGCGTACCTACGACATACCGTCTCCACAATGTGATGCGATTCATTCAACATGATATTAATTAAATAATAATTATATAAATGTATATAATGAATAAATATTATATATATAATGTTTATATAATTTTTAATGATATAAATATTACCTATGAAGGAGAATCAGAACTTATTCGACAAAACATGCATAAGCAAATGAAGTAGTTAAACCGGAATAACAAGTAATAATGAAATGTTATTAAAAAACAGATGATAATATGATCGTATATGATATCATAAAAATTAAAATGATTCCTAAATAATTCAATGATATTATTTAAATCAGTATACATGAGGTTTGAATAGATATAATGGAAATCAGGCATCTGGTAAGGGATAATTTCACATCCTCGTTACTACCCAAGATTGTTTACATGAAAGTATTTACTGGGGTATATTTATCATCCACATACATGTTTACTAAATATGTAACATTATTTATATTCTTATAAAATTTATTTTAAGTCAGTTGTACCCATTGGTGAATTTTTATTAAATGGTTTGAAATGAATCTTTTGTCTTTATTTGATACGAGGAACTTTTGGATTTTTCGAAAAAAGTACGAGGATGATGTTTTTTAACTTATACATCATGAATAGATTTTTATGCTTACATAAAGACATATTTCCATTAATAATATTTTAAAATATTTCATTTTTTTCATTTAAATTATTTTCTTTTAAAATTTATTGAAATTTTGAGAAAAGAAAATGTTTTTAAAGAAGAAAGGATATTTTCCTCAAGAATTAATTTAAAGTGTTTTATCCAAATTATTTTCCATCTAAGATGAAATTATCTAAATAGGGTTATGTTTCTATCCCTATTGTTACTATGATTTGATTGTTTTTATTATTTAATTATATTTATGAAATCAATTTATTTTATATGCACTATGTTGGAATGATGATTATGAAACCCATTTTATTTCTTGGGTTATGCGATGATGAATGATTTATGTTTTTGTGTCACACGTTATAATGATTTCATCATATGATGGGTGAGACCTATATATTCCTCCGATTAATTAGGTAAATATTTATATCTCATGATATAGACTTGGATGGAATAGGAAATGATCCCAGTTCAGTAATATAGGGCTAGAACGGGGACTGAACTCGATTCAATAATGATCTTTTTCCACTATGATGCTCTTGGAAATGAGACTTGACTAATATGAAATAATTTTATATGATTATGTGTATGCCACAAAAATTTTATTTCTTATATTATGGATTTTGGGATTACGTTCATTGATTCTTATGAACTTTTATGATTTATCCCATGACATGATATCACGATCTTTCATATGCAGGATAAGATTATCAAATGATATGTTCTTATGTATTATGATTATGATATGATTGATATATTCCTTCTTTATTCTTACTAATCATTTTATCTCAACATTTCATATGTTTCATTTCTCTAGGTCGTGAAGATAGCTATTAAGTAATATATGTCAAAAAGAGGGGTAGTTATGATGAAATAAGTGCTAGATAATAAATATGTCTTATTAACCATTTCATTATGTTTTCTAATTTCAAAATACACTATACCTATATGGTCATATTGTGGGTTTGTAATATTTTGTAATGATCAGTTTTTAATTTTTAAGTAATAGTTATGTATGTAAAGTATGTGTCATTATAGTTGGTATTAGAGTAAAGGTATAGTTAATCTTTGGAAACTAGGATGAGAATACCATAGTAAGACCCCAAAGGAAATGTAAAAGTATAGGTTGAAATCCTATTGTTTTAGAAATGATCATGAATAACCTAGGATAAAAGATAAAGTGTCTTAAATTGAAATATTATTCTTTATTACGAGGTTTTTCCATTATGATTAGTGTTACTCAAACTATGATTCTTGGTTTTAGTTAATGGATGGAACCCAAATGAATCACATTAATGATGAATGTGATGCGAACAAATGTTTTTACCCCTAAGAAACCAAATGTTATTGGAGTTGGAATGAAAAATATTATAGGTATGCTCACATAATATTCACAATCTATGAATCATATAGGGCATCCAAATGAGCATAGGAGAGAACACCCTTTTTTGGAGTCCTTCATGAGGCGACTTCCACCTTCTTTCAGTGGTTAGTTTGATCAATTAGTGGCTGAACAATATATGAGTACCACTAGAAATATATTTTTATTTCTCCAACGTTTAGAACATGATAAAGTCATATAAGAAGTCTATCATTTGGAAATTGAAGATAATCAATGGTGGAACCTTATAAAGAATACAAGGAAAAGAGATGAAATTGAATCCATGGAATAGGACGAGTTCAAGAACTTATTTTTTAGTAAGTACTTTTCTCATATTCTTCGAACAATGATAGATAAGGAGTATCTTGAACTTAAGAAAAATGATGATGAATCCATTTGTACCTACCAATCAAATTTTACAAGACATGAAAGGTACACTTATAGAATTATTATCCAACCTAAGAGTCAAATTTATTGATTCTTTGGTGGCTTAAAACCATGTCTATGGATGGAATTATCCAAAAAAGACTTCAATAGCTATGAAGAAATCATTCAATGTGCTCTCAAGGTTGATATTGAGATTAGGGTAACCCATAAGTCTTATGGGGTTGATAAGAAGAGAAAAATGTAATTCAAGGAAAAATATAAAGACCACATTGAAAAGAAGAAGAGTTTTCCTTTATTCTCAAATTGGGGAAAGAAGGTTTGTGGAAATTTTTTAAAGGGACTAGTAAATGTTTGTAAAATAAGGTCATTGGGTTGTTGAATGCTGAAGTGATGGGAAAAAGAAGTCTAATGATGTGAATAGAGAAAATGATACAAAGAATTCACCTGATAATCTTTAATGATACAACTGAAAGGAAATGGGGAATTATTCTAATCAATTCCCTAATACATGGGTTATTGATGATGATCGATGGCAATAAAATCTTAAGGGAAAAGAAAAAGGCTAGTCGCATGTGATCACTATCAATGATGTGGAGTACGATAATGAAGTGGTGAAAAGTACTCATACCATCCAATATAAAGTATAAAATGTTTTATTTGATTCTATATCCATCCAATCTTTTATTTCTGATGAATTTTCTACGGGTATCATCATATTACCTCATTAATTAGATGTTGAATTATCTATGACAACTCTTAATGGTACAACAGTCACATCAAAAGATTATAATTTTTATCCTATTGATGTTTTAGGGAAATTGATTCCTGTAAATGTTGATATCCTTACTATAGTGAAATTTTATATGATTCTTAACATGTATTGGATTTCTCTATATTGGGATCATATCAATTTCCAAATACGGTAAGTCACATTTTATATTCGGGATCAATCTATGACCATTTATCGATACAACGATGAATGTGACCTTCCAATAAAAATTTCTTCCCTTTTATTAGTCTTAATTTCTATAAATTAATTTTATCAATCTCAAATGGTTGGGGAGAAACTCACTATTAAGAATACACCATTTTATGGGAGTTTGTGGATGTATCTCCAGAGGAATTTCCAGGTCTTCTACCAAAATTTTAGGCTGATTTTTCAATAGAATTCATACTGGGTTCTATTCCTATTTCAAATACACCTTATATAATGCCCCAAATTCAGTTTTAGGAATTGAAGAGAAAACTTCATTAAAATATTAATAAGGTATTTATTCTCCCTTGTGCATCACCTTGGGTTGCACTTTTTCTGTTTGTTAAGAAGAAACATAGATCAATGAGACTCTAAATTTATTATTGACAACTTAACAAGATAACTATCAAGATAAAATATCATCCTCCACACATTGATGACTTATTTGACCAACTTGATTGAGATCAATACATTTCCTAGATTGATCTCCATTCAGGATATCGTCAACTAAGGGTCAATAAAGAGGATATACCAAAGAAGGCATTCCACCCAAGGCATAGACACTATGAATTTATAGTGATTCCTTTTGGTCTTACTAATTCCTCTTCTATCTTAATAGATATAATGAATAGAGTATTTAGTGAATATCTTGATCAGTATGTGGTAGTCTTTATAGGTGATATTCATGTCTATTTGAAGCACAAGGAAGAACATGAATATCACTTTAGAATTATATTGAAGACCCTATGAAAGGAAAATAATTATGAAAAATTTACCAAGAGTGAATTTGGGATTTAGAAAGTTTCATTTTTTTCACATAATCTAATGAGAGAGGATATATTTGGATCTAACAAAAACAGAAGTTATTGAAATTTGGCCGAGACCAAAATTGGTAATTGAGATCCCAAGTTTTCTTGGTTTGGCTGGAGATTATCGATGTTTTGTGAAATATTTTTCTTGATTATCTAATACACTCACCAATTTGACTCAGAAAGGAGTTAGTTCATGTTAACTAAGGAATGTGAATAGAATTTCAAAGAGCTAAAAATAAGGTTATCCAGTGCACCTTTTCCCATACTTGTTGTGGAGATAGGTTTGTGATCTATAGTGATGCATACAAGAAGGGGTTGGGTTATGTTGTCATGAAAAATGAGTAGGTGATATGTTATGCCTCTATCATGACCAAAATTACCTAACACATGATTTGGAGTTAGCTATTGTAATATTTGAACTAAATATATGGAGGCATTATATTTATGGTGAAAGGTGTGATATTTATACAGATCATAAAAGTTTAAAATATATTTTCAGACAAAAGGATCTAAATATTCATCAACGAATATGGATGAAGATGATTAAATATTATGAATTCTCAATACATTATTACCCTTGTAAAGCAAACAAGGTGGAAGATGTTTTTAGTCGAAAGGACTATGCTAACCTATCTATGATAAGGATAAAAAAAGATCCAATATTTATGGATTTGGAAAGGAAGGATATTGAAATTTTTGATGAAGGGGAGAAATATAATCTTTATCAATTAATGTTTAAACAAATATACAAGTGAAGATTAAGAAGGTGCTGAAGGAAAATATAGAGCTACAAAAGAAGGTGTGAAATTTTCTTGAATTCAACTTTGATTGCGATGGAATAATAATGTTCCAGAATTGGGTTTGTATTCCCCCCATACCTGAATTAAATATGAAGATATTGGATGAGTCTCATAGTTCTTCATTCTCTATTAGTTTTAGAAGCACAAATTTGTATAGGTACCTAAAAGAGTATTTCAGGTGGGATGGTATGAAAAGAGATATTCTGAATATGTCTCTCAGTACTTCGTTTGTCAGCAAGTTAAGGATGATAGAGAAAAGGCCAAGGGGTTGTTACAACCATTAACCATACCACAATGGAAATGGGAAAACATCACTATGGAATTTATTATAAGGCTTACCAAATCATCAAAATTACATAATGCTATATGGGTTGTAGTTGATTTCCCTATGATGTCGACACCCTTCATTTCTTTTAGAGAGGATTTCTATCTTGATCTGCTTGTTAGGAAATAAGAAAAGGAATTGGTAAAATTTCATGGAGTACCACTTTCTATTATATATGATTGGGATCCGAGGTTTACCTCAAACTTTTTGAGAAGTCTTCAGTAGGACATAGATACAGAGTTAAGTTTCATCACTACATATCATCCTCAGACAAACAGCCAGTCTGAGAGGACCATTCAAACTCTGGAATACACATTGAGAGATTTCTCCATGAATTTCAATGGTTTTTGGAATCAAAAGCTACCATTGGTGGAATTTTCTTACAATAATAACTTTCACTCCATAATTTATATGTCTCCTTATGAATACTTCTAGGGAAAGAAGTTAATAACTCTAACTTTCTAGGATGAAGTTTGGGAAATAAATCTATTTGGACTTTATCTTGTTGATGAAATGGAAGAAATGGTAAGATCTATTCAATAACACATTAGAGAAGCTCAAAGCTAAAAAAAAATTATTCTAACAAAAGAATAAAATAAATATATTTTAAAGTGGGTGACATAGTGTTTCTATGAATATCTCCCTAGAAATGAGTAATAATATTTTGAAATATTGTAAAGCTGAGTCGTAGGTATATTGGTCCTTTTGAAATTATGGATCGTGTTGGGAAGGTAGGTTACAGATTGGCATGTCCACCAAATCTCTCTCAAGTTCATGATGTGTTCCATGTATCTCTCATGAGAAATTACAAAATTTATCCTTCACATGTACTAAACATAGAAGTCATACAACTAGAGAATGACCATTCTTATTAAGAATAACTTATAGAGATTCTGGATCATAGAGAAATGGTTATGCGAAAGAAGACAACATTCTTGGTTAATGTTTTTTGGTGGAACCACCAATTTGAGGAAACTATGTGAGAACTTGAGGATATGATTATGTAGATATATACTCATTTGTTTATATCCAAGTGACTAATTTCGAGGGAGAAATGCAGTTTAAGTGGGGTAGAATGTAACACCCAAATCGTTTTATAAAATATTTTCTTTAAATAATTTTAATACATCAATAGCTTTCTTTGTACACAATCGTGAGTTTAAGTGAACCATGTTATGACCTTTGGATAAAATAACTATTTTATCCTATAATTTATAATAGTGGTAATAAATATTACTAACTTCTTAAAACGTATGATGAAGTCATTATCTACTGTAATGCCCCGACCCCAGCTACCCAGAGCCGGTGCATTATTTTAATACTTTGGCATGATTACAAGGAATGAAGTCCCGAAGGACCGATTGGTTTATTAGTATTGGAAAATAGATTATATACATTAACTTTACATTACAATTTCAAACATAAAACACATCATATATGGTTATTTGAGAACACCATAGCTCCCTTAGCTTAACCCTGCATCTCAAAAATAAAACACTTATTGAGATCCTGGGAAAATAAAACATATGAAAGGGGTGAGCTCAGATGCTTAGTAAGGGAAAATAATTTACAGAAGCTATAAAATTTTAAGGCAAGATGTGTAATAAATAAAAAATCCTTTTAAACATAAACTTGAACATAACATGGAAAAAATAAATCAAACATTACCATATGAACATGCACATGGATATTCTACTAGTCGAATAATCACATGCAATAACTAATTTCATAATGAGGGATTGTATAATACCAGACATTAATTTCTTTGTCAAGGACTCATTCCAAGACCTATGGGCTAACTATAACCCGACCCAAACTTCGAGAGCCTCTGTAACCGGACTCCATCTCGGAGGGCCTCTCTAACTGAACTCCATCTCGGAGAGCCTCTGTAACCGGAATCTATACAGGAAGTTTTTCTATAACTGGACCCCAACCCAGAGGGATTAATTTTACCGGTCCCCAACCCAGAGGGATTACTTTTATTGGTCCCCAAACTAGATCATACTAGTCCAACACATTAATCTTAAGAATATGTTGAAATATAACATAAACATTCATATTAAAACTAGCATATGAAATGTCAATACTTTAACCATAAACCATGAATGACATAAAAATAAATCATCCATAGTAAAACATATCACAAAACCTTAAATACAATATGGTAGATTTTTATAATAATAAATCAACTTCAAATGAGTTTAAAATTTATCAAAGGATGTTATAATAGATGAAATCAAAACTATTTGAGAGATATATATCTTTCTATTTTGAAATCATTTAAGAGTCACATAATTATAAATAAAACATTTATTTTGATAATATTCTTATAATATTGTAAGGGAATATTTGATGATATTATAATGGTTGAAAATATCCACACCCACCATATAAGTTAAAAAAACATTCTTACCTTAAATTTTTCAAAAAGGTAAAAAATTACCTTGTTTGGAAAATGACAGAAATATTCCTTTAACAACATATAAGGTCAAATAAGGGTATACATGACTTTAAAACATTGTCTAGTAAATAGTAAAAATGTTTTTCAATAAATTTTTAAGAAGCATGGATTTTTATGATAAAGAGGTCCCAGTAAATAATTACATATAAACAACCTCAGATAATGAAGAGATTGTGAAATTAACCCTTACCTTTCACTTTCCTTTAGTATAGGGTACGTTTAACCTCCTATATGAAGATCAAAGTATGTTATTAAATTATACCAGAACCATATTAATATTTATTATATCATGAATGATTCATTTATTACTTTATACCACCCATTTAATAATGATTTCCATGATAAATTAACATTTCGGGTAATAATCTGTTTCTTTATCGTACGTGTTTTAACTTGTTACTCTTGATTGTATCACTTCGATCAAGATTTAAGTAATTCCAAAATATAAAACATGATTTATATATCATATATATTTAGAATATAAATATGTATAACAGACATTCATATGAAATGAGAAACACCGTTTATGGAGACGGTAGTCCGTACCTATGCATGAACGATGTTTCCGTTTTCATCTCATATTGAACAAGAATAAGTGAATAAGATATATGTAAGTACATATATGTATATATATATATATATAAATATATATCTCCAGTAGAATTATTATTTCATATATTACATACTTATTAGTAATATATATATATTTTTATAATCATCGATGAATGGTGAATGGGGAAATGAATCCCATCGCGTCGTGGAGACGGTAATCCGTACGTACACACGAGCGACAATATAATTTCATTAAAAGTATGTATTTGGATGTTATATAAATTTTATAGAGACATTATAATGTTACTTTAATTATTTATATACATATTACTCATCATTATATCCATACAAATAACATAGTGTTGAATAACAAATTACACCACGACGTGGAGACGGTAAGCCATACGTACGCACGCATGGTGACATTATAATTAATAAGATGGATAGATTAATAAATATAGTTGTGACATATTTATAATAACATAAAATTATATAGAATATACTATATTTATTATTTTAGAATTGAAACAACAAAGAAAGAGTAAGTGGAAGAATAAGAGAACTTGAAAGAGGGTGGTGAAATCATTACCTCTTCTTTGGGTTATTTCTTTTGATTTGATCAAAAGGTATCTTTAGGTTAGATTTATGACCAAAGGAAGGAGTCTAGGATTATGGTCAGATAGTTGGGAGGATATTTGGGCAGGGGTTGGCCGAGAAAAATGGCTTTGGATGTGTGAATATGAGAGAAGGAGAAGTTCCCTTTTATAAGAGGGGTGAGGGGAACCTTAGAAAAAACATTAAATATTATTTTATAATAAATTAATTTTCGGTTTCTAAAGGCTAAAAATGAATTATTTAAAGGATAAGGTGGGAATGGGTTGAAAACCTCTCAACCAATAGGTTTTATATAGGTTTGAGTTACCATATTAACCTTAACATTTAGATTTAACTCTTAGTTAAATAGTTTGACATTTACCATGTATCTTTGTATTTTTATATTATATGGTTAATAAACATACTATAAAATGACAATAGAACACCAATTGGTTCATTAATGACATATATATTATTATATAAGTCTTTTTCCGAACCTTATATTTTTAGGATTATTATATCAATTAATAATATAATATTTGTTTTAAAAACTATTTTATGTCAATTTTGACACTATTTGGTATTTGTTTTTTTGTTAAAATCATAAAAGCATGATTAATTCAAAAAAATTGATCTAACCAACCATAAAATTTCATAATAACCTAGAAAATTAGTGGAATTTATAAAAATCCTCAAATTACATTTATTTTGATATTTATAATGTCAATTATTTTAATCTTTCATTAATATGGTAATTAATGCATCATCATTGTGTCATAAATAATATTAATTATTCAATGTATAAAAACTATAAATAAAATATCATTATGTAGAATTTTTTTTATATTTCTAATGAATATTTATAGTCGAATTTATATTATGTATAACCTTATATTAAAAATGTTTTAGTTATTAGACTTTGATTTTAACTCTTTTAACCCTTCTTTGAATTAAATAATAATAAATGTCCTAATCTAATCCAAGTGGATCTAAAGGATCATATTTTATTCTTAAGGTTGTTTTTGGTCTAATTACACTTATCCAATAGAATTTAGACATGTGTTAGGGTATGAATAATATCATTTTTACCCTTAATTACCTTTTTTTACTTTTAACCATGGCAAATAAAAGCAAAAAGTTACTATTCAAAAAAAATTATTTTTATCTTATTGAAACAAATTTTTATACCGATATCAACCATGTCTCTCGGATTTTGGAAATTTCACTCATAGAAGCAGTAAAATTATTTTTTATGCGAATTTGTAAATTCTCTTTGGAGGTGGGTAAAAGAGGGTGAAAAGTTCAATAAAATTTCATATATCTAATATTATTTCAAAAAGACTCAAATGAATTACATCGAAAATATATAGGTAATATGTATCTATTTTGACCTAAAATAAATTTAAATAAAATAAATAATTATTTAAATAAAAATTCAATTTTAAACAATAACTTAGTGTTTTTCACTATTCATCAAAAATTGAAAGTTTTCAGAAAAATACCCAAAATTTACCCTAGGCTAATTTTGATATTCCAAATTCAAAAATGAAGTCTAATTTACCAAATTAAAAACATAGAAGTTTCATTTATTAATTTAAAATTTAATTCCCATTGTCAAAACCAAAAGACGTATTTTTAAGAAACAATAACTATCAAAAGATTGACACTTGTTTATGTCCAATCTCAAAGTGAAATTTCTTACAATGACTAGAATTGGATTAAATGTTAAAAATATAATAAATTTATACTTCCAAACAATTAAAATGTATAATTCAACACTATAAATTATTTTGATTTAAAAATTTGTTTTCAGTTAAAATATAGTATTTTTTTACTATTCACCCAAATATGAAACTTATCAAAAAAACACAAAAAATTTATTGAAAATAAATTCTTATGTCCTGATTCTAAATAAGAAGTTTATTTTTTCAAATTGAATATATAAAAGTTTCAAATATTGGATTTAAAAAGGTTTCACCATTAAAAGGTGTAAAAAGTGCATTTTTTGAAAACTTCTTCTTTTATCTGAAAAAATAAATTAGTTCTTAAATTATGTCTAAGAAACAAATAATATGGATTCTAAAATTATAAGGATTATATATAGTTCAAAATTTAGTTAATAATATTCATAACTGGGTTTTAACAACTAGTTTGGTAAATCATTGTGGGCTTGAACTCGGTGTTGCGTGTAGTACAATTTATTGAATTACTTTTAAGAAATAACATACTATGAAATATTGGGATGTTAAATTCTTCTCACCTTCAATAAATTGTGTCCTCGCAATTTGAAATTATTCTTCGAAAATAAATGGTTGAAAATAGAAAATAATTTTGTGGAGAAATCATATTGAAAATTAGGTTAAGAAAATTTAGTCTTAATAAGAGAGAATATATATATATATATACACATACTTGACAAGTAGAGTTACATCCTTTAAGTAATTCCTACCACAAACTCATCTTTCAATCCAAAATATTTCAAAAAAATATTATATTTATCATAATCGTATAGGGTTCCAAAAATAATGAATTTATAATTCACCTATTAGACCCTTTAAAAAATATAGATTATACCATCCAGGGACTTCATGTAGTCCAGTGGTAAGAGATAAATCCCAATCACACTATAGTGTGGGTTCTATTCCTATAGCTTTGTCTGATGTGACAGATTGTCACACGGTCTTCATGTTGTCCTTTTTATAACAATCCAAAAATAACCTTAACAATAATATCCAATTTCAAACTTAATCTATTCTAGCCTTTAGATTTATCCAAAATACTTCTATCCAAACTCACAGTCCAAAATTTTTAAGGAAGTTAAACACAATGAAGATCCTATTTTTTTTCAGGTAATAACATGTGAACACCTTTATCATGTATTATTTTAAAACATGGTAACACCCTGAATTACCATAAACCTTATTGATTACATTCATTCTCCCTTATCCTTTATATAATACTGGATATATTATTTATATTAAAAAAATTTGAATATTCTAACAATCATGAAATAAAAAACCATTAATCAGTTCCAAGATAGTCAAGAATATCCAATATAATTTATCCAAATCAACCATCTCTTATTCCAAAATTACTGCCTTAGTATCAGGACCATATAATTTCAAATTCCCAAAGAAATAGTACTACAATATAATCCTTATTTATTTCCATAATTCATATAACCAGTACATCGTTGATACAACACTCAAATGACACAATACTTTAATAACAACATAAGAACTCATAATCATTCCTCTTCATCATTGGTAGTATCATAACTTGATTCTTATCCAATAGAAACATTTGGGGTATATTCTGATGATTTGGACATTGATTCTCATAGTGTCCGAACTCCTTGCAGATAAAGCATTATATAGTTGAAACTTTTTTCTTACCTTTTCAATCATGTACTTGGTGTCATTTTTCTTCGCACTTATAACAAACTCTCATTCCCTTCTAAAATTTACCAAGGTGAGTCTTTCTATAGTTATCACATATGGTAAAATCCTTCTTCTCCCACTTCCCTTTATCCATATTTCTCTCTTCCATCATTTTCTTCTCTTGCTTCCCTTCAAATCCATAGGACTCAAAGAATTCTTCACATATCTTTTTAACACATGATACTATTTCTTCATATGTTGAGAATACATGGGAGATTATTTCCCTTCTAAATGTTGGCTTAATACTGTGAAAGATATGATCCTTCTTACTCTTTGGATCATACTTATTGATGGAGTTCACATTCCTTCTACTAGGCACCATTTCTATACAATGACAAACAGTAGGTTAGTTTATGAATTGAAATGAATAATTCCAAACATGTAAAATACCTAATGTAAATTGAACAGTTTATGGATATAATCCATAAAAATATTTTCTTTGAGGGGGGTATATACTTGTAAATCCTTAATAATGATTTGTAAAGAAAATTAGAATTATCCTAAGCATATCCTCTAGGAGTATCGTAACTAAGAGTGCAGCAAGGCCCGTTTTCATGCACCAGTTCCCGTTCGAGTCTAACTCAAAGAAGTTTTTTCGGGTTTTACCCTTAGGTACATCTGTGCCAGAGCCGCCTCTACCTGCTCGTATCTAAATAGAGATGTATTTTCTTGGAAAAATCACAAAATCTCTACATTACCAATATTCTAGGAAGTTATTATATAGTAATCTTCATAGTCTATCTTAGGGTAATTTGCTCTAATCAGGGTTTACCTAAATCTAGTTTCCAAGGTTATTTCTAAACTTACTCTGATACCAATTTTAATGCCCCGACCCCAGTTACCCAGAGCTGGTGCATTATTTTAATACATTGGCATAATTACAAGTAATCAAGTACCGAAGGGCCGATAAGTTTATCAGCCTTGGAAAATAGATTATATACATTAACTTTACATTACAATTTCAAACATAAAACACAACATAGATAGTTCTTTGATAACGCCATTGTTCCCTTAGCTTAACCCTGCATCTCAAACATAAAACACTTATTGGGATCCTGGGAAAATAAAACATAAGAAAGGGGTGAGATCAGATTCTTAGTAAGGGAAAAATAATTTAGTAGAAGCTATAAACTTTTAAGGAAATATGTGTAATAGAGAAAAAAATCCTTCTAAACATAAACTTGAACATGATCTGGAAAAAATAAATCAAACATTACCATATGAACATGGACATGGATATTTTACTAGTCGAATAATCACATGAAATAACTAATTTCATAATAAGGGAATTTATAATACCAGATTCTAATTTATATGTCAAGGCTACATGCCAAGACCTTTGGGATAACTATAACTGGACCCAAACCCGGAGAACCTCTGTAACCGGACTCCATCCCATAGAGCCTCTATAACCAGACTCTATCCCGGAGAGCCTCTGTAACCGGACTCCATCCTGGAGGGTCTGCTGTAACCAGACCCCAACCTGGAGGGCTTACTTTTATCGATGCCCAACCCAGAGGGCTTACTTTTACTGGTCCCCAACCCAGAGCATACTAGTCCAACTCATTCATCTTTAGAAGAGGTTGAAATATAAAATAAACATTCGTATTAAAACTAGCTTATGAAATGTCAATACTTTAACCATAAACCATGAATGTCATAAAAATAACTCATCCATAGTACAACATATCACAAAACCTTAAATACAATATGGAAGATTTGTATCATAATAAATCAACTTTAAACGAGTGTAAAATTTATCAAAGGATATTAACATAGATGAAATCAAAACAATTTGAGAGAAATATCTCTTTCTATTTTGAAACCATTTAAGAGTCACATAATTATAAAGAAAATATTTATTTTGAAAATATTCTTATAATCTTTTAAGGGAAGCTTTGATGATTTTATAACAACAGAAAACAGCCTCACCCACCATCTAAGTTAAAAAAACAATCTTACATTAAATTTGTCGAGAAGGAGAAAAAGTACCTTGTTTGGGAAATGACAGAAAGATTCCTTTGAAAACATATAAGGTCAAATAAGGGTATAAATGACTTTAATCCATTTTATAGAAAATTGTTATAATGTTTTGAAATAAATTTTTAAGAAACATGGATGTTGATGATAAAGAGGTCCCTGTAGATAATTACGTATAAACAACCTCGTATAATGAAGAGATTATGAAATTAACTCTTAACTTACACTTTATTTTAGTCAAGGGTACATTTAACATCCTATATGATGATCGTAGTATGTTATTATATTATACCAGAACCATATTAATATTTATGATATCATACATGATTCATTTATTAATTTATACTACAAATTTAATAATAATTTCCATGTTAAAGTAAAATTTCAGGTAATAATCGCTTTCTTTATCGTACGTGTTTTAACTTGTTACTCTTGATTGTATCACTTAGATAAATATTAAAGTACTTCCATAATATAAAAAATGATTTATATATATGATATATATTTATAATATAAATATGTATAATAGACATATATATTAAATTAAAAACACCATTTATTGAGACGGTAGTCCGTACGTACGCATAAACGCTGCTTCCTTTTTCATCTCGTATTGAACGGAACTAAGTGAATAAGATATATGTAAACATATATATATATATATATATCTATATTAGAATTATTATGTCATATATTACATACTTATTAGTAATATATATTTTTATAATCGTCGTTGAATGGTGAACGTGGAAATGAATCCCATCGCGCTGTGGAGACGGTTATCCGTACGTACGCACAAGTGACATAATCATATCCTTAAAGGTGTGGAATTGGATGGAATATAAATTTTAAAGAGACATTATAATTTTATCTCATTATTTATATACATATTACTCATCTTTATATCCATCCAAAAAACATAGTGTTGAATAACAAATTACACCACAACGTGGAGACAATAAGCCGTACATACGAACGCATGGTGACATTATCATTCATAATATGGATAGAATAATGAATATAGTTGTTCCATATTTATAATAAAATCATAGTATATAGAAGATATTGGATTTTTTATTTTATAATTAAAACAACAAAGAAAGATTAAGAAAAAGAATAAAAGAACTTGAAAGAGGGTGGTGAAATCATTACCTCTTCTTCGGGTTTTTCATTTTGATTTGATCAAAAGTTCTCTTTAGGTTGACTTTATGACCAAAGAAAGTCCTCTAGGAATAATGTAGGATAGTTGGGAGGATTGTTGTGTAGGGTTTGGCTGAACCAAATGGCTTTGGAGGTGTGAATTTTAGAGAAGGGGAAGTGCCGTTTTATAAGAGGGGTGATGGGCACCTTAGAAAAAGCATAACATATTATTTTATAATAATTTCATTTTCGGTTTCTAATGGCTCCAAAATGAATTATTTAAAGGATAAGGTGGTTATGGGTCTAAAACCACTCAACCAATAGGTTTTAGATAGGTTTAGGTCACTATATTAACCATAACTTTTAGATTTAACTCTTAGTTAAATAGTTTGACATTTACCATGTCTCATTATATTTTTAAATTATATGGTAAATAAACATACTATAAAATGCCAATAGAACCCGAATTGGTTAAATAATTAAATATATATTATTATATAAGTCTTTTGGCTGAACCTTAGATTTCTAGGATTATTATATCAATTAATAATATAATATTTGTTTTAAAAACTATTTTATGTCAATTTTGACACTATTTGGTATTTGTTTTTTTTTGTTAAAATAATAATAGCATGATTAATTCAAAACAATTGATATAACCAACCCTAAAATGTCATAATAACCTATAAAATATGTGGAATTTATAAAAATTATCAAATTACATTTATTTGGATATTTATAATGTCAATTATTTTAATCGTTCATTAATACGACAATTATTGTATCATCATTATGTCATAAATAAATTTAATTATTTAAATTCTGGAAATTATAAATAAAATAAAATTATGTAGGAAATCCTTTTAGATTTCTAATGAATATTTATAGTCAAATTTATCTTATGTATAACCCTATATTAAAAATGTTTTATTTATTAAACTTTGATTTTAACTCTTTTAACCCTTCTTTGAATTAAATAATAATAAATGTCCTAATCTAATCCATGTGGACCTAAAAGATCATATTTTATTCCTAACATTGTTTTTGGTCTAATTACTCTTATCCAATAGAATTTGGACATGTGTTAGGGTAATAATAATATCATTTTTACCCTTAATTACCCTTTTTACTTTTAACCGTGGAAAATAAAAGTAAAAATTTACTATTCACCAAAAATTATTTTTATCTTATTGAACCAAATTTTTCTTACTGATATAAACCATGTCTCTAGGATTTTGGAAATTCCACTCACAAAAGTAGTAAAATTATGTTTTATGCGGATTTCCAAATGTTCTTAGGAGGTGGGTAAAAGACGGTGAAAAGTTCAATAAAATTTCATATATTTTATATTATTTCAAAATGACTCCAATGAAATACATTAAACATATATAGGTATTATGTATCTATTTTGACCTAAAATAAATTTAAAAATAAATAAATAATTATTTAAATAAAAATTCAGTTTTAAACAATAACTCAGTGTTTTTCACCATTCATCAAAAATTGAAAGTTTTCTGAAAAATACCAAAAATTTACCCAAAGATATTTTTGATATTACTAATTAAAAAATGAAGTCTATTTTACCAAATTGAAAGCATAGAAGTTATATTTATTAATTTAAAATTAATTCCCATTGTCAAAACCAAAAGGCGTATTTTTAAGAAATAATAACTATCAAAAAATTGACACTTGTTTATTTCCAATCTCGAAGTGAAATTACTTACAATGACTAGAATTGGATTAAATGGTAAAAATATAATATATTTATACTTAAAAACCATTAAAAGTTATAATTTAACACTATAAATTATTTTGATAAAAAAGTTATTTTCAGTTAAAATATAGTACTTTTTTACTATTCACCCAAATATGAAAGTTATCAGAAAAACACAAAAAATTTATTGAATCTAAATAATTAGGTCTAAATTCTAAAGAATAAGTTTATTTTGTCAAATTGAATATATAAAAGTTTCAAATATTGGATTTAAAAATGGTTCACCACTAAAAGGCAGAAAAAGTGCATTTTTTGAAAAATACTTCTTTTATCTGAAAAAATGAATTAGTTATTACATTATGTCTAAGAAACTCAGAATATGGATTCTAAAATTATAAGGATTATATATTGTTCAAAATTAGGTTAATAATATTCATAAACACTTTTTAAAAACTACTTTGTTAAGTTGTGGTGCGCTTGAACTCAGTGTTGCGTGTAGTGAAAGTTATGGAATTACGTTGAAGAAATAACGTACTATGAAATCTTGGGGTGTTACAACTACCAATTATTTATGAAATATATAGATCAATTATATATTTTTATTTTTGTGTTAATAAATTGATTTAATTACTATTATTAAACTATATTACTGAAATATATATGTTATATACTTAGTAAATTTTTTTATATTCATCCAATATATATTTTTTCATAGGGTAAGAATAAATCCTATATGATAAACAAAACTTATATTCTTCAAAAGGGTAATTTTCCTAATTTTAATAGATAAACCCTTTTAAATAAATATTTTGACACATTAAAATTTTTATATGATAACATAAACATTTTCATTGGAAGTAGGATATAAAAATTTACTTTTAAGGAAATTTTAATATTTTTCTGATAACTTTCATATCACGATGAATAGTAAATATACACTAAGTTTTAATTGAAAACAACATTTTTCATCAAAATAATTTATATGGTTAAATTATAATATTGAATGTTCTTAAATTAGAAATATAATATATTTTTATCATTCAATATTCTATATGTAATTAGCATTAATTTTACATTTAATTCAGATGTAAAAAAATTTCAATCTTTTTCAATTTTTAACTTTTAAAACCCATTAACTTTTTTTGACAATGGGATTAATTTTAAATAAATTACTGAAACTTTTGTGTTTTTAATTTTGAAAAATAAATTCCATATTTTGTATTAGTAGGTCCCAATTCTGAAAATACCTTTATTTTATTTTTAGGCATTATGATTAGTAACTTATATATTTTTTATTAATACAGTAAAAGGGTAAAACAGTTTATTAAGGGTAAGAATACTATTATAAAATTAACCTAAAACTTTTTTTAATATCATTTAATGAGTTTTTTTTTGACCTAAATCATTACTGTGTAAAATTGTGTCCTTTGGAAGCCACTTCGACAAGATTATGACAATTAACATTTTTTTATTTAAAGAAAAGTTAAATACATCTCACTCAAATTTTAATAACTAATTTTTTATATTTGATTATACAGAAGATAAATATGAATATAAATAGTAATTTTAAATATAATTTTTTTCATTATCATGGTAATTTATTTGTAATTTTTAGGAAATAAATAATTACCTTAAACACATATACTTTGATGATGTAAAAAATAATTACTTGATGGGAAATTAAAAACAAATTATTAAAATTATAATAACTATAAAAAGACCCAAACACTTGAAAAAATATTATTTTTTGATTATATATCGACCATAATCATCTAATTTTTGATTTAGTGACTCTTTGGTGATTCATAAAAGAAACCGTGAGAGTTATATTATTTTATTTAATGTAACGTTAAACTTGTCACATTCATAATTTTAGAAATATAAAATTTTAAATGTTTAATTATATAAAATATAAATTCGAATACAAATATTATACTAGAATCAAGTAGATCTATCTTACATAGTATTTTATTTTTAATTTTTATTCAACAAATATGTATATTAAATAATTACACTAAATTGAGGTAGTAATTATTTTATTAACATAGATAACAAATAATTATGGTTAAAAATATTAAAATAAATATAAATTGGGATAATTAATATGTATAATTAATTTTATATATTACATTGACCTCTTAGGAACAAAATAAAGTAGTTGTTTAGAAGTTTACTTTTTTATGTTAATATTTTTAAAAATAAATGAATTAAATAGCTTCAAAAGTGACATTGTTGTTTTTTTTGACAAGATAATGTTTTATTAATTTTTTTAATAATCATAAAACAATTTTTAAAATTATAGAATAATTATGATATGGTATAAAATTTTCTTATGTGTTTATTTATGGTATAATTAATATCAAATAAGTAAATATTTTACCCTTTTAATATTGAACTATTTGTTACCCTAGTTAACAATTAAATAGAATAACTATGATATAATTAAAATGATAAGATTTAAATTGACAGAAATACATGTCTAAAATATATTTCTATTATGATATTACAACCCTATCTGATCTCATATTCCAAATTTGAACATTTTAGCGGTTTTTGGGTAGGGTTTTATTTTATTAAAAATTAATATTTTTTGAGATGCCAAAAGTTCACCTCATCTCAATTATAGAAGGAACCCCTAACTCACCTATTCACTTAACTTTGTGCCTTAATGATTGGATATACCCTATAATTTTACCTTATAAGCTTTACAAGTTACATTATTGAGGTTCTGGTCTTCTTCCAAGACCAAGTCTAGTGCTCTAAAAAGATATTTAGAGGAAACACATCAAAGAAGAGGTAATCTCCTCTACAGATTCATTCAAACTTCTCTCTTCTTCTACTTACTCTTCATGATTTGTTTCATTATAAAGTTATAAATAGATTTTCAATTATATAATTATTTTTTATTTTCATTATTGAACAACAATATTCCACTTTCTATCCATCCTATGAAAAATGATATCTCCTTGCATGTGTGCGTACGACTTATCATCTCCACATCGTGGTGTAATCTATTTTTCACCACCACCTTACTTGGATGGGTATAATTATGGAAAAAATATCTATATATGATTATTATAACATTATATTAACTATAAAATAATTTACACCATTCCCTTCAATAGTATTCATCACTTATGGGAATGATATCATCGCTTGTGCATACGTACGACCTACCGTCTCCACAATGTGATGTGATTCATGTTACATAATCTTCATTAAATCATTATTATATAAATTTATAGAATGAATAATTATGATATATATTATTAATATTAGTTTGTAATGATATAACTATGACCAATGAATGATTTCCAGAACTTATTCAACAAAAAATACATAAGGAAATGAAGTAGTTAATACCTGAATAAGAAGTAACAAAGAATTGATAATAAAAAAAGGATGATAATATGATCATATATGATATAATAAAAATGAAAATGATTCTGAGAAAAATCAATGAAATTATTTAATTAATTATACATGAGGTTTGGATTCATAAAAAGTAAATCAAAGCGAAGCTAAGGGTTAATTTCACAATCTCATTATTATTAGAGATTTTTTATACGTAAGTATTTACTAGGGTATATTTATCATCCACATCCATGCTTCTTAAACATGTAATATTATTTCTATTTAACTACATTGTTTAAAGTAAATTTTACCCATTGAGGAATTTTTCTTAAATGGTATGTAATGAATATTTTTTCATTATTTGAATTGAGGTATTTTTTGACTTTTCTAGTAATAATATAAGGAGAATGTTTTGGAAACCTTGATACCATGAATGAATTTTTGCGCTTTCATTACGCCTTATTTCTAGGAATATTATTTTAAAATATTTAAATTTTATTATCAATTCAATTATTTTATTTTAATATTTCATTTATTTTTTAGAAAAGAAAACACTTTTTAAGAACAAAGGATATTTCCCTCAAGAATTATTTTCACGTGTTTTATCATAATTATTTTCCATATATGATGACAAAATCTAAATAGGGTTGTGTTTATCTCCCTATTAATACTATCATTTTATTGTGTTTATGATATAATTTTATTTATAAATTCCATTTGTTTTATATATATTATGATAGAATGATGTTTATGAAACCCATTTTATTCCTTGGGTTATGCTATGATGAATATTTTTTATTTTTTTGAGATTCATAAGAATTATTTCATTATGAGATGGGTGAGACCTATATATCCCTCCGATGAATTGGTTAAATATTTATATCTCATGAGGTAGACATGTATATAATGGGAAATGATATCCGTTTAGTAATATAGGACTGGAATGAGGAGTGAACTCAGTTTAGTAATGGACTTTGTCTTATATGATGGTCTTGGTAATGATCCATGACCAATATGAATTGATTTTCTATTCTTATGTGTATGATTTTTTTTTATTATCTTATATTATCAATTTTGGGATTAGGTTAATTGATTCTTATTAACTTTTATGATTTATCCCATGTAATTATATCATGATCTTTTATATATAGGGTAATATTTTCAAATGTTATGTTCTTATGTCTTATGATTATGATATGATTAATATCTCCCTTATTAACCCTTGCTGAGAATTTGAGCTCACCCTTTCATATGAATCTTTTACCTATATCATAAAGAAGGTTTTCATGTAAGTTATTTCAAAAAGAGGTTTAGTTATAAAAAAATAAGTGAGATATAATGAAGATGTCTTATGAACCAGTTGATTGTGTTTCCCATTTTCCAAAGACACTATACCTATATGGTCCTATCATTGATTTTTTAAATTTTGTAATGAATATTCTTCAATTTTGAAGTAATATATATTAATGTAAATTATGGGTTATTATAAAATTGGAGGGGGATATAGTTTCCATCAGTCAAATAATTAATACCATACATATGTGTTCCCCAAGAACATAAATCATCCATAATATCATAACACATGAAAATAAATGGGATTCAAAATCATTTCATCATAACATAACACATCAAAAGAAATACAATTCATAAAAATAATGCCATAATAAATATAAAACATTTAGAGAAATAATATGAATTGAGTCCTTAGATAATATCCCTAGTGAGAAATAAATAACATAAAAAAATGTTACCTTAAATGTAAAATGATTTTGAATGATCTCTTGAAATAATTCTTTAAGAAAACACCCTTTCCATTTTTGAAAATGTTTTTATAAACTCACAATAACAAAGGAAAAAAATTTCATTGAAAAGAACACTGTATTATTTTAATGTATGATTCAAGATATTATGGAGTCCTGAAATAATGAAAATATTCTCATGTCTTATAAGTTAAATTTTTTTTTTCAAAAAAGTCACAAAGTACCTTGTTTTGGAAATGATAAAAATATTCCCTTCAAAACGTTTTGTAAAAAAATAAAACATGGAGAAAAATGACTCGAAATATTCATAAGAGATTATTAATAGCCTTTTGGAATTAATTTTTAAGAAACATGTACATTAAAGGGAAATATTCCCCAGTTGATACTTACAAATAAACAATCTCGAGTAATAATTAGATTTTTAACAAACCATTACAAATATCATGTCATTGATGTGAGAATTAATAGAAATAGTTTTCTATGTGTATTAACTATAAATAAACCTAAATAATGTATAAATAGAACATAAAATAATAAAAATTAACTTCACACATAATTGAATCATGACATAATCAATAAAGTAGGTGTCTATCCTAATGAATGGAAACTGATGTAAGTAATCCCTTACCTAAAGAATTATCTTTCATTTTTACTAAAAAATAATCTGTTACAATAAATATATAGTTATTATAAATATATTAAATAACTATATATATATATATTCAATACCATGTATGATTTATTTTTATCACCCATTTATTAATCATTTATTATTACAATTACTATTCTGGGTGATAATTGCTTCATTTTCCAAGCGTGTTTCGGTTTAGTAGTCCCAGTCCTTATACATTGATCTTAGTCTCATCATTTTAAGAGTGATAAAAAATGTTATAAAAATCATATTTAATAATTATATACATATTTATAATCATTAATATAAATTAGATATGGATAATTTAATTACACTATTGATGGAGATGGTAGGTGGTACAGATGTATGAACACTATTTTCATTTTTTAATTGATGGAATGAAAGAAAATAAAAATAATAATATGACCATTAAAAAATTATTATTATGTGATATATATCATATATATATAGATATTAACAAAATGAATCATTATTACCATCCATGTGAAATATAAATGAAAAAGGAATCACACCGCATCGTGGGATGGTAGTCCGTACGTACACACGATCGACATTACCGTTTCTCAAATGATTGGATGATAATAAGGTAGAAATATCATTATCAATTTAGAAGAATAATTATTAAATAAATATTATATATAAAAAATAAAACCATCATAATTACAATCCATGAAATATGGTGATTAAAAATGAATAATATCACTATGTGGACACAGTAAGTCGTACGTACACATTAGTGATACTTTCACTTCTTGTTTGACGGGAAAGGGGGTGTATAATGATTTTTTAATTATCATAATAATTTTTCAGAGTATTTTGGATAAATAATTTATTATTTTTTGATAAGAACCTTATATTTAGAGTATGTAAGGAAGAGTATAAAATGAAAGTGACCAGATAGAGCGATTACCTCTTCTTCGAAACGTCTCCTTTGGATACCCTCTAAAGGGATCTAGAGTTGGTCTTTTGAAAATAAAAAGACATCTAGAATGTGTATATAGAAGTGGTTAAGAGACATTGGAAGATTATTGTCAATATATAAGTCTCAATATGGTATAAATTAGTTAGGGAGGAAGTTCCCATTTAAAATTGAGGTGATGAGAACTTTTGGAATTTCTCAAAACATTAAATTATGATAAATTCATTTTCTATACAAATAAAAAAACTTGATGTGTATTAGAATATAATATAACATAAGGTCATAAAAAATCAAACAACATAATTTAGTTTTTTTGGTATTATTTATAACTTTATCATTTTGATTGTCCCTTAGTTAACCTATTTTAATGTTAACCACAATAAAATCTTTTTCAATATTAAAAGGTTTTAACTTTAACTTTTAATGTTTTAATTGGACCATAAATGAAACATTTTTAAAATTTTATACCATATGAAATAAATATGTATTTTTACATATTTATTTACGATGATTATATAATTTAATAAAATACTATTTTGATAAGATATCATTAGTGTCAATTATAACACTATTCATTACTTTGGTTTTATGAAAATCAAGAAAACAAGATAATATTGAACCAAATAATTTAATACACCCCTTATATATGATAATAATCAATAATTTTTTTGGATCACCTTAATTAATTTAATGATATTTCGTTTAATATTTTTAAATTCATTTAATTTATTTTTTTCATTAATTGAATAATTGCTGCATCATGGTTGTGTAAATATTAAAATAAATATTTCCTTATTAAAAATTAAAATGAATAATGATGTATATAAATAATTTATATATCATAAAAATATTTATAGTCTAAAATATCTTCTAGATAACCCTATATTTAAAATTCTATAGTATTTAAAACATGAATGTGAAATCATTGAATTTTTATTAAATAAAATATTATAAAAAACAAAATCTCATCCAAGTGGCCCCAAAAGTAATAAATAAATTTTTTATTGAAAATAATTTTATTAAGTTAAAATTGGACACCAATATTCATTCATAACTGATTTTTTTACCCATGTGGATACATTAGAGGTATTTAAGACAACAAAAGTGACATTTTGTGACTTTCTTTGACTTGAATAATATATAAGTCATTTTTATAGTCAAGTTACCATTTAAAAATTTAATTTTGAAACATAGGTGTTAATGATCTAATTAAATTCATCCTATAATAAATAGGATAAAAATTTATGGCGTTATCTCTTATTTTTAATCAAGATTAACCCAATTTACCTTTTACCGAGGTAATAGATTTTACCATAGTTACTATTCACATTGAATAAAAATAAAAGTGACCTATTTAATAAAATTTTATCCATAGATTAAAAATATGTTGTAAATTTTTAAAAATTAAAATCATATATGTTTCAGAACTTAATTTAAAATAAAACCGTCAAAACATCATGAAAACCATTTTTTGTAAAAATGCCATTTTTAAACATAAAATATTTTTATAATAAATTCATGTATAAAATCCATTTCAAAAACCATTATTGAATTATTTTAAATTAAATGAAACTAATGAACATTTAAAAATATTAAGAAATATAATTTTACTTTGTAAATACATTTAAATAAAATGCAGTTTTTAATACAAATATTTATTTTCATTATTCCTTGAAAATTAAATGTTTTAAGAAAATTATAAAAAAAATAATTTTATGATAATTTTGAAATTATTAATTCAAAAATAAAATTAAATTTTTTTAAAAAATTTATATAAATTCTAGAAAATAATATTCACTCATAAAAATATTAAAAATCTCATTGTTGAAGAAAACATATTTTTGAAGAATAAAGTGTCTTTCTAAAAATTGTGTGATCATTTTATAAGAACATACCAATACATTTATATTGAGTTGGATTTTTTTTTCATTAATCAATAATTCATATTTATACCATAAAACCTAATGTCTGGGTTATAATTCTTGATAATATTTTAAAAATATTTGACAGATTGTATAAACAGATTATTTTATGCAACACATGATTTAATAGAAATAAAATTATTTAAAAATAACTTTTATAAAAATATCAGGGTGATACATAAAGTATACTATCAATGTAATGGTTGTATTATATTTCGGATATGGTAACCCCTTTGAATATTGTGAATCATAGTTTGTCGAAGTAGGTTTTTACATGAGAGATGGAAAACATCTGATGATGGAAGGTGACATGCAAGTTGCTGCTCCAAATGGTTTGAGAACCACCCAAATAAACCCATGGAGCTTACTTAATAATGATAATGTATCTTCTATCAATATTATGGAGATAAAAAATCCAACTCTAGGGAGCTGCAATACTTTTAAAGCTTCACTAGACCCTATTTACACAGTAATAACTATGTTGGATGAGACCATTCAATAAGAGGATAATTGGTTCATACCCAGGGAGAATGACACCGTAGGTGAAAATACACCATTAAAACATGCTCCCTATTTTCACCAAATCCACAGAATATTTGTAAATAATTTCCAAAATCAAAAGATGCTTCCCTATTATCTTTATGTTCTAAGGATGTCCCTATATCTACATTTCTAGGATCCAAAATATTCCTCGTTATCATCAAAAAAAAGTTGACAATATCCACATGGTGTCTTATATATTTCAATATGTAACTTTATTTTCCACTTACAATGATATTAATTCAGAGGAAGATGAGGTGGATGATCAGATAGATTCCCCTTCAGTATTTATAGATGGAATTTCTACTACCAAATATGAACCCATAAAAATAAATCGGGGTATAGAAGAGGACATGTTACCCATATTGATTAATACCTCCATTCCCATTGAAGAGCTAGAAATGTAAATCTCCTTCTTGAAAAAAAAAATCATTATGTTGTTTCTTCTAATTATATAGATATTCCTGGACTGGATTTTGATGTTTCCACCCAACATCTGGGTTTTCTAGATGATCATCATAGTTTCAATGAGGTAGATAAGAGGATGCATCTATCCCACACTACTAAGGTTGAAGCTAAATTTGATATGATTGTTAAATCAAACTTCAACTAGGAAGGCCAACAACTGAAATGGTTTTCCAAAACTATACCCATTAAGAAAAATAATGGGAAGATTAAGTTGTGCATTTATTTTTAAGATCTAAAATGGAACATTTAATATAATTATTTCCTAGTCTAGATTATAGAAATCTTGATTTATGAAAACATAGGATTATGAGACCTTTAGTTCATAGATAGTTTATCAGGGTACAATAAAATCATGATTTCACCCAAGGATGATAAATACAAGACTTTAAGTGAACCCCCATGGGATATTATATTATAAAGTCATGATCTTCAGTTTAAAGATTTCCAATACCACCCATCAATGTTCCATGAATTTTATCTTTATGAACTTTCTGGGAAAGATAACTAAATTCTATATTAATGATCTAGTTGAAAAATCCAAGTAGTGATGAGATAAAATTTCTTGAATTCAAATGATTTTCAATAAACTTTAAAAAATCATGATAATTAACCCCACGATCTATACCTTTTGGGTGACATTAGGAAAGTTTATCAGCTTCATGGTATACCACCATGGCATTGAAGTTAACCCCAAGAATACTAGTATGATCCATGAATTTCCAAATCCTTGAAAGCTCAAATATTTTAGATGTATTTAGGGATACCTTTCCTAAATTTTTATTTTTATAACTAATATAGCTAGAAAATTCCTCTGATTCATGAAGTTGATAAAAAATGGAGTCTCTTTCCAATGGGATGACTAATGTTAATAATCCTTAAAAAATATCAAGTGATATTTGATATACCTGTCGGTCATGATTCAAATAGTAGAGTGGAATTCAATCATCCTATATGTGTCCACCATGGAGAGATCACTCGGTTCCCTTACGTCACAAAAAAATGACAAGGGAAAAAAATAGTCCATACTATCTTTGTTGGAAAATTCTAGATACAAGGACTCAATATTTTGACATTAAGAAGAACTATATTCCACTTATTTTCTTCATAAAAACGTCTGGACCAACTTATAGCACCATGAGGTTCACCTAGTCTCTCACATTGATCCACTCAAGTACATATTTTACCAACCATTAATGAAATTATTCCTATATCTATGGGTGGTTATCCTACAAATGTTAGATATTAAATTTGAATCATAGAAAAAAAAATAAAAGGATACGAATTGGAATATTTTTTTCAAAACAAAACCTACCTAAAAAAGAATAGTGTTCAGTACCAAACTACTAGATAAAGAGGTTTTCACTATCCATGAAACTCCCTATATGTGGGATGTATACTTTTATGAAACCTCCCAGATTCCAACAGGGAAGGTAATGGAAAACCCATAGCACAATAAAGTGGGTCTAGGGATTGACTTCATCTCCCCATCCATGTTGGTTCTTCCCTATTCTTTCCAAATTTATGAAGAATGAAATAACAATTATGACTAATAAAAATAAATCATCAAAGGATGGTATTTATCCCATAAAATACAAGTATCCCATTTGAATATTCAATGTGTTTTAGAGATGATAATTTTGTAGATTAGTGCTGGTTATAAAATTAAGAATGAAGAGTTGACTCCCATACTTGGATATGTAAGGGACTATTAGAATAATTATACTTTGATCCATCATAGAATAATATACCTCACAAAAAGATTATATGTGTTAAGGTATTGGCTAATGTTGCAATGAACCTGTCTGAACCTAACCTATATGGATAATTTTCTACACCGCAAACCACAAAGTGATCTCCCTAGTTACCATCTAAGACATAAAGTAAATCAATAAAATCAACATTAACCCAGAGCATGATGAGAAAATATCCTCATTAATTGATACTGTTATATGATGGAGGTTCATTATAATATACTAAATCCAAAGAAGAATCCTTCTATCGAACCAGGATAAGAATGAATTAATCTAATGATACACAAAAATATTCATCCTTTATGATGACCTGAATGAAAAACATATCCACTAAAAATAATGTTTTGATGAAGTCATATTCATATTAATTAAAAGAGGAGGAACCCCTATCATCATGTATGAAGTTTATACTGGATTTTATGATAATCATTATTAATGGACTCAAATCTCCCATAAAATCAAGAGAATTGGATATTCCATACCAATGATGAGATAAAATTATGTGTAATTAACCAATTAGTTCCATGATTGTCAAATAAAAGAAAAATTCATCCATAAACACCTAGAGTTGTTGTATACATTCAATTAATCTTGGTTATTCACCATATGGGGAATGTATTTTATGAATATCCCCCAACTACATCTAGGTAGATCAAGTACATAATTGATGCCACTAATTTATTATTAAAATATGATGAGGATATAATGATAAAGAAATTTTGGACAAATAATATCATACAACTCATAAATTCTAACATTATATCTAGATTTGGTGTCCCTTACACAATACCGATGGATAATGACACCAATTTCTACTCCTCTTAGTTAAAAACGTTATATCAGGAGTTAACAACATGTACAACCATTTATCCTGCTATCATGTAGTATAAACTAGAAAAATAAAGGAATTTAATAAGTATCTATAATATATGCTCCCAAATATGATATATAATGTCCTAAAATCTTATCTAGACATGCCTATTTATGACTTGTAGGATTACCACACCACAACTCATACTACTACTCAAGAGACCCCATATTTATTTTTATGTAGAACAGAGGTGGTGATACCCATTAAAATACAAATTCCTCCACTTCACATTTCGATTTTTGAATAGATCTTAGAATACAAAAATCCAATAGATGGTTGGATGAGTTAGAGTGGATCGATCAAAAGAGGTTGAATGTGTCAAAAAACCTTGATGTCTATCATTATAGGATTTCGAGAACATTCAATAAGAAGGTTCACCACCACTAATTTCTCTGGGGAGAGATGGTATTAGTTCTCAAAACCCCAATTATACTAGAGAAGAGGCTTTTAATGATGTAACCAAAATATGAAGGGTATTATTCCTTACTCAAGGTCTATTACAACAGTTATTAATTATTTTCTACAGTGGATGAGGAACTTATCAGGCCCCCACCAGTGCATGATTTCTCAGGAAATACATTGAATGATTTTACGTTGGTCCACAACACCTAACAACATGGAGTTAAACGTCATAGTCTTAGTTCTTGTCACATATAACACCCCACAATTTTAATATATATTTCACTACAACTAATTTTTTATGGCTTATGATACACACAAACCTGAGTCTAAATGAATTTTAATACTGTATAACATTATAACCTAGCCATTAAATTGAAATACAATAATAGAACTAACTAAATTATGAAAAATGTATGTATAATTTTTTTTATTGATTATCAAATAAAAAATAATTTCAAAGTAAAATAATAGTTATTTTAGAAACTTTTTTATGCGCAAAACATGTTTTTATATTAATAAATAAAATTAGTCAATATTGGTGAATTATTTTAATGAAATTTATATGTTATATATGTTGGAATGGTGTTTCCCGATCCTCTTTTGATGTTGTTGGGACGAATTATTGGGACCATACAATGAACTAGAATGAAACTCCACTGGTCGAGATCCATGGTGAGCTTGTTAGGGGTTGTAGGGGAAATACACCCCTACTCAAAGGGTTTGGGGTAGAAGGCCCCTTTCCCAAATGTTGGGGAATTGTAAAAAATCAGACCAACTATAGCATATCTAACAGACTAGCACTGATAGGTCACTTTAGAAGTGTGTAATTTGGCATGACTAATATAGTAAGTCGTACATTGGATACAATAGTACTATAGTTCTGCAGAAATCCAACCATTGTATCACCTTAGACTTGGTTTGCCGCGACATTGTAGCAATGTGGAATTCGAGTCATCTTTCACTGTAGCATAATGATATTTCTTTATTTTGGTGGAATACAGATTTATCTTATTTATTAGACCATTTTGGGATAAGGTTCATATTTTTTAAAAACTTTGAGATACCCCTATAAATTTTCTCCTAAAACTAGTGAAATTTCTATATCACTCTGGATATAGGGTTCATTTACCGAACCACATAAGTCTATCTTCCCTGTGCGATTCTTTATTCAAAATTTTATTCATCTAAAAACCTATTCTATCATTGAAAATCCTATCATTAATAAAAAAATATATTCTATAAATTTTTTTAGCATTCATCTAATATTTTTTATCCATGAGAGAGGAAAAATCAAGTTTTATGCTTAAAATTGTATTTCTAAAAAAATGGTTTTCATCAATATTTTTCAAAGTTATTGTAAAATCTATTTATTTAAATTATATTTACTTAATTTAATAACATTCATTACATATCTGTAATCTATCAGTTCAAATTTATTAAATAGGACCCTCTTATTTTTATGCATTATGAATAGTGACCGTGGTAAAATTTATCACCTTGGTAAAGGGTAATTTGAGATAATATAGGATAAAAATAAGTGTTAACGAAATATTTTCTATATTGATTCTTATTACACGAAGGAAATCTTAACCTCATCACCTTGTTCTTGAAATTTAATAGTTTAAGGGTCACTTTTCTATGGAAATGGCCTTTATGATATTTAAATCGATGAAAAATACAAAATGTCACTCTCTTACTTTTAATGATATATTTTGTATTCACATAGGGAAAAAAGAATGTTGTGAATGAATATATATATTAATTTTTAGAATAATTAAATTATTTTCATGATTATAATTTAATTCTAATTTTTTGGTAATTTATAATTACATTAAATGCCTACGTGACGCTAACATAATATTTATTCAATTAATGAAAAAAATAAAATAAATGATTTCAAAAATATATGAAAGTAATACAATTTTGGTGAATTATTGTTATACATGTTTTTTTAGATAAATAAAACATATTAGGGATAATTAAAAGGTTTATAATCTAATTATAGCTTTTCTCAGTGTACTAAAAGTAAAATTAAATGAATAGTTCCAAAAATGAAAAATATGATATTTTATGAAAATATTATATTATTAAATTATTTAAAAACCATTAAAATTTTAAAATAGGAAAAGGGAATAATATATGGTAGAAAATTTTACCCCTTTTCCATTTATTTTTCATGTTTCACTTTATAAGTGAAATTATAACCCCTTAAGAGTGGAAGATAAGTTTCCACATTTAAAGTTAAAATAGGTTAACTATGGTGTTAAACAAAAAGATAATGTTTAAATTAATCCTTAAATCTATCAAAATTTTATTTATTTATAATATTTCAAGAAAATGAATCCTTATATTCTAATATATGTCTATTTTGAGTCATATTTATTGATAATTAATTAGTTATATTTTATTATTTTTTATAATTACAAGTGTATAATTTTCCTTCATTATAAAAAGACACCCCTTCACTTTTTTACTCCACATGGAGAAAAATATGTTTAACAATACCAAAATATGTATATTCTAAACATAAATATAAATTTTATAGAGTTTATAATTCCCTAAAAATACCAACCCAAGGTTCCCTAATAAAGGATGTAAAGGAGATTTACTAAAGAAGAGGTAATCGTCTTACCCAAAATATTTCAATTTATTTCTACTTTTACCTCCAATATATATATATAGTATTTATAATAAATAATAAATTAAATATTAAAAATATATTCTAATTTAATTACTATTATTAAACCAAAATTATCCATCATCTTCTCTATTAAATGGAAAGTGAAAGTATCGCTCGTGCATACGTATGACTTACAGTCTCCACATAGTGATAGAATTCATTTTCCATCCTTATATTTTATGGATGGGTATTATTATGGTTTTAATTTTTAAGCATTATATATATATGAACAAATTATTATTTTTAAATTATAATATCGTACCATCCTTCTTACCTTCCAATCCATTATAAAACGATAATGTCACTCATGCATAGATATAGACTACCACCTCCACAAAGTGATGTCATTTGTTTTTAATTTTTGATTATTTGGATGGTAATATGTATAAATTTTATTAATATAAATTATTTATTTGATATAATAATTATTATTGAAATTTTAATTAATATTTACCTTTCTTTAATTCCATCCGTCAAAATGTGAAAATAGCGTTCATGTGTACGTATGACCTACCATTTCTCTAAAAAATGTAATTAATTTATCTATAAATGTATTTTATTGATTAATATAAATAACTATATAATTAATATAAATGGTAATTATATCATGATTAATATTTTTTAGATCATAGAATAATGATAAATGTAGATGTATCGAAACTTCCAAACCAAAACATACATGAATAATGAAGCAATCATCAACCAGAACATTGATTTTAACAAAGAATTATTAAAAAATGGACAATAAAAGTTTATAAGTAAACAATATATGGTATTATATATATTATTATGGTTATAAAATATATTTATAATACATATATATTTATTATACAATAGGTTCAATCATGTATGAAAGATTTTGAACCCGAGGTAAGGTATTATTTCACAATCTCTTCACTATTCAGGATTGTTTATGTTCAAGTATCCACCAGGACAATTAGTTTATACTTCTACATTAGACCCAATATATTTTCTTCTAATAAGTCCATTTTTCTAAATTACAAGTTTTCCTTTCATTTTACTCTCTTCAAGTACTCAAGATATCAAATTTATGTTTTTATGTAAAACTGACCATGTTTTTCTACTTGGTCGGGAATATTTCTCTTCCATTTACATATTTTTCATAAAATATATAAAATGATGTTTTTAAAATTTTATAGGGATTTATTAAATATATTTTTACACATTTTTTACTTTTATACAATGTTTTTATTAAAAGGAATCTTCTTTCCAATTTCTGAATGAGGTACTTTTTTTAACATTTTACAAAAGTGTGAAATGAATGTTGTTTTAACTTATATAGAATGAATATAATTTATTTACAAAATTAAAATGTAGTGATTTAAATTCCAATTACAATTTTACAACATTATATTAAAATAAATTAATTCCCCTTAAAATTTAGAAAATTTATAGACAAGTATTTTAACGTGAAAATGATACTTTCCTCATCAAATTTTCCAATGATCTTTTAAGTTGTTTTCATATATGTAAACATACTTTGATGAATTTTATTCTTTACCCAGTATATATTCTAAATATACCATCAAATACATTTATTTTTATGGTTTATGATTATTTTTAATGGGTAACGTATTGAAATTTCACATGATATTTTTTCCACTATGAATAGTTATAATTTTTTTAAGCATATTGATTAAGTTATGTTGTTTATTAATATGATGAATTAATTAGTCTTATTAAGTTATAGATGGGTACTAACATTACATGGGACCTCGATGCATTAGTAGGTCTCATGAGACTAACTATATTGGGTTTTGATGAGGAATTAACCGTTTATATAGATGTCTTAGCATGAGACCTTGAAAATATTTTTAAATGTCTTAGCACAAGGCCTAGATAACAAGTTTCAGATGTATTTCATTTTAAAATCCATTATTATGAAATCAGTTATCAATGTCAATGAGTTTATTTGAATAGTTTTTTATATCAATGGATATGTTTCAAACTCGTGTGATTATTTATATGGTATTGTTTGATCACTATATATTCTTACCATATTATTTATGCCTTATTTATATTTCATTTTATGTATTCCCTTAATCATTAAATGGGACTAAAAATCCATTTGTATCTAAGTAATGGAAAAGTTACTTAAGGAATATATTTCATTCTTTGGAAAGTAATGAAAGGCATAATGTTATCTTGTAGGTTTATCGTATTTTAGGGGATACATATTAATGGTGGTAATTGATTTAAAATAATAAGTATGGGAAGGAAATAAAAATAATATAATGGAAGGATTTTATGGAATTTTTCCTGGAAAAATATTTTCCTCATGAAAAATGAGTGGATATAGAGATAAAATTCTAAAGTCTAAGAAAAAATGAAGAAGACAATTTTTCTATGTATGGAGCTAAACATACAAGGTTAGTAAAGCTTATTTAATATTATGTATGTAATATAGAGATTATGATTAAAAGTTTCATTAATGGGTTAACACCAATCCTTCAAAGAGAACTAGTCTCAAAAATATTGTAATCAAATTACGATATAATATCATGTTTAATAAATACATATAAATAATTCTACAATTAATTTGTCTTTGAAAGAAAGTAAGATAAAAAAGTATGAAAGAGTATAAAATGGATATGGGGAAGAATATGAAGAAGATTTTTTCAACATGTGATACTTGATGAAGGAAACAACATTCTATATTACTAAATGGAAAATAGGTTTGCTTCAAGTTTGGAGATAAAGGCCTTAATTTTCATGAATTCAAGGGTAAGGGAGAAACTATCAAAGTATAGTTATTTAACACTAGAAATATGGGGCACTATTCTAAACAATTCCATATACATCAGTGGAACTTACCACAAAAGAATCAAATGGGATAAGGTCAAGCTTATGAAATTACTACGACCTATATATAAGTTTATAGTGATGTGGTGAAGTGTACAATTATCATCCATTAAATAATTTGAAAAAAGTTCCCCCACTCTTTTATATATGAAGAATATTTTAAGGATTTCATATCACTACCTCATCAATTAAATGTTATATTGGTGGTGAAAACTCAAAACAATAATATGACCACATCTCAAGCCTATAACTCCTCTCTGATAAAGGTTTGTGGGATGATTATTCTAATGAATCTTATTATTCTTTCTATGGTTTAATTTTATGTAATCTTTGTTATGGATTGGATATCCCTGTATAGAGCCCACACTAATTTTCATGGAAGAAAAATTGCATTTGATATTCCAAATCAACCTTCAATCATCTATCTGTTTGAGGATGAACCTGAAAACCCAATAGAAATTACTTATATCATATAGGTTTTCCTACCTATTATTGATGTATATATATCTCAAATTCTTGGGGAGAGACACTACATTGAAAATGTGCTTATTATTTAGGGATATGATGATGTATTTATTGCGGAATTTTCTAGTTTTCCTCTAAATTATAAAGATGAGTTTTCAAAAGATTTCATACCTAGTGATATAACTATTTCAAAGAATCCAAATATAATGGCCCTGATTGAGTTGTAATAATTGATGAAGAAACTCTAGGGGAATATAGATAAGGGATCCATTCAGTATAGTGATTCTCTATTGGGTGAACTTCATATGAAATATGGGTCAATTTTTATTTTCATTGATTATTAGAAAGTTAACAAAATTTCAATTAAGACTAAGTATCATCTACCCCATATTGATGATATATTTTATCAATTATAAGGAGATATATATTTTTTCGAGATTGATCTTTGATCTAGATATCATAAATTAAGGATTAATAAAGAGGATATACCCAATATGAAATTCTATACAAGTATAGTCATTATTAATTCATTTTAATTCCAGTTGTACATACCAATTATCCTTATAACTAAAAGGATTAAATGAATTGAGTATTTAGAGATTATCTTGATCATTTTGTGGTAATATTTATAGGAGATATTCTTATATATTCAAATATAAATAAGATCACAAAGAAAATTTAATAATTGTGATGAATAACCTGAGGAGGGGACAGTTTTATGATAATTTTTTTTCAAGTGTAAATTTTGGCTTCAATAAGTTACATTATTTGGTCATATAATCTCAGGTGAGGGTATATCAGTGGATCCTACAATGATGGACGTTATTGAGTAATGTCCTAGAACAACCAAAATAACCTAATTTGGTACTTTTCTTGTGTTGTTTTGGATACTATCGATGGGTTTTAAGAGATTTCTCACAACTATATAATCCACTCACAATGCTTACATGAAGGGGGTTAGGTTCTTATGGATTGCTGAATTTAAAGAGAGTTTCAATGAACTAATGAAATGTTTAGTTAGCTTTCCTATAATTACACTACCCGATAGTGTAAAAGGGTTTATGATTTATTTAGACACATCAAATAAGGTTCTAAGATTTTTCCTCCAAAAAAATTATATGGAGAAAGCTGGGGCCTCATGAAAATGAAAGATTCATGATAAAAATTGTCTGACTCATGGTTTGGAGCTAGCTGTGGGAAATTTTACATTGAAAATATGGTGGCATTATCTTTATGGTGAATGGTGTTATATATATATATATACATTGATCATAAAATATTAAATTATATATTTACATATAAATAATTTAATATTAACTATTGAATATGGTTGGAGTAAACCAAAGATTTTTATTTCTTAATGTATTACCACCCAGGGAAGGGAAACGTGGTGGCTGGTGATTTGAGTATGAAATACTATGAAAGTTTCTACACAATGTGAATTTAAATAGATCTAATATTTATGAATTTTTAGAAAATGGATATTAATATTATGAGGAAGGGGGAAAAATATTATCTTTCTCATATGAATGATCAACCATCCATCCCTGAGGGGATTAATAAGGTGCATAAGAAAAATGTTGAATTATAGAAGAAGTTGAAGAATGTTCCTAAGTTCAACCATTACCATGCTAGAATAATAAGGTTTAGTAATAGAGTGTGTGTCCTATAAATAATATAATTTAATAATGATCTATTGTATGAGACACATTGTTCATCATTCTCTATTTATCCTAGATTTATGAAGATGTATAGTGATCAAAAAAGTACTTCGGGTGGGAAAAAAAGGGAGATATTGTAGAGTGTGTATCTCAGTTACTAGTATGTAAGAAATTCATGTATGAGATAATATATTCTAAGGGGTTTTACAAACACTATACATAATATAATTGAAATGGGAAAACATCACCATGGATTTTGTCCTCAGACTCGCCAAAATGCCAAAAAGCTATAATGTTATTTGTGTTATTGTCAATTTTCTTATAAACTCATCACACTTAATTTTTATCAAATAATATTTCTATATTGATAAATTTTCCAAAAATATATATTAAATAGTTGGTAAGGTAGCATTGAGTACCACTATCAATTCTATTTTATCTAGATCCAATGTTTACCTCAATGTTATGGAAAAGTCATCAGTGAGATATGGTTACAAAATTGTGTTTCAGTAATCATTATCACCTTTAGATATATTTTCAGTCTGGGAGGACCATTGAAACTCTTGAAGGAATATTGAGATATTATTCTATGAATTTCAAAGGTGTTTGGGGTCAATGAATTTCTCTGTTTGAGTTTTCTTATAAAAATAGCTTTCACTCTTGAATTCTGATGGATCCTTATGAATACATCTATATATATAAGTATAGAAATCCGACCTACTAGGATGAATTTGGATAAATAAAGCTATTCTAACATGATATGGATAAGTAAATGGTAAATAATGTTAGATTCATTCAATATCACATCGAAGTAACTATGATTTTATCGAATATTTATATTGACAATCATCGATGTGGTCTAAAATTTGAATTTGGTGAAAAGTTTTTTCTACGAATTAATCCGTGTAATAAGGTTATGAGATTCATAACTAATATATAGAGGATCCATATGTACATTACCCCTTTCAATATTATTGATCGAACAGGGAAAATAGCTTCTCGCTTGATGATTCCACCAAACCTATTTCAAGTTCACGTTGTGATCCATATATCTATCTTGAGGAAGTACATACCTGATCCTTAATATGAAATGAACTCAGATTATATACCATTATAAAATGAACTTTCCTATGAATAACTACCATTATAATTCTTGGATCATAGAGATAAAATGATACGAAACAGGACAACTCACCTGATTAAAATTCTCTTGGGGAATTAGAAATTAACAAAAGATTATTGGGAACTTGAGGACGTAATAAAATAGATATGTACTCATTTTTTGTACCAAAATAATGTAATTTCTTGAGATAAATTAGTTTTAAGTGGTTTGGAGGGGTGTGTGGGGGGGTAAAATGCAACTCCCCAATATTTTAATATATTTGTTTCTTCAACTTATATTTTTTGATAAGTCATGATAAACACATCCCCAAGTCTAAATGAACTGAAATATAGTATACCATTATAACATGTCCATTAAATTAGTTGGTATTAATAGGAAAAAATAAATTATGAAATTTTTATACAATAAATTTTTTGATTATCAAATAAAAAATCATTTTAAAGTTAAAGAGAGGATTTTCAAAAAGATGTTTTTATGTGTGATTTTTTTTTAAAAATTATTTAATTAAATAAATAACTATTTTTGGATGATTTTAATGAAATTTATATTCTGTATATTCAATAATATTTTTTAACATTCATCTATTTTTAGTCATGAAATAAGAAGAAATCTAATTTTTTGGTAAAAATGTGTTTTTCTAGAAAATGGTTTTCATCATGTTTCGTGTACGTATTCTAAAATTAATTTATTAAACCTTTATATATTAAATTTGAAAAATGGATTTCGTATTTTTAAATAGTAGTTTCAAATTTGGTAAATAAGACTCTTATATTTAGGCATTTTGAATAGTAACCATGGTAAAATATTTCACCTTTGTAATTGGTAAATCTGGTTAATCTTGGTTAAATCTAAGTGTTAAGGTCAAAAATTTTCATCTAAATTACTATTTTTTAAATTAAATTTGACCCTAATTGGATTAATCTCGAAATTAAAATTTTCAATGGATTTTTTCCCATGAAAATTACCTATATAATATTTAGTGTGAAGGAAAAAACAAAATGTTACTCTCTTACTTTTAAATATATCTTCTTTGCTCACATAGGGATAAAATAAAATGGTTAAATAATCTAGTATTTTATTTTTATAATAATAAAATAATTTTCATGATGTTATTTTTTTTTTAATTTTTAGGTGTTATATGATAATATTAAATTCTTACGCAACGTTGACTTTGTATTTATTCAATTAATGAAAAAAATAAATGATTTTAAAAATATTAAAAGTAGAAAAAATTGGGTGACTTATTATTATCTAATTTTTTTAGATTAGTATAACATGTTTGGGATATTTTAAATTTTTATATTCTAATTATTAATTTTTATTGATTTATTTGAAGTTAAATTAAATGAATATTGTCAAAAATAAAAATAATGATATCTTATGAAAACAATATTTTGTTAATTTTTTTTAAAAATAATTAAAATATTTTAAGTGGAAAATGGTGATAATATATTGTCTAAACTTTCTTTACTTTTCAATTTATGATACATTTTTCTCTTTATATGTAAAATTAAAACCTTTTAAGGGTGAAAAATATGTTATCACATTTAAGGTTAAAATTGGTTAACTATGAGGTTAAACCAAAAGATAAGGATTTAAATTTCCATTAATCCAAACCAAATTTTATATATTGAATCAAATTCATCCATATCATACCTTATCTTCAAATATATGTTCATTTGGAAGTATTTATCTTGATAATTCCTTAATTATATTTTAATATTTTGAATAATTCCTTATGTGTCCTTTACCTCCCTTATAAAAGTAAACCCATTCCATCAATTATTTGAACCACTTTAATAATCCTAGATAGACCAATATCTTACCATTTATCTTATAAAAAAACTTATACAAGTTCAATTGGTGTTTTTATCCCCATAAGTTGAACGCTAGGTTCCATAAGAAAAGATCTAAAGGAGGTCTCTTGAAGAATATTTAATTATACTACCTGATCTCTTTCAATTTATTTATTCTCTTACATCCTCAGAATATATGGTATTGATCATAAAATAAAAAATATAGTATCCAATATATACTAAAATTTTATTATGATTATCAATGTACAACTATCCACCCTCTTTTCCATAAAATGGAAAGTGAATGTATCATTTGTGCATACGTATGACTTAGCATCTCCACATAGTACTGCAATTCATTTTTCATCACTATATTTTATGGATTGGTATTATGATGAATTATGTGTTTATATATGATATTTTTGAAATAATTATTCCTTTTTAATTATAATATCATACCTTCCTTCTTACCTTCCAATCTCTTGGAAGATGATAATGTCGCTCATGCGTACGTGTGGACTACCACCTTGACGAAGCTATGTTATTTGTTTTTCATTTACATTTTACTTGTATGGTAACAAAGATATATTTAATTAATATAAATGATATATATTATATAATAATAACTCTAGAAAAGTGAATTACTATTTACTTTTCTCTCATTCGATCTGTCAAAAAGTGAAAACAACATTCAAGCGTACATACGGCATACCATCTCCATGAATAGTGAATTTAAAATAAATAAATATACAATAAATATATATGATATTTATATAATTATTAAAATTAAATAGATCATATAACCATGATCAATGTTAAAGGATATAAAATAAAAAACAAAAAAACACATTAAAAAATGAAGCAGTCATCACCCGAAAAAATGATTTTAACAAAGAATTATTATTAAATGAGTGATAGAAGATTATTATTTTTATTAGTTTGGTTCTATAAAAAATTTATAAAAAATTTATATTTATTATACATGATTTTTTAACATGTTTGGAGGAAGTCTAAACTTAGGTAAGCATTTATTTCATAATCTCAACATTATCCTCAACTGTTTGTCTTTAAGTATAAACTAGGATAATTATTTGATCTTTATATATTAAAATAAATTTATTTTATTATATTATTACTTCTATAAATTAAAATTTTCTTCTTATTTCCATTTCATAAATTACTCAAGATAATTAAATATTTTTTTATGGAAAAGAACTTTTTTTCTACTTGATCAGGAATCTTTTTCTTCCATGTTCATATTTTCCTTCAAATGTCTAAAAGTAATTCTTAACATTATAAAATGATTTTATAGATAAATTTTAACCATTTATTATTTTTAAAAAAATATTATTAAGGAATATTCTTTTCATTTTTTAAAAAGTTACTTTTCGAATTGTTTAAAAAATTATGAAAAGAATGTTTTTTAAACTATAAAACAAAACAAAACATCCCACCATCATGACCCCTCATTGACTTGAAGCTTCATTTATAATTTTATGACATTATTTTAAAGTAAATTTTTTTCCTTAATATTTTGGAAATTTTTAGAAAAATAATTGGAAAGTGAAATGGGAATATTCCTCATGAAATTTCGTAGTGATACTTTTAAGGTATTTTTCATCCATGTAAATTTTCTTTTTTGAATCTTATAACATATTGATGATATGAACTAATGATACCATCCACCATATTTATTTGGATGGTTTTTTAGTAGTTTCACAAGGGAAATTATTGAAATTTTTTATTATGGTTCTCCTAATATTGGTAGTTATTGGTTTATATGGCATGTTGATTATGTTATATTGTCTATTCATTTAAATAATTCATTAGACATATTAAGTGATGGGTGGGGCCTAGAAATAAATATCCCCTTGATTCATAAATAGGCCACCTAAGAAAAAATACATCGTGTATTTGGCTGTGGCCTTACCCATTTATGTATATTTATTTCCATAGGGCCTTGACCGTATTTTTATATGTCTTGGCCTAAGGCATCAATAGAAAGTTTAAGTTTTCTAGAATTATTAATTCAATATTTATGGAAATTGTTATTGATGTCCATGAGTTTATTTGAATAGTTTTTATATCCATGGATAAGTTTAAAACTCATGGGACTATTTATATGTAATTATTTTATCCTCACTTATTCCTACCATATTATTCATGCCTTATTTAGCTTCTACTATTTTAATTCCCTTAATGAGTATATGATATCTCCCCTTTCTTATGTTTATTTTCCACAAAATTGCAAGAAATGTTTTAGTATTGAAATGAATTGATATTCTAGACAAAATAAGGATGATCCCAAATAAAATAAAATGTTTTATTTCGTGTTTTAAAATGTAATATGAGATTCATGTATGTATATAGTTTACCATGATTACTAAACTATTTGTTCCTTTGGGATGATATTTATTGTCTTTAGTTACCAATATAATAATGTAATAATTAGCTCTAGGATACTTGGTATGGGGTCTCAACATCTCATGACTATAAACATCCTAAAACTATAGTTATATTCACATGACCTTAAACTACATGAAATAATGTCCCAACCCCTGACACCAAACTACACGGTGGATCCCCTCACTGCATGAACATACACTACAATAATTTGATTCCAATAATTATGACCTTAATTTATATACCATCACAAGTATATTATGGATGACTCTAAATAGGTCAGAGTGGACCGTTGGTTTATGACCTCTATCCCCTATGTGAAATTTTTATTTGTGTAAGAATTATTGGTGTATGGACTATTACCTTCATAACATTGCACCAAAGAAAACTAACAATTTACCTACAAATGAGTTTGATGTGTATAGGGAATGTCTCTTCAATAACTACATATTTCTTGATTCCTATTCTCATAGGATATGAAATGAAGATTGCGTCTTCTATCCAAGGTCCAACTGTAAATTTCATCAAAAAATATTGTCCCATATATTTGAACCTGATCAATGTTGAGGAGAAACCATAAAATAACTATGTGTGGCTTAATTATTACTATTTTAGAATATGTAGTGATGTATAGTTATCCTATCCTGTGGCCATACATGATTTGAACAAAAAAACACCCTACTTAGTGTGTGTAACTTCTTGATTAAGATCCTCTATCCTACATATAAGATAGATTTATATAGAAACCCAAAATATAGATTCATCTTTTAAATATATTACTAAATATTCCATCTCTTGTGTATAAGATAGATTTATGTAGGAGTCTTCATTATTGAATCTCTTTTCCATGAAACCACATGAAAATCATTCTCTCTTGTGTAAGAGCTTGATCTACACATGGTACATTTCTCCATCCCTAGGGGGTTTAATGGTTGTGGCAGTGATATCTGACCGAGAAATCAAGGTTCACATAGCCTATTATAGAAAAATCCTCCATACATATGTACATGTTTGATCTATATAGGAACTATTTTACAAGAACTATATATGTATTGATTCCTTCTTTGTTAGGATATTTAACGATGATTAGGTTTTTATTACCACAATCCTAGCAGTAGTCGCACCATTATCAAAATATTTGTATATTAGAGACACCCCTTATAGTCTTGATCCATTTGAGTGTGTGTTCCCCAAACATGAAAATTTTCCTCTATTACGTATGATCCAATTTTATATAGGACCATTTGGAAAAATATTCTTTATCGATGAACCAATTCTTATAAAATTCCCCCTTTCCATGTATACAATCCAAATATATACAGGGATTCTCATATTCAATTACCAGGGGTGGATTAATTCTTATCATCATGGGATATTTAGTGATGCCTAGATATTATATCCCAGGCTCTATCGTGGATCACAATAAAAAAATTCATCACTCGGCCTAAGTGTTTAGGGCCTCTCCGATAATGTCTCACCTTGTTTATGGAACTGTGTTGGGTAGAGGTTTAGTTTTATTCACCAACATATGAGCTTTATCTTTATATATATTTTCTCAAGAACTATGTATGACTTGATTTATGTTATGTTAGAATACATAGTGATGCTCTTGATCACCTATCTTGGACCCATTTATGAGCGTTTTCCAATGCCAAACCCTTCAAAGTGAAGACAAGTTCAAATGACATGACTTTGTGTGACCCTGAATGGTTGAAATTTCCCCCCACACACCAATCAACCAATTTTCGAACATCCTATTCTTGGTTATAGGAGTTTCAACTTCATGAAATATTATACTTGATACATGATGTTAAACTCTATAGTATATTTCACATTTAATAATTTAAATTATATAGTTAAATCTTTCCCAAAAGACTATAAAATATTAGGGATTGTTCTTTGTTTTATGATGCTAAATAAAATGACATTAATTATATCCTATATGAATGTACACTTCATAGAGTGTCCCATATTTAGTGTATGGTTCCCTTTAATTTACCCACATGAAGGAAGATTTCCTATTTCCCCCACATGAGATCTATATCCATGTTTGATTCATGTTGCACATTTCCCTCCTCATTTTCTAGTTCGCATCAAGGAACATGTCCCCACTTTCATCCTGGTCACATTACAAAAAACATCAAAACATAATGTCCCATCTTTTAGGACCATAAATTGGGGATAACGGCCCACCATATGTGGTGATTATCCCTTACATGTGATTCAGATCCTTGTAAGGATCATCGGTGTATGAATCTCAATTATTATTAGAATACAAATGTAATAAAAACCAAATACCCCCATATTAAAGAAATATATGTGAAATGATTCATTTTTTATTAGATACTTAGTGAAACTTGGATATTCTATCCTCGACTTAAGAATGATTTTTATTCATTCTCAACCTTTCATCAATGTACGAGATATAAATCTATGTATCATTTTATAGAATTCATTTAGACAAAAATTTACCTCATATGTTTCTTATAATTAACTCTAATGAAATTCATATAATGTAGCAACCATCGCTTGTTTCTCACACTGAGTGTCACTCATGTGGGCTTAGAGGATCTGGAATGAACTGTTCTGATCAATACAATCAATAAGTAATACATACAGAGGTAGAGAATCATGTATTAGTCACATTATGTTTAAATTAATAGCATAAGGTTCATCATACGTGGACTCTAAATCCATTTTTCGTGGATTGTTATTGATACCCTTTCCATTACATGAATGATAAAACAATTCAAGAGACTCTTGGTATATTGATATATTTTCAAATAAAATATTCTATCCCATGATGGCACCATGGATCCCTCCCATTGTTTTTATCCACAGTCAAATTAATAAAATTCCTTGTTAGCATATATGATCTAGGTCAATGAAATGATATATCCAAAACTAATTATGTGTATCTTTATTTGAATCATTTTAGGATATATAGTGACACCTAAAATTCATTAACTCGGTCTAGATGTAAAAAAATAAAAAAATAATCCTACCTTATCTTGGTGAATCACCCTCCACTCTTTCAAATTGGATCTCTTTATTACTCATCAATAAGATAATTTTATTTCATTTTTTGTGTGAACTAAAACAATATAACATAAATTAAAAGTCCATGTTGTATAAATTTAAACTGTTTAATATCTTGTCCTTTTTCTATGAAGTTGAACTGCACAATGTTATCCTTGTCGCATGATATAAACTATAGGGAATCATCCATCCCACATGATTTAAATCATATTCCATCATCCTAATTTGAGAGGATATTACAACTTTATAATTGGAATCCTACCACACCATTTTTTAATAACTATAAGTTAAATGATTATTACTATTATGGGATATGTAGTAATTCCATGATTCTATATCCCAGACCTAGTTGAAAACTATATTAACAATGAACACCCATTTCACTGTAATGTTCAATCCTCTATATCCTCATAGAACTCTATTAATAACCCAATATCTGGGTGGAACCCAACTCTATCTTCTTATGAATGTGTTTGATCTGTATATGGAGGATATTTTAGAACTAATCATGGCTTGATTAATACCCTTGTTCGATATATAGTGATTCCTGGATCTAATATCCTTATCTTAACTGCAAACTCTACCCAAAAAATTCCCCCCATCAAACCAAATCTATTTAAGAGCCTTTTATATGGAATTTCATATCCATGGGTCCATGTGAGTGGCACACTGATATCAAAAACTATACATTACTTGATTACCATCATTATGAGATACTTAATGATACCTTGATCCTCTCTATTCTTCATATCCATGAGCTCCACTTAAACCTCTATCCATATTGAAAATGGATTTAGGAATATCATTCCTCATTTCGAACCTAGGTAGAGTCATTTTCTCCTGTACAAAATATCCAAAAAGATGGTCCAACAATATTTTGTTTTTTTCTAAACACTCATGATAAGATAAAATGTCCCCCATTTTTGAATGTTTAATCTCGATTCCATTCCATTATGGAATACACATTGAGATGAGGATTCTTCATCATATGCATGAGTCAAAACTACATAAAAATGTCCCTACCCCTGATGTTAAATTGTTTGGTGTGAGTCCTTATCTCATGAAATTAAACTGCAGGTCACCTACGTCCTTATCACATGATGTAAAACTACTTGACATGTAGTCCACCCTACATGAATATAAACTGCTTAGAGTATTTCATGTTATGCAACCAAATTTCTCAACCTCGGATATGAATCCATTTAATAGAATATGATATAGGGGACCCTATTCCAGAATAAGGTTCCCCTTTTGAACCTAAATTTTTTTTATACTTAGGATCCCCGAAATTTATATTTGATCACACATAGTAACACAAACTTGATTAAAAATATGTTTTTATTTTGGAGTTTAGTCTCATTCTAAGACATTGAATATCCCTCCCATGAATTTGAGCTAGACCAGTGTAGAAGACTTACATAATATAAGAACTATGTGTGGCTTGATTATTTATATTTCAAAATACAGAGAGATGTATAAACCACAAATTATACAGTTACCCATAGACTATCACCCATTTTCAATCCTTTCCCAAGGATCTAAACTGGCTAACTATGGTCTACTAAGTTCTTGAATGCCTTTATCACCTTTTTTGAACATTCATTTTAACAAGTCACACTTAATGTATCAAGTGTCTTGGATTTCCAAAAACCCTTCAAGGTTATTGGTAATTATTACAAATAGATTCAATTGAATCCTTTCTTGGATATGAATACAAGGCATAATTTGGGTCTTACATATGTACCCCCAATCTGAGATGCCAACAAGAGGTTTGTTTTTATCATAAGAAAAAGGTCTTATTATATCAATACAACATGAAAATTTCATAGTAGAACCTTCCACTTAGATATATTTAGTAGGAATACCTTGTTTCATGATCCCATATAATCACTCATGATTTGGGAACCTTAATACATAATTTATAGAATCATTATCTTCTTCATAAATGGTGTTAGAGTGTTATTGGTCCTAGATCCCGAAAAGGGTAATTTTTTTTACATTTCCCCATTTAGGTTTTTGGTATAATCATTATGATCTTATACTAAGTTCTCCTCCCATGAGATAATCTATACTAGAATTGGGAACTCCATCCATGCAAGGATTCTCTTCACCCATGTGATATATGATGTATCACCTTTTAATTTTCTACGGTCCAAGAATCATGAACTTAAACCATGTGCACCTTCTCGAGACAATCATTTCTGTAAATGAGTATATCAATCACATTGTGTTTATCCTGGATTGTGTTGAATAATATATGTCAACATGTTATTCAAAGTTACATGACCTTAAGCTCGATCGTCATATGTCAAAATTTTAAAACCATAAAATCCATCCTTGAATGGACTAGATCTTGAATCCTTAAACTACTAGTGAATGAGGCATAACATTTTGAAGAATAAAACCCATAAAGGGTGTCTTGAGTAAAATTCAAATGGCCCCTCACTAAGATTTTAAATTTCAAGGCTTACACAAGAATTATAGAATAAATGATAAAGGTGAAAATATCATGGGTCCCACCACATGACCATATAAACAAATGAGGTACACTCACTAGACCAAACAGTCTAGAAAAAAATTATATTAATAATTCATCATATCTTCACCTTGATGATGTGATTAATACAGAAATACATACCCTTTAGGGTACCCAAAACATCATTTAATTCCCTTTTTTGATGGACATTATTCATTTCTTGGGTGTTTTAATCCATAAAAATCTACCATGGATATCAATAATGAGAGATTTAAACTCCATGGGAAAAATTTATTTGGATATTCATGCATTACCCAATTTGGCTCCTACATATGCACACCCAATCTGACCTACCAACTAGAGTTTTGTCTAAATACTAAGAAAAATGTTCTCTAATCATTGTACACCCTGGAACTATTGAATAAAAACCCATTATTAAATCATGGTCAGTAGATATCCCCTACATATATGACTCATGTAATTATCCCTAATTCAAGGATCTTGAGTTTTTATTTACCCAATTCACAATCTTATGATTCATGTGGATTTTATATCCTCAATGTTATCCCTTCATGCATCATTATCATTTTCAAATCAAAGAAGTGACATTTAATCATTGAATCTTTTATGATCCTCATAATGAGACCCTAAACCAGATGAAACAATGGTTTGAGCTTCAAGGCTATAAACCAAATTTCACCTTTTCTTCCACATTCTATTCCTTACAATATGTCCTCCATTCATATCCTGTTTTACCTTTACCTTTATAGATAGGCTATTCCACATTCAATGGTAATACAAATATGACCTTGAACTATAATGATATTTAGTCAAATACATCTAACCTTAAACACCACCTATACTTTTTTTGACTTTCATGACCTAAAACCACCCAAGGAAAAAGTGACAAAACTTGCTAGGTTGAAAAATCGTAAATAGAGACCTAAGAAAAATGAAAGTTATTTCCTAATATGTAACCTGAATATGAGGATTAGGTTAAATTCAGGATGTTATAATAAAAGCCTACATGTTTTTGGAGCCTAGAATATGGGTCGAGTAAAATTTAAGCTATAACTACTCGGTCCCTTAGCATGGGAAACAATTGATTTTTTTCAGTTTTGGAACATTGGCATGATTTCTATGTGCTCAAATCCTCTTGAACATTGGAATATTAAATCCAAAATTTCCCTTCATGATAGTCATCATGTTAAGACAAACCAATCAATCAAATTTAAAAACACCATTTTATGGTGATGGTAGTTTTTCCTATATTTTTATTTCATCAAAACTCAAGTGGAAATCATAAATATAGGGGAAATCATCCAAATGGTTCAACTATTGTGTATACTGAAGGTGTTTATGCCTATATTCCCCCATGATCCACTTTAGGTAAAAAATCATCTAAATAGACCAATTATAATGTATATTGAGGTATTTGTACCTACATTTTTCTATGATCCATGCTCAAGAAGAAACATCACTGACTAAAGTGTTTAGGAATCATGATTGCCCCCTCCATTATAGTTCAATGTTTGAGTGGATTCAAGTTATCTTACTGCAACCATTGGAAATTTTCTCAAGCCAACATGAATTTAAAAACAAATTGAAGAAATAATAAAAGAAATTTGAAAATTGATTGAGGATAAAATATGTTTTCATTCACTGGTAAAAAATTAAGATAAATAACCAAAATTTGGAATCACTCCTTGTCATTATATTCAAACATAAGATAATTAAAATTATCTTGACATGATATAATCATTTCTACATAGAAATTCAGCTAACAATAAGTGGGAAATTCTCATGTTTTGATAAATATTCACCTATTTGGCAACTTCAATCTTGTATAATGGACACATTTTCTAAATGTGATCTTCCAATTCTAGGATCTTTCATTCAAAAAAGTCAAATTTTATGATACTTTCAAGCAGCTACATTTTCTCTCTTTCCAAATGATCCTCATATCTCAGTGTTATGTAGTTTTTATAACCAAACACTAAGCCATAGATATTTAATAAAAAATTTATTTATATATTTCATGGAACCTTTCATAGCTTCCACTTGGTGGATATCATAATAAAAAAGTAGGAGATTACTTTCTTATGTCCCTATTTTATCTCGGGTAGCTATGACATGCTGGATAAGAGTATCTAGGTGTCAATAAATGAACCCACCAAAACCCAAACTATAAAAGGGTTGGTGGATGATCTCTATCATATCACATATCACCTCTAATTCAGTCTTCATAATGATGATGTATACTTGGAACCAAACCCACCTCCTCACCAATCAATATTCAATGAAAACTATCAGATATTCACTTTGATTAGTCGTTAAAACCAATATGTAATTAAAAATTAGCTTCATAAGGGAGGAGACAAATCTCATAATTAGTGTGGTGGATTCATCGACCACTGCTCCCTATCTAGTCCCATTGACCTACTCTATAAAAATATTATTTTTGGTATATCTCTTGTTATTGGTATAGTATAACAATTTTCATGAGTTCTATCAATAGTTTTTGTCACATTCTTTGGGCCTCTTACTTCCTCATTGAGTGTATAAAATAAAAACGATACCTCTGTAAAATTTTAGATAACATGATCATGGGATCATGTGGTTGAATGATATTCTCCCGGATAACATCAAGAAGAAGTATATGGAAATCCAACCACCTTTTCACCCATTAGATAGACTATTTGAGAACCCCATTTAGATAGATTCCTACCCACACCTTGTAATAACCCCTTACTAGGTTTATGGGAGTTCCAATTATTGGATTTATAATATTATCCTTGGTATACTATCAATATAACAGTATCCATATTTTAAAGATGATAATAAATTAAATCACAATCATAACCCTAGTGAAAGTAAGTGGTGATACCAATTGTAAGCACATGAATTGGCATGCAAATCTATAAGGTTCAAAAGAAAATACCCCATACCATAATGAGGTAAGAGAATAAATTTACTTCTATGTACCATTTTCATTGTCAATTATTATATTTGATGGCATTTTATAAGGGATGATAATGAAATGGTGATTATTTATTTGCATGTTAGAAAATTTATTAATTCTCAAGGAAATTGGTCAAATATTGAAAATATTGAGTACCTTAGGATGATATGTATAGGGAGGAATAATTGCGGTATATTATTACTAGTAACACTAGAAGTTCTCTGCCACCCATCTATATAATAACTGAAATGGATGACAGACCCGATATGGGGTCCTCCCCACTTGTATATGGAAAAATATATGGTAGATATAGGAAAGAACCAGTACTTACAAATTACATATTTTACTTTGTTATAATAATATTTCTATCATCAGGGTACTTACCTTGACACTCAAATGGGAATCCCTAGAAGGGAACAACCAGCGACTTAGAAACATGGTTGGGAATCCAGCAAAACAAAGGGAGGGGGTTACATTTTGCTAGATAATGTATCCCTATCAAGTGTATAGGAACACTTACATTATAACCCAATTGGAACCTTCAACATACAAATATTATCGAGAAATTATGATTTTTTTTCTTAATCCACGTTTCATAATACGTGGTTGGTGAATGGTTTCAACCTTATTTCCAAATGGGATGATGGAAGATTTGTATAGACCCCTTCCCAATATCCCTCATCTTAATTCATTAAATATTTCACTAGGGGGGTCTTTTCTAAACCCAATCAAACATTTTATATGAAAAAGGAACTCATAATACTTACTACAATGATCAAGTTCCCTCCTAGTATATGAATATCCCATAAGGGGATCCCCACCTCACTATGTGATATATGAAATGTGTTGGTACGAGAAAAAAAGTGAGGATTAAGTTCATCCGTACAAATAACACTTAGGGATATATACTTTTCTAGGATTATTTAGTGAGGTGATGGAAATTTAGGAGTAATTCTTTGAAATACGATATCGACATTGATATTTATTATCATGGATTAGAATAGAGATTTTCATGATGTAAACACACCCTTGATGAGATTCTGGGAGAAGCTGGACATCAATATTGATTGTTGTTTAGATATATTCTAGAGGGGGTTGAAACCATGTTGAAAAAGTTTTATAGTTAGGTGCAAGGATTATAATGTAATATTTGAGACTTAGGATTCTTATAAAAAATTTGTCATATAGCGAATAGTAATTTATCATTGAAGTGTATAATTACTCTATGGTTGTGTTCTATTAAAAAATATTGTAGCATGAGATAGATTAAATTTTTCTTGATATAACAACCCAACATTTAGATATGTTTATTGAGTCATAAAAATTTATAGGTGAATAAGTAATCATTTATTTAATAAATAATGTCAATATGAATTTTTGGAATTCACGAATAACACGTTTACAAAAAAGAGTTCAAAATTAACAAAGGACTGGTCCCACATATCGTTAAGTTGACCAAATGAATTGCGAGGTTAAAAATACAGGTGACACAAAAATATGTGACCCCATATGGTTGAACAGATAGACCATAAGTTCTCTAGGTTATTGGTAGAGTTGATTTCATGGATAATACTTCGTAGAAGGGATCACCGAGTTCATAGAGTGGGTTTTTATTTTTAAAGATGAGTTAATATCTCTAGGGAATTCTAATGTTAGTTTTATTTAATAGTGAAAGTGATTGGACCTCAATCCACATATATATAGAGCTTCCTCAGATGGTGAATTTCATGAGGAATATATAACCTTTTCAACTTCCTCATAATCAGCTCCTTAACATTTTGAATGGACTCAATTATAGGGGTGTTTATTGAGGCTTGTGAGTTTAAAAATGATAAGGATTTAAGGTCAAATTAGTAAAGTAAAATATATAACTGATATTTTAATGTTTTTATAATGGACTATAGGGAACCATGAGGTCCCCAAGCCCACAATTTTTCTCACCCCACCATTTGGTTCCTTCACCAAATTAATGGTTCATATCTAAGTTATTAGAGCATATTTTTAAAAATCTCCCATGGGATTGACTTCATGACGTCATGATGTCTTTATGATATGTTCCATGAGACCGTTAACCATACCACATGGTCTGACTATGACGCATCAATTATTTATGTTTTTTGATGCCTCATGAGGTTCTATTAGACTTGGGGTAGCTCTCTCACATCCATTCAGGAAATCACAAAATCAGGGATGCTTATAAATACCCATCTATATTAGAAAAAAAGACAAATTAAAGACATATGAAGATGAAGGGAGATTACTTAGATAGAGAGATCCAATAAAATTCCATTTTAGGAAACCATTCTAAAAAAAGACAACTACATGTAACCATAGTGAAACCTTTCTGAGAAATATAAATACAATGTGAGTCCAACCACATAAAGGATAAGCCTAAAAAAGAAAATGTCATGAAGAATGACCATATGGGGCCAACTGAAGGAGGGCCAAATTCATGGTGGGAAAACTAAAAATATGCCTAGCTCGTGGAGGCTGACCTTGTGGTGGTCCATCCCAATGAATCCACTCTACAAGGATGACCATGTGATTTCGACCACATGATTCTAGCCTAATTTTATAGAAGTTAGGAAAAATTGATAGAGATTAAGATGACAACATAGAAGCTAGTTTTTGAGGTTAACCACATAATGACCAATCTGTCCATACCTAATCTAGTTTCTAAGGTCAACCTCACAGTACCTACATGGTGAGATCCCTTTATTTTGGGAATGGTGACTTCTATTTAGGAAATCTACCTTCATTACTATTTCCCCTTTGGGTCAATCCAATTAAAAAGACCCTCATTGTTTCTCCATCCAAAGATAAAACATTAAAAAGGAAACTTTTTACCTTCCTCTAAATCCAACTAATATATATGATCAATGCATACACACTAGCATGCACCCCTTTGATCATTCATTCCTTTGATAAATGGTGTTTCCCATCCATACTACCTAACCACTAGGAACCATAGGTGGTTTATAATTATAACTAACCTTGATAATAAATTAAATAATCATATAGGTTTTTGTGTAAAATATCATATATCAATGATGAATTTATTCTCCATTTAGTGACTTATGTTAGGAAGGGAATCCCTCATAGAGTAATCCATTAGTATTTCTCACAAGGGTCTATAATACCCTAGTCTCCATATCCATCCATACCTATAAAATGTTAATAAGTTGAGAGTATGGGTGTTATATTCATGTATAAGACCTATGAGTGTTCATTTTGGTTATTTCATCAATAAGGCAAGGATACAGATGATGATAAATCTCAAATAAAAAGCCCCATTAAAATCTATTTGTACACTCTCATATAATCTTCTCAATATTCTATTATATCATCTTTCTCACACCTTGCATGAATCATGTGGACTTGTATACTAATGTTTATTTTACCATCATCATGATTAAAATTAATCCAAAATGCCCCCCTTGCATATGTAATCCCTATCCTATATTCACCGGGCATCCAAATATACACAATCCCACTCAATATATTATTTTTTTACCTTCTATGACATGCACATATCCACAAAATGATGCTAAAATTCATAATTCACATGTATGTTGCATGATTTTAAACTTCAAAGACAAAATCCTTATGGAAAAAAGTTAATATGTGTCCCTAGTTCCCCCACAGAATGATGTTAATATTTTTTTTGGAAAGCTTCCCTACAACATAACGTTAAACTACATGGCCATTGTCTTGGTCATACTATGTAAAAATATATGACAACATCCTTACCACATGATATTAAACTTCATGGTACATCCCCATTTCATGAACATAAACTATTCACCTAAAAATATATGATCTTTGATTCTTTTCGATCGGGATACATAGGATGCCTCTTTGACGTTCAAACCAAACATTATCCACCTTACAAATCCTTTTTCATGGTGATATATTACTAATTAATCCAAAAAAGTTAATCCTTGTTGGGATATATTCCCCATGAGCATAGATGTTTCATTAACTGTGATCGTATTCCCTGAAAACCCTCCTCATAAGGCCATATTTCTAATGTAATTATACTCCTTTACAAAAATATCCATATTCACTCCAAGAATTATCATATATTACTCACTGGTCCATAATCCAATGAGACCCTCCAATACCTAGAGAGTAATATTCCATCTAGGTACTCAATAAACCCACCCTCATTGATCCATATTCTCTTAGAGGTCCACCAGAAAGGGTTGCTCATGTGTATGTACCACACCGACCATGACTAAGAACACTTTACCTAATTTTCCTTAATATATGAAATTAAATTTTATGGACCAATTCTTTCCACAAAAACTTAACCTCCACAACTCAAACTATGTGGGTTTCGAATCTTATTCTTACATAATATATAGGAAACCTATTTACTATTCCATCCCAAATCCATAATAACCATCACCTTACAGGATGATGATAAACTCCAATGTACCCAACTATAAAGCATTAAACTAAAGTATGTTAAGACTAAGATACACTAATTGGAATGAGGTAAATATATAGAACCACTAATATATATATATGTTCATATCTAACAATTTTGATGATCATTTTTAGGATGGGGTCACCAGTACCATCTTTGGAGTTTTGGAATGATTCATGGTTACAGATTAAATCAATAAGAGAGTCCTAGAGTAAGTAACAATTCCCCCTAAAGGGTGCGATGTACCTAACTTCTCATCCACTCAACCAACATGCCTTCCAAAGTGTCACTGTTAAGGAATGCTAGTGACCACTAATATTTGGAGAGTAGGTCTATAGTGACATATCTCATCATAGATATAAGAGTTGCTGGGTGTTACCTGTTTCATGAAAAAAAATATCATTGGAAACCAATCAAAATAACCTTACAACCAGGTACTCTGATGTTTTTCACCATATAGAGAGGAATTACATTTTATGGTTTTGGGATTGGTCCTACAAAAATAGGATTCAAACATATAATTTGGAAAGGATTTTAAAACCATATATTTCTGTTACACATAATGGGACATGTCATACCATTTAAGGTCAAGTGACATGGGACGATCCACAAAGTTTAACATCGTAGGGTAAGGAAAATTGGGAGAAAGGTTCCTAACCATGTTTAGTGTTGTAATTACTCATTTTGACCCTTTCTATCTATCCTTGAAGTGAATATAGACAAAAAATGATTTATTTGGTGATTTCCTGAAGGGAATATGGCTATCTTGGTGGATGATGGTATCATTGGGAATATGGGAAAGTGAGAGAGATATGATAATGCCTAAGGAGAATATTGATATCTACGTATAGAGGAATAATATCATTAGGAGTATGATTTGATGAAGGAATTTCTGCATTTTTTTGGAATATCGATCGATAAGGAAATACATAAATGTATTAATGAAGAATATGGCCCCATGATGGTGGTTCTGATTGAAGGCTGATATTGGGTTTGAACCTATGGGAGGCACCCTACATAACTTGTTTGACATGAATAAAATACCACATAGTTTTAATTTTCACAATTTAAGGTCATGTAGTAGGGTTGTACCATGCAATTTAATATCATATCTTAAGGATATTATAAATAAATTTTACATCATAAGACTAGGACGTTGGATAAACAGTTTAACATAGTGTTTCAAGTACATCCGTGTTGTAAACATGTGACAACTGGATATTGAGTGGGGCTTATGTATTTGGGGATGCTCTTGATGACTAACTTAATAAATGTATCAGGTGAATGAATAGAGAGTTGGGGATTACAACTATTAAGAGTCCATGTTATAGGAATATTAATTATGGTAATGTAATGATCAACTTAGATCTCTAAGACCACATGAGTCACGATCTGTGTGAGAAACAAGATATAATAAAAGATCAAGAACATTTTATGAGAGTGTACAATTAGATTAGAATGGTGATTATGAACTAAGGATTCTCTTTGTGATTTCCCCGAACCCATTGATAGAATCATCGACTAGAACCATATTGGGTCTTATTCCTGAATGGGAAACACATCCTTTCATATTTTTATCTATTGATAGGTAGGGTGTTTATAGACATAGGAGGAGTATGAAATCCATTAATAAAGATTAGGGGTTTAATTTTAGAGGGATGTAAAAAAAATATGACCCTTTAAGGATGATATGTTGGGACTTATTCACTGAATCTTCCCTTTGTGGTATTCCATGACTCACTGAGTAGAGAATAAAACCATCATTGAACCAAGAGTGACCACATCAGGGTCTTCTCAATAGGGTTTCCGTTATCAAGGGAATCCACAATTATGATTCCCCTAAGTGTTCAAACTACCTATGAAGATAATTATCAAACATCCTTTTATCAAGGTAACACATGATAAAAGGGGTGTGGGATGTTGTGTATACGTTTATTATATAGGTTTGGAGGTTTTAAAGGAGACTTTAAGTTGACCTTCATGAGTTTCCCTTAGTGAAAATGGGAGATAGGTCTATCAGATAACTTATACCTAGGCACTGATGGGAGGAGGGGATCAAGAACCACAATGAGGGTCTGGTCCATATGGTAGGTGTGTAGAGGGAGGTCTTTTCACATTATTTGTGTGATATATAAACCGGTATGCATGGTAGGATATCATACAAAGCGTAAAACTGCTTACGAACCTAATAAAGAAGGCTGATCCACCTAAGAGATATGATGAGGGCTTATCATTCTTGGTCATCATGAGTGTAGAAAAAATAGTCACATGGTAACCTTGAGAGGAAATCCATTCCACTTAGAGATGCGTGATAAAGGTTCATCCTTCCTAGAAGATATGCGATGGACAACTAACTCAGCTCAAAGATGTGTGCTAAAATAATTATGTATAATAGCCTAGAGGCTAAGACCACATGGAAGAGTCTTAATAGAGGAAATGATTTTCCATGGCTCATATATTTCTAGAATTAAAATTTAAAGTATTTATTTCCCTAATTATACTTATAATCTCTCCATATTATCCTTCCTCTTGGTGTGTATTCTCTAAATGGAAATTTTTGATATATATAGGAAAGGTCTAGGTAAACCATTTCTCAGAATAGGTAAACAAACAGTTGGGGGTGCATGACCATGTGGTGGATCCCCCTATCATCCGTGCATGTGGGTGTTTCACCTATGGAGTCCATGGTGGATGAGATTATCATGGGTAGAAGGTGATGACTCAGTTGATGGGTGTACATGTAATGTAACCATCTTAGAATCACCCAGTTGGTAGGAAAACATGTGATTGATGGTTAAAAACTTGGTTGATAGGAAATTGTGAGTTTTATAGGAGATCGTGAGTCCTATATTTCTCACAATCACATGTATAGTAAGTAGATTCATGATCAATGATCAGTATCCTCGTTGATGGGTGACCAAAATTCTTCTCCATCTCAGAATCACATGACTAGTGCACTATAAATGGATGGTGATGGTACACGGCTCTACGGGATCTCTTCTCTCCGTTTTCATTTTGGAAAGAAAACTAGTGTCAATAATGATATACATAGAAGTATACAATTAAAAAACTATCTTATTATTATATATGAGTTTATTCAACCATTAATGTAATACATCCAATGATCTTTCTTAATAACCATAATCCTACTTAATTTCATTTTTTTCTTTGTTTACAATTACTTTTGATAAGAAATCAGATATCAAAAAATATTCTGGATTCACTTTAAAATGATACATTGTTCAATATCTTGACTGAATGTTATCATCTCAACTATAATAGATAATATTAGTCCTACTTATAGTGATTTAGGGTCATATGATATGGTTGGATTAACATAATTATGGGAAATATTGATTCTCATAATCATAAATTTCTCTATATATTTTCCCTTAATAGTTCCTAAGTTCATATTTTAGTTCTCCACATACTGGTCACACCGAATGCACCACTTTTTATTTCAGGAGTCATTTAAACAAAAAATTAATTTCCTTTTCATATGACACTAATTCAATAAAATTCAAATTTTTTTCAAAATCCCCCCAATATAAAAATCCTAATTGTCAGCTTGAACCCCTCTATACAAGCCTCCATAATTATCATCAACATTACTAATGGAATTTTAATAAAATGGTTGTACTAGATGGTTTATATTCAAGGAAAAAAAATATAAATCTCAAAAAACCCATCACCTTCTACACCTTGCCTTGTGTCAGAACCATCCATGTCTTCAAAAAGATCAACACTAAAATTATCCATTATTATATGTTTTTCATCTTCAAAATTGTAAATTGAATGTAAATTTTAAATATATGAACATAATACTAGATAATGAATATTAGATCCATGTGATTGGTATGCATTATTAACACACATGTCTCAATGATCAATAGAGGGATCAGTCCCTGTGTTAGTATCATAACAATGAGTTAGATCACAGAACTGGACCTCTGCAACTTCTATAGAAATGTTAAAATAAATTTTGAATCTATTTAATGATCTTTAAATGTATCAAATAAAACAATAGATCATCATGATCATCTAATTTATAAGGGATATAAAATGGATATGGATAGCCTTATGGAAACCAATAGGAAATATCTGTAATAATAATACAGGGTTCATGTTTTGAGCTATAATGAGTTATTTACCTTGAATGAATCATTATATTTCATTCACTAATATCCATAAACAATTATATACGCCCCTAAAAATGAAGATCATCTACACAATTGTTCATTAAAGAATTACAATACACTAATGGAGGTATATGTTCTGACATATTTTTGATAGTGTCTGGACCTGAATCAAAAAAAATAGTATGCATGTCAAATTATATTGACATATTTTTAATTTATATATTAAATTTACAAACAAAGTATAATATAGGATTACTTTATACATTTAACATTATATTTTTAACTCTTTTTAATATTAAATATTCATCATAATTTATATTCACATTCTTCTAAAAAATAACATTCAAATAATTCAATTATTTATAAAAACGTTTGATCAATATAATATTGATATTTTATTTCAATACTTTTCTTTTATTGTAATTTTATTATAAATTTGATACAAACATCACACAAAAACTTATATAATGAATTTATATATTACTTTTATATCCATTATTTTATTTCATTTCAAAACATTTTTTATTAAAGTCACATTGTTTTCAAAGTTACTAATAAAACAATACTGAATACCTTTTTTATATTTTAATACACAGAATGGACATTTTATTTCTAAATTAATATTAAAAAATCATCACATATATTTATATTATAATTATCTTAATATAATGAACATTAAAAATTGTGATAGTTATTTTAAATTTGTATCTTTAAAAAGAGGTATGATTTTTTACTAAAACAATTACCATATCAAACCATCACCAGTCGAGTTGTCACCCTTCAGAAAAATCTTCCATCTCGGTTGACAACAACTGTTTCATGGCTGTGGCTCTCTTTAGAGTCTTCTCCTCATAGAGAGAGGGGTTCCCCTGTGTGGAGTGTCTGAAAAGGGCACACATGAGAATGGAATTTCTTAAAGAAAAATAATTATGATCAAAACAATATTCAATTTAATTTTTTTAACATATACTAATTTTTTTAATGTTCAAATTACTATTTACCCTATTCATTATTGTAAAATTTTTATTTAGTTCTTTCTTATTTCATTAAAATAATTAAAATAATATATGAAAAAACATACACAAATTAGTTATTCAAAAATAATTAAAACACCTGTAATATTTAATATTGTGAAATATTATGTAACTAAATTTTAATCATAAACACATATTTATAATTAATTTATATTTTATTTTAATAAAAAAATAAGTAAAATATATTACAATTAAATAATTTTATATGAATTATTTTTCAACACCTTTAATTTTATATATAATAATTTACCGAATATTAAAACAAATAATATTATATTTTATCATACACAAATTATTTATTCAATAATTATTAAAACACAAACATATTAAAAGAAAACAGCTTCAAGTATAAATAAATAAATTTTTATCTTAATTATAATAACACAAATAAATTTATATTTAATTAATATTTCATTCTACTAAATAAATCAATAAAGTATAATAAAATTAACTATAGAACTAATTTATGTAAATTCTATTTTATAACCAATATATATATATATATATATATATAATTTTAGATATTATTATCACACCATCAACTGATTAACTTAATCATAACAATAAAAACCAATTTTTATTAATTTCAATTTGTTTCAAAAATAATATATATTTTAATTAAATAAATAACCAGTTTATTAGAATAATTATATAATATAACAAAGAATTATAAAAAAATCAACAATTATTTAAAAATGTAATAAAAAATTTAACATATGGTTTCGCGACGAATCGGGTGGAGTTGACGAACGCACCCGACTGTCGATCTCACAGAGGGCTAAACTCCGCTCAATCGCTCGAATCAGGTATATTGGTCTTCATTTCCAAATGCCCAACAGTTCCATATCCAACGATACATGGACCTGCTTTCCAAAGGCAGGCGTTCGCTGGGTGGTTTGGCCAACGATGCTTAAGAACTCACATTGGTCGAGAGGATGGGAATTCAGGCTCATCACACCCCTTTAGGGGGGGGGGAATTATTGCCTGTTCTGAGAATCTCTTATAGATTTAAGACATGTTCATATGTTCACGAATCTTTGGTTTATACCCAAGCGTAGTATCCAAGGATTACTCCTGGTTGGAAATGGTCAGCTGAACGTAGGGATTCAAAATCATTTAGGCCTGAGGTTTACCATACCTCATTTGAATAATGACTTTGAGGAGTTTGGATTCATTGAGAAGACACTGGTTTGAAGCCTTATAACTGGGCGCTCTGAAGTTTATTTTCATCCAGGGGGGACAGATAACAACTTGAGAGTTTGGATCGAACCCGTGATATGGGCTTCTTACATATCCTCGTGAGAGGAATCAGAGTCCACATAGTTCTGTAATGCAGTTTAATGTCATGCGGGATGAAGGATCGGGGCTTAAACTCTGAGGTGGCCTGATGAGATGGTGGATAGGGATTGCACTCTTAGGTAGACCATAGAGTTGGTGAACCAATGTAAAGGGGTTGGAATGACCGGGTGGTGGGCTTGAACCTCATGGAGGCTTCCTACGTACCATGCATTTACATAGATCAAATTCCTCGTAGTTTGCAAGAGGTGTTGTCAGAGAACCGACATGAAGATAGATAGGGGGTCCTTTGGGTAATGGGCTTGAACCTCGTGGAGGCTTCCTACGTACCATGCCTTGACATGGATCAAATTACTCATAGTTTTCAAGAGGTTGGGGTCAGGGTTGATGCTTACTCTAAGCCCACGTGAGTCATGCTCGGTGTGAGAAACAAGAGGTAGCAGAGAACTGACGATCATGTCACAAAAGGTGCATCCGTGGGAAGCGAAGTGGGGATTACACATAGGGCAGCCCGAGAAGTCGGGATTTACTCCATAATGGAGGCCCGATGGTGATAAAACCCAACGATAGAGGGAAAGGATAACAAAAACCTCTGTGTCCATCTCCCCTCTTGGCCCCTTCCACTGGGGAAGTAAAAGGGTGCATGGGTGCTACCTCCTGCAAGAAAAGCTAAGGGCTTACACCAGAATGGCCGTCCGGTTGCCTTCCTCATGTCTGACCATGAGGGAATCCCAAATCACTGGTGGGTTGAGGCATATAATTGAGTCATACACCTATATGAAAGTGCACAAGCGGGATAACACCAAGGGCATTGGAATCAGTCCGAACAAAGGAAGATGAAAGGTGTGAATCACATGCCCGACATTCGGAATGCGATGAGGGTGGCGTGATGATGGAGGATAACTGTTGACTGTGTTTGAAACACAGAATTCATATCACGTTAGCTTGGAATGTGGGCATACAAGTGAGGGTCGACTGTTTACCGTGTTCAAAACACATGACCTAACTCAAAGTGTTGCCCAAAGTCTTTCAGGGGCGTTGGCCTAGGACGGTAGGTGAGCCGAGGTGGCATGGTACCATGCCTTTAGGGGGTCCCTTCAGACATGTAAGAGAATGAAGATCCAAATGAAGGATGTGCAAAGCATGAGGTGGAGTGATGGAATGTTTGAATGCATTCCAGTGCTCTTGAAATTAATCCACTGTAAATATTGAAAGAGGCATCTTATGCTTGGAGCATAAGGCATCTCTTGCATGGAGCAAGAGACATCCAATTATTGAATGATAGGGAATGCTACAGTTTATAGTCATGTAAAGAGGACTGTTTACATGTAGTTTAATGTCATATGGATAGGACTAGGTCCATATAGTTTAACGTCATGTGGTCAGGATGACTAGATAGGAGATACCTAACAATGGTTACTGTGGGACTTATGCAGGGGCGACCCTCTGGATGAACCTAGCATGGGAGCCAGGTAATGGGATTTTAAGAGTCTCATGAGCAGTAGCTAGACTCATGGAATTTATAGAATGGATGTTGGAGTGGCATAAGTGTGCAATAGAAAATATTTTTGACCCGGCTCGAAAAGTTTGCAACGCGACTCTCCATTTTTCATGGGGGTCAGTGACGGTAGCGAAGGGACCACCCCAGAGGGTCGGGACCACAGCCCGGCAGTGACCACAAGTGGGGGTGCGGGGGCACAGTCCCCGCGGTATAGACCAGCGAGTGTATGGGGTGGTCCACGTAGGAGCTGGTCATATAGGAGATGGCCACAGAGGGTATCCACGGAGGAGTTGGCCACAGAGGTGGCGGGCCGCGTAGAAGCTATCCTCCTAGTATTTCCTCGAAGGAAATGGCCGCTAATGGCTGGACGAAAAGGAGATGGCCACATGTGGTTCGCGGTTTGGTTGTTCGCGAAGGCTGTCCATGGAGGAGCTGGCCGCGAAGGGGTGAACACGTAGGAGCAGGCCGCGAAGGGGTGCCTGTGGAGGAGATTTCCACGAAGGGGTGCCCGTTGAGGAGATGTCCGAGTGTGGTTCATGGTTTGGTTTCTCCTCTATGCGGAAGAGTGCATCCACGGAAGATATGGGGTCCACAGATAGTTGGGGAACTTTACCGCTGGGAGTGATTTCTCCAGTGTCTCCCCACGGGTTTTCACCCGTCCTTCCTCTCTGTATTTTCGGTGCCCCTCGGTCACTATTTATAGAGTCACGAAGAGGATATATTGATGGGCACATGACACTTTTTTCGCAGAATCCCATGAAGGAATCCCCACCCGTGAACGACTTAATAGACCAAGGATTTTTGAAACCGAGATTTGTGAAATTGCTCTGCGGCCATGCACCACTCCGCCTCTATTCCGCGAATGATTAGATCCGCAGCTGCATACGGCTTCTGCCTCCGTTTCGCGAATGATGGAGTGTGCGGCATGGGCCGGTTAGCGTGGTTCACGGCGGTGGACTGGCTTGGCGTCCATCCTGCTTCACGCCCACATCGGGGTTTCCACCACCATTTCACGGATGACGCTGGTCTGCGGATTTGCGGTTCACCGAACTGGCTGCGTATTGTTGTTAGGAGCCGGTACGCGGACCAGTTAGGTCCTTTACCAAGTCTTGGGGTAATTGGATTTCCCCCTTGTAGAATTTTCAGGTACCTGCACATATATTGATAAGAAAATTATAATTAAACATAATATTTATCACAAAATATATTTTTTCAATACAAATATTTAATTAATTATGTATAAATTAGTACAATGTCCAGACTATAATTTATCTTAAATATAAAATAAAGTGTATAATTTAAGTAAACATAAATTAAAAAATGGAAGATTTTGAAAACATATATACTTTAAAATAAAAATTAAATTACATCATATAATTTCATAAATTAAATTATATGTAAAATTACATCATATAATGTTTTAGATACTTGAATCATAATGTTTTGGAGGGAGTGTCCCTGGAAATAAAGTAAGAGGAGCTAGCCATCATAAGTTGAATCTCTAGTGGTCTGTAGTGGGCAGGAAGATGATGAGGAGAAGAATATAACAGGGAGCGATAGAGAATATTCAGAGGGAGGAGTGTATCAATATGGGGATAAACTTTAAATAAATAATAATAAACAACATGGGTTAAAATAAATGAAACAACTCCAAATTAAATTTAGAAAATTTCATTCTTTATTCCATTATTAAAAAAACTAAAAGTCTATCTTTATTAATTAGATAATATTTTTTATAAAATTGGTGGGTCTTATACCACTAGTGGGAGAGTCTCTAATGATGTCTCACTAAAAATTACACTTTAGGTATCCAGAAAGATTTCAAAAACACTCAAAATCACGATATTAGAACAATTTTAACAAAAAATGATAGTAATATTACCTATCATCAACTTTCAATATTGTTATTATAATCTCTTCTCACAAACAACACAACAGGTTAGAAAACCAAAAAATTATTCATGGGTTGTTCCTCATGTTTTTGTTTTGTTAATTTCTTCCCACAGTCTTGACACATCCATCGTGGTAAAATCCATTGGCATGTAGTTTGATGACTATCTGGTATTTTATTTTTTTCACAACCATTATTTTGTGCAATGAATCCATACCTTGGGTAAAACTATGACTGTGGAAGAAATTTCATGCATTATAATGATGAATGATTAATCATTTATGATTTGGGGATATCCTTTATAGGTTTTCACCACGCGGTAGTGGCGTAGAGCAATAATAGTGGCTCCCAATTGAGTTGGGCGACTAGATTCTAGTGAGTAGGTGATAGTGAGGTCTAGTTAGTATAGATCTTTCACCACTAGTAATTTTAGTGGTATAAAATGTGGATAATATGTGGAGATGCAACCGTATACAATGGATCAACAATTTTGGAAAAATCCTAAGATAAACGACGTGTAATCTGGGAATACTTGCCATGTGGAGCAGAAGATATGGTTCTTGGGTTTATATGGAGATGAAAATTATCACACATCATGTGACATGTGTCACACACCATGTGACCCTTACCTAGAGACTCGGTTTATATCATAGGTGATATATGGGCACAAAAATGGTCAAGTACATGGAACAACCAGAGTACATGGGCTGAGACATGTATCTGGACATAGAATGGCACATGGATATGGCTATGCACATGGATACAACTAGGTGTACATGTGAACAGACACTAGAATAGGATATGATACATGGGTATACCCAGTGCTAAAGGGACACACTATGTACTGCCATTACATTCCATGTACTCCTTTAAAGATGACTTGGAGACCATTTCCTCTCTATATGGACTAGTTTATTTAACGGTTCATTCCCTCAATCCGTCCTTATGAGGGTATAGTATGGAATTATGTCATGAAAAAAGTATTATGATCCTATATAAAGGATTCGTTTCAGATAGAGTTATAGGAATATCTCCAATAGGTCGCGATGAGATCCACTATCATGTTTTTCCCTAGGTGTGGTTCTCAGAATTTGTGTGACCAACTGTACATGGGCATCGATCCCCTACATAGTGGGTTAATGTAGATTAGGTTTTTGGTATACTCCATGTATCTAGGTTTTATCCACATCTATGTATCAATATCTTCATACTTATAAAATGTACTTATCATGGAGAGACCACATGATCATGAAATCTTGGGTGGATTCCATCAATGTTATCTGAATAGTGGAGTCTGTTCTTCTGAATGAGTGTTATATGTGACATTTGAGAAAGAATCCTAGGATGGAGGTGTAGTTGAAACCTTACCTTGAGATGGTGTGTCTACTATGATTATATCTGGATGTTCAAATTATGTATATTGTTGACATGTCCCTATGATGAGATGAATAATATTATTTTTTATATATTCTTAGTTATTTTTTGGTGGAATACTAGGTATTGTTATACTCACAATTACATGGGATCTGCCTGCATGTGTTGTTTCTTATGCAGATTACCAAATGATTGAAGGGGTTCTTAGTGATCCGGGAGTACATGGAACTTAGTTTCAGGCTAGACAGACCAAGGGTTGTACAAGGAGTCACATTTTACTCTAGCCCCCTCTTACTATCAGGTTTATCTTCTTTACAGTTATTAGTGGGATTTTATTTGGCCCTTATCACTTTACCACATTTTTTATACTCTAATTGTGGGATTAAAATGTGTGAATTAATTTGGTTTCAATTGTGTTTTACATTTCCACATTGTATGGGTATGGAGATGTATGTGTGTATATAGGTACATTAGGATAAAAAATCCCATGTGAGTGTTATGCCTACTCATCACTAGTCACCTATACCAGGTCTACTAGGGGAGCTCCTTGGATAGTCACACCCAACTTGTCGACATACAGGAGGGCCTTAGTGGTCTAGGTCATAATAGAGTGGTATCATAGGATTGTTGCACCTTAGGACCAGAGTTTTTGAGTACTTTTTTGTAGTGATATTAGTCTGGGATTTATAGAAACAGTGTTCAGTATTTCGAGTTCGAATCTTAGGATAGAGACTCCAGTATTGGTGAAACAACTAATGTTCTATTCACCAGGACTCTAAATCCCTTCATTTTGACATAGTATATGTAGGCACTTGTTACAGGGGAAAACATTGGTTATATAGGAATTATTTATGTTTCCATGTACTTCTTGAGTCAGCTCCCAAGATATTCTCATTGACCATGGTACATATTGCCTATTTTAGGATGCCTGCATGATGATTTCAAGATAGGATTCATTGAATAGATCATGAGGATGTTCCCCTAGTGATGATACTTTGATACAGGTACCTCTTCAGAAGGTGTTACCTGTAGGTGGTGCACCAATCATACGACCACCTATTGAGTTACAAATAGTATTGAAAGCACCAGTGGATGTGGTGTGTGTGATGAGAATTCTTTTAAAGTTTTAGTGATCCGGATACCTAAGAATATGAGGACTCACTTGAGGTAGTACCTAAGTATTTCAACTCATCACGACACCTATATTCCAAAGGGTGGTCTTGGTGATGATCCTTCTCTATGGGTCTGCAACATGTTAGCGGAGTTTGGTGGATCTATCATACGAGGAGTTGAATCATTCATGGAAAGTGTTTGAGCTTCTATTTTAGGATGAGTAATCCCCATCTATGATGTGATCAGTTTCCACCCATGAGCTTTTATAGCTAAATTTGGACGACTTGAATGTGGCTAAGTATTCTTCCAGGATTACCAACCTCTCATAAAACTCAATGAATATGGTTCGAGATCCATTCTTTTGGGAACTAGCCTTAAATGGAGGTATATGAAGATAAATATAGGATATTGTGATACCTCTATGTATTCTTACATATTCCAGGGTTCTAGAGAGTTCCATGGTGATAGAGAGCTTTCAGGATGAGGAGAAACTGGTAGTGGTTTCTAGTAGTGGACACACAGAGGATGAGACTTTGATAGTATGCAGATGATGACATACGCATTGACATGGATGTGCAAGATGTTTTAAGAGATGATATCAGGATTTAGGGTCTATGGTTCAAGGATATTTGGATGTGTGTAATCTTCCTATGAAGATTCAATTCCAATATTGTGACAAAAGGGGAAATCTGGCATGGGATTATCTGACCTTCCGTATGACTGATATATAGATAATGGATGGTATGCCTAGGTATAGGTAGTGGAAGGAGTAGGTAGGTATGTATAACAATGGATGTGGTAAAGGAACAAGTTTATGATTAGGAGGGTGTAGATTGTTTGGCATGTTTCCACCACCACCCCCAGGTGTTCCTCACCAAGATTAGGGAGCTGGTGGATAGGGTAAAGACAACTGAAGGCCGTAGAGGCCTATGATCATGAGACACCATGATTTTTGAAATGGTAAATATTTTTTTAGAATAAAATATTTGTTTGGATGTTTTACTAAAAAAATGGAATGTTTTTTAAATCAAATGGTTCTTGAAAAAGTGTGGTTTATTCAGATTCTGAAAAATCTTTTGAATAAAGGGAGAGGATTTTGATGGATAACTATGGGGATTCTTTTTCAATCTTGGTAAAATTATTTTTTTGTGAGGAAATATGAAAATGGTTTTTGACTTTGTGGTTAGTGTGCCTATGAATGGTACATGATTTTTTAAATAGGTTGAATGTTTTGTCTTGTAAAATGAGGATGTTTGTTTTATCCTTTAGTGTTTTCATGTGTTCTCACATGCATGGTTTTGTATGGATATGTTGATGGATTTTTGGTATGACATAGTGTTTTGGTGCGCATAGTGGTGCATGAATGTGCATGTGAGTGATAATTGATGAAACACCATTGGTGAATATGAAAATCCACCAAGTTAGTTTGTTTTTCAAAAAAGTTTTTAAAGCTGAAATTTTGTTGCATTTTTGTAAACTAGTGTTTATGTGGGTTGATTTTTCATGTTTCAGAAGTGTGGTTGTTTTGGTATGCTTCCTAATTATTTGTAAGGGATACTCTTGGTGTGTCTTGAGATGGGATCTTGTTGGTTGCTTGGTTCTGGAGAAATGTTCAGCGGGTTTCTAAGTATATGTTGGATGTTGTGATGTGGCCACATATGGTTCTCTTTTGGCAATAATTCCAGTTGATTAGCCTAAGGATTCATTTAAAACATTAAATACATTTATTTGGATGATTCATCAAATCGTTTGATGGAAAAGAGATCAATTTGGGTTTGATTTAAAGTGTTTCTATATTGTGATAATTCTTTGGGATATAGAAGTTGTGTTTGGTGATGTTGATGTGTTTTTCATAATCCTTGTCCATTCTGCTCCCTATTAAGAGTGATAGAGAATGGTTTTATATATCAATGATTTCCTATTTATATGAATGTGAGTTTTTGAGAAACTGAGTTTTGTGGGGTGTTGTTATCCTTAGCTCATAGCTGCAGCACACGAGATGCTTCAAACATCAGGGCTCTAGCCATAGGCCTTGGTGTGAAACCCTTCATCGAGTTAGGAAATCACTAGAGGTGTGGGGAGATTGACTAAGATCCTACATTCACTATTGTGGTAAAATGGTTTTTTTGTTTTAATTATGGTTTCTAATCAATGAGATTTTATTTTTTTCTCAATGAGCATGGTGGACTTTCCCTCACGCACTGTCTATGGTTATGCCTTCTAAGATGTGGGTTTCTAATCAATGTCCCTGTATAGACTGCCTATGTGAATCGAGTGCGGAATTGGTTTTAACTATTCATAGGTGAGAGTGTTGTGTGGTTCTTATATTTTTTTGTGGTATCACCAGCCCAATGATTGGGTGCCTATCCCTCCCCATCCCGAGTGGTGGGGGTTTTGATCCCTCCCCAAAGTGTGGACCCAGTTCTTGTCCCCTCCATTCGGGAGTGGGTGGTTTAAATGTTTATGTTGTAACCCTCATAACATGGGTTTGAAGGTTTTTGTGGGATAGTTTTTGTGGGAATGTGTAGGAGAGGCCCGATTCTATTTCATGTTTAATTCTTGTTTGTTCATTACTAGTTGGTCACTAATGGTGGGGAAACCCACATCAGGTCTCGAAGGGTGATATGATGTGAGTTAGTGTTTTGTTTTAGCAAGAGTATTATGTTCCATTAATTGTGGATCATATTTATTTAGCTTTTGAGGATAGAACATGATGATAATTAATTCTTAGGTTTTGATATTTCATCTAGAAAGTGTTAGTCTTTCTATCGGCAAAAAGATTTAATGGTGGGGAGAATTGTTACACAAAGTTTTTCATGTATTGTTATTGATCTGGATCATTGGAAATACTGATCAATTTTTGGGGTTTGGGTGAGATGAATGTTGATTTTTGAATTTAAATCTATTCCAAATCATTTTACCATGGGTTCCCCATATCTTTTTTGGGAGTTTGTTTTTAAGAAAAGGGTGTTTACATCAAGATTTGGGCCAACCGTTAGCCCATTTTCACTTTTAAAAACAAAATGTGTTTCTTTTATAACTCCTTCATTTTTAGATTTTTTTTCATTCAACTTCCCAATTGGCATCCCAGACCTAAAAAATCCACCATATCTATTTGGGCCCCACACAAATTCATAATCATGGTGTATTTGGATTATTTATTCTAGTATTAGGGTAACCTATGAGCCCATTTCCCAATTAAAAAGTAATTTTTTCCTTTTATATAATATGCATTTTTTTAATATTTTTTGTTGATTATAACTCTCAATTGATCCCAAAAATCCTAGGCACATCTCCACGTTTCTTGTTTCGTCTTTGTAGCTCATCATAGTCACAGAGTATGGAAAAATTGTTAAAGGATTGTCAAATCATCTAGATTTGGTAAGGTAATTTGTTTCTTTTATGAATCATTCATTTTTTTTATTTTTACTCCTAAATCATCTTTCTTTGGTTAAGGTAGACCTAAGGAGCCTCTCCATTGAGTTCCAAGCCATTAAATATACTATAAGGGTGTGGATCTAAGGGAAGAAGAAAAGTTATCTATTTATCAAGGTGAGTTTCTCCTCCTTCCTCCACCTTCCTCCACCTCCTTCCATTATTTCCTGGCTCTCTCTTCCACCCTGGTCATGCACGACCTAGGGTTATTTTATACCATGATTATTTATGGGGTATCATTATTTTATTGATGCTCTTCATAGATATAGTGTTTTTAATCCCTTATGGATGGTTTGTGGGTGTGAACTCTCATTCTACCATGGATTCAAAGTAGTTCTCCCATAACTCCTTTTATAAATAAAGATTCATCTATTTCTTGATTCTTTCACATTATATGTATGCTAGTTATTATTTTACACCCTTTAGTTTAATTATTTATTGTTCAATAAGGGTAGTTAATGCCCTGTTTGGTGAAAATTGTGTGGGTTTTGTTAAAGCGTGCACACTAAATGTTTGTTTAAATGATACATTTACATTCTCACCTGACTTATAATGTTTATTACTAGGTTTATCTATTTAAATAAATTTTTAGCAATAAAATTTGGTTTTATAACATTTTTATTGTTAAATAATTTTTTTTATTAATTGTTGCATGGCTCATTTTCAGGAAAGTTCTTGGTTGGATTTTGTGTGATCAAGGTGATATAAAATGATTGTTTTGTTTTATGAAAAAAACATTAATGGTTTTTGAATCAACATTTTTGGGTTCCTTATGTGGGTTCCAATCTGGTTTTTGGTTTTATAATTATGTGAGTATCGATTTTTAGGATGTTTTGGCATGTGTTCTCGATTAATGGACCAATTGGAATGTTTATAGAATAGATGGGTTTTTAACATGAAACCTGCATTTTTCAGGGGTTTAATTAAATGTTATATTACTTCCAATGGTGTTTTTACACCTATTTATGAATATTTCTATTGGTTCTGTTGATAAATGTTATTTTTGTGAAGAATTCTTAAAGGCTCGTTTGGAATTTTTCTAGGAAAATTGGTTTTCATGTGTACTTAATGTTGTATCATTTGAAGCCATTTTATGGTCCATGAAATTGATTTATTAATAGGTTTTGGGTATTCAAAATTTGGTCTCATATGGTAATGGTGGGTTTTTGTACTTAAAAGATATTTTTTGAATGAATTTTATGTGCAATGCCTCATTATACTTCTTGAAATTATTTTATGAAACTTTTATGTGGTTTAATGATCCGTGAAAGAAATGTGAATTTTTTGTGTGGGTTTTGTGTGTGTGTATGATTTGGGAATGAAAGTTTCACTTGAAAAGTGTATTTGATAATATTTGTAACTTGATTAAGCACTAAAGGGAAACCCATGTATCTAGGTGGGAGGACGTGTACTAGTATTCTAGTGATCTAGAGTGGTTTTGTCCTTGTTTCACGTACCATGTTTTACGATGACAAAACTAATTAATCTATGAAGATGATGTTGGGGACCACTAGGTTATCGATATTTGTTGCCTACTAGTGGCTCATGCACAACAACAATTATTTTTAACGGTTACTTTTACACTGAGATATGAGGTACCTAGGGCCCACAACAAACTAGTGCCTAGGGGTGTTCCCGTGACTTGTGGTCACTAGCTATTTGGTAATCACCATCAGAATACAGTGTGATTGGTTTATAAATTCATAAATGTGTGTGTTTTATTTAAAAGTGTATATTATTTAATGTAAACCTCTTCAAAACAATTTTTTATTTTGAAGTTGCATCTCTTTGAAATTGGTTACTAGCATTCCTTGGTTATGAAAACTTGCAACCATTTTTTTTCATAATGATTATATCATGAAACCATGTTTGGAAAACATAATTTTATATATTTTTTTTTGCAAACATTGAATTGATGTTTCCAGTTTTATCCCATGTTAAGGTTTCATCTTGAGTTTGATTGCCTTGGGTGATGTATAATTTATGTATTGGAGAATGACCAGTAGGGTTACCTGGAGTTAGCTGGTTGTCAGGTTTGGTTGGTTGAGTTTTCTAGTTTGTTTTCTCTTTCAGTTTCTTGTACAATTAATGTTTCATTAAACTATTATATAAATGTATGGTGTGTTGTTTATTTATTTCTTCTTCTTATTTATTGTTTATTTTTGGGAAAGTCATTCCCTTTTCACTCTAACTGATTCCCTCAGTGCTTATCTCCATCTCAGGAGGATCGAGAATACCTCTCGAGACTTGTCAAAGAGCGGCCTGGGTGACCAGTTCTGGGTCAACCCGGACTGGTCTGTATCGGAGGAGGTCGACTCTTAGTATACCATGATTTTTAGAGCACCCTTTTTATTAGTGGGATTTCAAGGTAAAGGGAGTGGATTGTCGGGACTTGAGGGCCAGGTTCAGGAAGAGTTTCATGAACCCTTTCTCGTTATGATCCTTACGATTCCATGGGTAGTTCGATTTTATTAGTTTCATTCATTAGTAAGGATTGTTTGGTTATTGGGATACAACCAGGGGATTTGGACTAATAGACTCCATGAGCTCGTAGGGCCTGGAAAGGAATACATGGATGAGGCATGGTCCAATGAAGGATCTCAATTTTATTGGTCTGTTTGACATATGGTCGCCAACCATATGGTTAAGTCACCCACCGATACTAGTTCCCTTTTGTGGGCCTCTTAGACCTTTCTTGAATTCTTAATTTTTTTTAAAATCCATGTGAGATAATTGTAGTAGTTGGTTTTCAATTCTTAATATAAGAATGTTTTCTATCATGTTGGGTTTTTTTCAAACAAAGTTTTGGGGAGAATGTGGAATTATTTAATAGGACTAAATTTATTTAATTTAAATTTATGGTATGATGAAATAATTTTTTTGGAAATATTGGATTATTTTAAAGAGATTTTTATTTTTTAACTGTGATGTGTTAGGCTATTGAAAAGTATTTGAATATGCTGAACTGGGTTTGGGAATCAGTTTTGAATGAATGGTGTTTTTATGAAAAAGGATTTTATTCTTTGTGATAATAGAATTAAGAAAAGAGACCATGATCATATTTTTTTTGTAATGAGAAAGGGTTTTTTATAATAGCATGTTTGTTTGGAAGTTTTACTAAAATAAATGAAATGGGTTTTAAATCAAATGGTTCTTTAAAAAGTGTGATGTATTAAAATTCTAAAAAAAATTGAATAAAGGGAGAGGATTTTGTTGGAGAACTAGGGGGTTTCTTTTTCAATCATAGTAAAATGGTTTTTTGAGTAGAAATATGAAAATGATTTTTTACTTGGTGGTTAGTGTGATTATGGAAGGTACATGATTTTTAAAATGGGTTGAATGTTATTTCTTTAAAAATGCGGATTTTTGTTTTAGCCTTTGGTGTTTTCATGGGTGATCACATGCATGGTTTTGTATAGAAATACTGATGGATTCATGGTATGACATAATGGTTGTGTGACCAGGGTGGTGCGAGAATGTGCATGTGAGTGAGTCTTGATGAAAACCCATTGGTGAATGTAAAAATACACCAATTTAGTTTTTTAAAGTGTTTTATGATGAATATTTTTTTTATATACTTGTGTTTATGTGGGTTTCTTTTTCATGCATTAGATGTGTGGTTTGTTTGGTATGGTTCCTCATGATCTGGAAGTGATACTCTTGGTGTGTCTTGAGATGGGATCATGTTGGTGTCTTGGTTTTGGAGCAATTTTTAGTGGGTTTCTAAGGATATGTTTGATATTGTGATGTGGCTAGTGGTGGTTCCCTATTGTCAAGACTTCCATTTAATCATCCAAATAATTTTTTTCAAACATTAAATCCACCTCTTCGGATGATTTATCATCTTGTTTGATGAAATTAAGAGCTATTTGTTATTGATTTTAAGTGTTCCCCTATTGTGATAATTCGTTTTAATATCGAATTTGTGTTTAGTGATGTTGATGTGTATCAACTTATTTCTTTTCCATTCTACTCCTCGTTCAGATTAAGAGAGAATGGTGTTATGTATCTATGAGTTTCTATTCAGATGAGGGTGTGTTGTTGAGAAAGTGATTTTCATATGCTTTTGGGATACTTATCTCTTGGTTTCAGCACATAAGATGCTTCAAACATTAGGGTTCTAGCTATAGGCCTCAAAGGGAATCTTTTCACGCAGTTAGAAAATCGCTAGAGGTGTGGGGAGCTCAACTAAGCTCCTGCCTTCTCCTTTATGGTAAGATAGTTTCTATGTTTTTAATGTGGTTTTATCATTAATGTGATTTTTTTTCTAAAATCATGTGGTGTAATTACCCCTCATGCATTGTCTATGGTTATGCATTCTTATATATGGGCTTCCAATTAATGTACCTATGTGGACTGCCATTGTGAATCGGGTGTGGTATTGGTTTCACCTGTTCATAGGTTGGGAGTGTTGGGTGGTTCCTTTATTTCTTTTTTTGGGTTTATTGGTCTAATTATTGGGTACCCTTCATTCCCCTCCATGAGTGGTGGGTGTTTTTATCCATATGAATGTTTGGGCCCAGTTCTTATCCCCTCTATTTGGGAGTGTGTGGTTTAAATGTTTATTTTGTAACCCTCTTAATATGGGTTTGATGGTTTTTTGGGAGAGTTTTTGTGGGCTTGTGAAGGTTAGGTATGATTCTAGTTCATTTTTAATTCTTATTTGTTCATTTCTAGTTGGTCTCTAATGGTGGGGAGACCCACTACGGGTCATGATTTATATAATACAACATCAGGAGGATGTGGTGTGTCTTCAATGATGGGATGATGTTTTTCTTTGTGTGTGAAAAGGAAACTCAGATGGAGAACGATGGGATGATGTATAAGAGGATTTAGTCGATTAGTCACCAGTTGGATATCATGACTTTGTGTGCAGTGGATGCTATGAGCTTTCAGTTTCATGAAGTGATGGTGGAGTATGGGAACATTTTTCATGATGATGATGTAGTATTACATACCCTACAAGAGATATAATTATTCATTATCTACACCCTATAAAGTATCTGATATCTATGCTAGAACATCATATGGCTTCGATAGAGTTTTGTGAGCCGAGGGTGCAGTTAGAGGAATTGCATATGAAGGGAATTGTCAAGTCTAGTGTTTCACACTAGGCAGTCCTGCTGTTATTCACCAAGAAGGTAGATAGGACCTTGAGGTGGTGTGTGGATTAATATATCCTCAACCATATGACCATGAAGAAATGTATACATTAACAAGGATTGATAACCTCTTTGATCAGTTCAGAGGGGCATGATGGCCCTCAACGATTGAACTTTGATCAGGCTATCACAAACCACAATTATGGGATGAGTATATATAAAAGATGGATTTTCAATTTCATTGTGATCACTATGAGTAATTTGTGACCACCTTTGGTTTGAGTAATTCCCCAAAAGTTTTCATGGGACTCATGAACCAGATATTTAATCTATTATTAGACCATTTTTTGGTAGTATTCATTGATGATATCATAGTGTAAATGGTGTCTGAGGAGGATCATGCATGTGATTTGAGGCTGATCCAGAACTCACTTTGAGGGAACAAGATTTTTCTTAAGCTACTGAAGTTCCAATTAGTGATTCAAAAGGTCCACTTTCTTGGAAATTTCATCTCATCAAATGGTGTAGTAGTGGACTTGATGAAGGTCTTGAAAATGTTATCTTGGGAGCCACCTAAGAGCATGATGGAGGTGAAGAGATTACTTGGGTTTTAAGTCTACAATTAGAGATTCATACTTTATTTTTTCAAGATATCATCTATGGTGATATCTTTTACCTGAGAGGGTAAGTTTTTCATATGGATAGAGAAGTTCCTGTAGGCTTTCCAAGAGTTTAGGTTGAGATTGATGAGTGCTTTCATCTTGATATTGTTGGAGGTGGGTGTTGACTATATAGTTTTTGTGATGAATTAGGGTATGGTTTTGTTTTAATTTTTTTAGAGGTATGTAGTGATTTCCTATCGTTCATTTCAGTCGAGAACACATCAGTAGAATTGTAAAACCCATGATCTTGATCTATAAGCTTTAATATTTTCACTATGTTTTGGTGACACTAGCTGATGGGTGAGCGATTTCTCATCTATTATGAACACACGAGTGTTAGTTATATCTTAATCACATGGATCTGATCTTGAGAAAAAGGAGATGGATAGAGTTCCTCTAGGATTATGACTTCAATATTTTTTATACTCATGGGATGGGGAAGGTGGTAGAATATTATCTTAGAAGTATATCTTTTTCATACATACTGAGCGATTTATTGGAGTTATTGGCCTCATTGAAGTTATCCTTAGTGGATAGGGATGTTGAAGACTACCTCTATTTTATGTTTTTTACCTCACCACTTTTCTATTCAGTTAAGGATGATCAACAAGAAGATACCGACCATAAGACGCTACATACTAAGATATCCATTAGATGTTCTCATAATATATATTCTGAAGGTAGGGAGAACACCATCCTTTCTAGAAGACGCATGATGGTACCCATGATATTATACGATGTTCTAAGGGAGTTTCATAAATCTACTTTAGAGGCAAATCATCTTGTGTTGAAGATGCATGAGGACCTCCAATGTTATTTCCATGTCCAGGGATGAAGAAGGGAGTTCCATATTTTTTCACTTGATTCCTTACTTATCAACAAGTGAATGATGATCAACAGGTTCCAATAGATTTATCTTGACCACTTGAGGTTCAAGAGTGTAATTGGGAAGGGATATTTTTTTACTTCATGATGGGGTTACCACAAACAACTAGAATACATGATTCCATCTGGGAAATCGAAGACCATCTTACCAAGTAAGACCAATTCATAGCTGTCCAAGATCAGAGTTCAGTAGAGATCTTGGGACACCTTTACGTAATGAATATAGTTCGAATCAATGGAGTTACGTCACCGATCATCTTTTATAGTGATTATTGCATCATAGATTAGTTATGAAAGGGATTGAAGGAAGTCATTAGGACCTTTTCTGATTTGCGGACAATTATTTTCACCCAAACTAACATCAAGACTGATAAAACCATTCAGGTCCTAGAGGGAATTATGAGGGATTGAATTTAAGACTTTTGATACAGTTTTTTGGATCAAATACCATTGGTGGAATTTTTATACAAAAACCACAACCATTACACCTTCAATATGGAATTGTGTGAGTCCTTATATGGGCATCCTAATAGTTCAAATCTATGCTAGAATTAGTAGGAGAGTCAGAACATATGGAACTATAGTTTCTGAGAGCCATGAACGAGACAATTCATATCTTCTATGAGAAAATGAAGACCATATATATCCATCATAATATTTATGAGACCAATGCCATTGCATTTTGGAGTTTTAGGAGGGAGACCATGTGTTCTTTTGGGTCTCACCTCAATGTGGGTTTCAGTTATTTGGTCATGGAAGAAATATATCTTGGAGATTTATTGACCCTGTACAGATACTGTGTAGATTTGGAGTGGTGGAGTAATACTTAGCTATACCCCTGAAGTTGGACTGGGTACACGATGTCTTTTATGTGTTGTAGTAGAAGTGGTATGTGCATGAACCACCACATGTTATTGACTTAGTAGAGGTGGACATAGGGGATGGAGATACATTTTTAGACTATTCAATAGATATTGAGGATCAATTTGATTATAAAATTCATGGTATATCGATTCTTCTAGTGCATGTCTGGTGGAAGCATGAGAATTGTTAGGAGAGTACCTGGGGGAGGGATACCCAGAAGCATGCTTATTACCCACATCTCTTTGTGTAGTCTTTTAATTTATTTTCTTAGATGTAAAGACCTATGGTGGGAATAATTTATCATCTATACCTTTCCAATGTAATGTATTATAATATATTTGGTAATATTTTTGAGACCATATTATGAGATGATATGTGATTTCAAGGCCTGGTGAGCCTGAAATTGATGTTTGATATAGATTAAATATATTAATTATACATGCTTGAAGTTTTTCTAAATTTTTTTAATAATTCATAAATGGTGACTCAGAGTTGAAAGATGATTACTTCGTTGAGTTCATATCCATATTTTTACCTTAGGATCCATATATATTTTTTTAGCATCAATATTTTGTTTAGATTCATTACATGCACAAATAATAAAATAATTTGTTATTATTTGATAATGGAGAGACCTAATAAACTTATTTTTAAACCCTTTTATAAATAAACTTTAGGTTTGGACTCAAAACCATGTATTTTTAGAGTGGAGGTGCTGGAGAATCTTCAATGTACAAACATTGAAGGATAAAAGTTTGGTGATCGACATGCCAACAAAAATCAAGGATCCTACCAATGACTACGATGCCGATTCTTTCTTCATTATCGATCAATACATCTCAAGGTAGGAGTTTTTTTATATTTATTCATACCTATTTGATTTTTCATATGATGAATGTCAATAAATAAACTAAAAAATTGATTCACAGATTGAGGGTATTGTGGTTCTGTTAGATATTATCTAAGTTGGGGGATTTGTACTGTTGAATATTTATACGTCCTTATTCATCAATATAACAAAAATAGATTGATTACTACATGAACATTGGTTATGGTCATTTACTCATGTTTATTTTGTGCATTTCTTCCCCTATTCTTCAAAAGTTCATATTGGACAATAAATTTGGCCTTCGGTTGGATGAATACATAGTTTTTTATTATTGTAAAACAATTATTTGGTTCAACGAATCAATACCACATTTACATATGCGATTGAGAAAGTGATCAGAGGGAATGAAAAATATGGATGATCGATTAGTTCGTATATTCGGATACGCATTGTGGGTTTTTGGCAAGCATGTTTGGTGTATCATGATGAAAGTGGATCCCGATTTTGTTGGGTGACTAAATTCCATTAAGCATGTGACAACACGGTAAGATCGGGGAAAAGTATCCACCTCTTGTGAGTTCTGTGATAGAAAGCACTGGAAATAGTAGGAGAGGAAACTATGTGAAAAAGATCCATGAGGTTTTGAAAATATTTATAGAGATGACATATAATCTACGAATACTCATTATGTAGGGTCGAGGCTACAATGCTATGGTTTCTATGGAGAAGAAAAGTATCACACACCATGTGAAATGTGTCACACACTGTGTGTACCTTACATGGAGGCTCGATGTGTATCTAAAAAGATATAAAGACACATATATGATTAGGTACATGAAACAACCATAGTACATGTTCTGACCCATGTACTAATATATAGCCTTGTACACAGATATGGCTAGGTACACAAACATGACCGGCTATACATGGGCACAAAAATAGGTGTGGGTTGTTATACATGGGTATACTCGGCACTAAAGGGACATTACTTGTAAAACAATTCCACCCAATGTGCTCCTTCAAAGTTTACATAGAGACCTTGTTCCCATCAACATTGAATAGTTTCCTTTAGGGTTTGTTCCCTAAATCCTTCCATGTTACGTCTTCAATAGAGGATTGTGATCATCTCTAGGTGATTAGTTTTAGATAAAGCTGTAGGAATATATCCCAGACATTGGGATGTGATCCTCCATTATCTTATTACCATGTTGGGGTTCTCATAATCGATGTGAAAACATATAGATGGTCATAAATACCCTACTTAGATGGTTAATCCCGATTGGGTTTTGGTATACCCCATGGCCCTTGGTGTGATCCCTATACGTGTATCCATATCTTTCGAATTACGACACATACTTCTCATGGAGAGACCCAACGACCACAAAATCTTGGGTGGAGGCCATCATTGTTATCTAACTTATAGATAGTGTTCTCCTAGAAGGGTGTCATACAGAACATTCGAGAAGGAATCCTAGGATAGTAATATATTATGACTTTACCTTGATACTGTGTTTCTACTATGATTATATTTGTATGTTGATGTAATGTATGGTATTGACATATACCTATGATGAGATATATACTATTCTTTATTCTATATGCTCAGTTATTTTGGGGTGTCCAAAATGGTATTTTTATAATCACCACTACATGGTATCTTCCCTCACGTGTTGTGTCTTATACATATGACCATCCATTCGGCGAGGTTCTCAATGAATCATGAGTAGAACGAGCATATATTTGGGATAGAGAGACCATGATTCATACTAGGAGTCACATTTGACTGTAGTATGCTATTCCAACCAGGTTTGACTTATTTACAGTTTTATTGGGCTTGTAGTTGTCCCTTATCAATTTCTATTATTTTTTATACTTTTATTTTGAGATTTAGATATGGGCATGCATTGTGGATTAGTTGTATATTATATTTCAACATTGTACCAGTTTGCAGTTGAGTGTGTGTGTGTGTGTGTCTAGGAATCTTATTTGATGACATCCCATTTGAGTTTTGTTTATACTCTATGTTGGTCACTATCCCATATCCCATTAGTGGTGTTATTGGGGTAGTCGCACTCAAATTATCACCAGTCAGGCCGGCCTTGGTGGGTTGGGTAGTGATAAGAAAGATGTACGTTTACACAATTTCTAGGAAGATAATTTTTCAAGAAACCCTTCCCTAAATTAGAATGGAAATATTATTTTACATATAAAATCAGAAACTCTATATGGTTATCTACACTCAGAAGCAACACATCATTAGTTTCTTTTTCAATTATGTTTTCTCTATTGGTTTCAAGAACCTTCTATTTTTCTATACACTTTTTCTTGACATGTAATTTCTTCCCAAAAATTAAATTGGTAGGAATATGGACCTTTTCCTTATCTGGACACCTTTCCCCTTGTTTTTAGTCATCCAATATGATTATCTAATTGTTCATATCTTCATCTTCCTTCCATGTTCAGAGTAGAACCAGAGAATATTCCCAATTATCTTCTCCAAATATCCTCATTATGGTTTAGTTCTCGCACATATTTTAGAATCTAATTTCTATTACTTGAAGAAATACTCATGATTGTTATAGTGGATTCCAAACAATTAGGTAATGAAGAAAATAAAAATAGAGCACATACCTCATCATCCATCATAATTCCAACAATTGACAACAAACTTGTGATGGTTTTTAATTCATTTAAGTGAGAATTACAATATTCCCTTAAATAATCTTCAAAATGAATAATCATCACATATGGAACACTTTATTCAACAAATAAGGATTATTTTACCTATTCATGAGATCTTTCATTAGCTTATCCATCATCTTCTCATCTATGATGTTAAATTCAAGGTTTTTTGCCACCATGAACCATTCAACTCCCAACACATGTCGGTCTAGTTGCTCCCAATATTTCATATCCATCTCTGTTAGGTTTTCACCCTGAATGGGAAACTAAAATTTCTTCTCATAATGATAATATTTTACCTATATCCTCTAATAATTGAATTCAGTTCCATTTAAGTCATAAATCTATACCTTAATATCATCTATATCTATCATTCAATTCAAGAAAATAAAAATTTATTTTCCAAACACAATATTGGATGCCAATAGTTGGATAAATTATATGAGTAACATTTATTAATGATTCTAAAAAATTGTGTAAAAGGGAAATATATACAATAATAAGAAAAAGATCATGGTTCACAATGATTTACATGGTTTTGGAAATGATCACTATATCCATAGAGAGGATGAATAATTTCACTAATTCAATAGTAGAATTATAGTGAGATTTTACAGAATCCCATATATATATATATATATGCTTTATCTTGAATGAGATCATAAAAAAGATAGTGAAACTATTCCACCATCCACATAGTAATTCCATTATCTTATAGTGATTGGTGGCTGGAAGTCCATTGAGCTATAGTACCACTAAATCCAAAGATCGATATGGTACAATAATAATGTCAAAGTGCACACTACTACAGTATCCCAACTTCATCAAAGGATTATGCTATATCTATCCAACAAAAACAACATTCCCAAATCCTTGTAACATACCAAAAAAAAATATCATAACAAGATACCCGACTGACATATTATAAAATCGTATCAGAGTTGGTTGTCCTATTTGGTAAGTGGTAGGTAGATGTAGGATCATTGGAACTTGATATGTTACCGATAATTATAACTATTTATCTTTTTTATATTTAAATATCAATTTAAAATGAAATTTAAAGATTTCACGAGGCTTGTAAATCCTTTAATGTATTGTTCTTTTTTTGTTTTATCATTGTGAGTTCTCTTGAACATTGATCTTCAAGAAAATCGATTTCAATTCGAGTCCAGTGACATATAAATTTTTTTAGTTTATTAACACAACTTAAGACTATTCAAAAAAATTTTAATTACAAATTTATAGTAATCTATTTGATTATAATATATAAGGACTGGATTTTAAATTATTTTACTTATTCTCTTAATATGTGGTAATTTATTGATCAATGGGATTTTTTATTTAGATTCATGTTTATAATGACGACTTTCTTAAAAAATGAATGACATATATTTATTATTAATTTACTTATGGAATTTATGAAATTTTCTTAGAAAAAGTTTTTTTATAAATTTATTTTTAGACCTCTATTTGAAATTGTTTTTTTAATATTTATAATGACTACAATTGAATGATTTTTTTTTAAAATATAAAATGATGTAATTTTTATAGCATATTTATCGGGGCTTATAAATTTTATTTTGGATAAAAAAGTGATTTTTATTTATTTCTAAAAAAAATTATAGAAAAGATGATATTTATTATTTTTTTTAAATTAAGTAACCACATTAATAAATTTGTCTATATGATAATTAAAATATTTTAGATCAGTGATTTATAGAATTTTTTGGAAGAGAGAAGTTATAAATTGAAGGTATTGAAACTTTCTTTATAGTTTTATGTAATTTCTATCATTAAATATTAAAGGACACCATGAATTCATTTATATTGTTTTATTTTATTTAGTTTTATTTTTAATTTATTTTTATTTTTTGTTTATATTATATGTGGTGAATATTATTTTGTTGAGATTTTGATTATATTACTCAGATGCCGAAAAGTGGGATGACAAATTTTAAAGTCACTAAACAATATATATGACTAATTTTATAAAATTAATTATTTTCCCATATATTTATTTTTGTATCTAGTCAAATTGAAATATGTTTAGTATTTTCATGTGATTTTTTTAATTTTTAATTGTATATATATATTTTTAGGGGTGTTTGATTACTATTTTAATGCATGTGAAATTTTTTATATTTTCTTATATTTTTTTTTGAAAACTATTATTTTCATATGTGGATAATATTTGAATTTATTGAATAAATAATTTTTATTTAATTGTATCATGTTTTAAGGGGAAATACATTTGTTTTTGAGTAATATGGTTTTGATTTGTGATGTTTTTAAAAAATAATTTTTATTGAAGATATTATTTTTTCGAATAATAAATTAAAATTAATTTAAATTTAATTATTACTATTTTGAGTTGTTATTGGATTAAATGGGACATTGTTTTTAAATGTGTTTTTGTAAGTAGTAGGTTTTTATTTTTTTAAAGATGTTTCTTGATTACCCTTGAAACAATTTTAGGTGTAATTCCCATCATGAATGGGAATGTATTACCTAAAATGGAATTTTATATAACAGTATAACTTCAATAAATTGTTATTTATAGTAATATTATAGTTGTTGACTGGTTAGGATATATTATAATGGTGTTGAACTTAAAAATAAATTTTTTGGAAGGAATATATTTTCCCTATTTTTAATGATTGTTTGGTTGTGTTTTATTTCTTTTGAGGTCATAGAATTAATTTGAAATAATGATTATTTTGGAAAGGTGATTTTATAATTTCATATATTATTTCTTAAATGTAAATAATTTTTTTTTATTTTGGAGTATACGATAATAGTGTGTTTGGATTCGTTATAATAGCGTGGGTGTTTCTAGTTCAAAAAAGTTATGTAATGAATGAAGTGTGTGGGTTGGTTTAGGGGACTCATTTATTCCAAAATTAATATAAATGCATGAAACACATATAATATACATAAATAGCTATATAATGTTATTTTCAGGAATTAAAGGGGATTTATGAAATTATCATATTGATTTGTTGAAATATCATGTATCTTGGGAAAATAAGTAAATAAAAAAGTTATAAAATGAGTTACTTTGAAAAGATTTTTTTTCAAAAGTTTAAATGATTCTATATTAAGTGGGTTTTTGTGAATAAAGTTTTATAATAAGTATCAAAGTTTAAATTCTTAAAAAAATGATTCAACTAGAAAATTTTGAATTACTGCATGATTTGCAGGAGGGGTGTATGGTCTAAAGCATGGTCCCTCGAGTCATGTGAGGTTAAATAGGGGAGTGAAAATTATTTTGGTGAATGGTAACTCTAATTATAAAGGAAATAAATTAATGATACATTTTTTTAGTGATATTAAAATAGATAGTCACATGGTTTGGGGACGCGCCACTAACCATTCATAGTGAAATTTCTTTTTTTTTTCCAACATAAAAGGAATCCAAAAATTTACCTTGAACACATAGTTGCAATAGTGAAATTAAATGTGGTTGGAAATAGAAATAAAAATTTAAAATACCATAAAACTTTATTATGGTGTCTATTTTATCTCTACAATATGTCAAATCAAAGTTAAAAAATCAAACTAGGCCCTTAACCATTGGGTATGCCTATAAAACTTGTGTTGTAACCACTATGTCCAAATAAAACATATAATAGTGGGGGAGGGAGTAAATGAATGTATAATGTTTCAATTGTATTCAAATAGTTCTTGTTCATGTGTTGGTAATAATTATATGAATCTAGGACTCTCAAGCATAATCAATATTCAAGCACTAAAAAGTAAATTTATTGAAAAATTTATTTCATTGGGTTCACCATAAAAGTATAATAATAATATCATATGTCGGTGGTGTGTTGATGTAGATGTTGATATCACTATTGGGTTTCTAAGGATAAAATAACACTAGTTCAACATATCATATGATAATAGAAACGTCAAATTCATGACATCACCATGCTATAAAAACCAAAACCATGTATAATATAAATAGAGAATATTTTCCTTACACCAATGTGGGATAAAACAACAATATTCAATCTTAGAGTCGGATTAAGACCCCTAAGGGAAAAACAAACGAGTTTCTCCCTTATTGATGTATCCATGGGATGATCTAAATTACCAGATGTTAAATAAAGACCCTCCTAACAACCACAATATGTTAATACCTTAGGAGAAAATGGTTCGAGGAGGAGAGAACTTCAAATGGTATAATTAATTATAAAATTACACTTGATTATAATCTATTTCATTGGTATTATCCTCCCTAAATTTTTCTCAGATATTCTCCTTGAGTCTCTATAGAATTTACACATACATTGTGAAATATACAATTAAATGCCTTTCGTTACAAATCTTATATCACATTTGTTTATATATCTCTATAATACATTTAATGTTATGAGATTTTTATTATTAATGATATCCAATTTGGATTATTCCCAAATTTTATTCATAATGTTCAAATTCCATTCTAAATCATTGAGTACTTTTTGAATTTAAAGATATGATGTAATGCACTATTCTAGTTTCAATATGATATATTAATATCAGATGAAAAAATATATATAAAGTCATAGAACATTCCTTTTGTAATAATTATATTATACTATATGAAACATATATGTCATACTATACAGTACAACATAAATACATCTTCTTTATCTATGGATTTATTGAATATCTCCATCAATATACCACTTTCACGAAAGCCTCATAGACATTGTACCATTTCATATTATATCATAGATCAAATAGGTTCAAGAGCTGGGAAATCCCGTTCCTAAAAAATTATTATTAAAAAAAGAGAAAGTGTAATTACAAGGTGGTTTACAAATCAATGATTAATATGTCCGACACATGTCCAAATCGAGAAAATGTGAAATAAATTCAGGGGAAATAAAAGACCATCCAGAGGAGGCCTCCACAATTGACCTCTTTGAAAGTGCATCGAAAACTTGATTGGACTCTCTATAGATATGGGTCACATCAAGCTGTATGCACTCAAGCATCCGCAGATAGTTGATCTAGGAAAGAATCATTTTCCATGGTACTGATCTGGATCGGGTCTTTAGGATGTGAATCGCAGTGGTGGAGTCAGATTCCACCCAAAAGTGCCTCCATCCATAGTGAGTGGCATACCTTTTTTCTTTGATCATAGCCCATAGCTCTGTTTCAATTGCCATGCCATTACCAATATAGTGGTGGAAGCAACCATTAACGAAGCCTCGATGAGAGAGAAGGATACCACCACATCCCGAAGGCCCTGGTGCACCTGAATTCGCCCCATCAACATTCACTTTCATCCATCCTGATATGGGCGGAATCCATCTAACGGATTTAAGAACAAGAGGTTTTTTGACTCTTCCAGTTACACCAAAAGATCTCAGAGTAACAAAGTCAACAATGTTATTTTTCGTAGTGACAATATGTAGTTTGGAGGTAGTCAGGATATCCTAGTATACCATGTACAATCTATCCTGTAAGGATGGTCGTTGTCCCTTAAAAAAGTAACATTCATGTTTTTCAATATCACTTTGAAGACAACAACAACAGTCGTGATGAACATCACCCCAATCTGTTCACTGAGTTGTGTGCACTAGACAGATGTCATGAATACCTCCATTCCATTAAGAAAAATCTATACACTAAAAGTATCCTGCAATTATGACCAGAACCTGCAAGAGAAACTACAAGAGAACAAGAGATGTGAGATATACTCCTCAACTCGAAGGAATATACCGCATGTTGAGGCTAGTTGGATTCCAGTTTTTTGGAGAAGACTGTGCACCGACAACCTATTTTTCCATAGCCTCCAGAGCAGCAGGTAACATGAGGGTGCAATGTAACAGACTCATAACATCTTCATCCACGTAGGCATAGAGGAGACAACATCACACATGTGCCTGTAACATTCCCTGGGAGATAAGCATCCATTGGTGTTGGGAGTCCAAAACAAGACGTTAGCATCAGTGTACATATAGGCTTGAAATTTAAGAGAAATATCTGCAGGTAAGAATCTCTAAAAATCAGCATATGATGTTGCATCTGGAATAGTAAGGTTCTTCATGGAGGGAGGCACCACAATCAGTTCATTGAGGGTATTTCCAATCCTAGGTGTATACCAAGCATTGAGAGTATATTTCCCACCCACCAGCCACTTAGAAAAGAACATGAGCTCCAAATAGGAATGTCTAAGTGCTTTCCATATAGAAGAGAAAACATGAAAGGAGGATCAATTCTACAACTTCCCAAGATACTTATTTGAAAGGAATTCTAGTGACATGTCATTGTTTGTGAGCAAGTTCCATGTGGATTTCCTGGGCAAGGAATCATTGAATATCATAGGATCCTTGATGCCTATTCCCCCCAAGTCAATGGGATTTATACAATCCTTGCAAGAAACGGTGATGAGATTCCTCTAATGAATGGATCCATTCCATATAAAATTTCTGATCAAAACCTGCATCTCCTTGAGCATATTTCTGGGCTATTTATAGATAGAGAAAGCATAAAAAACATTGAAGGGATCACCTAATTAACAAGTCAGACCCTCCATGCTTGAGACATGGTTCTCCCTTTCCATGTGGCCATCTGGGAGATGATATTAGAATAAATGTTTTCAAGGTATATTCTTTTCACCCTTCCCCAAAAAAGAGGTACCCCCAAATAATTAAATGGGAGAGTCCCTTTTTTGTACTCCAAGATTCCTCACAATTTTGTTTTACTTATGGAGAGTCATAACATATCAAAAAATCACAAAAGACTTCATACAACTTATATCTTTCCCAAAGACCTCATCATATTGAGAAAATATCTTTTGGACACAAGAAATAGTGCCTTTTTTAGCCTGTCCAAATAGGAGAATGTCATCAGCATAAAGAAGATGCGACAATGAGAAGAGGTTCCTTCCAGCTTTCATTTTCTGATAAAGACCATCCTGGACCAGATCATTCAGTTAGACACTTAAATAATCTTCCTCCATGGAAAACTATGCCAAATATAGGTTCACCTCTTCTGACACCCCTGGAGCATTGAAAGTAACCTCTAGGTGATCTATTGATAAGGATAGAAAGTCGATCACTTGTAAGAATTGTATGAACCAACTTAGTGAAGGGGATAGAGATTCCATGCCTCTTTAACATTGCAAGGATGAAGTCCAATTTAATCGTTTCAAAAGACTTTGAGATATCTATCTTGAGTGAAAATATTCCATGTTTATCTTTCCTTCTCATGATATTGACACACTTAAAGGATGTGAAAAGAAAAATTTGAATACATCTTCCAGGGACAAAATTGAATTGATTGTGGGTGATAAAATTATTTGTAATGATCCCTAATCTAGAGGCCAAAATTTTACTAATAATCAGGGGTATGGTGTTCCCAATGGTGACCAGTCTGAATTCCTTAATATCCATGACATTGTCCTTCTTTGGTAATAGAGCAATGAAGAACTCATTCACACCATGCGACGTTTAGGCAAGAGTGAAAAACTCTTTGACAACACTGATAACATCCTCGCACACAATGTCCCAGTTTAACATGATGAACTTATTGGTAAACACATCTGGGCCTGCAATGCTATCAATATTTAAGGAAAATTAGGCATCCTTGATCTCACATTCAAGTGGGACCTCAACCTACATCCGATTTTTCTGCTCATCAATAGTAGGATTAATATTGTCATGCATCTTGTAAAAAAAATCTTTATCCCTACCTGAGTATAAGCATTCAAAATAACTAACTGGTACATTTGAAATTTCAAGATCAGAGTTGAAGACATCTCCCTTAATTTTCATAGATGTGACACATTTTTTGATATGTCTCTCTTTATGTAGACAATGAAAGAATTTGGAGTTTCTATTACCCTCATGCAACCATCGGACATTATAGTGACTTATGGCCAGCCTTTCCTGTAGATTCAAGAAGTCATCAAGCGGAGAAAGGGCCCATAATTCATCCTTAGAAGGGGAATCCTACTACTGGTTATCATTCTGACATTGAATAAGTCATTTTTCAGCATCCTAGATATCATTTTACAGATTCAAAAATCATGTCCTACTCTAATCTCTAATCAATTTTTTAGTATTTTTGATCTTTCAGGCAAGAAAAAAATGTGAGCTGCCAGAAAACTCAGCTTTCCAAGCATCAAGGAGCACCTCATGACATCCAAGCACAACAAGCCATGAGTTGTTGAGTTGGAAAGGTAAAGGAGAAGACCTCATATTTACATCACATACATCAATCAGGATGGGATTATGATTAGAGTGAATCGTTGGTAAGATGAGTCCAGAAATAATCAGAGGTTCATTCCCTTCATCGATGCAGGCCAAGCATCTATCAATTTTGCTGGCTTGCCTCCCATTAATGGTGCACCTGCTCCATGGGTAATCACCCTGACCATGGGAACTTCAACCAACCTACAGTTTTCAATGCAAGAAAGGATTTCAGAAGAAGCCAACATGTTGAAGTTATCACCAGTTTTCTCTTCTGGTCGGAGCACAATATTGAAGTCACCCAACGCCATCCATCTTTGTGACATTTTCTCAGAAATATAACTCATATCCTACCAAATATCTCTTTTTTGAGATAATAGTTAGAGGCATAGAAAAATACTATAGATATCACAATATCATGGAACACCATATCAACCAGGACACTCTGATGATCCTTAGTGTAGGAAAGAAAATGAATGCTTTCATTCTTAATGACCCATAAATCCTCATCCCCATTTTCATTCACATGTTGTGAAATTGGATAGTATCCAATTTAAGAACATTTGAAATCTATCCATCTTGATAACTTCATTTTTGGTTCAGTAATGCCAATCATTAAAGGTTTGTTGGTCATAAGAATGTTCCTGAGGTCCTTGACCGTGGGAGGGTTCCCAACCCCTTGAAAATTCCATAAAAAATCCTCTTTTATTGAGGGATAATTTGCCTCTGGTCTAAGGCCCCCTTTCTTCATTTTGACAAGTTTATTGGATTTAGTGTTCCCTTTAGACTTTCCTCTAGAGGCCTTATCATCAAATCATTCATCAGTTTTCCTAGGGGTAGGGGGAGAGTCATCCTTCCCACTGATTTCAATTGTTATATATTTGGATGGAACATTGTCCTCATCATCTTCTGCCCATGGTTTCCAACTTAGTGGCGAGATTTTGTTTGGAGAATGAACAAAGCCTACGTCTGTAGCTCCTAAATCTCACCTTTTTGCCAATTTTGCAGGTTGTACGTGAGTAAAGGAGTCCCCTTTATGAGAATCCGGTCTTGCCAAAATTTGTAGGCAAGGAAACTGCATTCACAAAACCAGTACCACCCACTTGTGAGTCTGGGACAACTTCAAGAGAGCCATATATATGAGTGCTGAAGTTCTCCTACTGTCCCCAATAGGCTGGCCATAACCATTTAGGTCCTTCCCTGAGATGCCGATTTTCACCTTATGTTCAGGTAAGGATGTAGTAGGCATTTGTGTGTCAGAGACTTCTTCATCAGCACCACAACTTGCAGTAATGATGTTCTCCTGCTTTCCATCAAAATCCTTTTCTGAGTTGTGTATTTCATAGCCTAAGATGTAGATCTTATCATTCTATTATAGACCATCATTGGAGGGTGCCTTTTAAGCCTGTTCAGTGGACAGTACCTATTGATGCGGCTGGGCAATCCCATAGGACACTGGGATGTCTTCAGGAACACTCTTCGGGTTCAAAGCATCATGATTTATTGAGTCCTCATGTTGTAAACCAATGAAAATGTTCTTCATGTCCACCACCATAAAAGGGTTATGTGCATGCTGGAGGAGAACCTCTTTGTTATCCACTACCAACTCAATAATGTCAACAAGTGAAACAAAATCAGGATCCAACCCATCTGCATGCTATGAATCATGTTTAGGTACCGCACCATGAAATTTGGAGCCTAAACCATAGTTTGTAGAAGTTGGATCATGAGACATATTGACATTTTCCTGAACTCTTTTTCATGTTGCCTCAACATGACCCTTTGAATTTCATTTTGCATAGACCTTTGAGCGATTTCAATCTAATAAGAGATTTCCAAATAGGTTGAAACCACCACAAAACTTAGGCTTCTTTTCATAAACAATTTCTAAGTTAAATCTATCATCCCTCGTGGTAAGAACCACCTCTTCCACCATAGTACCTGCCATATCAACTTCAACAAGGATTCTTGCTAAATGACCATACCTCGAGTTTTCGGTTTGCTTATCAATTATGATGGGATTTCCATCTGAGGATGAAATATCCCATAGAAATATAGGAATCCAATACATCTAGATGAGTTTAAAGATGCGGATCCATACCTGAGTACGTGTATTTTTCATACTAAATGGATCAATGTTATGGTCCCATTCTTGAATTCATAGAATACTAGGATTCAAGGATATATAACCAAAACCCTGGGACCATGATTTGTGTTCATCTAAAGGAAACACAATGTGAAAGTATCCTTTCCCCATTGATGTCATTTTACAATCACTAAACCCCCACACTCCAACAATTATGTCAGTCAGATCAGGGAAATGACACATTCGCTCAGCCCTAGGGGTCAAGACACGAGCAATGATCGAAAATTTTCAGATCTTGATCCTTTCCTCAATGGCCTCCTAATTTTCTCAGACATGTGCCATTTTCCACTACTTTATGATTTTTCCAGGTGAGGGAACTCAAATATCAGGGAAAATCGATGCAGATCTCACAACATCAACAAATTTCTTCTTTACACCAGATGATTCTGAGGGATTCAAAAAATACAAAGTGTTTTTCATGCGAGATGCACAACGGGAAAACATTTCCTTGTTCCCAGATATCACATTGACATTCAGGCCTGGATCTGCCTTATTGCATTGATTAGAATCACCCTGTGCACAACCTTCACTCCGGCAGTGGAGACCCCCTTACTCTACCATCCTTCCACATATTATACCATATTATATAAAATAATAAGTTAAACTATATACAAAACTCCTTTTGGTTATATTTCTATATTCTTTTGGAAATATACATTCAATTTCATTGGGTATCACAACATACATAATAACTTTTGAATATATATCTCGAAAATAATTTTGGATAAACTCTAAAACCCCTTTTAGAGAAGTAATTTGAGTTTTATAAAACTAAATCTCTATTTAGATAACTAAAACGCATGTCCCCGTGAGGATTTTTTTTTGTATTGAAAACAAATATAAATTCATGAATTCTTAGATGTAATAAGAGATAATCCTTTATCAAAGCATCAATTAAACATAATATATAAAGGTAACTGACATTATCTCCATCAACCTCATGTATCTTAATACCCATTTCCACTAGCTGGGTCATATAAAATAATGATTTTTCATTTTATCCCTTTGTCCAAGACATCATTCCCCCATATAGAGGATAACATTATATGCACCTCATGCAATAGATAAGCACATCAAATCTCTTATGTATGTATGAACATAAACTACATATATCTATCTTAGTCAAGGAATTAGATTTTATACTCATCATATGACAAGAAACATCATATCTTTGTTAAGCCTCAACTAATCGCATGATAATAAATATATAATACAACCCCATTATTATTTATTCCTCAAGTATTGTGTATTAATGGTATAAAATTATGAAATTTATCATTCTAGATATATTTCCAACATCATGTGTAAATGAATCCATATATTTAACATTCACCCCTAGTATACCAAATGCACAGTGTATTACAATTTATGTGTTTTACAAGGGGTCATACAATACAAGAAATTTATATTATGTCTCATGAGAATATTTCATATCTATATATGAAATAATTTAGATTCTATCCATAGAATTTAATTAAAAACTATAATATTCCTTGTTGAACTTTATTTATGGATAACTCATATTTGCACATTGATAGGTAAATTTTAATTTGACTTCACATTATATATGTACCAAACATGAAATAATGAATGTTTGGAGTCTTATTTTTTATAATATGTTACATTTTATATAATTAAATTATTTTATGAATACTAATAAAAATATACATATGATACCCTCTAATCGCATCATATATGATATACCACCATAAAGGCATCATGTTTTCTAAATTTTTAATGATTGTTTATACTCATTGCATCACTATATAACTTATAACACACCTCATTTTGTCCATATGATAAATCTCTACCACTAAAATCCTTTTAGTTATATTTCTACTTATAACTTTTTCTAAATTCACCCTCATCATCATTGGTGGAACCCTTTATGTTATAATTTTTATTGAGATTTTTATGCCCCATTTAAAAAAATAAAATTTTTATTACTAAAATTTCACAAAATCTTTTAGGATATACATTAATTTTAACTTCATTTCATTAATTAAATTTAACTTTTTAAACATATGTTTACTAATATAACTTAAAAAATTTTACAATATTAAGCAGATCAAACTTTTTATTTTTATTTTCATAATATTTTATTTATTAAAAACATAATATATCTTAGTCCAAACATACTTCCACTAACCCCTTAGATACTATATTCTCTACATAATTACATTCTATTATACAAAAACTGATTTTTGTTCAAAGATAACACATATTTCATTTTATTTGGAATATTTAATATGTAAACTATTATATACATACCATATATCATATTCAATGTGTTTAAAGAAATATTTAGAAAGGATGATATTAAAATATGCCACTGATTGGTGGTGGAATAACAAGGATTATATTTCAAAAAACATTTACATAAAATCTTTTATCTTAGATAATATTTTTAGATCTTATATAATTTTAAAACAAATTATTGAATTGTATAAATCCTAAACCATGAGTACCAAAACAAACATTTCATTTATTCATCAAATAACCTTTATTTATAAGTATCTATTCTCATATAAGTGAAAACAAATTATATTCAAAATAAACATCCTTTATTTCAAATTCATTACACATTTATAGTGATTACTACATCCATGTCCTTAATACATCAACCTCTTACTCCTCTAATTGAAATAAAACTTCACGTGTCTTTTGTAAACTCTTGATCAACTTTGAAATCCTATATATTTACTATACTTGTAAAACATATAGCTAGTATCATATAAATTTTCATTATCTAAGAATTGATTTCTATAATATCATACCTGACATGGACCCTTCAACATATTTCTTTAAAACCTTTTGATACTCTATAAATTTCCTTATCTAGTGACTATTCATTCCAAGATGGAAACATTAAACATCCTTCATGACTATATCCTTTAGTTTTAGAGACTCTGACCATCTATCAGAAGACCCAATATTATACTTTATAAAAAAATTTATCTTCTTGTAGATTAACCTTTCACCCCATTATACTATTAACATTGCACTTGAGCTTGGATCACCCATGTATTGCTCAACTATCCTCAACATATTGTGTATCTCATGTAAACTTTTCCATAGTTCATTCATATTAAAATTTATAATTAACTACAAATACATTTTTGATAAACATTATAGATTGAATTTAGTTTCCATATATTGGTTTAGTTTTTTCCTTAGTCTCTATAAGTAATTTACACTTCCAATCATATTTTTTTCATGAGTAGAGACATAGATACCTCAACCATATTACAATTAAAGATAGATTTAGAAACATTATATCTTTATTATCTTAATTTATCTTGATATAACCTTTTTAGGTTGTTGCCTATTCCATCAACATCCATGGTTTTATATTTCTTGTAGGTATTTGGTTCCACAGATAAACGAGTCAATGAAGATACATCAAGAGAATATCTATTATTTTTTAAAATAAACATTCCTTTATTTTTTTGCTTCTCCCAAAGGTGTTTCCTTAGTAATTGGTTTTTATAAAAAATATAATTTCTCTTCTTGAAAATTATTATTTATTTATATAAAAGTTTAAGAAGTTTATACCATTTAACTTATCCTTTTCTAATATTGATAACAAATTCATGTTGAATTATGATGATCCCATTTTTCTAAAATAGAATCTTTCATTATATGAGTATCTTATTCTGTATTAATTTAATAAATACTTTTCTTAAATGTGCTCCCAATAAAATGATGGTACTTTCTCAATACATTCATATCCATTAGTGGGTCGACATCCATATTTCATCATGTATTATACAAGTTAAGAATATATGTTATTACTAACTATATTTGGTACAAAATTATGTTAATCATATCATATATGAATATTTAATGGTTTATTGGATTACTCATTTCCATAATTGATCACATGGATTCACTAAAGTAAATTACTTTGGTATCCAAATGGTTAGGGTTACCCAAATAAGTGTAACCTAAACCAAACACTAAAAAATGAGGCACCAAACAATTAGGGTCACCCCATTTCTTTATTCCCTTATAAAATATAAAATAGGGGTACCCATATTTGTAATGGACTACCCGGTTGGATGATTGAGGTATCTTCAAGTGCCTCTATGAAAGTAATATAGCACCTGACATTTTAAAATGTGACTTGAACCTACCTAGGTTATCTCATATTATTCCATTTTATGTATTTATGATTTGAATGATTTGGTTTTTAATCCAATTACTTTCAAAAAATCAATCTTTTCAAACTATATTGATGTGTAACTGACATGTTTCCTTAAACATATCAAATTATTTATTTATTTTACTATGTATAACTAATACAATAATGAGTATCCTCAAATCCCCAATGAAGGTGATGTGTGTACTGACCAAAGAAAAAAAATCAAAAATCAAAAAATAAAAACAATAGAGATGTAATAAAACAATTAAGAGTAATAATTTTTTTGTGATGAATGAAAATAAAAAACTTCAATTATGTATGAAAATATTCAAGAAATAAATCAACAATTATAAATGAGAATGGGGAATTTGATTGGATGGTTTTGAAAATATTTTACTCCATTTATTTAATGAATAAATACTAGAATATAAAAAGAATAATTTTGACCAAATATTTAAATTGGTCAACTTATAGCTGATTAAATCCTATAGTTTTTCAATAATAGAACTCACTCAATCATGAAAATAATGAAATTAGTTTTCACCAAGATCAAATTATAATTTTATTTTGGTGTGTTAATCTAAAAAAACTCCATTTGGATCTATTTCTAAAGTGAATAATTATTATTTTTTATTTCAATCAATGACAATATTAATTAATTCTCATTTAAAAGGAAAATATAACTACTTAAAGAATAAATAATAGAGTAAATACCATAAAAGGATGGAAGGTATTAAGTAAAAAGAGTAAAAACTATAAAAATTATATTCCTTTAATATTTTTTGATAAACCTCATTAAATATAGCATAAAATTAATTAATTTCTTATCAAAATATCAAATATAGAAGGATAAATAAGAAGTTAAGGTGTCACACACTTTAGGGTATCTTCCTCACCTAGCTTCATCATCCTCTGAAAAACTACAAATGGTTTCCATTTACATCTGTATGAGATCATATTTTCCTTAGAGTCTCTCCTCTAGAGTATATGATAGATTTATTTTATTTCTAATAATATCCAGAGTCTTTTATTAAAATTAAATCAAATGCCAACTCATAGCTTGGATCTCAGAAATAATGTCACATGCCAAATCACCATTCTCGGTGTATCTTAGTTCACTATAGATCTTCTTCCTCATGGTGACACTAGATAAATCCCTATATTTTAATGTACCTATCCCACATGTGTTTAGATTCATATTCACTCAAGATGAATCCATAAAATAATCCTAGTTTAGTCCTATACTTATCGTCTATATAATAAATATTCTAAGATCTCCACAGTACCTCCTTTAGTTGTGATTAAGAAAGTTTTATGCTCATATTCTTCTTTGGAATATATATTATTATTTTAGGGATTCACATGGAAATTTTAATCCATACTAGAACCTTGATATATATTTTACCATTGAAGACCTTTTAAAATAATTAGTGACCTTTACAAAACTATTTGAACCTTTGATGTACCCTGACATAGCTCAAAACATTGATAATAAACCTTATAAGAGAGGATAGTGGAACAAATAACCATACAAAACTCTGATTTCACCTAAAAATTGGTCCTTATATTTTTAGTGTGCCTTTATTCCATAAGGATTCCATTTTTTAATTTTTAATACAAATGATGGCACCCTAATGTACAATTTCTGATATCGACATTTACCGTCATGAAACACTAAAATGACCTTTACACCATATATACATCACCTTGAAATAGTCATCAATCATGGAAATATACCCTTACATAGCATTTTTAGGCTCAAGGTACCATTAAAAATGTCATAGAATAGGGTTTATACCCTTATGTAAGATATTAATAACCCTTACACAGCCTTAGACACTACCATTAAATGAGATTATAAACAAAAAAATTACCTTTATGAAACATTCTTATACCAAAAATAAGTCATAACATGAGAAAAAGATCAACAAAAAATGAATATAATACTTCAAAAATATAATTAGAAAAGGTAATAAAAAATTTCAAAATAAAAAAAGAAATATGTTCCAAGATATAATACTAAAAATAAAAACTAAGAACATGGAAAAACTAATTCCAAAAACATTGTATTAAAAAATTCTCTAAAATAAAATTCCAATAAAATTCCAATTTTTTATCAAAATATAAAAAAATTTAATCAAAAAACTTGAAAATAATTAAACACTGATTTTCACCATTTTCACTCAAAAATAGAAAGAATCCCAATTTTCACACCAAAAGGAAAAGACTCAAAAAATATTCACTTAAAGAAAATTTACACAAAAAGAAAATTATATTCCCATATAAATGTTCTGAAAAACAGATACATAGAATATGACACATGAAATTCCCCCTCACATACAATATTTATTTTTCTCAAGAAATCCATTTAAACAAATTCAGTGAATGAAAATTAATCTTAAGAGTGAAAAATAGAAGTGGAAACATGGAGTTTATTTTCAAATGGATTTCCCCAATGGAAAATCTAAAGTATTAATTCAATCTTAAAATAAAATATATTGGTTAAAATCAGGTTTCTTTTTTAAAAAAAATTATTGAAATTGAAAATTTTCGAAAGAGTTAAAAAAATTCAAATTGAATCCAATTATGTTTCCAAACTTCTATTTTTATCCAAGTGAATAAATTAATAAAATAAAAAAATAGATAAAACTGAATTGATGAGTGAGTTTAATAATTAACAAAGAATCATAAATAACACATCCATCGATATTATCTTAAATATTAAGAAACTCAACAAAGATCATAATTCTTGTTTAATTTTCTATTTGTATTCAAATTATTTTTAATACAATTCCAATAAAAGATTTAAAAAATAATGGAAATTGAAAATATTATCCCAATAATTGACCAAGATAATTGTTTTCCAGGTTAACAACAAAAAATTTACTCTATTAAATCCATGTAGAAATAAAAACTATTATCCAACAGAAAGTGGAAAAACAGTCTTTAAACATTTAAAAAAAATTGAATCATTGAAAATGATAAATGGATCCTGAAGCTCATTATAAAAAAATTTCCAGAATTTTGATGTATAATAAATGATATAAAACTTAGAACAAGATGAATACCTATCCCCCGCACTTAAAACTCAACATTTTCCTCAATTTGAACTTTTAATATGGGTAAAGCAAGTATAATAGTATAGTTGAATTTTTTTTCTATTTTATAGTTCAAATATTATTTAATGTCTTACAAGAAAGTTAAAAAAATGATATTTTCCACACTACATACTCATGGAATTTCATAGAAATTAAAATGTCTATTAGGAAACTACTTTATAAAAGTTAAAGTGTGTGTGAAAAACCTTCATAAAGTCCATGATTAAAACATAAAGAACCAATAATATTTTCAAAATAGTCATATAAATAAGAATGTTATGAATGATTTTGATAAGTACAACTCAATATAATTATTGTATTATCTAATATATCTTTTCTCCAAGATTCACCATATAAAAAACACAATCACTTCATTTTTTTAACATTTGTATTATAATAATAGCAGTAGTAGTTTTTTATAATGAACAAAAGAGAGTGATGAATTAAAAAAACAGCTCCCCTAATAAAAAATATTCAATCATTTGAGTTCACTTAAGACACTACTCATCTTTAAGTAATTTCTTTTGTTACATAATAATTACAATTAGAAGTGAAAATATTAAAAAAAATATTACCAAAATTTATGGTTTAAAAGAGATGTAACCAAGGTTATAATGAAGGGACGATGTTTCATGTTTCTATATATGACAAATCATATTGGTCCTCGAAAATAAATTTAAATTTTTTCTCAAGGCGATCGATACATTTTACATTAGATGCTTAAATAAAATGCTCATTTTTATTAAAATATCATGGGAACCATATGAATTAAAGGAATAAGTTGAAACAAATTTATTTATATTTAAATAAAATAATATAGTAATAAGAAATGTGGGTTGTTATCAATGAATCACTAATTTTAAAATCTATATTTTGAATCTATGGAATATTAGTTTTGAAGTATATACAAAAAATCCAATTCCTTTATCTTCCCACAAAACAAATTTTTATCCCCAAACCATTAATTAGAAATGGTTTGTTCACCTATGTAACTAATTTCATAGCTCTATTAGCTATGTATCACAAGATAATGAATGGTCAAGGCCATTTTTCCTATGTTTTTATTGAAATATATTCTGTATATAATTGAAATATAAGAGCCTCTATCCATCACTAAACTCCCTATTTTAATTATAATCATCATCATTCTTTATTTATTAATAGGGGGAAGTAGAATAAGATGCACAACAAAGGAGAGGGCCTATGGGGATAAAAATAGTGTAACCCAAGTATATCCTCTCTAATAAGGTTAACTCCATCAGGTTTCAACTGATTCAAGTTGTGAAAACATGAAGTTGCTTAGCCTTTAACTGTAAGAAACTCATGATGATCATCCACGTTATTGTTATCTCACCATATGTGCCTCACCAGGATGTTGTTGGAGAGAATGCCTCAGCTCTTCCTGATGGGGAAGGAGGTTGACCTAGGGATAAGACTAGGGCTATGCAGTGAGTTTAAGAGGATTGAAAAATTAGTTTCTACTTTATAGATATAGATTCCCCCTTGATGGTAGAGTGTGATACTTTAGAGAAAATAAAGGCCCCCACCTATAAGTAAGAACCGCTACGAAGGAAAACATTGAATAAGAAAATTATAGTGCCCTTGGATTCACGGATTACCCCTCCTCCCCTCAATATGGAAATTTTATGATTTAAAAAGGATAATTATACAAGGATAAATTCATGTGGGGTGTCTTATAAGAAGACCAATAGACCTCTAAAGACACATCCAATTTATAAGACCAATCATTCCTAGAGGTAGACACTATTTTTCAAAAAAAATCTAAATTTTTCTACTAGAAATTACGTCTTTTCAACTAGACTACATGCGACATGTTATTTTGGTTTTGTGAAAACAACTATACTTTTATGTTACATATTTGAACTTAAATTTATTAAAATTTGTCCCATTATCAGTGATATCCTCCTTGGTCAAAAAAATATAGAAAAGTTATTTTTTAAAATTAAATTAACATTGCCATTGGACTAATTATTTAGAATTTCCACATCATTTACCCACATGGAAACATTATATAAAGAAATAAAATATATTCATTCCCTTGTGAAGATAGTAATGGCCCCATGAAATCTAATTCTCTGATATTAAAAATATCATCCTATAAAGTTTCATTTTGAGGAAACACATGTTTCTACCAATATTTCCTAATATTTGAAATTTATTATAGGCTATTACTGAGCTATTATAATAACTCAATAATATCAGAAAATTAAAATACAACTTACAGAATGTTTATGCTATTCTACCCCTATAGTTTCCTCCCCATTGTGAAGATTAAACACTATCAAAAATTGGAAACATATCATTTTCATTGACATATCATATCATATTTCCACCAGTATACCTTATAAGTATTATGTGATCATCCAAAAAGCACTACATTAACATATAAATGAATTTATTGCATTTGTTATGTTTGATATCATCTAATATAACTCCTTCAACTAAAAAGTGAGCCAAACATGCATACTAAAAAAAATATTAAAACTACAGATAATTTTTCATTTGGGGAAAAAATAGTTTAACTCTATGTTTTTTATTTTGGGTTATGGATATCCTCGAAAGTTAGTGAAGTACCCAACCATGTTGGGTTGTATTTTTTAAAGTAAGTTTCTATATGTTTAACAAATCAGTCATGGGTGATGGATTAGTTTATCTACCCAATATATAAATAAAGTGATACCCAGACTTGTTAGGTAGAGGATGAAAGGATATAGATACCCTTGAATACATGATTGGATAGATTAAAGTCAGATTCCATAATATGAGATTATTATTAGTATAATCATCATGTTAACGACTAGTGCTAATGATTAGAGAAGAACTATCTATAATAATTACTACCAAAGTTGAAAAACGAATAAAAATGGATAATGATAATTATATTGGAAAAATTGTATAGTTATTATTTTAATGATCAAATTAGGTTACAAGTGTTAGAAGAAGAGAAATTATAAGTGGATAACTCATCCTTGAGGTACATGGAATTGTGGATGTGGTATATTATGTTAATACACACTTGGATAGTGGTAGGAGATATCCTGATATATAATTGAAGGGAATCCAAATTAAATTAAATTATTTTGGAATATTAGTATAGAAATAGATAAATTGTAAATATTTAGAGTCTAATCAACATGTCATATTAGACAATGTATATGTCATGAGACTCTGATGAAGGTTTCATACATTATGTTGTATGGGTTTTTTTACCCACTAACATATATGTAATCATAAAAAACTTATAAACCTATATAAAACAATGCCTATGTATGTTTGTATGATGAATAAAATTGGTTTCATCCTATTTAGTATAAGTGTGACATAGGCCAAGGCACGTATGACTGAGTGTCACCATACATGCAATGTTTGATAGACCAGGACATTTGGAACATGTATATCTATGCACATGTGTATGTGTCATGATTGAATTAGAAAAATTTAGAGTGTCTTCTATGATAAAACTCAATTTTCCAGATTTATATTTTATAAAGAACAAGATAATTTTTAATGACGAGTGGATTATTATTCAATGATAAAAATATAATAAAAATAGGCGATGCAAGATTTAATAATGGATATGATGATATTAAAATTTAGAAATAAAAGATAAAATGAAAATGGGAAATGGAGATGAGAAAATATTTAAAGGTTAATGGAGACCTATATAAAGGTGAATCAGAAAATATGAAGGCCATATATGGGTTAGGTGTGAATTCCATAACTTGTATTAGGGTACAATCAATATTCTATACTTACAGAAAGGTAATATTTATCATAATAATGGTTGTAATATCTTTAATTAAGGTAATTCTATAGTTTCTAATAATTATATAATGTTCATCACGTCTTACATAAGGGTAACCAAAAAAACAAAAGGATATGTATAGGTATTTTGAGTTTCCAATTTATTTAAATTTTGATGAAAAAATGAGATGATTATTTTGTTGTTTTATCATGAAAAAAACATCAATATTTTAGTAGCCAATATTGGAGCCTAAGTTTCTTATTTTCATGGTGGCAAGGAGGGAAATAAATGTGTTATGGAATATATGAAAATTAAAATATACCAAATTAAATTTATTGAATTTTAATGAATAATGAAGAGGAAGATCAATTGAATATTACGCTCTTATTCATTGCCCAAATATTTTTTAATTGATCTACTTGAGAAAATTAATCATGGTATAAAGCTATGAAAATGATAAGAATCCACTAAAAAGGTTTAGTGAAATTTTTGAAAAAAAGATGGTGCACCCGAGAGAAAGTGAGGATGGAGAATGAAGAAGATTCCCTAACTTGTGTGATTCTCATAGCTTCATGGGCGTGGTTGTAGGGAATTCTCATGGAAAATCTCTTAACCCTAATATCTCCTTGATGTTGGATAGATCCTTTGATCTGAAGCATTTTCATCATAAAGGTCACACATCCATTTTCTTTTCGAATGAGATGGTTCAATTTATCTCTTCTGATCATGGATTGTTTCTTGTTGGTAAGATTTTTAAGTATCGTACATCACTAAACTTCCTACATAAATCTTTCAAATCTATTGGATTTGTTGATTTTAATATTGGCAATCTCAATTCGTTGAATGTTTTGATATGTCTTGCCACTGAGAATGACTACTATCATCTTTGGTCTTTGGGTTCTTGTAATTTTGGAGGATTCTCAATAAATGTTTTGAAATGGTCCCCTATTTTTTTTATTTAAACACTGAATCCATTTTCCCCCTTTTAGGTTAGGCTTACCAAGTCTAGTGATTCACTTTTTCATAAAAATCACCCTCTTTCCTATTTATAAATTAATAGGGAACTCCATCAAAATGGATTATACTACTCTAAATCTCACAAGACCATCAGTTATGTGCGTGTGTGTTGAGGTTGAACTTACACAACACTTTCATTAAATTATAAGGATCTAGTATGGTGAAACTAGTTTTTCTTCAAGAAGTGGTCTATGAAGATTTACCTTGCTACTGCTCTAATTTTTTACAACCAGGACACTCCCTTAGAAATTGTGGCTCTGGGATATACCCCATATGAAATCATCACATCGGGAAATATATACCAAGTGGAGGGAAATAAGTTTGGATTATGAAAGATATTGAGATTCCTAATGAACTAGGTGACCCCTCTAATGCTAATTTTCTAGTGATTTCTTAATTTTTTCCAAATTCCTGCATAGTATAGCCTTATTGAAATTAATTTTATGTTTTATCTGGGTTTGTGAATGATTTCAATAATGCTGAACATATTTTAGACACTTAAGGAGTATTTATAACCACTCACGAGGTGGAATAAGAGACTCACTTAGTTTCTAGTGATTATAATAATGATGATCATGATCAAGTATAAAAAATTGAGGATAAATATCTACATAGGAGCTCAAAAAGTTAAGAAACCTCTTAATAATTATAATTTATTTATCACTAACCATCCTAGTAAGACTCTAAAACACTTTGATTATTGTAAATTAGAGAGAACCACTATCCCCAGATCCGTGGTAATTCAACTAGAGAAGTACAACAACCCTATAGATCCAATAGGTAATGAAAATCCCTTATACACCTTCCTCCTATGATGAAGAATGTTCCTCTACATCATCGGTTGAAGAGGATTAAGATGCTTGCATTAAGAATAAAAATTGCACTAATTTTATTAATGAAGGATTCAAGGAGGAATTATACCCTTGGATTAAAGAACAAGAAAAGTTTCCTTTTAGAATATATCCTAACAAGGAGATAACTGTTGATGATTATTTGAGTATCAGATAATGTTTGTTTTATAGAGTGGAATTTGAGCTTGACCAAAATCTTTAATTTGATTATCTTCAACATTGGTGGGAATAACTATCTTGTAGGAATGGTTTTTAAGTGTGATTTAATTTCACATTTTATTTTGTCCCCATAACTAGAACTCATAAGAATAGTGTATTATTGACGAGTGTTTCTCTTTTCCATATTTTTTATTTTTATTACTAACGTGTCTCTACAGTTTGGAATGATTTTATACTAATCTATGGTTGTATTTCATGGGAATCATGTGTTTGAAAATCTTTTTCTAAGATAGAGGGGGTAAATTTTTTGATTATCTGTATTTCTTGAATTTGTGAAGCATTCTTTTTACTATTATCTCTATGAAATAGGAAGAAGAATCTTGTGTAGGGTTTTCAGTAATGTTATCCTATTTACTACATTAGTAAAGCCAATTCAGATTTCTGGAGATTAATGTTTTTATGAGGACATAGAAAACTAGAGGTCATGGGGCTGCCCATAGATCTTGTAATTCAGTGGCTCTTATTTTGTCAAGTTTGATGTTAATGAGAAACTGAATTAATATACCTTATTGGCTTCAAGGTCTTCACTCTGTATTGAATTTTAGAGGCCTTAGGGAGTTTTTTTATCCCTGGGAAATGTGTAGGAGTGCTGGAACTAGTTTTTTCATATTTCATTGTGATCTTTGAGTAAGATGTAGAGTCTAGTGATGTAGTAAGTTAATCCCAATAAAATATGTTCCTTTTTAGTAATTTTTATGATATGTTTCTATGATATTTTAGAAGAGTATGCTTGTGTATTTAATTAGTTTTTAGGGTTGTTTAATACTACCAGGTGTAAGGAAATACATGGTTCTACAACTCTAAGAGGGTGTGGTAACCTGTATATGGTGTTAGTCATGGAATCATTGGTGCCATGAGAGTCTTTGTTCATAACCTACACTTCCCATTCATGTTTAGATTTAATGTTGAGAGGGTTTCTGCTATGTGATATAGATGTCTTCAAGTAGGCCCGTTTTTTTTGTAGAATATCATCTTCCACGTGTTCTTTTCAGTGATCTCCTTGGCATTGGCGGCTGATGAATTGTTGATTCTTGAATGTAATTTTTCTATACTCTCCCATGGAATTTAAGGGATGGATTAGAGGTATTCTGTTTCACTTTTTTTCCACTTTTCATCTTTTATCTTACTTGTAAAAGCTTATTGTACCTCATGTAATTACTTGACTTTAATATTTCTCTTAATAATTTTGGGTATCATGGGTTATACTCATGCTCCAATCCATTTTGAGTTATAGTGTAATTCTCGAAAGATGATGTATTATTGGAGTCATGCATTTTTATACACTGTTAAACTCAATGTAGGTGTGGGAAACACTAACCATTATTTCAAACATATGATTATAGTGGAGAAACTATGATTGAGATTGATAATCAATCATGGAAGTGTGTAAATATTTTAGATAAACCTTGTAAATACTTTTTTTACATGTGTATTTATTTATTTAATTATCTGAGTGATGTAGTATGACATAAAGAGTAGTGTATCAAGTCTATGAGAGGTCTAGAATATTGAATTAAAAAGGTAATTCTTTATAAAAGTTTTAAGTGACCAATGATTCACCCTCCCCTCTCAATTATTTAATTACCCTTGGGGTATTTTAATTGGTATAAAAGTGAGGTTCACTCAAAAAAGATCATAGATGAATAGATTATTTGAGATGATGGAATAAGAGTCTTAGATCAATATTTTTTTACTATTCTTACTAAACTATAAATTAATGTGTTGGTCAATACTTTTCAAAATGGGAAAAAGAAAGAGGCAAGGGAAAAAAGTAATATTTCAAGAAAAAAAAGGAACAAACACTAATTGAATATAATCAGTGTGGTTTGAGCCTTTAAAAATCTATTGATTATGATTTATCAAATGAATAATGTTCTATCAATGGTGATCAGAACATTGAATTTGAAGAACGACATCAACCTTGAGGTTAAATATTATTTATAGAATGTTCCTGTTAAGGTGGTGACCAATATATTCAAATTGATTAAGGGAATTGATGATGATAATTCATTAATAGAAGAATAGGTTTATATACTTGAATAATATTAGTAATGAATGTCAGTTATTATAAGACTCTAATAAATATGATAAATATTAAAGATGAACTTGTTTTACATTGAATGAAATATTATATCATTTTTTTAATAAATTTAAAAGACATTTACATGAGACCAAAATTTTTATAATGTTTTCTAGGAAGTGTTCCATGGAATGGAAAAATTTTAGTCATCCAATATTTAAGTGAATAAAAAATAGTAAAATAGCTATATAATTCAATACTTTAGATAATTTTTATAAGTAGTTATAAAATGATAATGGTAATGTATGAATGTGTGGGTTGTCAAAGTTCACTTGACGTTTAGAATAATACTCTTGGTATGAAATTCTTTATGTGGGAAATAAAGGTGAATAAATTGGAATATTCTCAATATGGTTCTTCCAAGAGAATAGAGAAAATATTTACTACTACAAAAACATGATATGAGAGAAACATTTCAAGAAAGACTCTAAATTTTGGAATACATATCTAGATATTATCTAGATATTCCTCCTCCTCAAGATCATTGGAAATGGTATCCCATTGATTAGATATACATTTTTTCACTAAATATAATTTTATGAAAAGTATAGAAAAAATTAAAATATGTGTAGATATATAAGAGATAAAATTATAGGGAATCCATAAATATGTCAAGGTAAAATGGGAGTATTACCTAGAAAATATTCTACTAAATAAGTATATAATATTGGAGTTCAATCCCAAATACACAATGAATGTAAATCTAGAAAAATTACATGCACAACTAAACCAATACGATTCATTGGAAAGTCTTGGTTATGCTAGAGATTTGAGCGCATGTCTATTAATTACTGGCATGATATTTTAGTTTATTAAAATCAAAGTATCCATAATGCATGGAGGAGAAAATATAAGTAATAGAGAAACCAATTGGAGTGAATAAAACCTCTAAAAAAAGAAAAAATATATCAATAGGTAACAAATTTTATTTTTCCAAATGTTTTAATAAAATTTGTGACATGGGTGATCACCTGTATGATGAATTCTAGTACAAACCTACCATGTATTATTTACGTATTAAAAAGAAGAATAGTTGACCAAAAACTGAGAAGAATGTGAATTATAAAATTTTTACTTCCTTGGGGAACAAACATGAGAAAATATATAAGAAGAGTACACCCAAGAAGAAAGATTAGAATTATGTCACACTATAAAGAAGGATTTATTAATATTCTGGTAGAAAAAGACACATCATAGACCATTGAATCATTTCCATAAAGATACAGAATGTTCAAGGTAACAAGGTTGGATCAAAATGAAAGTAAACCAAATAGATTCACAAGAATATTGATACATAGAAAGGCATAAATATGATGAGTCTGAGACAATTAAAAATAAAGGTAATTCAACGGCTAAAGAAGAAGTGTGTTGAAGGTGAAACTAGGAGGGAGACACAGATTTCATATATTTGACTATTTTTATTGATCAAAAGGATCTGACAAGGAATTAGGGAAAATAACCAATGAAATTTATTTTTAGTTAAGATACTATAAAAGAGAAAAGACTCTAGAATAAATTTTATCATGGGAATAAATAATGTATAACCATATGTCTAGAATAGTTGGAAAAAGAATGGAATTTCGAGCAAGCTAAAAATAATCAAACTTCTCTAATTTCCAATGTTTTTAGTTCCATTATTTCTAGGAAACGAAGTAATTTTTTTTAAAAAAAATTCTTAAAAAATGAGATATAGTTTGGAAATTTATGGGTGAGGTTGTCATGATTATCTTTTAAAATATTAGAGGTTATAATAGGAAGTTTCATGGGTTGAGAAACATGCCTCAACTCTGCTGCTCCGACTAAAATATTGAAGATGATTGAAATTATTCATAATTTAACTGTTTTTGTTCTAAATATATAAATTTAAGGTGATTATGTGAGGATGGAATTATTTAAGGGAGATTTATCAAAACAAGTGATGCCAGTCGAGTTTAAAATATTATACTTAAATCTTAAAATATTGATATCCCCTTCGGCATTGAAGGATGAGGTAAGTTTTTTATGATCCCATATATGTTTTAACCTCTAAAAACTATGCTTAACAGGTGGGAGTGATTATCTAACCAAATGGAGAATAAAAACATGTACATGAAATTTTTTTATTTGTGTGTTAAATAAAGTGTAGATTATTAAAATTATTGAAAATTTATATGGAACGACGCTGAAAAAAAGATAGATGTGGTCTCACCTTGAGGTTAATTAGTAGACAACTTAGCTATCTAAATTAGCCAATATTATGTTTTATTTTTGGCTAGCCCAGATAGATTTAGAGATGTTTAGTTGATGAAACCTTTCTAAGAGAAAGTGTGATACCTCCGTTCTCTCATGGAAATAATTTATTGTAGCTGAAAGTGGATGAAAAATGTTGGATAAGATGAGTTTCTTCAAATTAGAAGGGTTAGTTTAAGAAGATAAAACATTTCCTTACAAGATGTATGATCTATGATGAGGAAGAAGGAAATTTCTAATCCATACCTATTATTTCTCTAATGGGTAGAGTATCTTTTCCATTTTCTTTTATAGTTAATAATGGGGAGATGACATACTAACAATCACTTGTATTTGAACAAGATTATTAGTATTGAGAACAAACACAAATTGTGATATTGAAGTACCTAAACGTGTATTGTTATATTTGTTTTCAACAAGTATCAATATGTATTTTAAATATTTCCTGGGTGATGTATTATTTTTTCCACCCAATATATAATGAATGTGATAGTCATACTTGTTGTGTAATGGAAGAATGAAGATAGCTACCCTTGAATACATGGTTGGACATATTAAACTGGGTAAACTTGACAAAAAATAATTTTCAGAAAGGTCATCATGTTAATGACTAGTGATAAGGATTATAGATGAACTACCTATAACATTTACTTCTGAAGTTTAATAGATGATAAAATTTGGCTGCTAAACTTCCAGCTAGACTACCTATAGAGATATTATATTAATGATCAAAACATGTTCAATCGGTTGGAAGAAGCTATCCAACATGAGGAGAACCCATCCTTGAGGTACATATCATATTTTCAACTATATATAGTGTAAATACACTCTTAGATTACATTTGAAGATATACTGATATGGAAAAGAAGTGGATTGGATTGATATTCAATATTTCACAAATTTCAGTACATGAATAAGAAAAATTGTCTAAATCTAATATCCAGTGTTTTTATAATATACAATAGAGTATGTGTCATCAATATATAACATAGGCGTCATACTATGTGTTGTGTAGGAGTTACAACTCACCAATGAATGTGTGATCCAAAAAAATATTGAATAATTTAGAACAGGAATTTCAGAAAATGTGTGTATGTAGAGAAACATAGATGTCATTCCATGCAGTTTTGGTGTGAGAAATACTAACATACATATTACAGAGTGTCAATGTATGTGTGAAGTTCAACATATAAGGAAATTTGTAAGAGTAATCTCAGTATTCATATGTTTTATAATTAACGTATGTATCATTTTCCTTAGTGTATGTTCCATATGTCTCTGTGTACGTCTGATATTAGATATCATATTTTCATATGTGACATACATAAGATTAATTATAGAAATAAAAAAATTGAGTGGTGATTATGTAAAAATATGAGTTTCTAAATTCACATTTTATGAATAAAAATATGATTTGAGATGATTCATAGACTATTATTAAATGATTAAAATATCACATATACGTGTGATGTAAGCTTAAATAGTAGTATGGTGATCTTAAAATTAATAAATAAGAAGAGAAAATAAAAATGAGAAATGGATACCAACAGCTGTGTAAAGTGCATTAGAGACCTATGTAAAGGTGGCTTAGAAAATTTTAAGGCTATATATGGGTTAACTATAAATTCTATAATCTATGTCAGAGTGCCATTAATGTTTTTAACTTACATGAAGGAAATAATTATCTATATAAAGGTCATCTTGAAAAATGTAAAGGTAATTACTATGAATCTAATAACCATGTAACGATCATATGGACTTACGTAGGGGTAAAACAAAAAAACCATTAGATACATAAAGGTATTTTGAGTATCTATATTTATTAAATTATGATACAAAATTAGGATGATTCTTTTGATATTTATCCACGATAAAAAAAATCATGAAGCTTTCAATATCCTTGATCTAAGATCGAGTAACTAATATTGAATTTAGTAAGGAGGAAGATATATGTGTGAAGGAATGTCTGTAAAATGTGTGGAATTAAATTTATCAGATTTTCAAGAGTAATATAGATGAAGATCCAAAAAATCCTAAGTTCTCTTCAAGGAATAAATATTTATTAAGTTATATGCTTGAGAAAAATGTATATGGGTTGAGATACTACTTTTGTGTATAAACTAAAATCAATATATGTATTGGATTTCTTATAAATACACACCCATATAATAAGAGGAGTTATATTATTTTTAAGAAATGATGTAAATTATATTTATTATATAGATAAAGAGATTCAATTTTGAGATCATTTTTTGAGATATTTTGAGGAAGATAAATCATAGACTATATAATAAACAAATAATTCCTTTATTTAGTTTTTTTTAAATGTATTTAATATAAGTATTCATAGAATATTATTTGAGTTAAAAAAGTAGTGTATGAAATATTTTGGAAACCTAAAATGTGTATTTGTCTATTTTGAGTTTTGGATGGAAGTGAGAGGCCCCTATGAATATTCCATTTGAGGAGGCTAATTATTATATGTGTAATTCAATTCTATTAAAATAATCCATATGTGGATGAGAAGATCATGGTGGAATTTATAGGAAAAGAAAGAACCCATAGTGAGAAAAAATAGTTTTTTGGAGAAATTGAGATATTTTTTAAAGTAAATAATAATGAAGTACTCTATCAATGAAGAAAATGTTGGAGGATCCGATACTGGAATGAATATAAAGATCAAAGGCTATCAAAATTGAAGGAAAAAAGAAGAATTTGACCATTATTCTATGTATAGTTTTTGTAAACTGAACGAGTGAGAAGAAAAGGAGTTGAAGTGATACTGATGTGTTATACATGTTTTGATATTTGGTTTCAAGACATTCAATAGGAGATAACATAATGATAAATATTGGTGTGAATATGTATTTAAGGGCTATGAAGTTGTCCTAAGAGTGGAGATTTATTTTTATATACCTTTCTTAATGATATTTTTGAATTTGATGACACTATTGTGAGTTAAAGGAGTTATATCTTATTAATATATAATCAGAGTTTTTATACATTGTTATAAACGTAATGGTTGATCCATAAATAAAAAATAGTTTATACATGGTGTGAATATTTTTAATCTAGGTGAATCAATGTATGAAATAACAACAATGTGAAAATTGTTGAATACAGTGAGAAAATATTGAAGATGTATGGTTGGATTCTTGAAATAGTAAGTCCTATGATAAGGATACATTTTTATACACAACAATAATTACTTTTCATGAATAAAAAACCAACCATTTTATTCAACATCTAATTATATAAGAGAATGGTTTAGGCATTTTAGTTGAACCTTGTAAAGATATATTAAATTATTCCTTTATTTATTTCCATATTTGAGTGAGGCTATGTGAAAAAATAAGAATGGATCATGACTATGAGTTTTCTAGGAGGTTTTATAAAAAACTGAATAATCCATAAAAGTTTTGAGTGACAATTGATACATCCCTCCTCCCTTAGTGGTCCAATAAATCTTTCAGAATTTTAGTCAACAACCACATTTGAAGATCAATTTTAATCCGTGATTTATAAATCAATTCTTATAATAGAATGGTCAATATCATACGTTTTTTGCTGGGATTCTTCATTAGTTATAATATACTAGAGTTATTTATAGTTAGTGAATAATATAACCTTGAAACCCATCAAATACTTCACAAAAATATAAAGGGAATAAATAATATATGATAACTATTTTTATATAGTGGTGTAATATATACAGGAATAATATAGAAATATATTATCATAATTAACTACATTTTTCATCTTTTCTTTCATTTTAACAATTTTTTTTCAAAAACCACATCATTAAAATAAAAAAATAATTCAAATGGAAATTTAAAATCATGAGAAGTAATAATTGAAGAAGATGTGATATTTTTCTTAAGAAGATTCCATGAATCTAAAAACTGATAATAAAACACACTTGGTGTATCCTTAACTAAAAGATATCCAAGGGGTTTTGTTATTTTGGAATATCTTCTAATAAATATATATTAAAAATTGACATTCACTAAAAATATTCTCACACCGTTTATATTTAACAATGTGGGTAGCTTTTGTATAATATCTATTTTATCATTTTCAACTTGCATACCCTTCTATGAGAAAATGCGACCTTGAAAAATACCATCAATGACCACAGATTTACATTTCCCAAATGTAAAATATGGGTTTTATCTAGAATTTTTTTAAATTTTTTTCCAAATTTTGAAGACAACATTCAGGACTGATTCTAATAATTTTAAAATCATCCATGAAAACATCAGTATCATTTCTATAATATCTAATTAAATGGACACAACACACCTCTTAAAGTTTTCCAAATCAACACACAATCCCAAGTTAATTCTTTGGTTGGAAAATGTAAATTATATCTTGTGAAGGTGGTATTTTCTTGGTCTTTAGGGGCTATGGAAATTTGGTTGTAACCAAAATAGTAATATAGAAAAAATAATCAATTTCAGACCAAACTTTCAATAAATTGATCAAAAAAAGTAATGGAAAATTGATCTTTTTTAGTAGAATAATATTTTTTTTAAAATAAATGAATACTCCTAACTTTCTTCACTCTCCTAGATTATATTTTTTCATTATAATCCTTTATTATAATAGCCACTTCACTTTTTTTAGTGATCACATGGATAACGATAAACCACGGGTTCTCTAAAATAGTATATATTATTATACCATAAATTAGTATTATCACATCATCCATAACCACCACTTTTATATTGGGATGTATTTTTATATACCCCTCCACTCTTGGTTTGTGGTCAGTCCCTATATAAATTATATGCATGACGAATTGAGGGATTATCCACTTAATGTTAGTAATGGTACAACCAATAAAATATATAAACTTCCCCAAGATATTCGAAAAGGTATACTCTTGGCTTTATTTTAGCTTGGATGATATTATAATGGGTAGTAAATATTTAACACCTAAAATGATTATTTTTGGTGAGTTAGAAGTGGTTTGAGTTTCTACTAGTGTGCATTTTCATATAGGTATGACACTTGAACCTATAAGGTCCAAATTCCTCAACCATTCTCTTTAATAAAGCACTAAAGAAATATCCTTATTCATTGATATTATCCCAAAAAAACTTGTCCACTTATTCAAAATATATTTATGGGTTTAGAATATATTCTTGAGAAAACATATTTAAGTGCTATAAAAATTATCCCTCATACTCATCAAAAGGTTCTTCTTAATTTCTATAACAAATTCCTATAAAAGTTTCTTCAGGAATAATTTTGATATTAATCTCTTAAATCATCCTAAAAAACAATTCCTCTTCATTGTCAACTGGTTCCTTGAATTCTATAGACTCATATCTTGAAAATATTTTAACTTGTGTGGGTTCTTGAGTATTTTTAAAACTATAAAATTCATCCTTAGCTTATTCTCAAGTTGAAAAATAAATTTACCCTTAGAAACATCAATGACATCTCCCCCTGTGGTTAGGAAAATCTAGGCAATGATGATTTGTACATCCTCATCACAATCGATGTCTAATTTATTAAAAAAAATAGGAAAGTATATCATTATTACTCCAACAATAAATTCATCCACTCTCTCAATTGGAAGAGTAATAGATCAGGAAGATAAATGAATGAACACTATAGTGGAATATAGTTATTTTAGTCTAATGTTTTAAAATAATGAAAATGGGATTACATTTATATTATCCCCAGGGTCACACAAATAGTTATCAAGACAATTATCTCCTAATGTGCATGTGATGATAAAACTTTTAGAAACTTAAAGACATGAAGTATCATATTACAAAAGACTTTCTTGCACTCATATTTTAGATTATAAGTAGAAAAAATTCAAATGTTTTATTATTTTTGATGTTTTTCTAAAATTATTTCAAATATGACGGTATTTGATGTAATTCTTTAAGTAAATGAATATTTATTTGATTTTTCTCGAAAATATCAAGAAACATTACCAGTTCAATTTTCAATTTTTTTATTAATTATTTGATAAAAGGGGATGGTTGGGAAAAATTATTCAAAATTATTGTATTCCTATAGATATATTCTTATACCTTATTTATAACACCTTAATATTCTATAACATATTTATCTTTAAATAAATTTAATTTCAATGATAACTTTCTTTACACACAACACTAAGTTTAAATGAACCGCGATATACTATTAATTTGTTATTATTTAATGTGATATTTATCACCTAGAAAATGGATGGGTGGGTTTGAATATAACTTAATATGTGATGAATAATTATTATTTTCAAATGTATAAAATTAATTCATTTGTTATCAATTGGTTAAAAAGAAAAATAAAAAAATAGGTAAAATAGATTCTTTTTATGACAAATGGTTTTTATTCACCCAATGTGTTCTTATATTAAAATATTATTTTAATACACAATGATGACTAATTTTAATTATACCTATTTATTATATATCTAATAATGTTTTTTATATTAATTTAATGGCTTTAACAAGGTATGAAAGAAGAATAAATCCAGTTTTAAGCTCAAAAATACATTTTTTCCTAAATTTTTTTTATTGCATTTTACGAGATTATTTTAAAATTTATTTATTGAAAATAAATAATTTGAATATTAAAAAATGTATTAAATATTTTTAATTATAATAATTATTTTAATTTAATACATTTGACCTAATTTTTGACCATTATGAATGGTAACCATGATAAATTTTTTTCACCTCAAAATAATATAAAAAACTATGTTAAAACTATAGGGTAACGATTTAAAATTTCTATAAAACATGAATATATCTTATTTTATGTGTATATTTTTACCTAATATATATTTAATAATTTTAACAATTTATTTTAATAATTTATTTTTAATTTTGGAACCCAATATTTACTTTTTTCAAGATAAGTTATATTTACATGAAATTAAAAAATATGTTTTTGTATCTTTATCTAATGGAATTGTTGGAATGTTACATTTAGTTTTGTATTTTCAAATTAGTCTAAAAAATTTCCCATGTTTATTAAATAAACAAATTTTTTTGTGGAAATAAACTTTTACAATGCATTTCAATGGAAAATTATTTTTAAGCTTAAAACATGCATTTTTATTAAAATAATGTTTCATGCGCTTTCTATTCTTATGTTAAAAATAATTTAATCAACCTATATAAATTGGATATAATAAGATATATTCCAAATTTGGAATAACAATGTCTAAATTTTGTTATAATTCCTCCTTTTGTGGCCATATAATTAAGTTAGCATGGTGAAATGTTATGTTATCAGAGTTAGGGTTAAAATAGAATTAAAATGGTTTTACTTGGAGAGAAGGATTAAAATGTATCCAAAATAAGACTAAATTTGTTTTTTAATTTATTTATACGCTATTACATCTTATCTTATAATTTATTATGTCCTTATATCACTTTATATTATTATGATCTATATTATAATTAAATATTTTATGTAATTCCAAATGCATCCTTCCCCTCACTTATAAAAGGTAACCTCATAACCTAACTTACTATAAACATTTGAGAATTATATTTCAGACAATACCTACCTATACGACATCCTAAATTACTTCAAAAAGTATTATATCTTATGGTTTTTGTAAAATAGAATCATTTTTGGTATTAAAGTGTAATTTAAATGAGGTTTCTCACTGTTGAGGTATAACTCTTAACCAAGCACTTTAGGTTTTATTTATTTATATACCACCTATAAATATTTGTAATACATTCTAAAATAGTGAATTTATTATATTAAATATAATTAATTTTTATTATGATGATCAAATAACCATTATCCACCACCTTCCAATTCTATGGGAAAAGAAAACGTCACTTGTGAATATGTGTTGACTGGCACCTCCATGAAGCGATATGCTTAATTATTCATCACTAGTCCAATTTTATGGTAGAAATAAATTATTTTTGAAATATATATATAAATATTAAATTTTTGATATTTTTATTTTTCATTAAATGTAAATTATTATTTACTTTTCTTTCATTCCATCCATTAAAAAAGTGGAAGCAATACTAATGCATACAGACGAAATATTGTCTCTATAAAGTGATGTAATTATTTTTTCACCATCATGTTATATAAGTAGTTATAAAACTATATAGAGTGATGAAATATGATATTAATTACATTATTAATAATATTTATATAATGTTACCAAGATCAATGTACAAGGACTAAAGACTACTAAACCGAGACATGCATGATAAATGAAGCAATTATCACATGGAACAATGATTTTAATAAATAATTGTTAATAAACAAGTGATATGATTTCATAAATAAATAATATATTGTATGATATATATATGATTATGTTTCTATAATATATATTTAATTAATATATATTTTTTATATATGAAGTATAAATGTGCATGAAGAAAGATTGTACTTGAGGTATTATTTTCTTGTTTCACTTTTGTTTCCATGAGAAATATGTAACATTAACCTCTTGTCTCTTTTAGGGGGTGTATATAATAAATTTTTATATTATACATCATTAACTACTTTATATTCATGGTATTTAATGTTTAAATTTAATTTATTTCTTTTATAGCGGTTTTTATTCCCAATTTACCAAAGCGATAAGGGATAATGTTATAATATCATTTATTTCTAAGATTTTTTATGCTATATTTAAATTCAATGAAATAATATATATTTAATCATTTAAACACCATATATTTTATTATAATATGTTTATTCTTATAATTTTCAAGTAATAATACCAATTTTCTCTCATTATTACTTAAAATGATCGAGCATTTTTTAAAATAAATGTTCTGCTTATTTCATTTTTAGTTAATGAATCATTTTCATTTTATATAATCTTCAACATTGTTTTATGGATGTATTTTACTATACAAAAAATATTTTAAAATTTTCACTTTCGTTTCATTTCAATTTATTTACAATGTTTTAAAATGAGAATTTTTATATAAATGTTTTCTAAACAATTCATTTTTCACTTTGTGATTTTTTTTGAAAATAAAGTTTTTTAATATATACAGTATGAAGATATTTTTCCAACATAAATAAAATAAAACTATTTTATGATTAATATAAAATATTCAAACATTATTTTCCAATAAAATCATTTTTTTAAATATTCTGGTATTTTTTTAGTTAAAATGTTATCAAAAGGAGACAATATGTTTATAAAAATTTAAAAGAATTGTTCAAAATTTTTAATGGAATTTTTTATCTATATCAAAATACTTTAATGATTGTTATGATTCATTGGGGAAAAAATATTAGGAATCCAAACCCTTCAATTTTCTAAATGTGTTGGGATGATAATGATTTATGGATGATTCTATAAAACCCTTTTCTTTTACATGGGTTAATTTTGTTATGATGAAACCATTATGAGACTTTTTTCTTTTCCACAGTTTTTTCTATAATTAAATCATGAGATATTAAAGAAACCTATTTTATTTCTATTGTTTATGATATGATGGTATGATGGATTTTTATGATCTTGTTCCACACATATGTGTGGTTTTCATAATGTGGTGTGGATATGAAATTTTATATTCCTCTAATGTATTGAGTAATGATGGATACATCCTAAGATAATAAGGACTGGAATGGAGAGTGAACATAGTTAAATAATGGAATATATCTAATATGATAGTTTTGTTAGTGAACCTAGGCAAAGGAAATGATGGAATAAGGAGTGACCCCAACCCACTATGATAGTCTTGGTACTAAACCTTTGACTAGGAAAATTATTTTCTATGCATATCTGCATGCCACAAAAGTTTTTCTTATGCTCATGATACCTTCTCAAAGCTCTTGATTAAATACCGATGATTTCATACACATATGTGTTATGTATTTTGATTAACAAAACCTTATTCAATGATTCATGATTAAATATATTTGACATATTGGTTATGAATTTACTATGTTATGATTATGTTCTTATACCATTATGCTCAATCTCATTTATGATCATTGATGGAAATATCATATGTTTACCCTTACTCTACATTTAAGATAACTATTTTCAAAGGTTTCCTTCATCCCATGGTGATGAATAAAGTTAGTAGGTACAAAATCTCTTAAAAGGGTAATATAAAAAATGAAACTTGTGGGAGATGTTGAAGATATTTCTTGAAATAAGTGGTTTATGTATCCAATATCCAAAGACACTAAACCATTACAATTATGGGGTGTGTATTTTTATAAAATGTATTTAATATTTATAAAAAATTATTTAATATTTATGTATGAAATTCTCAGTTCACCATAGTTTTCTTCCCACTACTCTCTTTTTTAATGTCTTTTTCATTATAATTTTTTATTTGTTGAGTTGGCTTAAACTTATATTAATCTATACATTCTAGAATTATAGAATCTATCTTATAAACATATTTACCATTATATTATCAAAAATTTCATTTTGAAAAGTTGTAAGGGGTTTCTAGCTTCATAATGAGTTTTCAGACGAATCCTAGTTATAATAGCCTTATGATTCTCCCAAGGGTTCACTTTAGTAATATGAGGAAGCTTACCATTTTTCCTTCCACCTAGCTCTCTTTTAATTTTACTAATATAAGATTAAATTTTTTTCATTTAATTTTTGATGGAATTATGTTGAGAATCTATATAAGTTATATTTTTTTAATCATGGGAATCCATCATATTTAACACATAATATATCATCCCTTAGATAATCTATTGGGAATGAAAGATTCAACATTTCATTGGTTTTTAATTATTTTATAGGGTTTTGGGGAAACCCAAGGGAAGATGTTAGTTCTGGAATTCTCTAATATTTACTTTAATGTTTTGGATAGTTTCTATAACATTGGTTGTAATTATTTTAAAAGCCACCACCTCTACCTTGAATCCCAGGAGCACACCTAGAAAAATTTTCATTTTCAGATTACTTGAAAAATAGGAGATAATGAAATTTTTTTGGATTTAGTGGTAGTTTTCTAAAACCACCATGACTTGGAGATTAGTTGAATATTTAACAATAGTTTTCATATTTTTTATGAATTTTTCATTCTTTTTTGATAAAATTTATATTTTTTTCTGGTTTTATATGGTTTAAAATTGAGCGACAATTTTCTTGACTAATGGTTCTTTTTCTGGAGAAAAATGCTTAGCGATGGTTTAAACCCTGGATATATATATATATATATATTTAAAAAAGTTTGTGATATATTTTACCACCAATATTTTATTTATGGTGGTTAAAACCACTACTAATTTAATTATAAAAGTTTAAATCACCACTAGTTATATATTTTCAGAGACATTAGAATTCCTAGATTCCTGATCATCCAAAAAAAATAGTACATATGAAATAAAAAAATTAAATGGATATAGTAAATAAAAAATAACTTCCATACAAAAACAAACAATACATTACATATGATACAACATTAAATTACATCATAGCGTATAGAATTTCATGTTTCACAAAATGTCATGTTTCAAAAAATGCCAACAAAAACATGATTCTTGGATACTATACTGAGATGCATGCCCCTCGCCCTCTATTACTTGGTTATGATACCTCCCATCACCTCCTTAAACAATTTCCATATATAATTACTTTATTTAAATTAGTTTACTACACTTCATAATGGGAATATTTAATAAATATTAAATGATGTATAATTAAAATGCTATATATTTTGATCTCAATTTAGTTTAATTAATGGTATACTATAAATAATAGGCATCCATTCACATGCATAAAAAATATGAAAATCCTCTATATTATTCCTAAGACTCACAAATCAATTTAAACCATCAAAAGGATCTAATAGTTATCTCTTGAATTAGTTAATATCAAACTTATGAATATTTTTCAATGTTTACGACAAAAATAACTACTAAAATGAAGAATATATGTGCAATTTTTTTATTTAACACTACTTTACACCATTAGGAGCGTTTATATTTCTTCACAAATACTTCCATTTATCTTCTAAACCACAATATCTAACACACTCACTAATGACAATGCATGATCATTTTCTGAATTAATATGTGATTCCTGATCTATAATGACATTCTGTAATTAATTAATTTCATCTTTTTCATCTGGATCACTAAGACTTGTAATCCCTTCTCACTATGACATTTTTCATTGAGATATATGAACCCTACCAAACACTCTCAATATTAGGGGACCACAACCCATCCTCCTGACAAGACTAGAATACACTTTTTCAAGAAATCGATCCATGACATCCTCTTAGGATAATAAAACTAACATGGAAGGGTTGAAGTCCAATTATTATTTTATTTTACACTATAAATTGAATAATATTAGATTATAAAGTATATTAATTACAAAAATTAGTAATTAAAATTATTTACCCCTATATCTTCTATAGGGTTATTGAAATAACGACCATCTTTTTTTTTGTGAACATTGTATTTCCAAAGTGTGTTTGGTTAAATTTATTTTAAATATTCAAATATGTGTTTGTAAGAGAAATTTGAGACAATGTATTTTTGTAATAGTGTAATAAATATTCCTTATGGTGGTTAAGTAATTCTACTTATGAGGTGTAAGAAATGTTCCTTATAGAGTGTAAGAAAGGTTCCTCATAATGTGAGACAATGTTATGTTTATGTTCAAGTTACTAACTTCATGAAGTAAATCATGAACGAAGCCATATTTGTACTATTTTGTATAAAGATATAAGTACAATGGGGAGAATTACATATTGTGAGAATTTGTTATAGCATTTGTTCAATTTTATCAGAGGAAACACCCAATGTATTGAGAATGAGATGTTTTTTAGTCCAAGTTACAAAGTTTGAATATATAGATATATAAAGACTGATTATTTAAGTTACTATGTTCAACCTAATAATGATCAAAAGGTGGACTGATTTACATTGTTATATGATAGACCATTATGATGTTATCAAATGAAGGTCCGAGATATGGAGTTCAAAGGATAATCTATATGTAATCCATGTTATAAATATCCATTAAATGGATGAGCATTGATTTATCCATTAGAAAAACATCTATCAAATGATCTAATGGATGATAAATTTTGAAATAAATTGGATGAAGAAATTATTCATAGAGCACTAGATGGATAAATCTATGATGCTACAATAGTTATAGAAGATTCATTGGAGGGACCCATGAAACATCCAAGATATTGATATTTTTGATATCATTTGACAAAGAAATGTGAAGGCACTCAAAGGAGAGAATGGAGTATAAAGTGTGAGATAAAGGCGAGTAGCATTATATGGATGAAAATTAGACTGAGGGACATGATTTCATTATATGGATGATCCTATTATGATGTACCCGACTAATTTAATAATTCAGAATGATGAGATGAGGGATTACTAAGTCATCATTCAGAGGTTTCATATGAATAGAACTGGTTTGAGAGATATATGATGATCAACTATATGGAAAGATGATATGTTATAATATCACCATATGCTTATTACACCATAAAAATGATTCCTAACATAGGGAAACCAAACAGAGGTGCATTAGATAATGAAATATTCAGAGTCCATCAAATAGAGGAAGTTGGATATGTTTAATTGGATATAATATTTCTATGTAGATTTATATAAAATAAGTAAATTCCTTTAATATTATGATTCTTAGTTGTGTTTTTAGTTTTTTATTATCTAGAGAGGTTTATAAAGTTAGAAGAACTTCAATAACAATATGTTTAATAAATTTGGATGAAATGGGAAACCATCAAGAAACATAAAGTGCGATTAGGAATGTTACAAAAGAGATATGAATCTCTTAGAAATATTCAATTGAGTGAGAAGATTTTAAATACAATGTATCATTGATCAGAAAAATACATTTTAATTCTTACCAAAACATCAATAAGAACACCTATATAAGTGGGTTAGCCAATCTAAAGATTGTTTTGAACAATGATCACATTTGGACGAGTGGATGTCCCAAAAATATATCTAGATATTACAATAAATGTCCTACTGGATTGAAGAAGGTAAATTAAAATGATGATATTCTTAAAGAAGATCATCAGAATAAGTTTCATCGGTGGAAGAAGGAAGTAAATTGGACCAAACGTACTTAATCAGATAGAGGAGAACCAGAAAGAGTTATAAGACAAAGATTCATTGAAAAAGAGCATATTTTACACAATCATAGTGTAATGAGGAGCATTTTATTGATATATAATAGATGGATTCATCGGATAGAGGTCATTCAAGATAGAGTCTATTTTAAAAACACTTCTAAGGATGTTTTATGAACATGTTCTTGAAAGTTGATATTAATTATATCTAAGTCCCCCTAAAATCAAGAGGATGTTTCAAGTCCAAATGACTCATAATATATTTTTTAAATATCTTAATTATTATACATAGGTGAATATGATTCAACTTACTTGTGGATAAATAAATTACATTTCTATAGTGGATCGGAAAATAAGAATGAAAGAGCTTATAGTTTGGGAGTATAACCAGTTACGAAAATGGATTAAAGGTGGGAGGTATAACCAGTAGTGAATAAATAGGATACAATTAGGATAGTTGGGGGGTATAACCCACTATGGAAAAAGAGATGATTACTGGGGGGTAGAAATAGGGTTAACTAGAGGAATAATTACGAAGGGGGTATAACTAGTTGTGGCTTATGCCTTTGTAATCCTAAAATAAATCAATAAAATAATCCATGGGGGATATGAATCATGGAAAGGAGTAGGTATTTGTATGTAAAATTGTAAATATCAAGTGATTATCTATATTTATATTTTTTATTAAATGTGAGGTTGATATTTATATTTTAGTAAACCATAACTCTAACAAGTTTCAATGGTTAGGATAAATTTCGTTATCAATATTATAAACATTGAAATAAAATAAAATATGATTAGTAATTCACCACACCGTCTCAGATATCCAATATTAATCCAAGGAACATTAATTGGTATCATGAAAAAGGTTTCATCTAAAGGACCTAATTTTAAATAATAATGAATTTTAATTTAGTGAATAATAGGGTTGTTCCTATTTTTGACGTAAGAAACTATCACAATTATAAGAATAAGATGCTACCCTGTCTCATATCTTTTAGACTTAATGTTATATATTATAAAACCATGGGGTTTACGTACATTGATGAAGATACTATGATATTTACAAATTTGATAAATTTGTAATTTGATGGAAAAGATAATAATTCCATGTTGATTGATATCATAGAGAATGTTTATACAAATATTATAGGGTTTCCAATAGCTTAAAAGAAACGAGATAAGTTGAGAGGAATTTATTAATGAAATGATAATTTTAAGGAAGATAAGATATATATCCATAGGATTAGGTTTTAATATATTAAGTTGAATGCTGAAGAATGTTTTAGGGAATACTTTTAAAAAGTTAATGAGATTTTTTTAATATGAGAGGATTCTTTGAGATGTTGGTAGATTCTAGGTATGATTTAGAAACTTATGGGAAACGATCCTAAAATATTTGATGCCAAATTTTTATATTTAGAAGATAAAAAATATTAAACATTCAATAAACATCATAATATTCTTATGATATATGAGATAAATAAAATAATAAAATTTAATAATAAGGATAAGAAACAAATAAATCTTGAATCATTTTCAAAAGAAAATATCAAAGATAATTTTTTAGAAGAATAAAATGATTCAAAGGAAGATAAGAATGAATATAACTTCACAAAAATAGTAAATCTTCATTCTAATAGATACAATAAGGTCAAATGGAAATGTATAATTTATCTAAAATATTGGAATTGTAATAAAAAGAACATTTTATAGGATATTGTTCTAAGAATAAGTATAAATATTTTATGTTTGATGAAGAAGATTATAATTATAAAAAAAATAAGTGGACTAATTATAAGAAAAATGTTCCCAGCAAGAAAAACGTTTTTTCAGATAAAGTGAGAAAAATTAGTCTTCATATAACAATGAATCTGATTGTCACACAAACGTATTAGCTAATGTAATAATATTAAATTATTTATCATACAATTATGATAATAGTTAAGAGTTAATAGAACATGAGTGGATACATGAAAAAAAATTTATAAGATGGTTTTAATAAAATTACACAACATAATAATACAATAAAGAAATAGAAAAATGAATTTTAAGAGATACATTTTTAGAATAGTGGAATAATTAAATAGGGTTAGATAAAAGTTAAGATTATTAGATCATAGAAAATGAAATTTGGTGAGATTTATAGAAAAAAATGTTATAAAGACACATCAACTTGGTAGGAGAATCATAATATGGTAAAAACAACACTTATTTAGGAAAGTAATAATAAATTTTGGAATTTAGTTGAATTTAATAAAATGGAAAATGATATAGAAAAAATTAGTTGATAAATAAATTGATGTACTCTGTGTAAAATATATACCTTAGTTTAAGATTGGTTTATCCATTAGTATGGCATCCCGCCATTTTATAACATAAACTTTCATTACATTGCACAAAACTGAGGATCTTTAAGGTCTAGTGTCTTGGAAACCAGGAACATAATACATGAAAACAACATAAAACATTCTTCTTAAACACTTGAAAGGAGTCTCCTTAAGTTCATTCTAGGTTCATTACTGCATATCATAACCTGGGGACATACATCAAAAGAAAGGGTGAGCAGAAGGCCCAGTAAGGGAAACAAGAGGAACATTTTACATGTGAACTTGGTATACTTCAATAAGGACATGAAAAGAACTTTAAGGCATGAGAAAGAAAACCATGAGGCATTTAATAATAAAAATAACATTTTCCATAACTTGAAGATGTGGCTACATCATTTAACATAGAAAATCATGAACATATCACCAAGGTCCATCCCCAAGGTGTTATTTGAAAATTACCAAGGTTATTCACCAAGGTATCATGAAAATTGTAATCTCTAGTGGTTACATCATTACCCAATGCATTGGAGCGCTATCAGGGCGCACCCTTAAATTTGCCTTTATTATAATGTGAGCCACATATATCATCATCAAACATTTCATAAATAACCCATATAACATAAATCAAATGGGTTTCATTTCATAATCATAACGTTTTAAAAAACTACTTTAAAGACATGATCTTTAGGTCACTTTAAACCCACGGAAAGGGAAAGAGGGTCTCATGTATGTAAATCCCAGAATTTAAAATGGAACATTTTGATATATATGTGAATACCCTTGTAGAAATAAGAGCTTTGAGTATTCACTTTTTAACATAAAATAATTTTTGAGAAAAGAGAGAGGCATTTTGAGGGGAAAATTCTGCAGCATAATGGCTAAGTTTCGGGGTTTTAGAAAACATTGAAATGAGAGGGGACATGGGTCACCCACTCATAAATGATCCATAAAACAGTAGGGTGAAATAATAATGACATATGGACATGGTAATGAAATTTTAGGGAAATATCATTTGAAATGAAAAACATGGAAGGAAAAAAAGATTAGATTTCTCTTATGAAAATTCGGCAGCCTTACGGCGTCACTTAACTTCAAAAGAAAATGATTTGACAAGATCAAATAGGGTCCCTCATCATATGATCATAAGAGATCAGTATGATAGATATAGAGATCATACCCCCAACATAATAAAAAGGAACTTGAAAGACTTGACATGAAAATCGAATTTGAAAAATGAGAAGGGTGAAAGAATCCCTTAAAGATTCGGCAGCCTAACGGCGTCACTTAAACTTTCATAAAACGAAATGATGAGAGTAAGAGGGGATCTCTCATCATATAAACATTAAAGTGCAGTAAGAGGAATATAAAAGAACATCCTCTCACATAAAAACATGGAGTAGAAAAGGAATGACATAAAAGAGATTACATGAAAAGAAAGAGAGGGGTCGGATCCCTTACCTTAAAACGTGACTCTTGAAACTCAAAGGATTGGACCTTGAGGGATTGGGGGCACCTTGGGAGGACTCCTTGGAAGGTAAGAAGACCAGAACTTCATTGGGGGAGAGTTGGGAGTGAAAACTAAAGGAGGAAAGGGTGGGTATTTATAGGGAAAGTGAGGGGACAAAGCATTAATGGCCAAGGGACACCTCACTAGTGGTTTTGGCTAAACCATGGGCTTGCCCATGGTATTTGCCCATGGTATTGGCCACTTGGGACACCTAACACCTTATATTACTATTAATAATTCGACCATATTGAATATACACTTAATTCATCATTTAATGATGTCATTAAACACCCGTAACTTAAAAACTATACTTTCACTATTCACCGAAAATTCAACTTTCTCAGAATAATCCCAAAATTTCACCTTAACCAAATATCAATGCTATGATTTCAAAAATGAACTCCATTTTATAAAAATAATTTTCTAAATATTTTTAATTTTATTTTTAAATAAATACACTATTCATCAAAAATTCATTTTTTCAGAAAAATCCCCAAAAATTACCATAACATAATATCGATGCTCTGAGTTCAAAAATAAAGTCATTTTTATAAAAATAATTTTCTAATTATTTTTAATTAAATTTTTAATTAAAAAACACTATTCATCCGAAAAAACTAATACTTGAATAATAATTTATGAAACTGTTATTTACCCATTTTATTGAATCACATTACTTAATCAAGGTGCCTAGATTATTTTAAAACTTTCTTTAAGTGAGATTACTAATACATTTGGTCACATTACTAATCCTAAGCGTAAAATCACTATTCACTATTTACTATTCATCAAAAATTAAGTTGATCTTATTAGACTCCAAATTCCTTAATGAACTCTTTTGTAGAAGACCATTTTTTGAAAATCATTACACATCATTAGTTATTTGGGGTTTACATAAATATTTCAAAATATCCCTTTTTCAAAATTCATCAATAAAATACATTCTAAAATTATCCGGACATTTGAAATTTCACAAACATCACTAAAGGAAGAAATCTCAATTTATTCACCCGAAAGGACTACACAAGGAAGCTAGGGTCTCGTCACATAGCCCCTTATAACACCGGCATAAGACCTTAGTGTAAGGTGTGCTATGGTGAGAGAATCTGAGGGAGGCTCAGATAACATTTCCCTAGTAGTAATCTCTACTAACTTGAACTTCTCCCACAAGCATTTCCGTTCAAGCTTGACACACTGGAGTTCGGCTTGGGCTTGGTCCAAAGCGAAGCCCACAGATGCTACCTCCTTCCCAAGCTCTGATAAGTGGGCTTCATAAGGGTTGAGTCTACTGGATGAAGCCATCGACTCCTCTTTCTACATTAACCATTAACATCTTATTAAATCAATAAGAGTAAGTTAATATACTACTCAAAAAAAAAATGGGTCGTTACATTCTTCCCCCCTTAAGAAATTTCGTCCCCGAAATTTATACTTGAAGCCTAGTCGAAAAGGTGAGGGTACTTTTGCTTCATCGTTTCCTCAGGCTCCCAAGTCGCTTGTTCATATTTATGATTCCTCCACAACACTTTCACAAGGTGGGTAGTCTTGTTTCGTAGGACCTTGTCTCTACGGTCCAAGATCTCCACTGGATGCTCCTGATAAGAGAGGTCATGTTCCAGTTGTACCACCTCTGGGTTCAGTACATGCGAAGGGTCGGGTATGTACTTCCTCAAGAGAGATACATGGAAGACATTGTGAACTTGAGCTAGGTTCGGTGGAAGTGCTAGACGATAGGCCACTGCTCCTATGCGATCAAGGATTTCATAGGGGCCAATGTACCTAGGGCTGAGCTTCCCTTTCATCCCAAACCGCATGACTCTCTTCCATGGAGAGATTCGAAGGAAGACTTTGTCACCAACACCAAACACCAAGTCTCTTCGTCGATTGTCATCATAGCTCTTCTGCCGACTCTGAGCAGCTTTTATGTGTTGTTGGATGGCATGAACTTGTTCTGTCATTTCTTGCACAAGATCATGCCCAAGAAGCTTCCTCTTACCAGTTTCATCCCAACAAGTAGGAGTTCGACACCGCTTTCCATACAGAGCTTCATAGGGTGCCATCTGAATACTCGCATGGAAGCTGTTGTTATAGGAGAACTCCACTAATGGGAGGTGTTGATCCCATCCACCTTTAAATTCCATTGAGCATAATATCAACATGTCTTCGAGTGTCTGAATAGTCCTTTCAGATTGGCCATCAGTTTGAGGATGATAGGCCGTACTAAAATTCAATTTAGTATTCAGAGCATGTTGAAGACTTCTCCAGAATTTTGATGTGAATCTTGGGTCACGATCAGATACGATGGATAGTGGTACCCCATGCAGCCTTACCACTTCCTTCACGTATATCTTGTCAAGCTGATCTAGAGAGAAATCTTCCTGAATAGAGATAAAATGGGCTGTCTTGGTGAGACGGTATACAATAACCCATATCGCATTGTTTCCTTTGGATGTTTTTGGGAGACCAGTTACAAAGTCCATGGTGATATTATCCCACTTCCATACTGGTATGGGTAGCGGTTGTAATACCCCCTTAGGAAGTTGTCTTTCTGCCTTTACTTGCTGACACACCAGGCACCTTGTAGTGTAATCGGCAATCTCCCTCTTCATGTTATCCCACCAATAATGATCACGAAGGTCTCTATACATCTTAGTGCTTCCCGGATGTATAGAGAAAGTAGAGCTATGATCTTCATCCATCAGTTCTTTCTTTATCTCCGGAATAGATGGAACACATAGTCTTGTACGAAATTTCAATACACCTTCTTGATCAATATTGAAATCAGGGAACTTCCCATCCTTTACAGCCTCGAACTTCTCCTGCAGCAAAGGATCTTCTTTTTGAGCCATCTTGATCTTCTCTAGTAATGAAGGTTGAGAAATCATTTGGGATAGGGTTGATGATGTCCCTTTCCTTATAATTCCCATGTCCAGTTTTACTAGATCTTTAATCAAGGGATCTCCCAGGATCCTCATTGTTGCCAGAACAACAGGATCTTTCCTGCTTAACGCATCCGCGACTTTGTTTGCTCTTCCAGGGTGATAATGAATTGAACAATCATAGTCTTTAATAAGCTCCAACCATCTCCTTTGTCTCATGTTCAATTCTTTATGAGTGAAAATATACTTTAGACTTTGGTGGTCAGTGTATATATGACATTTCTCCCCATAAAGATAGTGCCTCCATATCTTTAGAGCAAAAACAACTGCCACCAGCTCTAGATCATGCGTAGGATAATTCTGATCATGAATCTTCAACTGTCGAGATGCATAAGCAATTACTTTGTCATTTTGCATGAGGACACACCCAAGCCCTTTCAGAGATGCATCGCTAAAAATAACGAATCCTTCTCCGATAGAGGGTAGTGTTAACACAGGTGCAGTAACCAATCTCTTCTTCAGCTCTTGGAAACTTTCCTCGCATTCCTTTATCCAGATGAACTTAACCCCTTTTCGAGTCAACTTGTTTAGTGGATTAGAAAGCCGTGAAAAGTTTTTCACAAACCTCCTATAATATCCCGCTACACCAAGGAAACTACGAATCTCAGTTATTGTTGTGGGTTGAGGCCACTCCTCCACAACCATTGTCTTTGAAGGGTCAACTGAGATTCCTTCATTGGTTACGATGTGCCCCAAGAAAGCCACTTGCTGTAACCAAAACTCACACTTGCTGAACTTCCCAAAGAGCCTCTCCTTCCGTAGAGTTTTCAAAATAACCCTCAGATGATCTTCATGCTCCTTGTGACTTTTTAAATATATCAAAATATCATCAATAAAAACTACCACAAAGTTATCAAGGTAGTCCTTAAAGACTCTATTCATCAAATCCATGAAAATAGCAGGAGCATTAGTCAAGCCGAAGGGCATAACAGTAAACTCAAAATGCTTATATCTTGATCGGAAGGCAGTCTTTGGAATATCTTCCTTCTTCACCCTCAGTTGATGATAACCAGATCGAAGGTCAATCTTAGAGAAGAATTGAGCCCCATGAAGTTGGTCAAATAAATCATCAATTCTTGGAAGAGGGTATCTGTTCTTCACTGTGATCCCGTTCAGTTCTCTATAATCAATGCATAACCGCATTGATCCATCCTTCTTCTTCACAAAGAGAACTGGTGCTCCCCAAGGAGACACACTCGGTCGGATAAACCCATTCTCCAACAAGTCTTGGAGTTGTTTCTTTAACTCCTCTAGCTCCACATTTGCCATTCTATACGGAGTCTTTGATATCGGTTGAGACCCAGGTATGAGTTCAATGGAGAACTCTACCTCTCTTTCTGGGGGAGGTCCAGGTAACTCCTCAGGAAATACATCCATGTATTCCTGAACAATCGGAACATCTTCAATTTGTATGCTCGCTTTCCCTTCTTCATCATCACCAATTAACTCCATAAAGAAAGCTATGGGAGGTGCTTCTAGATAAGGATCAGTTCGGGATATCTCTCATTGGAAGATAACAGTAGGTCGTTCATTCAAGACTACTGAGATTTCCTTACTTCTACATTTGATCTTAGCATTATACTTTGAGAGCCAGTCCATCCCTAGTATAATGTCGAATTCCATCATGGGAATGACTACTAGATTTGCGATAAGATTGAGCTCACCAAAGTAAACACTAGAGTCTCTAAATACTTTTGATGCAAGGATAATCCCACTTGGAGTCTTGACTGACAACTCTACCTATAGCAGTTCGGGGATGGATTCTATATTCCTTGCAAACTTGGAGGAAATAAAGGAATGCGTAGAACCAAAATCAAATAAAGCACTTGCTAGTTTTGAGAGGACAACAAGAGTACCTGATACCACATCGTTCGGGACTTCAACTTCTGCTGTTGTGATAGCGAAAGCACGACCTTGCTCCCTTGGCCTCTGCTGATGTTGATGGTGATTCCCCCCCCCCCCCACCGCCCTCGGATTTGGACATTGATTAGCAAAGTGCCCAAGTTGTCCACACTTGAAGCATGTGACTTCGGGTAGGGCCAGAACCATCTTTCCTCTGTCGTTAGTGTTGGGAAGTTGAGGCTTCACATCACCACGACAATTTCGAGAAATATGGCATTCTTTTCCACACTTATAGCACTTGCCACTTCCGATCAAGCAGTTCCCCGAATGCTTCTTCCCACATTTATTGCATGTGGGATGTTGCATATGCTTTCCACCTCTTTTCTGATCAAAACTTCTTCCCAGGCTCGGTTCTAGAGTTCTCTTCTTCTCATTAGATTTGTGAGACCACTGTGTCTCCCTAAACTCTAGTTCAACTTTCATGGCACTTCGAACTATTTCTTCATAGCTATCATAGTCCCTGTTGGCTAGATTCTTCCGCAGATGAGGTCATAGTCCACCAAAGAATCTATCAACCTTCCCATTAGGGTCCATGACAAAGCTTGAGGTATAACGGGAAAGCCTTGTGAAGTTCATCTCATAGCTTCCGACAGATTCTTTCTCCTTCTGCTTCAGCTCGAGAAACTCTTTCTCCATTTTCGTTCTCATGGAATGAGGGAAATAGTTGTTAAAGAAAATCCCCCGAAATTCTTCCCACTCCATAGCTTCCATCTCTCCTCGTGGATTCGTGTTTTTGATCAGTGACCACCACTGATCAGCTTCTCCCTCAAGGCGGTAAACAGCAAGGGTGACTTTTTCTTGTTCCGAACAATGAAGTACAGAAAAGATATTTTCAATGGAGCTTATCCATTGTTCCGTAACCAATGGGTCAGTAGATCCACTGAATGTTGGTGGTCGTTGACGCATGAAGGACTCAACCGAGTGTTGTTCCCTTCGTGGTGAGGTCGGCCTCTCAGCTTGATTCAAGTTATTACTCATAACTTGAGTCAGTTGGTTCATCATTCGCATGAATTTTTCCATTTCGGATTCCATCGGAGGTCCATCAGCACATGGTGCATTGCGGTCACCATCGGCACGGTTCCTCCTATTGCCCGCCATCTTCTTAAAGAATAAAACTTTGGTGAGAAACATATTTCATTTATGAATCTTTTAACTAATACTTCATGCTTAAACAATTATACTTCTCTATAATTCCTTCATAATGATTCATAAAAAGCTTGTGATTAACCAAACATATCCCCCGGGAGTGTCGTAACCAAGAGTGCAGCAAGGCCCGTTATCGTGCACCAGTTCCCGTTCGAGTCTAGCTCAAAGCGGTGTTTTCGGGTTTTACCCCTATGTACATCTGTTCCAGAGCCGCCTCTACCTGCTCGTATCCAGACATGGATGTATTTGTTTGATAGACCACTTACTCAATACTTACCAAAATACCAGGAAGTTTTACTATATTTAAACTTTTCTATAGGGTTCTTCCTAAAGTCTTTATATCCTAATTTCCACAAATAACTAAACCATCCTTTGATACCAACTATGGCATCCTGCCATTTTATAACATAAACTTTCATTACATTACACAAAACTGAGGATCTTTAAGGTCTAGTGTCTTGGAAACCAGGAACATAATACATGAAAACAACATAAAACATTCTTCTTAAACACTTGAAAGGCTTCTCCTTAAGTTCATTCTAGGTTCATTACTGCATCTCATAACCTGGGGACATACATCAAAAGAAAGGGTGAGCAGAAGGCCCAGTAAGGGAAACAATAGGAACATTTTACATGTGAACTTGGTATACTTCAATAAGGACATGAAAAGAACTTTAAGGCATGAGAAAGAAAATCATGAGGAATTTCATAATAAAAATAACATTTTCCATAACTTGAAGATGTGGCTACATCATTTAACATAGACAATCATGAACATATCACCAAGGTCCATCCCCAAGGTGTCATTTGAAAATTTCCAAGGTTATTCACCAAGGTATCATGAAAATTGTAATCTCTAGTGGTTACATCATTACCCAATGCATTGGAGCGCTATCAGGGCGCACCCTTAAATTTGCCTTTATTATAATGCGAGCCACATATATCATCATCAAACATTTCATAAATAACCCATATAACATAAAATAAATGGGTTTCATTTCATAATCATAACGTTTTAAAAAACTGCTTTAAAGACATGATCTTTAGGTCACTTTAAACCCACGGAAAGGGAAAGCGGGTCTCATGTATGTAAATCCCAGAATTTAAAATGGAACATTTTGATATATATGTGAATACCCTTGTAGAAATAAGAGCTTTCAGTATTCACTTTATAACATAAAATAATTTTTGAGAAAAGAGAGAGGCATTTTGAGGGGAAAATTCTGCAGCATAACAGCCAAGTTTCGGGGTTTTAGAAAACATTGAAATTAGAGGGGACATGGGTCAACCACTCATAAATGATCCATAAAACATTAGGGTGAAATAATAAGAAGGAAATAAGGACATGGTAATGAAATTTTAGGGACATACCATTTGAAATGAAAAACATGGAAGGAAAAAAAGATTATATTTCTCTTATGAAAATTCGGCAGCCTTACGGCGTCACTTAACTTCAAAAGAAAATGATTTGACAAGATCAAATAGGGTCCCTCATCATATGATCATAAGAGATCATTATGATAGATATAGAGATCATACCCCAACATAATAAAAAGGAACTTGAAAGACTTGACATGAAAATCGAATTTGAAAAATGAGAAGAGTGAAAGAATCCCTTAAAGATTCGGCAGCCTAACGGCGTCACTTAAACTTTCATAAAACGAAACGATGAGAGTAAGAGGGGATATCTCATCATATAAACATGAAAGGGAAGTAAGAGGAATATAAAATAACATCCTTTCACATAAAAACATGGAGCAGAAAAGGAATGACATAAAAGAGATTACATGAAAAGAAAGAGAGGGGTCGGATCCCTTACCTTAAAACGTGACTCTTGAAACTCAAAGGATTGGACCTTGAGGGCTTGGGGGCACCTTGGGAGGACTCCTTGGAAGGTAAGAAGACCAGAACTTCGTTGGGGGAGAGTTGGGAGTGAAAACTAAAGGAGGAAAGGGTGGGTATTTATAGGGAAAGTGAGGGGACAAAGCATTAATGGCCAAGGGACACCTCACTGGTGCTTTTGGCAAAACCATGGGCTTGCCCATGGTATTTGCCCATGGTATTGGCCACTTGGGACACCTCAAACCTTATCTTACTATTCATAATTCGACCATATTGAATATATACTTAATACATCATTTAATGATGTCATTAAACACCCGTAACTTAAAAACTATACTATCACTATTCACCGAAAATTCAACTTTCTCAGAATAATCCCAAAATTTCACCTTAACCAAATATCAATGCTATGATTTCAAAAATGAACTCCATTTTATAAAAATAATTTTCTAAATATTTTTAATTTTATTTTTAAATAAATACACTATTCATCGAAAATTCATTTTTTCAGAAAAATCCCCAAAAATTACCATAACATAATATCGATGCTCTGAGTTCAAAAATAAAGTCATTTTTATAAAAATAATTTTCTAATTATTTTTAATTAAATTTTTAATTAAAAAACACTATTCATCCGAAAAAACTAATACTTGAATAATAATTTATGAAACTGTTATTTACCCATTTTATTGAATCACATTACTTAATCAAGGTGCCTAGATTATTTTAAAACTTTCTTTAAGTGAGATTACTAATCCATTTGGTCACATTACTAATCCTAAGCGTAAAATCACTATTCACTATTTACTATTCATCAAAAATTAAGTTGATCTTATTAGACTCCAAATTCCTTAATGAACACTTTTGTAGAAGACCATTTTTTGAAAATCATTACACATCATTAGTTATTTAGGGTTTACATAAATATTTCAAAATATCCCTTTTTCAAAATTCATCAATAAAATACATTCTAAAATTATCCGGACATTTGAAATTTCACAAACATCACTAAAGGAAGAAATCTCAATTTATTCACCCGAAAGGACTACACAAGGAAGCTAGGGTCTCGTCACATAGCCCCTTATAACACCAGCATAAGACCTGAGTGTAAGGTGTGCTATGGTGAGAGAATCTGAGGGAGGCTCAGATAACATTGCCCTAGTAGTAATCTCTACTAACTTGAACTTCTCCCACAGGCGTTTCCGTTCAAGCTTGACACGCTGGAGTTCGGATTGGGCTTGGTCCAAAGTGAAGCCCACAGATGCTACCTCCTTCCCAAGCTCTGATAAGTGGGCTTCATAAGGGTTGAGTCTACTGGATGAAGCCATCGACTCCTCTTTCTGCATTAACCATTAACATCTTATTAAATCAATAAGAGTAAGTTAATATACTACTCAAAAAAAAATTTGGGTCGTTAAAATTAGGGAATTCTATAGTTTTCTGGGAGTTGGGGGTAAAAAATTTGTATGTTTTTAAACAACTTGGGTGCATGGTTAGGGTTCACAATTAGTACTAACATTGTGGTTTGAAACTTTGAGGCCCAAGATACATTTTCCTGGTTTGATCCTGATTTTTCATACTATGAAACTTTCCAAAAAACCATAAGGGTGTCTAGGTGACTGTCCATAGGTGTCACATGGATTGAGAATGGTTTCCCCAAACCATGTAGCTCTTCGCCTGCTAACTGTGCTTTTTTAAAGGTATATAGGAAATTGATGGTTGGCACAGGGTTTTATAAATCATGTGGCCTAACCTTTCACCCTGAAAATGAATCTTTAAAAATTTTGAATTTACATATTTTCCCTTGAAAATTTTTATTTATAATCACCCCTAATCCCTTTTAGGCTTAAAATAAACTTACCATATATATCTAGAGGAATCTACCATTTATTCTTGGGTTTCTTTCTTTCATTCTGGATGGATCTATTCATGGTATGTATCATTTTTCTCTTGTTTTCTCTCCTCATATTATATCCTTGCTTGATATCTTATCCCCTTGTCTTCATGGAGCCCAATTAGGTTGTGTTTTATAGATAGAAGGGTTTGATAGAGAGACGATAATGTTTCTTATAGATCTTAGATTGTGAGGACCCAATATACTCTTTCTCAATCTCCATTAATAAAGGAAACTAGTTTTCTCTATTACTAAGGTAAGAATATGTACTCAAATTTTATATCTCAAGAATTATATGATGTTCTTGTAAATTCATTTGGTTTTTATTGATTTATTTTATATTAATATGGATATTTTTTAGAGATTATTTTTTAAGAGGTTTTACTTTATAATTTTTTTGTGCACACTATGTGTTCAAGCATTCGACTAGAAGTGACTCACTTTAAATTTTTTTACAACATTTTAGCATGGTTTTCAAATGGTTTTTGGAAAACATAGCATATTTTTATCCTTTAGTACATTAGGAAATGGAAATATCACATTAGTGTGAAACAACACTATGGGTTATTTTATTGATAACAAAAAACTATGGAATGCCTATTTAGATTCACATTAATCATGGTTTTTTGTTACTTTATATTTCCAAGTATCCATTCTCATTGGCTAGAGATTAATCTTGTTCTTTATCATTTATTCTTCTTTTTATAAATGATGATACATTTCATTCCTACTTGGTAACTTGTATTTATTATGGTGTAGCCATAGAAAATATAGTTTCTAACTTCACGGTATCATTCATGTACTTGTATCATTCCTAGTTTATATGATTATAAAGGGATTTTATGAAAACTAAAGGATGTTTTAATTTAATTTATTTTAAAAGATAATTTCTAAAATGGATTTGTTTTAAATAAAAAGATAAAATTTTCATGGTATTAACCATTTTAAAGATTCTTTGGTGAAATCCAACAAGGCTTTATGCCCACAACCTAATTTTTCTATTTGGAATTTGTAGATGTGGTTTTATAGGACTCGAGTAATGGGAATGGTGACTTGTAGTTCACCAAATTATTTTTCTTTTCATATCCTTCATTGAAATAAGGGTTTATAGTGACTAATATTCACATGGAGTCTCAGTTTTTTCTTTTCTTGTTTTACTATTATGATTTTCCCTTTTTTCTTTTTCTTTGTCTGTATCATGGATTTTTATTTTTCTTTCACAATATACTATGTTTGTTTATCTCTTTTTGGTTATTAATGATACTTGTTGTTTGTTTCTAACATATCCACCATTTGGTGGGATGCACTGGATGATGTCTCATGTCGACCCAGGTTGGTTCATTAAAAAAAAGTTATTAGAACCATTTTCCTGCAAGAATATTTATGAAACTACCTAGGTTGGGAAAATAGTCTTTCGTAAAAAGGAGTTAGGACTATCAAAATTTAGGTTTTAATTGAAATTGGATGTCTCGACATCTCACTCTATTGTCTGAAATTGAGTTACTAAGGGTGGTTAGGTATTTTCACCAATCTTGAGCCTTGGTGTATGAGGTTATTTAAATAAACACCATTTGGAGTAATTTTAAATAAATTTATTCTTTTTTAATGTTTTAACATTAATTCACATAATCCATAATTTTTTTTAATTTTTTTTGGCTTAAAGTCATTTTTATGGATTTTTGATACATTTTTTTGAATCTTGAGTCGCTCTTGGGCTAATTGGTTATTTAATTTTATATTTATTATAAAATTAATACTAGAAGATCATACTTGAGTCTAGGTTAAGGAAGCTATGAGAAACTTTTTATAGTCAAATTATCTAGTGGAACATTCATTAGTGGAAGCTATTTTCTGCACTATTATGACTCTAGGCCAGATGGGTGTAGGGAACCAGGAAGAAATGATGGACTATGGCTATGAATTTACCAATCATAATCCTCCCATATTCAATGGTGATAAAGGACCCCATGAATATGATGAGTGTATCAAGTGAATTGATAGTATATCCTCTTTATAAAGACTATATGGAATCTACGGTGGGTTTATCCACTTATATTCTAGAAGGAATGAGAATGATATGGAAGGAATCTATCATAAAATCTATGTCACAAAATAATATTATCTGAAATTATTTCAACAATATATTTAACCAACATTTTTATCCCGAAAAATTATGAGTATAAAAGACCTAGAAATTTATGACCATTGATTAAGGGCATCATTTAGTTTTAGAGTTTATCACCCATTTCACTGAGTTGGTTTACCTCGATCTCAATAATATTATAAATGACCACCTCAATGCTCATAGGATTAAGATGGGTATAAAGGATAAAATTTTCTTGGTGTTCATTATCTTTTTTTCCTTCCAACCTGTTTTCGAGGTGGTCAATAAATCAGTTATAGATGGGGAAGAAATATATAGGAAAATAGGTTTAGTTTGTGGTTTGGTGTCTCTAGGTGATGTCCATGGTGTCTATTGTAATCATAATAGGAAGCATAAGGGTGCTCGGTTTTCTATGGTTGTAGTTTTATGAGATTCACCAAGACAACAATATATAGTTTCATGTTAGTGTGGGTGGCCTGTTAATACCAAGCCTAACTGTATGAAATCACCAAAAATTATTCATTATTGTATAAAACCTAGAAATATTATGAATTTATATGGAAGAAGTACCAAGGTAGCATATAATGTTTTACTCTCACTAATGGTCTATAGGTATTTAAATGCCTCAATGGGTGGTGTTTCACAAACTCATGTCAAGGGGGTTATTAATGCTTCAAAGAAAGATCAGGGAGGTGCGGAGATCAAATGTATTTCAGAAATGGAATATGCACTAGAGGATTATGAATGAGGTTTGGATACTGTTATAGGTACGATGTTAATTCAATCCTCTATGGTACTATATTTTTTTAATATATTTTTAACTCATTTTTTCATATCATCAATTTTAATTTACATGTTGGGTTTTCATTCTGAGCTTATTATGTTTTTTCTAGATCTTTATATGCCCCTATTAAAGTGTTATGAAAAAGTTTTTAAATGTCCCACATGTTAGGTAATGATTGATGACAATGAGGTGTTGTGGGACTTTTTAATCCTCAATTTTGATATCTTAAAATTTATTATTGGCATGGATTGGATAATCAGTGCTAACGAATATATTAATTTTTATCATCACTAAGTTATATTTTTTCCATCATTGGAGTATCTTATATCTTTTTGGGTGATTGGGATTTTAGAACATTGAGATAAGGTCCTATTGTTCCTTTTATGATAATGGTCTCATGTCAGATTTTATAGATCATCCTTGATGAAGTTGTTTCTCACTTGAGCAGGACACTTCTTACTCTGCTGAGTGAGTATCACTAGAACTTTGAAAATGAATATTTTGGGTTTCCACCATAGAAAGTGGTTGATTTCACAATCAATATACCCCATGGTATGTGGCCATTTCTTTTCCACCCAATCCTATAATACCTAATGAGTTAGAGGAACTTAAATTTCATCTCACTGATCTAGAGGGTAGGGGATTTATACAACCTATTATGTCACCATAAGATTTTAATATTATATTTTCCAAGAAGGAATATTGATGTTTCTGAATTTTCATTGATTTTTGAATGATTAATCTAGTAGTCTAAAGAAAAAGTATCCCTTTACAATAAGTAATGATCTTTTTTATCAACTAGAAGGATGTTACTCATTTTCAAAGATCGATCTCTGGTCAGGGTATCACTATATAAAATTATAAGAAGTTAATATTACTAGGAACATTATTAAGAGACAATATGGTAATTTCATGTTTTTGGTTATTCCATTTGGCCTCAATAAATATATTTTAGGATTTTTTGAATTAATGAATTAGATTCTCTATTAGTTCTTAGACAATTATTTATTTTTGTTTGTGGATGATATTTTTCTATATTCCATGTAATAGGAGGAACACATTTATAATTTAGATATTACCATTAAAATATTGAATGAACATTTCTTGTATGGTAAGTATTCCATATGTGAATTTTCGGTCCAAGAAGTGAATTTTTTGTGGAATGGAATATATGAGAGAGGAAACTCAGTATATCATGAGAAGATTCAGGGGGTAATTTCATGATAATGTCCCATAAATGTGTTTGATATCCAAACCTTTTTATGAATGGTTTGTTACTATAGTAGGTTGGTTCTGAACTTCTCTAATCTAGTGTCTCCAATGATAATATAAATTCTTAATGGTGTTAATTTTGAATGAAATTAATAATTTTAGAGATATTTTGAGGAGCCATAGAAGTAGTTGATTTGGATCCATTTCTGATTCTTCTAGAACCAAGTTTTGGTTATGATGTTTACTATGATTCCCAAGGTATGGGATTGGGGTGTCTTATTGTAGAGAAAGAATGTGGTGTCATATGACTCTTAGAAACTACTTCCTACTAATAAATACTTTCCTACCCATGATATTGTGTTGGAAGAAGTTATTCATGTACTCAAAACATCGAACAACTATCTCTTTAGGGGACAATTTCTGGTATACTCTAAAGATAATATCCTGAAGTATATTTTTACTCAGAGGGGTTTAAAATTATTATATATTTGATGATTTAATGATCTTTACACTTGGTATTTTAATATTTTTTATACTCCTGGAATGGGGAATCTGTTTTTTGATTTGTTGAGTATGAAATTTACAACTCAAGCCATGAGAGAATCAATGGAGGAGTGGTAACTGATGAATTTTTCACAAATATTATCTTGGGTATGGATGAGGATTTTGGGAAGGTGTTGTTATTTTTTGTAAAGGCTAAAAAATTATTTTATGACCATTTTTTGGCTCAAGTGGAAACCATACATGAAATTAAAAAACATTAGTAAAATCCTAAATGGTGGGGATATTGTAACACCCAAAGAATTTACAAATAAATTTAATATAGAATGAATGAAACACTAAGTCTCTAAAAAAATTTCATTATAACCTAGCCATGTAATAATAAATTTTCCCACTCTATGTTTTGAATTTTTAAAATCTTACATACACTGTTGTGATCAGTATGTTATTTGGAGTCTAATAAGAAAAACATAATTTTTTTGAATTGTAACCTACCCTTATGAATAGTAACATACCCTTATGAACATTTATATACCATAATGAACATTAACCATACCTATGATTGCACATAAATAATATTCAAGTGGAAGTATGATATACATATGTTTTGGAATAACTAAATAAATGTTTTAAAACTGTTTTTAGAATAAATTATGATTTTAATTAAATATTAAATTAATCTTATTTATAAAATTATTTTTGAAAAATGGTCTTCATTTTTAGATTCTACAGGTCAAAAAATGGTTAGGGTTAATTTTTTGGGATTTTTATGAAATTCTAGAATTTTTGATGAATATTAAAATACGATAAAATACCGTATATAAAAATTATCAGTAAAATATACCATTTATAAAATCATAAGTGATGTTAGACCACATTTCTTTAACTCAAATTCAAATATTACTATTGTTGGTCACATGAACCAACACTATTGGTTGTCTTGAGGGAATTAATAAAATAATGAATAAAATATTAAAAATTCACTCCCCTCCTCCACTATACCCCCCCTCACATCCTCTTCTTTTCACACCTCTAAGACTTGAATATCCTCAAATATATGCCCAATTACCATTAACTAGTCACTCCCCACATCCAAGAAGGTCTAGTTCATTCCAAAATACTGAAACCCCATCCCTTGAGGAGGTTCTCGAGGAGGTTATTTCAAGAGGTAAGCACCCTTCTTTTTCATTTAGTTCTATTTAAATTTATATTCTTTTGTTATCCTCTCCCACATATTCTTACCATGATAAATATTGTATCATCTATATATAGGGAAAATATCATTTTAATGGAAGAACCATAATCAATATTCATACTAACTCCCTTTTATTTTAATAAATGAAATCAACGTCCATGAGGTTCCAATTTATATCCTTCATGGATGACGAAGTTTCATTCTTCAATATCTCCATCATTACTTGCCATGAAACCATTTTTATGGTTGAAACCGACCATAATATATGTATTATAATCTAATTAATATTTTTGAACCTATATATGTACATATTATTAATTGATATGACAAAACTAGTTCATAATAATCCAAATATCCCCAAATAATTGAAGTGGTCGTCATCTAATGATTCATCCTCATTTCATGTAACCATATGATAGAAATGACCATTAAAAAATCTTTATATTAATGAAAAATATTTAATTTCAATTCTATAGATTTACAATCATTTCACATGAACTCTATTACTTAAAAACCAGTGAACCGATTAAGAAAATCAAGAAAACGAACACTCTGAAACGATGAAATTCGATATTTCAACATAACAATAAATACATAAATGAACTAAAAATAATTATGATAAAATAAATTAATGTCTAATAGGCTCATAGTTAAGTTATTAAAAACTGTAATTTCATATTACATGACCTTAATTTCAAGAGGGGAACACTTTTAGACTTAAGGTAAGGGTTTTTCCACCCGAACCTCCATTTTCATTCGGGTTACATTTATTATTTAATTACCTAAATGAAATTATTTTATATTATTATATAATCCTCATAAATTCTTTGTAAGTGTTCTATATATTTTTACCAACCAGAAACCATCCTTATTTTATGTGAATTTACATGTTTCAAATGGATCTTTCAAAGTTATTTCTGGAATACTAGCCTGATTGAAAGAAATTTCTATTATTCTTACCTATTTTCAAGGACACCATATAATCTGTTTTTTGAAACCATTATCCTTATAAAAACACTCATTTTATTATAAAAATATCATCCTAATTCACTAATGTTTTTATAAAAATATCTTTCCAAAAGAACACTTCTTTTCAAAGTAAAAGGTTATTTATCTCAAGAATTACTCGAAGATTTTATAGGAGTATCTTCGTATATTTCAAAAATATTGTTGATTCTTAGATATTATTGGGATTAATACTTTAAGGTATCATCTAAAATATTTAATATAATGGTTTAAAAATTATTTTTTATGTGGATGTGCTATCTTAAATCCATTCACCAATTTAGTCAGAATGGTCAGTGTTTTTGCTTAATGTTCGAGGAAAGTTATTTACATTTCATATATTAGTTTCAATATGAATTTATATGTTTTTTATACTAATACTCATTAATATGAGGAATTAATTGGACATATAATGTGTTGGTTGGGGCCCACTATATCCCCTTGGTGCATTGGTAGGTCTCATGAGAAAAACTATGGTCTTGGAACAAGGCCTTGACCAAATGATTATTTAAGGTATTGGAATGAGGCATTGACGGTAAGATGATGATGTCCTGCATTATGCCTTCCCTCATTATGAAAATAATTTTGATGGTTCATGTGGTTATTTGACAAGTATAATACCCATGATTATGTATTATTATGTCATTATTTACTCTGATCTTATTCCTTCCATAATGTTTTCATGTTTATTATTTGTTAACGGCATATGTTTTTAGTTATTCAACATGCCTAATGTGTATATATCTTTTGCTGTATTTCTTAACTTTACTGAGAATTTGAGATCACCAATTTCATTGGTTTCATTTTATCAGGACATGAATAATTTTATTATAAATGACATGAAGAAATAACCTAGGAGTTATGGATTTTGCAAAAGGATATTATATTTTGTATTACTTTTCAAGTTGTAACGTTGAAATTATATATGAATCTTGTTTACAATGAAACAAAGCTACTAGGTCCTTTGGGTTACACTTACTTGTTTATATGAAAATGTAATCAAATAAGGCATCGAATCTGGGTTACTGGGGGCGGGTCCTTACAGATACCTTAGGTGATTAGTCTTAGTATCTTGTTGGCTCCTTGTGTTTTTGAAGTAGTTTGGTTGTTAATATATCACTGAGGTGTGAGTATATGTAAGATGGGAGCTGGTATTATTTGTACATAAACCGCAGGACATTCAAGATGTATTGTGATTTGAGAAGTAGATATTGATTTCCAATTATGTGGTAGTCAATCAACAACTTTGTGTCACGGTTCCTCACTTATCATAGAATTAAGGCAGATCACTAGAGACTTGCTGGTTTGTTTCAACCTTTCCCATTCTGGGGTAAAATTTGGAGAATATTTCTATGAAATTCAACATTATCTTACCATATAATCTATGCGGTAAATATTTTATTTTGGTAATCATTAATCCAATTAAGAAATCCTATCATTTCATCTATAATAAGGATATGAAGAAGGTAGAGTTTCTCAGGAACTTTTATGTTTGAGAGGTTATAATGCATCTTGGAGTTCATTTTAAAATTATTTTATATAAGGAACCATGGTTTACATCCTGGTTTTGGAAAGTTTTGTAAGATTTTAATGGTACTTGGTTCAAATTAATCACGTTGTATTATTCATAGGTGGATGAGAAGGCTGAGCGAGCTATTCAGATCATTAAGGATATGCTTCGGTCATGTGTGTTTGAATTTGGTAGGTCATAGAAAAATCATAATACTCTATATGATTTCTCTTATAACAATGGTTATTATAATTCAATTAATATAGCGATCCTTTATGCATTGTATTAGAGACTATGAAGGATAAACTTATGTTGGGAACAATTAGGAGAATGGTCCTTAGATAGACCAATTATTATTTAAGAGTTGACAGATAAAGTAACGTTGATCTTCCAGAGGTTAGTGACTAATAAGAATTCTCAAAAATCTTATCCAGACTATCTTCATTTGGTGATAAGTGTTGAGGTTGGTGATTTGTTCTTTATTAGTGTTTCACATTTCATAGGATACCATCAGTTTTGTAAGTAGGGAAAGTTAGCACTATGGTTTGTTGGCCCCATTGAGATTATTTAACGACTTGGAATGGTATCTTATCTGTTGGAATTTCCATATCACCTTATATTGATCCATAATTTGTTTAATATTTCTTATATGATGAGGTATCAACCAGACACTTCTCATGTGATTGAATGAGAAGATGTTGATCTTCACCCTAATACCATTGTAGTTGAGAAATTAGTTTAGATTATGGATCATCAAGATAAGGTGACATGTGGTAAAACAATACCTACGGTCAATGTACTATGGAAGTACAGATAGGATATCCATGATACAAGGGAGGAATTATTGTTTATGAGATGAAAACAAACTTCTCTTTTTTTCATGTTCAGAAGATTGGTTACTTTTGGGGAAAATCATATTTTATGGTTGGGAGAATTGTGACACCATTTGGGTCACAAGTATGCCCTTTTTAAGCTTGTTTAATCATTTGGATTATTCTAGAGGTTTTTAGATTTCAGGTTTAGAAATATATGATTTCTGAAAGAAATATTATTGGTAGATAATTAGGGATCAAGATTATTATTAACCGTGCAGTATGAAACTATGAGGCTCTAAAGACGTTTTCCACAGTTTGAGAATGGATTTTCAATCTTTGTAACTCATAATTAAATCATGATAATGTTTGTGTGGTTCTCCAAAGGTGTCACACAACTTGATAATTTCTTTCTCGAACTGTATGGAACTTCCCCAGGTAATATGCACCTTGTTTCTTAAAGGGGATGAAGCCAAACATGATTGGAACACAGTTTGTTAAACTATGTGGCATAACAATTCACCACAACAAAAATCATTAAAAAATTATAATTTACCTGTTTTACATTATTTATATATATATACAATCACCCCTAATACCCTTTAGGTTCGAACTAAACTTCGCCAAACTATCTAGAGGCTTATCCCCTTTTTTACAAGGTGCTTTTCCTTTATTATTCATGGATATATTCAAGGTATGTCTTGTTTTTAACAAGGTTTTTGTTCATCTTCTTAAATACCTACTTTAAATATTCTTCCCTTACTATTATGGAACCTTATTGGACTGTGTTGGTTATAACCATGGGTTTTTAAGAAGAGTTAAGGATGTTTCTTATAGATCTATACCCATGAGGGCCTCATCTACTTATTTCTGATCTTCATTCCTGATGGAAATTGGTTTTATTCCATCCATTAGGTAGGTGTCTCTATAAAAAGGTTCTAAATCATGAATTATATTATGTTCTTATAAATTAATTTGTTTTTTCTATATTTATTGATTTTATAAAAAGTTATTTTTCAGGATATTCATTTTCTAAAGGGGTTGTGATTTAAAAACAAATTTTTTTCACACTATGTGTTTGAGGAAATTTTTTAAAGGTTGTTTTTATTATAAAATGAATTTTCAAGAATTGGAGTGGTGGTTATTCACTCTGAAAATTTAGTAAATATTATGATCATTGTTTTTAAATGTTTTTTTTATCAAACATATAACATTTTGAACCTTGGGTGCATTCTTTAATGGACATTTCCCCTTTGTGTGTGAAACCAAAAGGGGTTATTTAGTTGATATAAAAAAACTATGATACGTATCGATATTATTTTGATTCAAATTATTCATGGGTCCATGATCATTTATATGTATGAGTACATATTTCCGTAGGCTATATCCCAATATTGTGCTTTTCCATTTATAATTGGTTTTTTACATGACTGTACCTTTAATTCCTGGTTGATCACAAAAATTTCTTATGGAATATCCATGGATGGTTTACTTTATGCTCTCATCTTAACATTCATGTACATATAAAATTATTGGCTTATCTGAGTATGAATGGATTTAATGAAAATCAATTTAGTTATACAAATTTTTTTAATTTTCAAATACTTTTTATAAACTGGAATTTTTAATGCAATAGATAAAATTTTCGTGTTATAAGAATTTTTATATATTATATGGTGAAATACTATTGGTAATTGTTCTCAGACCATAATATTTTTCTTTGGGAATTTTTAGATGTAGTTTTTCAAGACTCAAGAAAAGGGAAGTGTCTCCTGTAGTGCTCCAACATCTCTCAGTTGTTGTCATCTTTTGAGTGATACAGTTTGATGGTGACTAATAGTCACATAGAGACTCTATTATTTATTATATAGTTTTTCTTTTAGGATTAGTACCCTTTTAATAAGAATTTTATATCTCACAGATTTTTAATTTTCATCTACAATGTAGTGTATAAGTTTTTCTCCTTTCAGTTATTAGTGAGAGTTTTTTTAGTTTTCTAAATTATCTCCATAGCATGGTGCGATACCTCAAGTGATGTCTCATGTCGACCAGGGTCGATTTTTTTTGAAAGAATAAGATTTTTCAATAACAAAAAATAAATTTATTAAAAGAAAAAGTGTGTTATGAAATGTGAGAGAATACTTCACCAAATCAGTTGAGGTTAAAGGTGAATCTTCTCAAGAAAGTGAAATTAAAGGTCCATAGAAGCATGTTATTTCTATTCCCAAAAAATATCAATGTATATTTGATTCTACTAATAATGGAAGTTTAATTGTTAAGATACGTGAGAAATAATATTCCACTAAAAAGTGTATAATTCATCTAGAAAGTATCTCCCTGACCAAAGTCTATTCCAATTTTTAAATAAAAAGAGTGAAAAACTTCATTACAGTACAACTATTAGACTAAGAGAACTAGACTCAGAGGTCATTGTTGGTATTGTGAAGTTTTCATGCACAAATCATTCTCATTTTAGTGCAATATGTATTTGACAGTAAAGATATATGAATCAAGAGGCCTCTATAATGAGCAGAGATGAATAAATTTTTTATGAAATTACGATGTGAATGAAAATAAAGTTCTAGTGTTGAATAATTTTAAAGATTCAAGAGCGAAAAAATTTTCACTTAAGAAATTTGAGAAAGAAAATGAGTTAAAGATAGTTGAATAGGGTAAGAAATTTAAATAGGGAAATAAAGGGTGATTTTTTATTTGGAAATAACCAATGGTTATAGATAGAAAGATGGATGAATAAATAAAGACTGCATAAGAAAATTTGAAGAAATAGGTTTCATAAAATGTGAAAAAAGTTGATAACATGTTATAAATAGATAGTAAGTTAAAGATTAATATGAAATGAAAGATGTGTGATCAATATAGTCATGTTAGTAAAAATATGATAATAATCTTACCAGACCAATATGATATTATCAAAAAGTTTTTACGAACTCTAAGTAACAACGATGTTATGATAGTTGAAAATAAGACAACAACTTCATCTGAATATTACATAGATAATAAAAATGAAATTCATTTCCATAAAAATTATAAGAAAAAGTAGAAGAAGTTGATACTAAGAAAATATACTTAGTATAGACATTATTTATAAGAAAATATGAGTTTCATCCTTATTCACAATATCTATCAATTTATACTAACTTGTAGGGAATTTTAGGATAAGATGTAAGGAGGCTGGTTGAGTTCTGTAGAAGTTTTACATCAATTTTGAGAAATATATTATGGAAAATTGTTACAACCACGATGTAGTAATTTTTTTTACCCTTGAGGGGAAAAATGATGAATCTTAGGTATAAGGATGAAAATTTCCTTAAAAAATATAGATTATTAGAAGGTTTAGATTCTTTAAAAAAATCATACACTTAATCTAATTTGTTATGTTTATTAATATCGATACAAGTTTTCCCTTAATAAAAAATACCAAATTTCCCCTGATATAAAGCTGTTAGAAGAATCTTGAGGAAACTATTTGATGAAGTGAATTTTATAGAAAAAATTTATCCCATTAATAATACATCTATGTTTTATATATCGGGTTCTCCCAATAGACTTATAGTTATCTAGTTAAAGGCTCTTTTTATGAAACCCAAGTCATACCAATTATTATTCCAAGAATGTTTTTCATGATTTAAAAGAAACAAGATTCAATGAGATGGTAAATATGTTAGATTTTTTGTTTTATAAATAATAATGGAAAGAAGTAACATAAGTGGAGATTAAACATCTAGAAGAAAGTCATTAGCTCACATATTGACTTCTAAACTATTTTTATTTGTGATAAGGATATTGAAAACTGACACAAAGGTGGATATTTTTATATGAAAGTGTGTTTGGTTGTTATTGTTATCAATGATTAAATATGGATTTATAAGATATATTCAAGATAATATGTTACTAAATAAGTATAGAAAATTTACTTATTGAGGTTAAGTAAGTTTCCTTATGAGGTGTAAGAAAATTCCCTTAGAGGGTGTAAGAATATTTCCTTACAAAGTGAGATGATGCTATGTTGATATCCAATTTTCTATAAGCATGCAGGTAATTATGATTCATGTTGTGTTAATATGAATTTTAAAAAATAGATATATACAGATGGGATAAGTAAAATGTGTGAGGAGTTTTTTTTTCTAGTGGTAGTACAATGTTATTGGATAGAAATAACCAATGTGACTTGATAAAGAAGTTTTATAGTTCTGGTTACAATGTTTGAAGATAAAAATGTATGAAGATTTATTAAAAAATTTACTATCATTAACTAAACAATGATCATATGGAGGATAGTTTTAAAATGTTATCAGACATACTAGTTTGATGTTATCAGATGTAGGTTCATGTTGTAGAGTTTGAAGGGGGAGATGTATATAATCTAGGTTACAATGTTTTATTGGATATATGAGAACCAGTTTATCCATCAGATATACATGTATCATATGATTGGATGGAGGAATGATTTCCGAATCTATTAGATGAAGGAAATCCACCCAGATCACTGAATTAATAAATCAATGATGCTCCAATGGTTGAGGAAGATTCATTGGAACAACAAAAAGGATCCAACAGTCAGAGGTTTGTGATGTAATCAGATAGATAAATTTATATTCACTCCTAATAGATAAGTGCATACAAAGGTTGATATTATGAGGAGTTACATCAAACATAAACATATTAGAACGAGGTACATTATTTCATCAAATGGACAATCTTATGAAGATGCACTAGCATGAGTTTTTAAGGTTGAATGATCAGATGAAGGATTTTTAGTCATTGGTCAAAGGTTTCATATAATGACCAGGGGTAAGATACAATATAAAGATCACCATGACATAGATATGAGATATAACAAGAAAACCATATGCTGATTATATCAAAAAAATGTTTTCAAACATAAGGACAAATAATAGAGGTTCATTAGATAGTTAACGTTTCTTAGTGCATCAGATAGAGGAAGCTGGGGACATTTCAGCAGAAAGAAGAGTTCTAAGAAGCATCACATAAACTATGTACAATCCTTAACTATTCCAATTATAGGTTAATACTTCAATGTTTTCTTTTCAAGAGTGTTTAATAAAGTTTTAAAATGTTCATAAACATTGATTTTAATGAATTTTTTGATGAAAAAGGAAGATTTTGTTGTGACCCATACGTTTTACACATATTATTACTTGTTTTTTTTAAAATAAACAAACAATAATTACAATCCAAATATCATGACACCTAGAGTCTATATAAGACCAGGTTCAAATATACAAAAATGAGAATAAAAATAGATCTTTTTTTCTCTATAATGACTTCCTATATTATTTTGAACTTCTAAACAACATTGGATAAATTAGGGAATACATAGACAAAAAGGATGAGATAAAAATACCATTAATGAAATGAACATGATAATGAAGCTTAACTTGAGAGTCATAGGTACAACATAATATCATAAAAGAGGACATACATGAGTAACCACCTAGAAGCACAACCTAAAGTGCATGGTATCATAAGATCATAGTTACATTGGAAATGTGGACGTATCACATAACACGATAAAAACATGAGTCATGGTTAATTTCTTAGACAATATCAGATTCCAGACAAAGTCCCATAGTTGATTTGGTTTACTCTGCAATCTAATACATGACATCTCATGAGTCTATAACATTACCTAATGAATTGGAGTGCTATTAGGAAGCACCCATCATAACATATTAATGATCTATGTCTACCCCAAAAGGGAATTCAAACATAAGGTATAACATAATAATTACCTATATAAAAAAATGGGTTGTATAATATTGTCTCATATCCTAATCCATGTAAATGTCATAATGGAAGAATTTGAGAAATGAATATAAGGCATGTATTATCCCATAAAAGAAATGGATATTAGTATAGGTATATTTGTGGGGATATATATATATATAATTTTTAATTGTTCTATAATATTAAAGGTTATTATTTTTTATGAATAAATATACATTTAATATTATTAAAAATATTCATAACTAAGAAAACCTTCCATTTTGAAAATTACTTTTGAAAAACTAAATTTCATTAAAACATTATTAAAATCATTTTCATTGAAAATATCTTGGTAAACTTATAAATGAGTCTTCAAGGAAAATAATGGTCATGATAGTGGAAAATAATTTTCATGCCATACAAATTAAAATAAATAATACTTTCACAATTTTGGTATAAGTTAAAAAGTACCTTATTTTGAAAAATACAGGAAGATCGATTATATACCATTTATTTAAAAAGTTAAAAATGGTTAAAAATAATTTTAATAATCATTGGATAATAGAAATAAATTTATTTTTAAAAGCATGTATATGGAAGAAAAAAGATTTCCCATCTTAGAGAAAAATTAAGTCAGTTTTTTAGAAAAAAAAATATTTTATGTTTGAAATAGGGGAAAGATTTACTATTACTTGAAAATGTCATTAATAAATTTAGGATAATAAATTGAAAGGTTTTTATTATAAAATGATAATATAACTTCTTTTAATGTATGTTCAAGCATAAAAAATCCCAAATAAAATTATATTGAAACATAAATCCATGTTGATTTGGTATAATTTATATCATAACTCCAATAGATGAATTAGAGGGGGTTTGAAATAAAATATCATGAAGTATATGCAATTAATAATATTTATCCATGTATTATATTTTTATATTATATGGAATATTTTTGAGACTGACCACTCCTACAGTGTGTGATTCTAAGACCCTGTGTGCCTGGAATACATGTTTGAAATATATTAAATATATTAAATAAATGCCATCAAAGTTTTACAAAAAAAGTGGACTAAATCTCAAAAGTTGATGAAATCACAAATATGATGACACCATTTTGTTAATAACATGATTTTTACCCTAGTAGATACATAACCTATGTTGATGTGAAACATTTGTGAAAAAATCATCATGGGTTCAAAATAAATAAAATAAATAAATTAAATTGGTTTAATTTAATTTATTTGACACAACAATCAACTCTTTTTTAAATAAATTTTATTGGGATTTATCTTAGGATTGGCCACCGAAACTCTAGATACCTAGAAAGGTGTTGGAGATAATTCTTAATGAACAAAGATTGATCAGGATTATATTGAGGATCATTGCACCAATGGAGTATATTGATCCCGTCAATGAAAACAACAAATGAAGTTTATTCATTGTTGATCGATCCTAACTCCATGTAGAATGTTGGGTTTTTATTTTTTCATCCAGTTATTTTATCCCATTCAGAAGAGGATCAATTAAATGAATATAATTAGTTTATGTATCAAATTATATTAAAATAAAGAAATTATTTTTGTCCACTATGTTGATTTGTTACTCTTTGTTTACCATTTTATATGACACATGATCAAGGTCGAACAAAAAAAGATCAATGTTCATTACTCAAATTTTGTGGATTGGGTTTTTCTACTCCATTTCATTGCACATTCATCACATGCATTTCTTTTGCCCTATGGTTGGATGAATATCAAGTATTTGATAATTGTATGATCATTCTTTAGTGAAACGGATTGAAACCACATTGATTAAGGCTATGGTCAAGGTGCAGTGATGATTTTGGGAATTCATTATAAGATCGAAATAGATTTTTGGTTTCTATTCTTCTCAGTTTTAACACCCAGTGATAAATTGACTTGACAGATCATTTTTTGAGATGATATGAACCTGAATTTAGGCCCGAAATGGTGGGAATGTTCATTATACCTCTGATATACATGTTTCAGTGAGGGTGGAAAGTCTAATGATGTATATGATGACATATAAGAGATACTAATAGATCAAAAAAATATGATACATGGTGTTTATTTCAGTATTACACAATGTGTGGTGCCCCTAGGTGCAGCACTAGGGTTTTATAATGAGTTAAATATAACATTCCATGTGACCAGGTCACATGCCATGTGACCCTTCCTTAGAGGATAAGTGTATACCATGGAGGGTACAAGGGCATGGAAAAGAGTACATGGGCTCAGACACTCCATATACTCAGATACACTGTGTACTTGGACACACCATGTACTCATACGTGGGCATGACCAGAGATAAACAAGCATGACCACAAAACACGATCAAGGTTCCATGTGAACTCTACATGCCATGTATTTCACTAACACATTTTGTATATTAAGGTTTACATGCCATGCTAGGCATTTCCACATGGGAAAACTAGGGGATATCCATACACGCCATGTACCCTCAGTAATTGCCATGTACCCTCAGTATATTCCATGTACCCTCACTTTTGAGACTGTTTGTATCCCTTCCTTTCTTTATATTAGACCAGAAATTGTTGAGTGTGTTCCCTTGGTCCATTCCCTTAAGGGAACAATGTGATATTCCACATGTTTGGATTGAGATCTCATCTATTGGATGGGTCTCTGATAGAGTTCAGGTATCCCATCCATGATACTTGAGTACGATCCTCTATCATCATTATTCCCCAGTCAGGGTTTATGGAAAACTCATGACTTCATTGATTAGGGAATTGATCCTTAATCTAGTATAATATATCAGTGGGTTTTACAGTAAAATTATATTATAAAACACTATGTGTCAGGTTGATCCAAATTTGGTTTGGGGTGCCCCCATCCGTTCTAGGACTGACCTTCTATATAATAATCAGGATCTTCTAATACCAGGGAGATTTCATAGGTGTGTCTAAAAATATTGACTTATTTAATGAGTGTCTCTGGTGATGGCATGGCTCGTGGACTGGATTGTCCTAGAATGAGCATTACTTCGAGCATAATCATGTGGATGGCAGTTGGTTGTGACCGCCTAGTGATGCAGTGTACTTTATGGGTATATCTAATTATTTTAAACTATACATTGATTATTGTGTCCTTGTGTTGAGATGACTATACTTGATTGTTTTTTAGTGTTTTAGGGGTGTCCTACTTGGTATTATTATACTCACCCCTACATGGGTTCTTCCCACACGTGTCATGTCATATGCAGATGACGACCCTTTTGATGTTGTCCTTGGAGGACATAGAGAAGGTGGAGTGTAGCTTGATCTTGAAAGACATAGGTGTTTTCTAGGATCATTCATTGGATTTTATTCTTCAACATAGGTGCATTTTGGTCTCTTCACAGTATTTGGTAGGACTTGTATTTGGACTATTTTACAATTTTAGTACTTTAGTGTCATATTCTGGTTTTGGGACTACAGATGCGCATATGCATGCATTATGTAGTCATTTTACCTCTCATAATTTTATGGGTTTAGACATGTGTTCATGTGTACCAGTACTTTTGGGTAATTACTCCCACTTTTTGGATATGCCTACACTGAACTCGTCTCCACTCCCTAGACTTTGAGAGGAAGTATTGGGTTTGTCATGGTTCAAACCCTAGTGGGTTGCATCATGAAAGAGTGGTCTAAAATGAGTCCTTTCTACCAAAGGACCAGGGTTAGTGAGATTATGTTTTGGTAAATAGTGTTAAGTGTTTTGAGTTTTTCTTTCTGTTCAGGGACTCTAGTGTTGGGGGGGCGAATGATGTATCCATACACTAGGACACTAATTACTCACCTTTAAACTCAGTACATGTAGTGATTGGTTGAATGAAAAAATAATGGTACATGAATTATAAAAGAATGAGTTGCAGTTTCCATGTACTTCTTGAGATAGATCATGAGATATACTCTTTCATGTTAGTGTATCTTATTTTATTTCATGATTCCTCTGTAAAGACAGTCATCTAGGAGTGTACTACAGGATCATGAGGATGATCCAATTATTGAAGAGGCCTCAGTATAAGGGCCTATATGGGAGATAATACCTGTATATGGTTTACTAGCTATACCACCACCAGTTGAGTAGCATCTAGAATTGATAGTTCCATCCCATGATGCACATAGGATGAGTGAATTGCATGAGTTTCACAGGATGAAGCCTCCTATTTTTCGACGTGACAAAGTCCCCTAAGTGGATGAGGAATGGATGTAGGTAGTCACTCGATATTTCTTCCTTGTGAGGATGCATACAAATCATATGGTGTTCCTCGGAGTGAGTTATCTTCTAGGATCTACTACTAGGTGATGGAGAAATTTAGTGACTTGGTCACATGATGAGATGTCTCTTTCCTGGTTAGGCTAAGAGAATATTTTTTTGGAGTAGTTATTTCCATCCATGCAGTGATCATTGTGAATACAAGAGATGCTGCATCTATAGTAGAGTAGTTTTATCATTGTGGAGTAAAAAACACTGACCGATCTCTTATGATACTCTACGGATATTTCTTGGGATCTTTTTTTAGAGAAAGAACCTCTGATAAGGTCTTATTATAAGACATAAAGGCTTTAGTTTTATCCCTTTGCATTCCCACCTATGTTGGGGATTCTTGAGAGGGCCTTAGTGGAGGAGAAATTCAAGGAAGATTAGGCACTAACAATTAGTGATAGAAGTAGGAAACCAGGAGATGAAACCTCAAAAACATGTATTCAATGAAATTATTAGGGTTCCAATCTTGTTAGAAACTTCAGAAAGTGATCCCAATATGTAGGGTAAGCATTGTAGGGCTCTCAGGATGGCTTGAGTCAGCTGAGGGAGAGGTGGAATTTATCCTGCGATGGTTGGGGACATCTGGATCAGGATCATCTAACCCATTGTATATCTAATTGATAGATAATTGAGGTACTATCGAGAAATAGGAAGAGGTAGGAGTAGGGTGGTATGTATGGTTGTTTATATGGTGTAGGGGCTGGTAGAGTAGCATTAGGTGGTAAAATGATTGACGAAGTTACATTGAAATAAAAAAACTTCAAATTTCCTTGATAATTTAACTTGATAATATCAACCAACCTTCAATCGTAACCATGATCAACAAGTATGAATATACCACTATATTGTGTTTTCAAACATCCTCATGATAAATAGTACAAAACATAAAAATCCAATATTGAAAGCATTGAATCTCCTAGAATACTTAAAAATACCTGAAGATAAAAACTTAAACTCTTCAAATAGTTATTCTCAATAATCATAATTCATTTCCTATTCAAGATGATATATAAAATTGATATATAATATAGATAATTTTCAATATAATAAAATATTTTATTAGATTAAGAAATTACACGATGTAAAAACCATTCTACTATTTAGTTTATAAAAAGTTTTGTTATATATATCTCATTTCGAGTTCAAATACTGAGGTTATTTTCATTTTTGTCCCTAATTTTTCAATATATGGATAAAAAATATCAGTATTGAGTAGCTCATATATGTGTACTTTTTATAATTTCATATATATTAATGAAAATTAAGAGTCTTTTACAACTTCTTGACCTAAATATGGAAACATTGATGACTCATTATTAGTCCTTAATTGACTTGGATTATCATAAACATGCCACATTCGATTTATTATTACATCTATCAAATAAAAATACCTCACAAAAAAGGTTATAAACCCTTCATAATGGGAACCTTCAACAATAGAACCATTTTTAGGATATTTATTTTCCACATAGGACTTTAAAGGAATAAGATGCCTAATTAATAAATAATTTTTTAAAATATTGACTAATAAAAGATAATTTTTTTAACGAAAAAAATTAAAACAATACAGCTCTGTGCGATAAATCCATCGATAATTTATAGGCACTATATTTTTAGCTTCACAAAAATTTGACCGTAATATTAATTGTGATAGTGAAAAATGATAGGGGAAAGAATATCTCAAAATTAAAAATCAACTATAGAATTATTTCATAATGTTTATCCAATTCATTGGTTTTTACATTGTTATCCCAAATCTATCTAAATACTGTTTAAAATTTGATTAGAATGGTAGTTATATTTTCTAGAAACAAATTGTGCATTTCTAATGGAAGTAACTACTATATCAATACATGCGAGTCATTAATTTTCAATCAATGTAAATTAAGGTGATTCAATTGACATTATGAAATATTACTAAAATAGCCATAGGTAACTTTAACAATTTTTAATCTTTTAAGGAAAAAATATTTTTAATTATTTTTCTTTTTGAAAATATATTCTTGATACTTTCAATTCTCATTTTTTCATTGGTCACAGTTCATATTTATTGAATCTATGTTCTTATGATAGTTTAAATGATCCTTAATTTTTCCCCACTCATTAATAAATCTAGAAAAAACATTATCACAAAAATTATTCTTATTATGAATAAGATCAACATTATTTTGTAACAAATTAAATTCCTAATATAAATGCTTAAAAATATAATCATTTTCTTCTCTTTTTGGGATCCAATTATAACTGATGGTTTTGAACAACTTTTCCAATTTAATTCAGTTGATAACCATTTCCGAACATTTGTCACATGAAAGACCACTTTATGTTATATGGTAGCCTTAAGACTCAAAATCAAAGTTATAAAATAGATAATCCAAGACAATGTTCATAATACTACTAGACGAATTTCTTTATCTGAGAAAATCACTAATGGTCAACATTAAGACTACATTCATTTTGAACATTTTTGTGATAGATGAATCATATGTTTATAAACTATAATTTTGTAACATCATTAATTCTTGAATAATAGGATTAAGGTAGACATCAATGTCTTTTCTAATAATTTTATTTCTAGGAATAATCATTGATATGATGAATGAAGTCTATTTCATAACCATCCATGGGTAAATTATAATGGATTAAAATAATTTTCTAAATGATGTAACTTATTTTTAAAGTCAAAAAAGGATTGAATACATCAAATTTCAATACCAATAATACATTTATAAGAATAGAAGAAAAATTTGGATACATTTAATTGAAGGTATTCCATGATTTTTAATCTCTTGGATTTTGTTTGAACTAATTGTTATTATTATGAAAATAATGACACTTCATATGTTGAGTGGTTTTAGATTACATATTAATCATTGAAATTTTGGTTTTAATGGAAAATAATGTAAAACATTCACAACAATTTTTTTATGTCTCCCTATGGGGGTGTATAGATTCAATCTAACATCATTATTAATTTATTTACATCTAGAAGCATGGTTTCTTTTTTACTTTTCACTATTTAAATATTCTTTCCAATAACGAATAAAATCATTAGAAAATGTGTGTATATTCATATAATTAAGTACAACATTTATAATAACATTATTCATCCCATAAAATAATACAAGGATATTATATTTAGAAAACACATCACACAAAAATTCCAATATCATGGATATTTTATTATTTGTAATTCCACATAAACACTTGATGTGGTAAAACATCGTCAATTTTTTTATCATTTGAAAAAACCATTATAAATTATGGATTTCCTTCTGAAACTAATTTCAAAAACATAGATATTTTATCTATTTATTTTTCCATTATACTAATAACCTTATCAATATCCATTAATATGTTATAATCTTGATCATGATGTCCTACTATTTTTAAATCATAATTAATATCTGCAGCATCAACAACAAAATGAACTGATATATTATTATCTTGATGTGTCACATTATTGGTGTAATTTTTCTACTATTTTGATCAAATTATTTATCATGTTTTTAATTTCATTATGCACTATCAGGGAATTTCCATGATCATTTTTACTATATACAAGGTTACATAAATTTTATATAACATTCTATTATCTATTCCAAATATAATGAACATAGTGAGGTAAAAAAATTTTCAATATCAAGTACCCAAATTATTAATCTCTATTCAAATATCCCATAAATTTTCATTTGGGATATGAACATTCGATTCTTCCATCCGTGGATCAATTTTCGAAAATAAAAATCTAAAAATACGTTCACACCCATAACATACTAAGATATATTTAGAGGTACGGTGTTCCATCTTTTATTTATATGTACTTGAATTCCAATATTTCTAAAAATGAATCAATAAAATTATAATATGAAAAAATATATTAAAAAATAACCAAAATTGTAACAAAAATAACCTAGTTATATCCATATGAATATGAATTGTTTTACCACCCACTAGTAAACCACTATAAATAATATGAAAAACTACATTTTATATTCCATATAAATATTTTTCCTTACTCTTATATGAATGAATTAAACTTGGTTTACATACATGCATATTATGTATGGATAATGTCAGTAAAGATATAAAGTAATATTATAACACATTCCATATTTATAAAATTATAAAATACGCCATGATATAAAAATTTAAAATTCATTTAAATCATAATATTAAAAATTTAGAAAAATCATGTAATGATTGAGAAAAAATTTATAACATTAAGTAAATGGTAAACTTTTTATCTAAATTTAAACTAATAAATAAATCTATAATTCAAATAATATATAAAAATATATTTATAATTTCACTCATTTTAAGGAATCATGTGAGAGTACCTAACATATGATGGATCATAGCTAAGGGATCCTAAAACTAAAAATTTCAATCCTTGGTGTATAATCCATTAGTCAAATTATATTTTAAGTTACACAAATATCATTAGTTAGAGTAACATAGTAAACTATAGATGAATTAAAAACCTAAATGGAAATATCTAAAGAATATTCAAAATATAGAACATTCTCAATTTTATGAAATATATAATAGGTAAAATGAGGCATGAAATTTTGGAATCTCAACCTAGTAGTGTTTTTATCTCTAGATTACCCTTCATTTTAAATAATCACAACAGAACCTTCAAAAAACTATTAATAAAAGGACCATACTATATAGATCATTTAACAACACATTTAATAATTTAACATATATAGATTTCACAATAAAATGAGGAAACCTAGATATAGGTTAAGGGATAGGTTTTTAATATCAAGGGTTAAAAATTATATAGAATTAATAATATATGTGAGGGGAAGTGAGTGTCAGTGAGGGGGGTCTATCATCAAGTGGCATCAAGGGGGAGACAATGTCATTTTTGTGGGGTAGAGGGTGTCAGACGGGGGGGGGGGGGGGGGGGTTAGGGTGTTGGGTAAGGGGATAGAGTATCAGTTAGGGTTGTCCAATGTCTTGGGAGAGAGTGTGCTAGCACCATGGTGGAGAGGATGTTAGTAGTTTTGAGGGGGAGAGGGTTTCTATGTCATGGGGGAGGGGGTGTTGTGGATAAATGTATATTTTTTAAATAGATAAATGAGCATTAATAAAAACCATTTCTAAATATAACAAATATCGATTGTTTAATAAAAATGTCACTATATATGACTATTTTTGATGATTTTCATGAGTGTCACTCGAAAATAGGCTGAGAATTGTATTCGATGTTTTAGTAGTGGTTTTGGAAAGCACCTCAAAAAATAGATTCAATATACTATATTTCATATAGTGTTAGAGGGTTACTAAATAATATCAAAATTAGAATTGAAGGATATAGTGGTATCATACATTCCATAATTTGTACTTTGTCTCCAAGTGAGTTTTCATAATTGTCACTATAAATTGTCGGATCCGAGAATTTTATTTTTGGACTAAACGTGTTTCCTTCATAGGAATAGTTCTTTTACCTAGTTATTTTGGTTGTAAATTTTGTGCAAGTGTGTTGAAAGGTTTCTTTAACTCTTTAGTAGTTTTATCAGTGAAATCACCTCCATAAGTCCCGTTAATAATATTTTTTTATTATGCAGTTAGGACACTATAAAATGTATCTATAAATAAATATAAATAATATTGGTGGTTTATAAATTACCTAAGAAAATTTCCAAATCAATCCCAAGTCACTTGCGAAAAAATCACATTTTTCTTAAAAAACATTTTATTTTGTATCTAATTTCAGTCCTCACACTACAGAAATAAAAATTGTTCACAAATCCATTGATTAATTGGTCATATGTATCATAAATCTCTTCATCCAACTATTCAAACCAAGTCTTAACACAAAAATTAAGGAAACTTTAAAAGGCATTAAGACTTTACTCTTCCACACTAATTCCATGAAGTGGAAGCTACTACACCACACTGTAGAAATACATAATGAAGTCAAGATAGTCTAAATTAGGCAATACATTAATGGATGAAAGAATAGAAATGTGGGAAATTTTTAATTAATAATTCCTAAATATATTATCCATCATAATGTAAGATATATTACAAAAAAAGGTGGTAGTTGGAAATTATAAATCCCATACCTATGAACCACATTCTCTCTAAGTTTAGGTGGAACTAAATATTTAGAGTTATCAAAATACTCTATATTATTTTCGAATTTTTTTGTTTTCATTTTTTATATACATTATATTGTTTTATAATTTTAAGTGAAAGGGTCACTAAAGTTACCTGTGATGATCTTGTGTGCACTCAAAAATTAGAATTTAGAAATATTCTTAAAGAAAACAAAAATCATCACAAAACATATTCTAGTTTTTTATATTTTTTTTGAAAATGGATTTTATTATTTGTATAGTTTTACGACTTTGTTTTTGGTTTCATGTTCCTTTCTCAACAATGATCCCAAAAGATTACAAGCATCATTAGACTTATCAAATTATTTATTTATTTTTATATTTAGATCTTGTAAAGTAATGAGTAGGGTAGTACCTTATGGGTTATCAAAATGTATACTTACTAAAGAAACAAAAAAATCACGAAATGAAAAAAATAATGATTTAAATAAGGAAATAAGATTAATGAATATTTGATAATGATTGAAAGTAAAATAGTTATAATAAGGAAGACATGCTATAATTTTGATAAGAACAACAATTAATGGGAATCTGGAATTTGATTAGTTTTTTTTAAAATATTCTCCTTTATAAATGAATTAAAAAAAATAATTTAATAGAAAAAGAATCATATTGACCAAATAACCTGATTATCTGACCTTTTTCTGATTAAATCCAATTGTTTTTCATTTATAGATCTCACTCTATTATGAAAATGGTGAAATTACTTTTCAACATGATTAGATTGTTATTTCATATTAGTGTGATACAATCAAGAGAAAATCTATTATCATATTTATTTTCAAAATGGTTAATATTTTTTTAAAATTAAATAAGGAATAATCATCACCGATTTTCAATGAAAAATAAATGATAACTGACTTAAGAATGGAAAGGAGTGTAATGACCAATAAAGAGAGGAAAGAATGAAATAAATAAAGTAAAAAAACATTAAAATATTATTCCTTTAATTTGTTTATTCAAGAAAAATTATATAGAAAATACAATTTAAAATTTTCATATCACTACTATAGAAACAGAATGAATAAAAAGAATTTAAGGATTCTTCCCCTTCTGGGTTGGTTCCTCAGTTAGATCCACTATCCTATGAATCACTACTACTGATTTTTTTCATATAATTGAGACCATTTCTTCCCCAAAGTAAATCCTCTCTATTATATGATTTATGTATTTTATTTTGGATAGTGTCCATGCTCTCATTTATAATAGATTCTTACACCAACTCTCTACTTAGAGATCAGACACAATGTCAGAGGTTGAATCATTGATCTCTATGTGGTACAATTCCCTATATACCTTACTCCTTTTAGTGAATTTAGATAAACCCCTACAACTAAATATAGATACCCCATGTGGGTTTAGCTTCATCTCCACTCAATATTATTTAAGATGATCATCCCAGTTTACTTTAATTTTCATCATCTATACAAGAAATATTCAAAGACCCTCCCAGTTCCTCCTTCAGTTGAGTATTGCAAGGTCTTAGGGTCCTATTATTCTTTGGAATATATTTTAAAGTTTTATGGATTAAACTATAAATTTCAATCCATTCCAACACCTTGATGTGTATTTTACCCTTAAAAACTCTTAAAACAAGTGGTGGACTTTGCAGAACACTTTGAAATCTAGATATACCCTAACACAACTATGAACCTAGATAATCAACCTTATGTGTGTGGATAATGGTTTGAGTACACTTAAAAAACTATACATTAAATTTAATATAGGTATATATGAACCTATACTAACTTTACACCACAATTTTACCCTTCTACGGTGTTTGAGAGTTAAGAGTAGTACCCTAACAGAATCCCTCAGATATACAGGTTTACCCTCAAGACACATTTAAATGAATTATACCTCAAATGTGATTCACCTTGATGTATCCATATGACATGTAGAACTACCCTTATATTGTATGTTTAGTATTAGGGAACCCTTACATAGGTTATAGAATGGGGGTCATACCCTCACGTAGGTATTTTCTGACTTTTCGATAAACACACCTGCTACCTTTAGGTGAGCTTCTGAACATCAACACTACTTTTATTATACTTCCTTCCACTAAATAGAATTCATAACATGATAAATTATAAATTAAAAATGAAAATAAATCATAAAAAATAGAATTTAATAGGGGAGCCACAAATTAAAAAAATATATTTTTTAACAATTAATATTAAAAATTAATACATAGAACTTGGTGAAATTAATTCCGAACCCTTAATATTCTAAAATTATCTAAAATAATATTTTAAATGAAAAAAAATCAATTTTTTTAATTAAAATATAATAAATTTAACTTAAATAACTTCTTATAAATTAATCACAAAATGTCACATTTTTCACTGAAAAAAGGGAAAGAATCATAGTTTCGATATAAAAAAGAAACGATTCAAAATATCATCACTTAATGAAAAGTTAAACATTTAAACCTTAATATTCCATAAAAATAATGAGAAAAACATGTACTGAAAATATGCCACATCAAATTCCCCCTCACTTATGTTATTTCGTATCCTTACGAAATTGAAAAACTATAAAATATTCATTAAACATATAAAATTACATATTTATATTTTTCATAAAAAGAACTTTTAGAGTGATGATTATGTTTGAATACTTGGGGAAGTTGAAGTACACACTGAACAAGGGAAAATAAATTAATGAATAAATGAAAAAAATTGTGATGTAAACAGTAAAATGTGATGAGTTATGATTCTATGATGAATGAAGGTAAAATAGTTCAAAGATAGTGATAAAACACAAGAAATAAAATAACAACAATTAGTGATAAAAAATATTTAAATTGGATGTTTTTGAATGAATTTAACATCATTAATAAAATTGTAAAAATAATATAACTATAAATTAATTAATTTTATAAAATGCATTGCTTGTTAAACATGTATCTGATTAAATCCTATAGCTCATCAATTATAGAACACACATAATCACAAAAATAGTGATACTAGTTCTCACCAATAATTGTTTTCTTTTATATTGTTGTGTTACTATTAAAAAAATTTCATTTTAGATCAATTTTAAAAATGGATAATTATTTGTTAAATTCAATCAAATAAAAATTTAATTGATACTCAATGAAAAGGAAAAGATAACAAAAAAAAAGAATGAAAAATAGTTTAACACCAAGAAAAGGAAGGAAATAATGATGTAAAATGAGTAAAAACTAAAGTAATACTATTTATCTAAGATGTTTGTACAAAAAAATTATATAGAAAATAAAATTTATCAATTTCATATCATAAGTGTAGAAATAAAAATAATAATAAGTTAAGGAGTCTTCCCCCTCAGTGTCACTTACTTACTTGGCTATGTCCTCCCCTAAGTGGCCACTGGCAGTTTACATTTTCATCTTACCAAGCTTGTATCTCCCCCAAATTTTCTACTAAATATTCAATGATATATTGATTCCCTTTCTTCTAATGTATTTTTTCTTTAATTAAAATATAATTTTATTTCGACTCCCTTATTCAGGCTTATAGAAAATATCATAAGATGAATCACATGTCTCCACAAGGTGTGGTTCACTATAGATCATCTTTCTCATTGGGACCCTATGTGAATCCCACTAAATGAATTCACATATCCTCTGTATTCTAGGTTTTATATCCACTCAATATGAATTAATATGGGCATATTGATTTACTTCACCAGCTATAAAATTAATCTTTGAAGATTTCCCTAGTTCATCCTTTAATTGAGCTTCAAAAATTATCGAGTTACTCTTATTATATGGAATAGATTTTATAATTTTAGGATTTTTAATGGATGTTTTAATACATAACAGAACCTTAACCTAGATTATACCTGTGAACATAGTTTTAAAAAATAAGTTCTCTTTACATAACTTATAGAACATTGGAGGTTTCCTAACATTTCCCATAAATTCAATGATTCCTTAAACAAGAGGATAGTGTCACATGTAACCTTATAAAACTATAATTCCATGTTGAATCATATCACTTTTCTATGAGTTTACCTTTTACATAATGTTTCACTTCAATTCAATCCCTTAGATATGTGGGTTTACCTACCCACCAGACTAAAAGGACCTTCATTCCCCTAGTACTTCAGATTGATGTAGCCATTAGATATAGAAAAATACCCTTATTAGCATGTTGAGAGTTGAGTTCCCCTTACACATGTGCTAGAACAAGGTACATATGCTTACATATGTTCTCAATGACCCTTACATACCCTTAACTACTACCTTTACAAGATCTTCGGAATAGAAATATTCACTTTTCACAACTAGATTCTACAAAGAATAATTCATAATATATAATATAATAACTTCAAAATGAAAAATAAAGCATTAAAAATAAAATTAAACCTGGTAATCATAAATATTGAATAAAAAATTTAATATATTCCCATAAAGAATATTACAAATGAAATCATAGAATATGGAAAAATAAATTTCAGACACTAAACATTAGAAAACTCTATAAAATAGTAGCCCAATAAAACTACACTAAAATATTTTATTCTAAAAATATGTTAGTATTAAATCAAGGAACATCCTATAAATTAATCACAAAATGTAGCCCTTTTCAGTCAAAAATAAAGGAATCTAAAAATTCACACAAATAGAGAATTTTAAAAATATAATCAATTAGAAAAATTTCAACAAAAAAACATTGATATTTCCATAGAAATTATGTGGAAAGAATGTTGTTAGAAAAGTAAAAATCAGTAACCCTTTACTCAACTCATATCTCATTTTACTAACCTGAATTCAAATCCAACTACATTTATAAAATTTCAATTACATACAATGCCATAGGTACATGAAATTCAATCATGTAAGGAATTAAAATCACTTAAAACTAACAATATGATCAAGATTATGTTTTGAGAGATAGATAGAAAATCCCTAATTTTCCTAAAAATATTTCATGACTCACCCCCATTGGGAACCCATCCCAAGATTATAGTGAAAATGTGGATGACCCTTGAAGCTCGCATCCAATAGACCATGAGTTGGAGAATAGCACTAAGTGTATTATCAAACACGTGTGGGAGAAATTAAAATCCTAATTATTATAATTTAAATATGATAATCACCAATCAACAACATAATAATAATATAAAATCAATATTATATCATGTAAATAATTCCATATTCAATAAATATCAAAAATAAAAGTCCAAAAGAAAACCCCTACAATAGTGATCTCATGATAACTACAATCTTCAAGAAAGTAATATAAATCTAAATATATTCATCCCTCATGGAAACCTGAAAAATATTTTGTATATAGGGGTGATAAAAAATGTATAATTAGTAGGATCAACCTCAATGCCACTCATGAAAATGTGAGAAATTCATACTAAATTCTTAGTGAATAAAAAGAAGAACCAACACACACCCACATCATCACATCGACACCTAACATCATGGAGTATCACTGACACATTATCACATACAATTATAATTACATAATATCAAGATAATATATCAAGAAGGAACCCTAATACCTCTTCCACAATGGTTTGTTTCTCTCACAGCTTAAAAAATGTTCTATTTTTCTACCCCTTCAATATAACCACCGATTTTTACGCCCACATCACAACCATAACTATATAATAATATTCACTATATATCACATACCACATCAAAAACACATCTCACATTATAATTATAGTAGGGTATCATGACCCAGAAAAACATCAACTTAATACCCTTATCTAACTATGAATGAAACCTACTATGTATAAAATCTTCTATCTCATCATCATCATCTCAAATCAAATCTTCACTACATCATGTCATTCATACTCTGAATTCTGGCCAATACAACCAATACACCATACATTCACGATATCACAACCAATTCTATATTTGAAGGATGGTTTGGGAATAAGTAGTATTCATATATATATTTCCTTTCCATTATATATTTTTAGGGAGAACACCTAGAGCACAAAATATTTGTGTTACAATAAGGTTATCCAACTTGGGTGGGGTGTTTAATAAATCACAAGGAAAAAGAAATATTAATTTTTGACACAAAAACACTACTAAAAGCCACAATCATGACCAAATCATCACTATATATCCTCAAAAAGAACTACAATCTCTATAATGCTACCATTACCACATCTAAGTAAAACTACCACACAACATTCACAATTTCCAATTTAATAACATTTTCATTCATTTATAGGCATACCACCTGACTGTGCACATTAAATTAATTATACATTTCATTTATACATATTTAATTCTAGACTATTCATTAGAGGAATTAAAAATTCACTAATATCCCATATCTTATTCAACTATAGCTCTCACCAATCACCATATTCATTATTACCAACTATATCTTCCATGAAATTGTTTGATTAAAACAAATCCACATAAAAATCAGCTATCCACCACATTAACCTCCACACATCAAATGAAAACAATTAACACAACACTTTTTTTACACACAACTAACAATATGACCATTTCTATATCACATATAAACCCATCAGTTTTTCCATAGTAAAAACAAAGAAAATAACAATAATACTAGAAATGTACGTGGCCTAATTCCAACAACAAACACTTTAAAATTTCCATTTTAATAATACATCATAACATTAATTCAATATCTCTTACACGAGTATTAAAACACAATTCAAAATTTTTACCAATGGATACATTACCATATTTAATTAATTAACATTTTATGAGAGGAAATATCAATAATTTTATCAAAATAATAACACATATTTAATAAGAATAGTAATATTCTTAGCCATAGAAATAACAACAATCAATAATATATAATAACATAAAATCATATAAAGAACATGTTAATCATAATTCTCCTCCAATTTTAATTTATCCCATTTTATTATATTTAATAGGTTAATCATTAGAATAAAGGTAAATAAAAAAGTATGAAACTTCCATAATTTACAAAAAACAAATAGGGAGAAGTCTTGAATCTACTACCTCAAACATAGATTCATAACTACAATGTATGTGAAAGGTGAGTAAGTTGATCAAAAAAACAAAATCAAATAATAAAATCCATGAAAATATATACCACAATGATCTCCGACAAACCCCCGACCCAAGGCCAAAAAATCAAGGATAATATAATATAAAACCTTCTTAGAGGAAGAACATAGGGTGAATCTCAAAGGAAAATAAGGTAACTAAACTTTGACCACAAATTGTCGATCAATTGAATCCAAGGGCCAAAGCTAATAAATAGGCACTACTGATTCCCCAAAGGCACACCTCTAGTCCCTAGAGTTCTGGAGGAAATGAAAGATTCTGATAAAATTTATTAAGGATTCCAAAAATAATCTATAAATTGAAATTTAATTCATCACAATATGAAAAGTTATGGTCTCATGGTGACTTATAAAAGTTGAATTGCTCCTCTGAAAATAATTCCATTAATCCCCCTTATCTCCCCAATTTCCAACTTAGAAAACCACTAAATCAAATATAACTGAATAAGGGTTTTCCATGACAATATACCCATAGTGTGGTGGCAAAAAAAGATATAATAATATAAATCGGTCTCCTGGTCTCACATCATGAGAGAAACGACCATACTATTAGAGCCTCTTAGGAATAATAAAATAAACTCCTAAAATTCTTTCACATTATCACCAACAACCATCATACTTGAAATAGAAAAATGGATAAGGAAATATATAATATTTTTAATCCATATGTATGGGTTTACTAGAAATATAAGGTTTTAAACATTGTTAAAAATCCTCTAAAATAATATTCACTTCATGACCCATATAACCATACCACCTCTATGAATCTGACCTCAAAATAACATGGTTCTGAGATTCCTCAAACTTTACCCCCCCAGAAATGATACTTCCTAAATCAATGACACAAAACCCTATTAAAAAACTAAATCCTTCATGGTGTGACAAACCAAACTATAAAACCACACACTTTTCTAGTCATCCCTTCATGACATGACACCAAAGGCCATACTGTGACATCATATCTATATCCAAAATCATAGCTCTAACTCGACATCCTATCTATAATCCTCCCCATAAAAATTTCAACACATATAAAACCTATAAAATAAAAATTAATTGTACAATAAGGTTTGATACATTTCATTAAATAACTATCAATGGTTTATAATATATGAGAATAAAAAAACCCCGTTTGAAAATAGTAACAACCAACCCAAACATATTTCATGGAGATACCTCTCAAGTGGAACAATGATGTCACCAAATCATAATGTAATATATATATATATATATATATATAATTTCTATTAATAGAACAAAAAATCAATCATCTCATCCTATAATAAAAATAGGGTTTAAAAGAGTTTTGTGTATTGATAACACATATGCATCTCACATTCATATTTACATTTCTTCAAGCCTTTATACATCCATGAAAACCAAGGGAATAAAATTCCTAGAAAGAACATTTTCCTAACATTCCTGAATTTCAACTTTATTCTCCATGAATATCAGATCATCCTCCATATCCAACTCCCCGTAATTGATTCCATGGGATTCATTTTGGAGATATCAATGAATATAAGACAACGTGGACCCAATATAACTATGGGGAAGTGAAAACTGATATACCACCTCATTGATGCACCCCAATACCCAAAAATATTTGACAAAACCCGGGGAGAAATTAATTCCTTATAAAAATATCATGGCTCAAGAAGAGTGAAAACCCTAAAGAACACATGATATCCAAAATCAAACTCTAGAGGTGGCCTTCTTAAATCAACACAAGACATCTAACATTATTTTGTTACCTTCATTTACTCTCAATTATTTTGAAACCTCTTAGTAATTCTATATACCACATTTAGTCCAAGGATAACTGAAATACCCATATTGGTCCAACATAGTAGAAATATTCAAGTACATTTATAAAAAAATATACTATATCAATTAAAATGTAGGAGTGATAGAAATTATTATAGGAAAAAATCAACCATGTACCAATTCTTCACTAACTATCCAAAAAAATCCAAAACATTGGCATGCAATAGATCCTCCTTGGTGAAAATTGTCTACTATATATAACCATTATTCTAATTTGGAAGGATTTTATATGAAGTTTCTAAGAGATTAATGCATATGGAATACCTCTATAGACTCTAAGGTCAGAGAAAAGGATCATGATTAGATATCACGGTCCTGGAAACCCTATGATGCTTCATGCTCTCATCCATATGGTTCCTTTCTTGAAAATCTAAAAAATTAATCTATAATCCCTAGGAAATCAGATGAAATCATTATCAGACTTTAATCACCCAAATAACACTTTTTCCTCCATGGGATTGAGGTAACCATATGATGATGCCCCTCAAGATGCCCTCCCACTTATAATTAGTGATATCCAATGGATATATCAAATCAACAGGGACATGATTCTATTACTAAACATGTTGATAGACCAATATTAATTTCACCAACTCTTCCAATAACCTCGTCTCCCCCTAAAACTATAATTATCATCTCAAGGAATGTTATATATGAAATATTCTAGGATGCGCTACCAAGTGTTAGCAACAAAAATCCTGACGAAATTTCTAACACATTACTATTGGAATAAAAAATCACTCTTGGAACAACATTAAACGTTAATGATACATTAAATATCCATTTTTAGATTTAATATTAAAGACATGATCTTAGATCACATCCACATTTGAGTCTTCCCACTAAGATTCTTCTATAGTTTATAATAAAACATTTACATTGTCATTAGATATAGATAACCTCTACCACCAATCAACTCCATATATAGATATATCGTTGTATGATATTAGATCACCCTAATAGTATCCACAGAATCCTAAACATCATGTATTCATGAATTCTTACTAAACACATCAATAATTATGTTGCCTTTCTCTGGGGTGTTTGAGATCTTGAAATCATTGTCCAACAAGAACTGTATCCACCTCCACTAATACACATTAATATAACACTGATAGAAGATATAACTCAAGATATTGGGATATGTGAGGACTCTAAAGTGATCACTAATGAGGTAATTCCTCCCCAATTTTAGGTTATACCCTATTTATGTTAATAAGAGATCATTTGTGGAATAACTACACTTGTGGGGATGAAACCTCATATACACATATAAGATCAACACCCTTTATTTTATTTGGAAAAAACCCATTATGAGATGGGAAGCACAAAAAAATCCTTAAGCATAGCTCAATTTTCGGGAAAATGATTAATAAGAGAACTGATTAGGTTATTAATCAGGTTTTCAAAAGTTTTCAAACACCGAACAACCTATATGAAGGCATAGTACTTATTAGTTAAGGATATTAATGGGGCTTCAAACTAAGATAAACTATACAAAAAACCCTGATAGTATACAATGAGACAATGGAAATTATTGACCTCTACAACATTTTGGGTTTCTTCGCGAAAAAAAACCCTTCATCATTGAAGGATCAAATGCTACTTCAGATTGAGACACCACATGCTTGATAAAATTCACCTCATGCATACAAAAAAATCACTTGGAAAGCATTATGCACTGCTAATAGTGTCAAAGTACATGTAAGAGAGTCCCAATATTCTCATCATAAACATCCCTTGACTTTGAGTGCACAAGGATTTCTTCTATGAAAATGAACATAATCCAATATAGGAACTAATAGAACATATATGTCATGAGTCTCATAAAAGAACATGAGGGTTTTATAACACTGAATAATGTGATAATGAATTTGAAATTCTAATAATGAAATGTGAAAACCATCTTACAGATATCATCCTCTATTACACTCATCTGATGATACTTAGAACATAGATTAATCTTAGATAACTATCCATCTCCCTTCAAATAGTTAAGAAATTATATATTCTTGGAACGGGGAAATAGTTTTTGAACATTACCTAATTCAACTACTCGTAATATCAACAAAACATTAGACCACTATATCTATTTTGTAGAATAATAGTAAATACCCGCATGAAGATACATTGGTCTAGATGAATGTATTATATATAAAATTAGCAATCTAAATCCTCAAATCCAATATCTTATAAGGTTCCATTTGAAGTGGATCCATCAAAATATGAGTCATTATTTTTCAACTCTATTCAAAAGATGATATTTTATAAAGGGGTATCACTAGAAACTACTGGGAAAAAATGATTGTAAATTCTTAAAAAACAATAGGAAAATCCACAACCAATTCCTTATCCAAACCAAATGACTCCCTTTTAGATTTAACAATGCTTGGTTATATAACACTAAATGCACTGACATTGTACAAAACTTCTGTCTTTCCATGACTCATTGCAATGATGCTTTTTCTTGACCTTCTAAATTAAAGTCCCTTAAAAAGATGCTCAAAGTTTGGTGTAGCTCTCATGTCAAACAAACAGACAAGGGTATTATCCTCCTTGAGAATGAGCTAAACAAGCTTCAAAACCATATCAAGAATTCTATCCTTAGAACAGATCCAAACCATGAAATCAACTTTTCAATAATGCTCAATTATTTTATAATCTTTAAGGATTGGGGGAGAAAACAAGTATTTAAGGTAAAATGGTTATCTGACGGGGATAGAAACACTAAGTTCTATAATTACCTTCAAAGAGATCTGAAATCTTGTAGAGCTCTTGCCACTTTAAAAGATGGTGACAACATTGTAGACAATGAAAATGATATTGTCCACCCTATTGTGTCTTATTTTGAATCTATCTTTAATGGCCCTGATAGAAACAAATTCCTCTTACCTGAGATAATTCTGGTGGTGGTTAGCGATGAGGATAGAAACTCTCTTCTTAGCATCCCACTTGATCATGAAATTAAAGTCAATGTCTTCAGTATAAACCCTGATAGTGCTCCTTTCCATGATGGTTTTATTAATGGATTATTTCAACACCACAAGGATATTATTTTCTTTTATGTTTTCAAGCTTGTCAAATCCTTCTTCTCCAATGGTGTCCTCTCTCATGGTCTAAATGCCAAATTTCTCTCTCTAATTCCAAAGGTTAACAATGCCTTTGAGATCCATTTTTTTTAGACCCATTTTCCTCATTGGTAATCTCTATAAAATCACCACAAAAATCATTGCTAGAAGACTCTCTTATATTACTGAAAAATTAGTTTCATGGAATCAATTTGGATTTATCAATGGTCTATCCATCCAAAAGATCATTTTTCTTTCTTCGGAATGCTTTAACACTTTAAACAAAAGAAACCGAGATGGTAATATTTCCATCAAACTTGACATTAAAAAATCTATCGATACCGTGGAATGGAGTTTTATTTTTAAGGTGCTTAAATATTTTGGCTTTAGTGAGGCTTTTATCACTACTATCCGAACTTTATTCAACTCGGCCTCTATCTCTATTCATATTAATGGTTCCCTAGGGGTTACTTAAAATGTACTAAAGTTGTAAGGCAGGGGGACCCTCTTTCCGCCATCCTTTTCTCCATTGCGGAGGACTATCTTAGCCGACTCATCACTTGTCTAGTTAATTAAAACAAACTCAAACCCATACATGTTTCGTGAAATCCAAATACTCATACTCACTTTCTATATGATTATGATATCATTATCTTTATTCAAGGTGATAATAGAAATATTTGAACCCTTAAAAATGCCCTTGCGCACTATGAGGAAATCTCTATTCAAATTATTAGCTGGAACAAATCCTCTATTTAATTTGGAATGAATATCCCCTCAAACAAAAAATGGAGTATTATAAATGAATTAGGTATAAAAGAGGGTTCTTAACCTTTTAAGTACTTGGGTGTCCCCATCATTTAGATAAGACCCAAATCTTTTAACATCCATGAAATTTAAAATCATGTTACAAACCAACTATCCTCTTGGAAAGGAAAATCCCTCTCTATGGAAGGTAGAATATGCCTGGTCAAATCTACTGTTGTCTCTAAATTGGTTTATTTTATGATGGTTTAAAATTTTCCTTCTAGTGTTATTAAAAAAATGAACACCTCAATTAAAAAATTTGTTTAGACTGGTAGCACGGTGGAGTGGAAACTTGTCACCATTCCCTGGTATTAATGTTGTCAACCAATTGAGAAGGGAGGTATTGTGATTTAAAATATTAAATATTTTAATGAGGCTCTAGAGGATAGGATCACTTGGTACTTATTCTACAATAACTCTGATTCTATCAACTATCTTAAAAATATATTTATTTAGAAACTCAAGAAAAGAAACTCTACCTTTCTTGCCTCCTATATCTGGCCATCCATAAAGCATTCCTTTTCCTCCATCATGAGTAAATCCAGATGGATGGTATCCAGAACCTCCACCCTGAACTTCTGGTTAGATAATTGGGTTGGGACTCCTTTAATTTCCAGGGATTCCCCTGACCAAAGCCCTAGGGACACCAACCTCTCTATTAGAGAGTTTATTAATTCTAGTAATGACCCTCTTTCGGATAACATTATGACTATCATTGACACCTCACCCTTCTTAAACACCGATGATTTCTCAATTTGGGAATCTTCACACAATGGTATACTAGATTCTAAAGACTTTTATAGCCATTTATTTTGTAACTCTGAAAGTAATTTGGGTGGTTAAAACTTATTGACAAACCTTGGATAAAACCCACAATATTTACTCTTATATGGACACATGCTCATAACAGACTTCCCACTAATGACCATCCACAATCGTTTGGTTTCCAACTCTATTCTAAATGCATCTTCTACAATCAGCACAGATAAGATGCTAATCATCTATTTCTTTCTTGTGCCACTACTTCTGCTCTTTGGAATTATATATTTGACATTTTTGAGTGTAGATGGAGGATGCAAGACTCTGTAAAAACTCAAATAAATAGATGTGCAGATCTGTATAGTTCTCAACAAATTAAAAACATCTTTCTTACTACTGTCTCTGAGCTTTATAATGTGATTTGGTTTGATAAAAATACTTTTATTCATAATAAATTCTCACCCAATATTAATGTAGGAAAAACTCGGATTCTCATCTCCATTCGCGAAGCTACTTAGATCCAAAAGGTTCATTGCAACAACACAGTTCAAAACATTAGCATCCTTCGACATTTATGTATTTCCAGCAACTATTACCAACCTTGATATACTTTTTAAGTCTTCTGGCATGCCCCTCTACCAGGTGGGATTAAGGTTAATGCGGATGGCGCTTCCAAAGGAAATCCTGGTCTTGCGGGGTGTGGCACCATATTTAGGAATCATAATGGTCAGATCGTTGGTTGCTTCTATGGGAGTTTTGGAATTGCTCCCTCTCTAGAAGCTGAAATGATGGGTATGATTCATGACTTCTCTTTTTCCAAATAGCATGGTTGTAACAACTTCTGGATTGAGAGTGATTCAACCAATCTTGTGCAAGCCATTTGGAATGGTGTGATACATCCTGCGTGGCCGATCACGACTTGTTGGATAGACTACATCAGTGCTCTTCGTGACATCAACTACATCATCACTCATATTTATCGTGAAGCTAACATGGTTGCTGATGGTCTTGCAAACAAGGGAGTCAATCTAGACATCACTTGGCTTCATGAACTTTTTGATGACTTACTTCCTTTTCATAATAAAGATTCTAATGTGTTTCTGTATTTTAGAATTTTGTAGCTCTTATTCTTTATATATTTAGTGCCTTGGTTTTTCGGCTAGGCACCATCTTAAAAAACATAATGACAACTATAATAACAGGTGAAAACATGATTTGAAATATTGAAACCCATATGATGATCTTTATCAATAATTAATAATACATATTGTCATTTTTTTAATATAATGAAACTATACTCCTAAATAAATCTATAATCTCATGCATAGAATAAAAAAAATCTATTACAAGGATGAAATAAGAGTGTTTTATTTGTAGCAAGAAAAAATCCACCAATGACAGATACTACCGCATCACCAGCTCACAACCCTAGAACGCATCAAGAATGATCAATTGACATCCAAATGTCCTAATCAACATGAGGTGAATTGGAAGCCTCTTTAATTTAAGTAACATGGAGTAGAAAATGGAGGGTTATATTAAGGAATATTATTCCTTAGAATCAATTAAACTGATAGAGTAGAAGATAAGTAGATATTTCCTTGAACTACCACTAGCCCATATGGAACTGAAACCTCCATAACATGTAATTGAAAAATATGAACTCCTTTACCTCCCTATAACTATAATAAAACATTAATGACCACAATATACCTTATATACTAGAGTATGGAGGAAATCATGGGATATCGTCTTCTATATATAGCTCCCCTTAACAGAAAATCTGGCCACCCTTACTACTGATACATCCTCTAAGAAAACTACTACAGAGGAAAAATTGGAAATGAACCACCCATAAAATTATTTCCACCAACAATGAAAAAACACTAGAATTGAATGTGACCATGAACTCTCTAAAAAAATTATATATGGATGGATCCCTTTATGGGTGAATGAGAACTACCATCTCCAGAGAAATGATTGGAACATTTCTAAGGATAACTCCCTACCGGTCGAGACATTTTGAACAACCAAAAGTTTAATCAACGGAAATTCTCTTATTATCATTATGTATTATAGTATAATCACATAATATTACATATAAAACACAATAAAATCTAATAAATGAATAATGAGTGAAATAAAAGGTATCTATAGAACATAAAGAACATATACCGATGATATAGTTAGTTGACTGTTGGAATAGTAATGTGACCCTTATGAATAGAAAAACAGCCAATGTAATAGAAAACTCACCAATGAATGTATAAAAAAATATATCCAAATTATAAGTGTTAATATTATATAATTTTATCATAGTATAATTAAATAAACATTTTTTAAATTATTAACTAATTGTTGGTATTTTTGTAAGTCATAAATATTTAAATAATTTTTTATAAATATTTTTATAATTTAAAAGAAAATTTATTATCATAATGTATATTAAAAAATTATTGTTTTTATGTCTTATGATTATATTATAATTTTATGAGACATTAGTTATTGTTTCAAAGTGTCATAATATCAGATAAAAGTTTAAAATTTGTGTTTTTCAAGTAAATTATGATATTAATTAAAAATTAAATTCATCATATATAGAAAATTACATTCATTAAATGGAGTTCATTTTTTGATTATAAACATAAAAAATGGTTCAGGTGAATTGTTTTTTATTTTTATTAAATACATGAATTTTTGGTGAATAGTAAAATACGGTAATTTGCTGTATATATACATTATATGTTTAATACACTATTCTTTAAGTAATTAATGATGCAAGAACCATTGGTTAGAACTCACATGATATAATTACAATATTTAGTCTCAATAATCAGCACTATTACTTTTATAGAATAAAATAATAAAATAATGATTAAAATAATGGAAAAACCCTCCTCTCTTCTATTATAAATACCACCCCTCACCCCCTCTTCTCCCCACCCCTCTAAATCCTTGACCCTTGTTTATATTCTTCCTATTACTCTTCCCAAAACTCTCCCCCATGCCCATGAGATATTTTTTGTAATCAAATAAAAAAACCAATCCCTTAAAGAGTCTCTTAAGAGGAAGGAATCAAGAGCTAAAACTCTCTTCCATTTTATTTCAATTTGTTTTCAAGTTCCATTACATTATTTTCTATCATCACCTCTCCTCCTACAAAAGGTATGAAAGCTCAAATAAAATAAATATACTAGAACTTTTTTATGATAATTTAACAATTCATCATCATCCCTCCTTCCACCTCATTTTATACTTGAAATGAAAACTCCATTCTAGAAGTGTTAATTTATCACATTCAAGGACGATGAGTTTTCAATTTCTAAAACCATATTCAATTATGGAAATGATTTTTTTTGTTTGAACATGATTTATATATATATTATATAACCTATATAATTTTTTGGAATAATTTTTTACCTATTATATTAATTTATAAAACCTAATGTGTTCATTGTGATCGAAAAACTACCAAATTAATCCTAGAGGTTATCATTAAAATCTAACAAAAGATTCATCCCCACTTCAAACAAACTAATGAATTTGATAAAAATTTAATATTATATATGTTAAATAGTAACATATAACTTCAATTTTGAAAAACCATCCTCATATTACATGATTATCAATACATGTATAAAAGTAAACCAATCATTAAAACCAAGGAAACAAATACTTCCAAACAATGAAAATGAACCTCTTAACACATCAAAAAGGACATGAAGGAACTTGATAAGGTTATAATAAATAAAATTAAATTTATAATTAGTTCTTAAATTATTTATTAATGAATCTAATTTTATTATCCAGGACATTAAGATCAAGGGAATAACACCTTCAGACTTAAGCGAAGGGATTCTACCATAACATCTATCATTCCTTCATATTATTCTTAATATATTTTTAACACAAAAACATTATCTATTATTTTTATTTAAATATTATAAATTTTGTTTATCTATTCCAAAATTACTTGTTAATATTCATTCATCCTTCTTTTTTGAGGACATGCATGTTTTTAAATGATTCCCTTTCCCAATTCTTCCTAGTAAGTAAGCCTAATTTAAGGGAACTTCCCAAACTTTTACTGATTTTCCAAGGAGCTCCACAATCTATTTTAAGCCACCATTATTTTTAGAAAAACATATATTTTACTATTAAAAACATCTTGTTTCACTTCAGGTTTTATATACAAGATTATTCTCTTTTCTATTTTAAATTATCTTTGATTTTTTCCTAAAACCACACCAAATTGTTTTATTTTTCTTACACCCCATTTTTTAAAATGTATTCACTTCAGTTTTCATCACCTATCATGATATATTCCAATTTTATCTTTTTAATTTCCATTTATGATTTAAATATTTTCTTTCATGGAGACTTTTTTGATAATCCCTTATATTATGCCTTTTGACAAGAATATGGTACCCAATCCCTACCATGGGTAACCCTTATAATTATGTATGATTAAATATGTATAATTATTTACATGGAAAAAATATCAAGGAAAATTTTAAGATGGGTTCACCTAGATAGAGCTCCAAATCAATGTGTAATATTTAGTCTCATGAGATGTTATGTGAAATGGTCTTAGCGGTTAGCCTTGACTCATGCTCCATATGCAACGGTCCTGGTGGTTAGCCTTGAATCATGCTCCTCTATACACAATGAGCCTTAAATTATGATAGAGAAATGTTTAATTTATCTTCCACATTACTATTATTCCATTTTATATGATTTTGTGATTCATATGCTATGATTCTATATGTTTAATCATGTTCCATGACTTTTTATATCATTACGTCATGCCTTCTAACCCATTTTCTCAGATTTATTCCCATTATTATTCCCTTATTGGGATTTCTTGATCATCCCTTTGTTCATGTTATCCCTAGGTTTTCCTATGCATAAGTTTGAGCATAATAGAAGTTAGGATTTCAACGTGGAGATTAAATAAAATTTGTTTTTATGATGATGAATTTTGTGCCTAATCTCTCATGAAACTAGAATTTACGATCCTTGGCTTGTAATATAATGTTTATATTTGCGTAAATCATGTAATTAATTGTGTTAAAGGATATGGTTTCTATAGTTGGTATTATAGGATTGTCTAGTAATTTTTATATATTAGGAATAGAGGACATTAGAAAGAACCTTTGGGATAATACTAAGTATAAGAAAACATCCCTAGATTTTGGTTAGTATAGAGTAAGTGGTTTATCATGAAAATGCATCCGTGTTTGGATAATGCAAGTGGATGTGAATCTAGAATAGATGTACGTTGGATTAATAACTCCTAAAAGGTGTTCTGGGTTTGACTTGAGGTAACCTGGTACATGAAAATGTGCCTTATTGCGCACCTGATTTGACACTCATGGGGGATATGCTTTTGTAAATTCATAAGAACATTATGAATTTTTATTAAGGGAAAAAATCCCCTAAGAATATATGATAGGAAACAAATCAAGTATAACCGATATTGAATAATTGGGAATCACAAGTAACAATATACTTTTCTTTTACATGTTTATCTTTTTATGACTAAAATTTCATTTATACACTTATTATCTATGTATTCAAGACCCCTAATTGCACTTTATTTTTATATTTAATTGAAGGAAATATAAGAACACATTCCAACAATCAATGTGATAGGTAATGAAAAGATTAACATAATGATATTCTAAATATGAAGAGAACAGGTGCTCAAAACTTCATGACAATACTTTCTCAGATGGACCAAGTTATGGATAATATCATGAATCATGTGGAACGCCCTACTCCTCTATGGAAACATAAAGTTGTCATCGAATCTGTCATGCATCAAAGGCCTCCCATGTTTAATGGATCTTTCGATCCCCTCCTTATGGAATAATGTATAAACTCTATTGAACAAATATTCTTTTTCCTCCAGTGCTCAAATGACGAGAAAATCATACTAATAGTTTGTCATTTTGATAGGGAAGCCGATAAGTTAGGAACATTGTTCAAGAATATGAAGTCCAAAGATGAAATTGATACAATGGATTCAAAGGAATTCATGATTTTTTTGAATAAATATTTTCCCCAAACCCTTTATCTAACAATGGAAAGGGAGTTCCTCAAACTTAAGCAGGCTTAAGATGAGTATATCAGGGATTATAAAGAAAACGTTACTTGTCATGAATGATATGACTTTAGATTTTTCATGAACACTGAAAGCTAGGTCGATCTCTTATTTAGAGGACTAAAGCTGAGTCTACAAAGAAAATTGGAAATTCATGACTTTAACGGTTATGATGATATTTTCCATTGTGACCTTAATGTTGAAATAAAGATCATAGAATCTCATTGGTCTCATGGGAATGATGATAAAATTCAGAAAATGGAGTCTAATATGGGTGGTTTGACTAATAAATCCCATGATGTGAAGAAGATATAGCATCCCACGTGTCACAATAGTGGAAAGAATCATCCTAAGAGCTGTCTAAATAGAATATGGAATTTCTTGAATTGGGGAAGAATGAGACATATGTATGTTTCCCCTTGTAATTTCAGGATAACCTCCTTGATGGGAGGTTCAAACATTCCGATCCGGTTCTAACGGGTTTATTCGTAGAACCAGAAACATCCAATGATTCCACATCCATTTGGACCTACTTTCCAAAGGTAGGTGCTCATTAGTTTTCGGACTGATGTGGCTTAGGAATTTTCATTGGTCGAGAGGATGGGAGGTCGGACTCATCGCACCTTTTTGAGGGGAATTATCGTCTACTCCGGGACTCTCTTTATAGATTTAAGTTATGTTCGTGAATCCTTATTACATTACCAAGTATAAAATGAGTTTTCCATTAGATCTGACAATCAATGATCGATATTTAGGAAATTTAGTGAATCTTTTATATGTATTCGAGTTTCTTCACTAATAAAGAATCATCTGTATTTTTTAGAGATTCTTAGTCAATGGTAACCTTTGATACGTAAAAGTATCTTGGTCCTTATGATGACCATAATGGTTTTAAAGCCACTCATTGGGGCGCTTGAAGTTTATTGTCATTAAGAAGGACATGAATTATTTCAGAGTTGGGATCGAACCCGAAGATGGGCTACCTACGTATCCTTTGTTTATAAATGTAATCAGAACCCACATAGTTCGTGTAAGGGAGTATGATGTTTATGATTGATGGCTCAAAGAAGGATGTCATAATTAATTTTACACTCTAACCTCACGTGAGTCATTCTTGGTGTGAGAAACAAGAGGTATTGGTAAAAAACAGGCAAGTGTTCCATGAAAGATGCAATCATAAGAAATAATGTGGGGCTTATGTATGTATGACTGCCCAGATAAATGAAGATTAGGATTTACTTCAGGGAAGAAATCCATGAACAGGGTCAATAAAGTTATATGTGGTTCATGTAGATTTGAATACTCTAACTTGGGGCTTACTCCTGAAAAGGAGGCCCAAATTAGGATAGGACTTATGATTGGGTTTTACTCCTGAAAAATAATCCCAGATCAAAGGTAAATTAGGACAGGTTAAGATAAATTAAGATTGGGGCTTACTCTTGAAAAGGAGTCCTAGGTTAAGAGACTTGAAAAATTAAGGGACTAGGGATTACCCCTGAAAAGGAGGCCCAGATTAGGGGACTGGGTCTTACTCCTAAGGAGGATGCCCAGGTTAATGAGTTATCTCATCATAAAGGATGAGGTTGAATGAATGAAATCTCAATCTTTAGTGACATAAAGATGTGTAAATCACTAGATTTTGAGAGTTATTACATAGAATTCCTTTTAGATAAGGATTTCAAATCAATAAATCATGCCATAAATGGAACTGAAGACTGTCTTGAAGACTGAATCATTAATAGGAGAGGTGGAATGAAATAAGAGGGGTGAAATGGGAAACAAGGGCACCCATGGAGGCAGAGGCGCGCAAGTACTGCATGGGTGCACAAGTCCTGGTCGCGCAGGTATACCTGCGTGACACATGGGTACTTCTGCGACGTTTAACCAGCAGGGTAATACTTGAGCGAATCTTGGTTAATTCCTTTAGAATCATCTTGAGATTCTTCCAGAAGAGGGGCGCACAATTTCTATTGAAGTAGTAAGGCGGCGGGCAAGTGTATCCATTTCCTTTAAGGGCTGACCACTCAGGCGTGCAAGTGTTGATCAGTTTCAACACTTAGGACTTCCTCCCCTTCTTTAGATCTTCCGTTATAGGTCAGAAATTACCTTAGAAGTGTTTTGGAAGCTTTGAGAAGAGACTAGGGCGCCGGGAGCTCAAATCTGAGTTTCGGGAAAAATTTTCCTCTCAAATGGGGGGCCCACAGGGTCTATTTATAGGTAGGAGAAGACCCCATACGGTTATCACTTAGGCCGCTAAAGTCACTTGTGCGACCATTATGCGTCGCGCAGGTGGACTTGCGCGACTATGAGGGAACTTGCGCGACCTATCGGAAATGTTCTCTTTGTTTCATCCCTTTGTCGATTTTTGATGTTTTCTTCAAAGGCTGAATCAATTTGTGCTAATTCATTTCCCTTTACATTCCTTTGGACTTTGTAACGAAAAGGAGCATCAACAAAAGTCCCCCCTCAGAGTTGGATCCGGAGAGAAATGAGGATTTGACTCTGAGGAAAAGAAGAAAACCAAAGGAAAGGAGGCGCACAGATCTTTCGGTGCATAACACTGGGCGTGTAGGTTCAAGTCGCGCAGGGCTGGAGCTCACTGGGTGTAGTCACACAGATAGGCTGCCTAGACTACAAATACATAGTCATTGGTCGCACATCGCATCTGATTCTGGATTCTCAAGCTCTCACCGCACAAGTCATTTTCACCGCACAAGTCTCTTCTTTCCGCTGTTTCTTCGCCGCCGCGCTGCTGTCAAGGTAATAGGACTTGCGCGGTGACACATGCACGACAGAAACTTGTGCAGTAAATTTAACACTTGCGCGACACATACATACTTGTGCGCCTTAATGCCTTAGCAATTTTTTTGAATTCTTACACAAATTTTATGTAAAATCTACTTACTTGAAAATTAATTTATTTCAACTTTTGTGCAGAATCAATGGATCTTAGACCCAGAATAGTTGATGAACTGGCTAGCAAGCGGATAGATGATATGATGGACATCATTGGCCATGATTATTATACTATCAAAGATAGCACTCTTCTGGATTTGTCTAATTATATGAAGAAATATCATTGTTACTTCCCACAGAGCACTTATCTGCCTTTGTATGGCTATGGTCATCTGCGAGAAGTCACCATTCGAGAAGCAAAGAACTATCTTTAATTTTTGTGGTTTCAGAATTACACCAACTTTGCTTCATTAAATATCTCAAGTGGAGGAGTATTTCTAAATGCTAGAATAGTGGAGAAGGCCCACATGATGCATCATAGACCTTGCACACTAGATCTAAAAGATCATACACCTGAGATGCAACCACATTGTCATCCTTCAATCTTCTGAAATTCTCAGATAGATCAATCCAAAGGATGGAAGAAAAGTTCGGACTTCTGTCCTGGGGGAGGCGTGAAGCCAACCTGGATGTGGGCATACTGGGTGCGACAAACTTGTGCAGAGTTTTTCGAGTATCTGAAAGGATTGGAGATATATGACGCTGTCTGGATTGGGCAAACATATGTTTACAGACAAGATAACTTCGTGCCGAAGATACTCAGCCACTGGAGCCTAGCAACTAATTCGTTGCATCTGACTCATGGAGAAGTAGGCATTAGTCTGTGGGATGTCCACAAGATCTCAGGGGCTCCAATCTTGGGCAATATGTATGATGAATTCATTCCTCCCAAGGTGACTTGGAATGATTCAGAGAAACCTCCTGCTTTAGCTCGAGAATTATTTAAGATCTTCCACAGGCTCAAGAGTTCAGAGACCTCATTATCTCATTCTAGAAAGGATATTCTTCCAGAGGAATGGATGAATATATTTCTTATTCAGAATAAAGAGAGGGATCCAAAGGAGAAGGATCCGAAAGAAAAAGGATCCAAGAAAAAGAAATCCACGGATAAGAGGCCCAAACGTCCTACCACCTACCCAAAACCTGAGAAGAGGGGTGCTCCTGGCACATTCTGGCCAACTCTAGAAGTAGGAGAGTTCGAGAAGTGGGGATATGAGGTGAATCAAATAATCCCAAAGAATACTCGTCTGGTGGGCTTCTTGGCAATGTGGCTCATTGTCTATCTCTTGCCAGTCAGGGATTCGAAGGGAGGCGTCAGGCCAAGGACCTTTATCATTGCGGAAAAGTTGGCTGAGGAAAAAATGGTTGGGTTGGCTACCCCCATTTTAGCAAAGATTCATAGGAGTTTACTTCATGTCTTCATGGGTAAATCTCCTTTAAGAATAGTGGGACCATTCCATGTTTTATGGGGATGGATCACCACTCACTTCAGGAGTTACAATGTACAGAATGGATTACAAATTCCTGGAAGTTCTTTCAGGCCGTCAGTGCAAGCATTCTCTGGAGTTTCTCCATTAGATGTTAATTACTATGACATGAAAGTAAGGCTGATCATGTTTAAGGAATTCAACTTCTTTCCCTATGGAAGTCCTCCAACCGGGCGGTTTGTAGATGATGGTACATCCCATTTGCATTTGAGGGCATACATGCTAGCTTGCAGGGATGGTGTGCTAGTTGCCAGGATTGACAGAGAAATCATATGCTAGGCCTATGCTCCATATAGATTTTCACTTCAATTCAAATGTCTGCAACAGATTTTTGTATCTCCTCCAGTACATGTCATGTTAGAGAAACATATGATGGTTTCTCGGCAACTATGGCTGCTGACATCAATGGATAAGACTGGGGAAGTATTTGATTTACTAGTTGAAAAAGCGGCACATAATTTGACTACATATTAGGCCGAACACTGGATAACATCATACCCCAAAGGGTTATTGAATAACCCAGTTTATCAGGTGGGTAAAAGGAAGAGGAATTTAGAGAAAGAAACCCTTCCTCATGAAGGTGGTGCTTCCCCACCTGAAGTCAATTCGATATAATCCTCCTCTAGAACTGATTCACCAGATTCCCATGATGGGGATGATGAGGTACAACCAGCGGCAAAGCGGTTTCGTGCCCGATATAATCCTCTGGCCAGAATTAATATACCCACACCATCAACTCTTGGTGAGTTACTTCATTGTAGTAATTTAATCACTTCTACTTCATAAATAAATAAGTCTTATTTTCTTATTCTCTATCTGTAGTTGCAGGAGCTGGGAAGAAATTGAAGTCAAATATTGTAGTACCTTCCTCGCAGTCTTCATATCTAAGACCAGAGGCTATCCAGCTATGGAAGAGTTTATAATGTGGTACTGAGACCGCCTGGCTGGATTTGTGTGAGGGCCTACAACTTCCTGGAATAGAGAATCTTATGGCTTCTACAAATCTTCAATATGAAGATAAACCCAATGAAGTGCAGGCTTACATCAGAGAGCTAGAAATTCTCATATACGCCACTGATGATTCTGTTCCTGTCACCAGGTGGATGAAAGAAATGATTGATCGTGGTGCCACTGAGGGGGCTGGTGGTTCTAGAGATGAGGAGTGGCATGAGTATGTGCATCCTGAAGATGTAAGTTTTCTTTCCTTATTTTCCTTGCAACATAATTCTAGTCAAATTTTTGTTACTTAATGAAGTTATTTTCTTCATCTTGCAGCTTGCAAAGTAAGGAACTGAGGTTCCTTCGCCACAGTATAACCCTGGTGGTACTGCCATCGGGGCTGCTGCTGATTCTCCTCTTGAACCGAGAGAGATATCTCCAGGCCAGGAGGCCATGAATGAGGCATTGGACATAGCCTTCAATTCGAAAATCCAAGTGCCAATAAGGGAGACTACTGATACTCCCAAAAAACCAAAGAAGCAAAGGCAACGAAGGAGGAATTCCACTACTAAACGCTTCATTAGCAGTGGTAAGTCCTTCGAGTAATCATGAGTTTATACCCATGACCACATGGTTACTCATATTTCTGGGGATTTTAGGGGCTTCTTCAATTTCCCCCCTGAGGGAAAGGACTGATCCTCCTTCAAATACCATAGAGGGTGCTGTGGAACAATCACAGATCCAAGCAGACTTGGATGCTCCTGGAGAAGAGCTAGCATCTATTACTAGTATCCCTCCTGCTGTTGTTGCAAGAAGAGAAGAACCTGTCTCTGGTAAGTCAACAATGCTTCATAAAAATGTTGAATGAAACACCTATTAACTTCCATTATGTGATACTTCAAGTTCAATTCCTGCATTAGAGCTTCTGGCGACTGTTGCAACTGATGCTGTGATTTTACCTGAAGATGTTGTCCAGGTTCAGGGGCTGCAGGACGTAAGTCATCAAGAAGACACATCAAATGCTCCCACTGGTGAGACTAACTAGGATTCAGAAATATCATTGGATGAAATGATGAATCATGGAATGTCTTTCGAAGAATTTTATGATCATGCTAAGTTGTCATGTGATTTAGAAGACCTTGGGAGTGAGTTTTATCCTTCACCCAGTAAATTTTCTTATAATTTACACTTCTAATCATGACTGAAAATGATATGCAGTTCCATCCATAGAAACTGTAGAACTGCCAATGCCTGAAGAGGGTGTGGACATTGATGTCAACCCAACCATTGTAGAAACATTAGCTCATGTAGAGCTAAACCCAGTAAACCCTCCTGAAACCCATCTTGAAGATCCTGTTGATACTGGGAAAAAAGGGGAGGAGTCTTCTCAGGTTGCTGATCCACCATCGGGTAAGGGATAACAATATTTGTGATTGTACTTAATTTCCAAGACAATATATTCTTTTGTTATCATTTGAAGCTAACCAGAGATTTCAATTAATCATGCAGGGCCGTCAACTGCAGTGGATAGATCTGGAGGTGAGGCCTCAAACTCTTCCCAAACAGCAGTAGAAGGTGAAGCAACCAGGGTCAAGGGGGAAGAAGCAGAACAGGGCACTTCCTTAAGTGCATTAATCCCAGATTACATGCCCCCTATGATGATGATGTTGAATCAGACCCATAGGTTCTCAAGGAACTCATCTTTTCACGACGTAAGGCATGAAATAATATATGGAAAATCATATCTGAGGTTCCTTTAGAAGATCTATCATCGAAGATCCCTCGATTGTCATCCCAATTCATCATACTAGTTCCTGGTGGTTTTGGATATAAATAAAGCCATACTGCGGTGAAACAAGTCATCTTAAGGAGAGAGCAGGAGAAAAAGTGTTGCGAAGATCTGACCAGGGTGAAACTCTCATTCAACATTGGAGAATTTGAGGCTGCTGTATCCCGAGCTGAGGCTGACTAAGTTGCCAAGATGAAGGAGCTGAAGCATAAGATCAAAGAAATGTTTTTCCAAAAGATGAACATTCAGCAATAGTTAGATGTTGTTACTGGGGAACTTGACCAACTCAATAATTCCCTTGAGGGAGTTCAAACGAATCGTATGAAGACCACTGCGGATGACAAGAAATCACTCCATCAGGCTGAAAAGAGTGAAGTTGGTCGAGTGCATGAGCTTCAAGTAGCTGTTGATGAAGCTCAGGATGCAGTTAATCAATTGAAGACTTATGTTAAAATCTTTTGTAATTCCTTGGAAAAGAGAAGAGACTCCAATATGTGGATGTCCTTCTAATTATTGTGCATCAATGAAAAACACTTTCACCTTCAATCATTTGTGCATACATTTTCTTGCTACCTACTTTAAATTTTACCTGAGCCAATGGGCCTAGTAAGAATAGTTTTATTTTTACTAGGATTAATGTAAATAACCCTACAAACTTTGAACCTTTTAATTGCTCAATATTACCTAAATCATACAAAATGTATGTTTAGTGAGCTAGAACTTGACTTTTATTCAGAGTTCCTTTGTCTTTTGTGGGAAGTTTAAAGTCATGCAGGTTGGAAATAAAAAGTCTAATGTTTAAGGTCGAAATAGCTTTGAACAAAATGGATTAGAATTGACTCAATTCCTTGACAACTCATCTGAAAACATAGTACCATACTCAAGTATAAGGGAAAATATGTAAACTACAACTTAAGAATATTTGAACCTAAGGAATGATATGAAAAAGAGATAAAAGTCATTAGAGGAAGTAGTTTACAAGAATGAAGTTACCATTACTTAACAAACCCGTTAGGGGGTTCAATTATGCAGGGCCACCTAAGGGCATTGGCTGCATAGTCAAATAAATAGTATCTTTTGGCTAACAAGTCTGTTATGTAGACTATTTATGAAAGGACGCCTATGGGCACGTGCTGCATAGTCAAGAAAAAGAACTCTCAAAAATTTACTTTCCTAGTTCTAAAAGCCAGTGAAAGTTTATGGAGATTCAAATCTTCCAAAGTATAGAGTTTGCTATATGGATAGAGGTACTTGAATATGGAGAAGATATTTCCAAAAAAGATTATCGAATAACTGGATGGATATTACTCCTACGAAGGTCTAACCCAAACGTAGGGAAGGAGAATATAAACCATAGACTTGAATACCTTCATATCATGAAAAAGGATATGGGACTAATATGTTAAGGATGTCTATTTTTTCGGATCCCTACATACTGTCATTTAAGACCAATAAGAACAAAAGAGGCTTTCTTCCCAAGAATGAAGTTACCATTATTTAACAAACCTGTTAGGGGGTTGAATTATGCAGGGCCACCTAAGGGCATTGGCTGCATAGTCAGATAATAGTATCTTTTGGCTAACAAGTCTGTTATGTAGACTGTTTATGAAAGGTCGCCTATGGGCACGTGTTGCATAGTCAGGAAAAATAATTCTTAGAAGTTTGACATTTTTGTGACCTAGAAGTCATGTAAAGGGTTTATGAAGATCTGAAAATATTTAAGGTTAGGATTATGACACATAAAGATGGGTATTGTTCAATGTATACAGAGATACACAAATCAATGATAACCATAATCATGTTGTGGCTAGGTCCTGAATTAAAATGTTGGAATTCACTACGTATCCCATAAGGATGGGAATCAAGCTCATACATAGTTCTTAAATTACAGTTTAACGTCATGTGGGAGAAAAGGATTAGAGATCTTAGTTTAGGGTCATAGAGCTTGGACCATTGTAAGAAATACATAGTGTGTGTTTTCATGGGGACTTTTCAGCCAAGGGACTGAAAGTGGAATTTGGGGTTAGGCCCAAAGACTTGGGGCTGGATTCGAGGGACACTCGAACGTTCCTACGTATCCCATAAGGATGGGAATCAAGCCCACGTAGTTCTAGGAATACCCTATGTACAAATTTGGTTCGTACATGTGAAGGGTGAAAGGGGATGTTAGTACAATGATGGTTTAACCCAAGATAAAAGGTTTGGGAATTTCCATGTATGCACATAGTCTTTGAAATGAAAGATGATTGAAAAATCAATGTAAATAATGGTTCCCTCTCAGGTGAGGGTATCAAAGAATATTTTAGTTTATTGTCATATTGGAAAAAAGTGTTGTATAGTTTAACATCGTATAACAAGGACGAAAGTGAACCAATGTAATGATATTGATTCTAGGGGCAGTTTCACAAATTAACATCGTATGAGATGGAGGTGAACCGACGTGAAGAGATTGGTTTTGGGCTTGAACCTTTGGAGGTTGCCTACGTACCCAGCCTAGAAGGCAAGGATCAAAGTCCGTGTAGTTCAATTAAATAATGAATTAATAATCAAGTTGTTCTTGGGGACAACAACCTAAAAAAAATGTTGTTGGGACTTACACATGGTTAGTAGCCCAAAGAGAGTGTTATTGTTGAGGTTTTCTCTAAGCTCACCTGAGTCATACTCGGGGTGAGAAACAAGAGGTAACAACAACCTTAACGATGCATAGTTTAATCTCATGTAGGACATATAAAGGGGCTATGCAGTTTAAAGTCTTGCAGTTAGGACTATTGGTGTTACACAGTTTAGTGTATTGTAGCAGGGACAAACTACAGTTTAATGTCATGTAGGACGTATCAAGTACATTCATTACATTTTAGCGTCATGTAGTTAGGAAGATGGGGACAATATGGTTTAACATCATGTTGGACGAAAGGTGGACTGTGAAGTTTAATGTCATGCAGTGAGGACAAAAGAGTACACCATTTAACGTCATGTTGGACGCATTGGGGACTTTTTTCACAGTTTAATGTCATGTTTGAAAAAAGTGCGAATAGTTTAAGGTCATATGCATGGACCATTGACGAGGAAGTTTAACGTCTTTCTGGACGGTGGTGTAGTTTAAGGTCATACATGACCTTTGATGATTATGTAGTTTAACGTCTTTTCGGATGTAAGAGACTTTTATATAGTTTAACGTCATGTAGTTAGGACGTCACAGTTTAATGTCTTGCTGGACGTAAGGGACTTGCAAATAGTTTACGGTCATATGTATGGACCATTGCTGTATAGTTTAATGTCATATAGCAAGAAAAATGAAGGTGACACAGTTTAACGTCATGTTGGACGTATGTGCAAATAGTTTAGGGTCATATTCAGGGACCATTGTTGTATAGTTTAACATCATATAGCAAGGACAATGAAGGTGACACAATTTAATGTCATTTTGAATGTATGTGAAAATAGTTTAGGGTCATATGCTTGGACTGTTGATGATGCAGTTTAAGGTCATACAGGACCTAGATTCAGTTTAAAGTCATACTGGACCATTTAGGGAACTTTTTCAAAGTTTTAACGTCATGTGGGACGGAAGTACAAATAGTATAAGGTCATATGTATGGAACATTGTCGTATAGTTTAACTTCATATAGTAAGGACAATGAAGGTGACACAGTTTAACGCCATGTTGGACGTATGTGAAAATAGTTTAGGGTCATATTCTTGGACCGTTGATGATGAAATTTAAGGTCATACAGGACCTAGTTGCAGTTTAAGGTCATACTGGACCATTTAGGGAACTTTTTCACAGTTTAACGTCATGTGGGACGAAAGTAAAAATAGTTTAAGGTCATATGTATGGACCATTGATGATGGAGTTTAAGGTCATGCTGGACCTTGGTGCAGTTTAATGTTATACCAGGCCATTTAGGGAACTTTTTCATAGTTTAACGTCGTGTGGGACGAAAGTAGAAATAGTATAAGGTCATATGTATGGACCATTTCTGTATAGTTTAACGTCATATAGTAAGGAAAATGTAGGTTTTTTGTTTATACAAAATAATTCTTCAAAAATCTGGCATTGGTTGGAGTAGTGATGAGTTCTCCATCCACCGAGATTAATGAATAGGATCTATTCGAGTAGACCCTGTGTATTGAATAAGCTCCTTCCAATTTTGGATCAAGCATGGGAGGTTTCTTTCCTGGTATCATTGGAGTTCTGAGAACTAATACCAATTCTCCCTGAGTGAATGAACGAAGTTGAACTTTTTTGTTAAAAGCTCGTGCTATTCGATTCGGATAGACTTCCAAGTGGTGCAAAGTGCACAATCTTTTCTCATCTAACAGTTCAAATTCATTCAATCGCTTTTGAGATTGTTCATCTGTAGATGATTGATCACAAATGGAAACTCTGAGAGAGTGTAGTTGAACTTCAATGGGCAAGACGACTTCCGTTCCATATACCAATGAATATGGAGTTAACCGAGTTGCAGTGCGCGTGGTAGTCTGATAAGCCCATAAAGCATGAAAGAGTTTATCAGGCCATGAACTCTTATATTTATCCACCATTTTTTCAATATATTTGAAAGAGTCTTGTTAAAGTCTTCTATCTAGCCGTTGGCAGCTGCATGATACTGAGATGAATGGTTGGATTTGATGTTGTATTTTTTATACAACTTCTTCACCTCGGATGAACAGAAGTTTGTGCCATTGTCCGTCAATATGGTATGAGGGACACCAAATCTAGTAATGATGCTAGACTTGATGAAGCTAACAATGCATTTAGAACTGACTTCCTTGAGAGGTATTTCCTCTGCCCATTTGGAAAAAAAGTCAGTAGTAGTAAGAATGTACTTAAACTGATTGGCCATATCCAAAGGGTAAGGTCCCACCACATCCATTCCCCATTTGGAAAATGGCCATGAGTATTTAGCTATATGAAGAAACTATGGAGGTTGATGAATGAAGTTGGCATGTACTTCGCATGAATGAAACTTCTTTGTGAAATCGACACAATCTTGTATCATTGAAGGCCAAAAGTATCCAAGCCTTCAAATCTGATCAAGCAGTCTATGTCCAGACTGGTGGGCACCACATACTCCTGCATGCACTTCTTTCATGACAGCCATTGTCTCTTCACCATCAATGCATCTGAAGAGAACCCCATCAAAACCATGTTTGTAGAGAATTTTCTCTAGGTGATCCGGCCTATCATAAAGAGTAAAATTGACCACACGTCGCCAGATTTGTTCTTTCTCAGCTCTATCAGGTGGAAGTGCTCTATTTTGAAGGTATTCCCTGATAGGTGACATCCATCCTGTAGTATGACCATACGGTTTAGGAATGTGACTAATTTCATTAATTTCCTCTGTTCTGATTCGAACATAAGGTGAAATTTCACGACGGTGGGAAATATTGATGGTTGTCTTGTCCCGATTTGGATCTTCCAGAGTTGTGGCTATATTAGCTAGTGTATCAGCTTGAGAATTTTTTGATCTTGGGACATAAGAAAATGTCGGTTCCAAAGGGAATTCCACCATTAACTCTCTGACGTAATCATACAAAGGGATTAGTTCTTCTTTTCTGATGGCATAATCCCTATTGACTTGTTTGATTACTAGGTCTGAATCACCTTTCACCTTTAAGTGATTCACTTGTGATTGAAGTGCTAATTCCAAGACTATGATGAGAGCTTGGTATTCTGCTTCATTATTGGTACCACCATCCCACAATAAGAAGGAATAAGGTAACACTTCCTTTTCTGGAGAAATGAGCACAATTCCTAATCCAACATTGTTGAATTTAGGATTTTCCATTTTCCTCCCTGTTGGACTTCTGGAAGCACCATCAAAATACATTTCCCATGCCTGAGGACTTTATTGAATAGAGAAGACTTCCTCATCAGGGAGTTCAATATATAAAGATGTGTCTTCCACTGAAGGGTGTTCAGCCAGAAAATCAGCCAGATTTTGGCTCTTTATCGCCTTTTGAGACACATACTGAATGTCGAATTGCTGCAAAATAACTGTCCACCTTTCCAGATAGCATGTAAGCATTGGACGTCTAAGGATGAATTTTAGAGGTTTATTGCGAGATACAAATTGGACCTAGTGATGTTGTAGGTTGTGTCTCAACTTCTGAACTGCAAAGATTAATGCCAGGAAGCACTTCTCAATACTTGAATACCGGGTTTCTGCTTCAAGCAAAGTTTGACTGAGATAGTAGAGGCTGTTTTCATTCCCAGCATCATTCTTTTGATCAAGTAAGGAACCCAATGATATCTCTAGAGCTGTCATGTAGAGGATAAGTGGTCTTCCTTTATCAGGTGGCATGGGTAACGGTGGACTCAAGAGGTATTTCGTGAGAATATCGAATGCTTCTTGACATTCTTCACTCCACTGGTAAGTGACCCCCTTCTTCATCAATTTGGTGAAGGGTAAACTTTTCCCTGCTAAATTGGCGAGGAAACTCCGAATATAGTCTAATTGTCCTTGAATTCCTCTTAATTCTTTCAAATTTTGAAGACGTGACATACCAAGGATTGACTTGGTCTTCTCAGGATCGACTTCAATACCACGATGGCGTACAACAAAGCCGAGAGATTTTCCTGAGGTTACCCCAAAATCACATTTTAAGGGGTTCATCTTCAAATTATGTTGTCGAAGCTTGAGGAATATGACTTCCAAATCATCCAAGTGATTAGAACGTTGTTTGGATTTAACTACTAAATCGTCTACATAGAATTCATCAAACTTCCTTAATAAGGGTTTATAGATACAATGCATGGAACGCTGATAAGTTGCACCTACATTCTTTAAGCCAAAGGGCATTACCCAGTAGCAAAACACACCCCGAGGGGCTCTTAAGGCTGTATATTCCTTGTCTTCTGGGGCCATTCAGATCAGATTATATCCGGAATATCCATCCATGAAAGAAAGTGCTTCATATATAGCTTTTGCATCAATTAAATGTTCTGTAATCGGAACTGGGAAATCATCCTTAGGACAATGCCGATTAAGATCTCTGAAATCGATGCAAACTCTATTTTGTCCATTCTTTTTCTTTACAGGGACAATATTATCCAACCACTTGGGATATTGAACTTCTCTGATGAAGTTAGATTTGATAAGATTATCCACTTCATCTTCAATTTTAGAATCATAAGTTGGGTGTGTTCTTCTCGCGGCTTGCTTAAATCCTCGATGTTCTTCTGGTAAACCCAAAAGATGAGTAACAACATTAGGATCAAGCCCGGGCATTTCTTTATAGTTCAAGGAATATATATCTCTATTTTTCTTTAGAAAATAAATATACATATATTGTTCTTCAAGAGTCATGGCCGCACTGATTAAAGTGGGGCATGGATCTTCTTTTGTACCCAGATTTATTTCTCTGAGTTCATCCACAATGGTAGAGATACCCTCTTCAAATGCTGGAGGAGCATCTCTGAGATCTTCCTCTTCTTCTTCAAGAAGCTTCCATTTCCTACCCGATTGATGATGAAGGGTCTTCTTTGGGTAATAAAGAGGAGATGATGGATTGAGAATTGACATCATTGTTCACCTCCGATGTTTCTATAACTTCTTATGGCCTAATTGGTGAAGCATAGACTTGTTGGATTTCAGAAGATGAAATAAAGACGTCACCATTTGTGCTTTCATCACTGCTTGGTAGATTACCAATTTCTCCCATGTTGTCTGGCTCGATTGCCGTAATTGACATTATGGATCATTCCATAAGAGTGTTTTGATTTGGGTCTATCTTGTTAATTTGACTGATAGGCAACACATAATCTGTACTCACATGTGTAAATGGATTTATTGGAATTTTCTCCAAACCATATGGAGAATTAACTTTGGTAATCTCCTTTGTTGTGGATTTATCCCTTCCCTTCATTTGATAGAATTCCGCCTCAATGTATTGAGACTCACATGTCTTGAATGGGGCCTTATCACCATACAATGTCCCAACTTGACCATCGAAACAATATTTGAGACATTGATGGTATGATGAAGGGATAGCCGCATGTTGATGTAGCCATGGTCTTCCAAGAAAGATGTTGAAGGCTGAGTCTTGATCAACCAACATGAAATATGAATTGGATACAAGATCTCCAAACTGAGTTCTGAGTGTAACTTCATCGATTGGTTATTGTTCATTTTTATCATATCCTTGTAACATCATGGTAGAAGGAGATAAATCAGATTTTGTGAGGCCCAATCGATGAAGTGTACGAATGGTCATGATGTTCACTCCTAAACCATTGTCAATGAAAGTTCTTCGGACGTCTACGACATTGACCTTTCCAGACAAGTACAATGGTCTAATATGTCCATGCACACCATCATATTCATCTTCATCAGTAAAAGATATTATTGCATGGAATTCTGCAGTATTATTCTCTATGTGATAAACTTCAGCTGCATCAATTTCAGTTTCAAACTCCTAAGGACTTGACAAAGCCTCGATGAGTGCTTACCGAAGATCTTTTGACAGATTCAGAGCATCCAGAATTGATAACTTGGCTAGTACTTGGTCCAAGTGTTTCAATATATCATACTTTTGATCCAGAGGTCTGCGTTTCCCAATAGTAATATGTGGTTTAGCAGGTACCTTGGAAGCAGATGCTTTGGAAGTTAATGCATCTTGTATCGGGATAGGAGTTGGCAATATTTCTGGTTTTAGAAGATTAGACCGATTAGATCCATTTACTTGCTAAGAGGAAGAAGAGGGAACCTTCAACCGGTCTTCCAAAATAACTGTTCCAGTACTGAATTTGCTATTAGTAGAAGAACTTTCTTGTTCTTGCTGAGCTCACTGAAGGTATCTACCACGAGTTTCTGCTGCGTACACAGTTCTAGCAGGGGTAGAATCGGAATAGTGGATTTTGAAAGATCCATGTCTTCCCCTGTATCCTCATACCCTGTAACTTCCTTTGATTCCCCTGTTTGATATAGGGAATTCAGGCTCATTGAAATCGAAACTGTGACTGGCATAAGTATATGTTAATTGAATCATATTTACAGAACCAAAGATTAACTCTTCGTCTGATGAAGACTCTACCTGATTATCATGTTTAGTCTGTGCCTTTTGGTGGGGTGGTGCCCGTGGCTTTGAAGTAGATGGCATGAAGTCCTCCAGAGTCAAAGACAACTTAGGCTTTGACACATACTCATATTCTTCTGATTTTTTTTTCTTTCTTTGAATCATGGTGTTTCTTTGAGGACTTTCCCTCTGACGAAGAGGGTTTTTCCGCAAAATTCATGGCAGAAGACACAATTGGTTTCATTAATTGTGTTGGCAAAATAGCATGAGTTCGGTTGATTGTCTTTATGACCATCCAATCATCATACTTCTGTGCATTTTTTCTTTTGACTTCTTGCCATTCTCCTTCCTCCTCTAGAACTGTAGCAGTAACACATGCTATCTGAGCTGAAGAGCCTTTCAGTTTGACTTGTCCCGAGGCGAACATCTTTTGTAGGAGGTCTTTGAAGAAAAAACACTCCTAGATGGGATGCCCCAACATTTGATGAAAAGGGAAATAATTGGGATGGTCTTTATATCCTTTCTTGTTTGGCCTCTTGGGCATTGGAAATTGAACCAAATTGTTTTCCAGATCCGAAATGAAATAACCAGGAACTTGTTCATTTCAGAAAGAGTATGTTTTTCTCTTCAGATCCTCAAATTGTTTTTGTCTTTGATCACTTTGATCAACTGGATGAAACGACCTTTGTTGTTGGCGCTCAGGAGGTGGAGACCTTCGAGAAGATGGAGGTTTTGAGGTAGAAACAGGTACAAGTGCTTGTTTAAGCATAACTGTAGCAGTTTCTGCTTTACCCATTCTCCTTCCTGGAGCTGATGGAATTACAAGAGATTTAGCCTTAGCCTGTATAAGGGAATCTTCAATCTGCTGAGCGATTGAAGTAAGGTCTCCAAACCCTCCTATGTATTTCACAGGGATTAACAGCGTGCGTAATTTATCACACATATTTTCCACACACATTGGAAACAATTCTTCTTGAGGGAGTGCTAAGCTCAAGGAATATGTTAATCCCTTCCAGCGAGCAATGAAATCAGAGACCCTTTCATTTTCCCTTTGCTTACAGTTTGTAAGATCGAAAACTGTTGTCTTTGGAAAAGTTGAGCTGAACTAAGGGAGAAACTTTTGGCGAAGATCCTCCCATCTGGTAATTGACCGAGATTGCACGCTTGTATACCAGAAAAAAGCTGGTCCTTGCAAGGTTCGCACGAAGCATCTGAGTTTCACTACTTCATGCTACTACGGAGTTCCCATCATAGGATCATAACAAGACACATAATGCCTCAAATTTTGTTCAGGATCGCCTGATCCATTGAAATTAGGGAATACAGGGTTCCCAAAACTGGATGGAGGAGAGATTGAATCTACCCACTTAGTGTAAAGTTTCTTTTCTGGTTGAACTTGTGCATGTTTCCCTTCCATAGTTTCTAACCAAGCTGTTAATGACTGAATAGTAGTTATTAACTTTTGAGAAACATCCGGTTGAACTTGGACTTGGGTAGGTGCAATGACTGGAGCTTGGACAGATGTAGTGGTTGGTGCTGCAACTGATGGCAGCACTGCCAACTGTTGTTGCACTTGACCCGTAGGATTAGACCTGTGAGGGTGTACTGATAGAGGGGGATATTCTTGATCCATCTCAGTAGCTACAACAAATTCCCTTGGCTGACTGACTCCAGCATACTTAAGAAGAAGACTACTCTGAAGTAGTTCTGCAATCAACCATCATAATTCCTTCATTTCTTCCTCATGTTGTGCAAACCTTTGCTCTAGTGAGAGCGATTAACCTTCTCCAGAGGAAGGATATGTGACCTGGTTCTTTCCCTTCCATTCGTTGGATCCTTTTCGGAGAGGGGGAAGTGGGTTACTCGAAGGAATACCTAGGTTCTGAGTAATCCTTTGATTTCGTGCACGCACACCTTCTTCATTTGTGTCGGTGCGTACATCTTCTTGAGTAGGAACCTCTTCATTTGAGTCCCCTGAGTGAACCTCATCTGGTGGATCAGCAACAATGGCATTGATGACATTGATTGATGCATAACTCATCGCATCCCTTTTATCATCATTTCTGTGATATTTTCTTCTTCCATGTCTTTGATGAGACATTGCCTTTTGTTGATTCGATCCCTTAGGAACTTCTTGACGAACCGTAATTTGGAGAAAATCTCCTGATAATTTGGCTCTTCGTTCCTATGGAGGCTTCTCCCCCAATCGAGAAATGACTGACTTTCTCTAAGGAGGGGATTTATGATTTGAAAAAGTCCCCAATCCGGTGGACTGGGGCTGTTCCTTCTCAACTCCTCGAATGTTATTTCTTGATTCCAAGGGTGGGTTTAAAAGAGTACCCAGTCTGGGGAGCTGGGGTGGCTCTTAACATGCTTTGTCTGAGACTTTCTTAAAAGATCTCCTGATCTTGCGAGCCTTAGTCTGGAAATTAGCTGGATGCATTAACCTGTATCCATTTTTATCACCCGGTTCAAAATACCATTGGATGATTTCTGACACTTCATTCACTTGGTGATGTGCTTTCTCCAAACGAGAGGTATGTTCAATATTCCTATTTTCTTGATGCAAGAGTAATTCAATAACTTGTTCCTTGTATTCTTGAATTTTATAGGATCTTTTTAAAGCCTGTTCTTGGGAAAGAATTTGATTATAAACAAAGCCCATTGACTGTGGCTGGCCATGGGCAATAACATTTCATGATACCATTTTCGGCGGGCTTTGCTGACTGGAGAGCACCGTGAAATGCAGTGCTCCATGAACACCCCATCGTCTAACACGAATACCCGATGGGGCATTGGAAATTAACTAACGCAATCTTCTTAGTGCGCCAAAGCATGAACGTTGAAGGGATCTCTACTACTTTTCAACCTTCAGATATCGAGAGACTGATAGAGACGCCAAATCAATATGACATTGTAACCATTCTATTATCTTAAGATGATTTTCATATTCATTATAAGATAATACTTTCTTTTTTCAACTGACAAAGAGTTTTCCATATGTTGAGATGAATATCATGAATTTCATCTTCTGTCAACATTTCTGGAATGTCATATTGAGAGTCAGCCAGAGGCCAAAACATTACTGGCACTTCACCTTTTTCCAGTTGTTTTCTCAGGTTCAGCATTTCATCTTTATCATTTGATGAAGATTATTCTACCTGATTTGACCAGAGTTTGTGTTTCCTTGTTTCTTCATTGGATTCAACATGATTGGTAGAGAAATCATTGATCAATCTAGAAGATACATAACTTAGGGGTGGTTCAGAGAGTGACCTACACCCTGGGCTATCTTCTGATTGAGAATGTATTTCACCTGCTAGTGATGAAGCATCATACATGACTGGTTTTGCATTTGCAAGTGCCTCAAGATAAGAGGGATTTCTCGACACTACATTGTCCACTGGAGCATTTTCCGGGAAATGTGCATCACTACTGCGGAGAGGACTTTCGCAGCAAAATTCATCATCATGGGTAGGACCACCATAATGGTTTACAACAAAAGATGAGATCTCTTTCTCCATTGTCTTCTGACCACACAGAAGGTTCCTGTGGCTCTCATCTGAAGATGAAACTTCAAGATCGACCGAATTGTCATGAAGCAAGCCTTCCTGAGGAAGTGTCTGTTGATGACCTTCAGAATTAAAGTTCCCACTGTTGGGAAATGAGGGAGTAGAATATTGAATTTCAACAGATAATTGTTTGAGGGCTTCAAGAACTCTAGCATCGAGCAAGGCCTTATTACAGATTGGCTCTCTATCTCCTGAATGTGCTGAGTGGGTCTTTTTCTTAGACACCTTATTACTCGCTTTGGAAACCACTTTTTGACGAAAGTGGCTGCTCTGAGCAGGTGTATGTGCCTGATCAGGAAAGATGGTCAGGTTAGGCTGACGATCTCCACACAAATCAGGTGTATGTTCCTGACTCGGTTGTCCATATTATATGGGGGAGTATGCCTCACAACCCTCTTGGACTGGAACAGATGTGTGTGTCTTTTTCGAAGTGAATTGTTGATGTGTCACTCCACTGGTAGGGAAAGATTTATGTGTCTTTCCTTGAGATTCCACTGAAGTTGTTATAATATCCTGGCAGGCATCCAGAATATGAGCAGGGATTTGCTTCTGCTCTTTAACCATTGATAAAATATTCTTGGCGACTTCAGCTGCTTGAATGGGAATATACGTCCATTCCGAGCTTGGAGTAGGTGTATATGTCTGGCCATATCCTCCTTTTCCTATTAGTGAATCCTGACAGTACTCAAGTGTGGGGGCAGAGAGTTGAGTCTGCCTCTTATTTGTTGTCGGGGCTTTCCGACTAACTTCTCTAAATGCTACCAAGTGAGACTGTTGGTAGTCTTGATTAGTACTAGCATGTGTATGTGCCTGCTGATTACACTTCACCAAACATAGTTGACAAGATCCATCTTATATAGTTAGATAATCCTGCGGACTAGCTGATGATGTATAAAAGGTGTATGTTCTTGCCTATAGTACTCCGCCGGAACTGCCTGGCGGGATTGGCGTGATGCTGCCAAACGAGCCTGCTGGACAGGGGAATTAAAACAGGCAGGTGTGTGTGCCTGCTCATTTCTTACCACCAAGTTAGGTTGGTGGACTTCTCTAGAGATGGAATAGATGAGAACCTGCTCACTATTAACCGGACATCGCCTCTGGTGATTCGTCTTTCCTGCTCGAGTTCGAGGAACCTGAGCCGAACGCCTGGAGTCGGTACCCTCATCACGTTGAGGGTGCACTGCCTCAAGAGTCTGGCGGCGATTGTTGGTGGGAGACCTCAAGAAGGACTCCTGTCTGTTTGAATTAAGGCCCCGAGGGACCTGCTCATTCACCTCCACAAAATAAGGGAGCGAATGGTGATAGCGTTCTGGGGATAACGACTCGAAACTGTTGGAGACGGTAGTCAGCAACGCCTGCTTCTTGATCACTAGTATTCGTTGTCCGGACGACCGGTGTGAGTTGTTCACTTGGAGGGCTTGTCGGGCAGTGGCTAGAGTTGGGATGGTACCATCTTGACAGTACTCCTTAACCAGCGTGTTTGATACCCGGTGTTGAAGACGCTGAGTAGGTGATATCGTCCTCAGAGTGGACGATGATCCAGTAGGAGTAGCAGCAGTATTCACAGGTGTGAACTTGAGAGAATCCATTCTAGAAATACAGAAGATCTTGGAAAAGAGTTCTTGTTTGATATAACATACGTAATCAAGATAAATTCAGCCACTACATCTTTTAGATGAGCAAATATGTCAATTATTGTTTTTTTGGCCTTCTTATTGAGTTTTAAATAGGGGCCTAAGAAATAGGTAAAACATCATTTTAACTTGGTTAAGGATTCACATCGGGTTCACTATTTTTGTTTCCCCTTGGAATTTCGGGATGACCTCCTTGATGGGAGGTTCAAAAATTCCGATCAGTTTCTAACGGGTTTGTTCGTAGAACCGGAAACATCCAATGATTCCACATCCATTTAGACATACTTTCCAAAGGTAGGTTCTCATTAGTTTGTGGACTGATGAGTCTTAAGAATTAGCATTGTTTGAGAGGATGGGAGGTCGAACTCATCACACCTTTTTGAGGGGAATTATTGTCTACTCCAGGACTCTATTTATATATTTAAGTTATGTTCGTGAATCCTTATTACATTACCAAGTATAAAATGAGTTTTCCTTTTGATCTGACAATCAATGATCGATATGTAGGAAATTTAGAGAATATTTTATATGTATTCAAGGTTCATCACTGAAAAAGAATCATTTGTATTTATTAGAGATTCTTAGTCAATGGTATCCTTTGATACGTAAAAGCCTCTTGGTCTTTATGATGACCATACTGATTTTAAAGACACTCAGTGGGGCACTTGAAGTTTATTGTCATTCTGAAGGACATGAATTATTTCAAAGTTGGGATCGAACCCGTAGATGGGTCACCTACGTATCCTTTGTTTGTAAAAAGAATCAGAACCCACGTAGTTCGAGTAAGGGAGTATGATGTTTATGATTGATGGATAAAAGAAGGATGCCATAATTACTTTTACACTCTAAGCTCACGTGAGTCATGCTCGGTGTGAGAAACAAGAGGTATTGGTAAAAAACAGGCCATTGTGCCATGAAAGATGAAATCATAATAAATAATGTGGGGCTTATGTATGTATGACTACCCAGATAAATGAAGATTAGGATTTACTTCAGGGAAGAAATCCATGAACATGGTCCATAAAGATATATGTGCTTAATGGAGATTTGAATACTCTAACTTGGGGCTTACTCCTGAAAAGGAGGCCCAAATTAGAAGAGGAATTATGATTGGGTTTTAATCCTGAAACTGAATCCCAGATCAAAGGTAAATTATGACTGGTTAAGAGAAATTAAGACTTGGGCATACTACTGAAAAGGAGGCCCAGGTTAAGAGACTTGAAAAATTAAGGGACTAGGGATTACTCCTGAAAAGCATGCCTAGATTAGGGGACTGGGGCTTACTCTTAAGGAGGATGCACAGGTTAATGAGTTCTCTCATCATAAAGGATGAGGTTGAATGAATGAAATCTAAATCTTTAGTGACATAAAGATGTGTAAATCATTACATTTTGAGAGTTATTCCACATAATTCCTTTCAGATAAGGATGTCAAATCAAGAAATCATTCCATAAATGGCTTTGAAGAGTGTCTTGAAGACTGAATCTTGAATAGGAGAGGTGGAATGAAATAAGAGGGGTGAAATGGGAATGAAGGGAACCTGTGGAGGCAGAGGCGCGCAAGTCCTGGCAGGCGCACAAGTACTGCGTGGGCGCGCAAGTCCCGGTCGCACAGGTATACTTGCGTGACACATGGGTACTTGCGCGACGGTTAACCAGCAGGGTAATACTTGAGCGACTCTTGGTTAAATCCTTTAGAATCATTTTAGATTCTTCCAGAAAAGGGGCACACAAGTTCTATTGAAGGAGTAAGGCGGCACACACGTGTGTCCATTTCCCTTAAGGGCTGGCCACTCAGGCGCACAAGTGTTGATGAGTTTCAACACTTAGGCCTTCCTCCCCTTCTTTAGATCTTCTGTTCTAGGTATGAAATTTCCTTAAAAGTGTTTCAGAATCTTTGAGAAGAGACTAGGGCGCCGGGATCTCAAATCTGAGTTTTTGTAAAAAATTTCTTCTCAAATGGGGGGCCCACAGGGTCTATTTATAGGCAGGAGAAGACCCCGGGCAGTTATCACTTAGGTCGCGCAAGTCACTTGTGCGACCATTATGTGTCGCACAAGTGGACTTGCGTGACTATGAGGGAACTTGCGCGACCTATGGGAAATGTTCTCTTCGTTTCATCCCTTTGTTGATTTTTGATGTTTTCTTCAAAGGCTGAATCAATTTGTGCTAATTCATTTTCCTTTACATTCCTTTGGACTCTGTGATGAAAAAAAGCATCAAGAATTTTTAAGAACTACTAAAGGGATATAAAGAATTTCACTAATGTGTAAGAATAATGGAAGGTTCTTATCAACACTCAACATATGGTGTAGTGTTACAACAGCAAGGAACATGGGAATTAGGAGAACATTTTCCCTATGCCAAGGGTTGTTAGAGGCAATCAACAACAACCTCCAAGGAAATAAAGAAATGCTTATGTTATCACTACAACTAAGGTGGAGTCTAAATATGATATGGTTATATGTATGTTGGTTATTCGTTTATAAATAGATAATTTACTATTTGATTCTGGATATACACATTCCTTCATATATTTCAAGTCTAGGATAACTATTCAGTCACCACCTCAAAATATGGAGGTTAATTTATCCATGAGAATAAAAAATGGGCCCATTATTTCATCAAAAGTATAGAACTCCTCCCCAATTAATGTTTGTGGACTGAACCTCCCTAGAAATCTCATTATTCATTCTCTTGTGGAGTTTGATGCCATAATGGGAACGGATTGGCTATGTTTATACAATGACAAAACTGACTGTCCGGAAAGGGAGATGACTCTTTACATCCTGAAGCACCCTCCAATTCTATACAATTGTAATGAGGAAGAAAAATATTATTTAAAATCATCTTATCAAGTGTGGATATTATTGAGAAATGAGAAAGAATATCTATCTCAAATGATTGAGATAAAGAAGTGAATATTTATCGAAGATATGCCTCTTATGAGAGATTACACTGATGTATTCCTTGAAGAATTTCCTAGACATCTTCCTAACCAAGAGGTTGAGTTATCAATTGAAATTATTTTGGGATCTATACCTATAACAAAGAAACCTTATAGAATGGACACCATAGGGATTTAAGAGATAAATTAGTAGTTACAAGAAAATATGGATAAGGGTTTTATCTGCCAAAGTGCTTCACCATGGGTTTCACCAGTCTGATTGTTTAAGAACAAGGACGGATCAATGCACCACTACCTTGATTATTGTGAGCTCAATAATATCGCGATAAAGAAAAAGTATCCCCTTCCATCAATAGATGAATTTTTCAATCAGTTATGTGGGTCCAGTTATTTATCTAAGGTGGACCATCAGTTGGGATATCATCAATTAAAGGTGAGGAAGGATGATATTCCCAAGGCTACCCTTTGAACAAGGTATAGACACTATGAGTTCATAGTGATTCCATTTATACTCACTAATGCTCCATCAATTTTCATAGATTTAATGAATAGAGTCTTTATATATTTCCTCGAATTTTTTTTGGTAGTCTTTATCGATGATATTTTGATACACTCTAAGAGAAAGAAGGAATATGATAAGCATTTTCATACTACGTTGAAGAATTTGAAAAGGGACCAGAAATATGAAAAGTACAATAAATGTGAGTTCTAGATGGAAGATGTATCGTTATTTGGGAATGTTATCACTATAAAAAGTATATCCATGGATCTTTACAAGACAATTGAAATTAAAGAGTGACCTATGGCGTCATCTATAACGATTATCCATATCTTTTTTGGCCTAGCTAGGTATTACTAAAATTTTTTGAAGAACTTATCATGATTTTCAAATAAAATGACCAAGCTAAAATGGAAGGGAGTGAAGTTTTTCTAGACTCAAGAATGTGAGGAACGATTTATGGAGTTAAAAAATAGGCTTATCATTGTTCTAGTACTCACACTCTTGAAAATTGGTAAAATATTTGTGGTGTACAATGATGCCTCCAAAAGGGAATAGGCTATATTTGATCAAAAATTATAAATTGATAGCCTATGCCTCAAGGAAATTTAATATTATGGAGAAAAACTATCCCACGCATGATCTGGAGTTGGTAGTGATGATAATTGCATTGAAAATCAGGTGGCATTATCCATACGAGGATAAATTTATGATACATACTGATCACAAGGGTTTAAAATATATATTCACAACAAATTATCTTAATATGTGCTAGAAAATAGGCTTTCAATACATATATTATTATGAATAATCAATCCAATACTATCATAGTATGGAAAATAAGTTGGCAGATTCTCTAAGTAGAAATAATATTGCATCATTATCAATTATGATAATTGATAAGGATCCAATCATATTAGTTTTATAACGGTTGGGCATGGGAATCATTAAGGGGGGAACATCATCAAAACTTTCTCAAATGAATGTTCAACTATCCCTCTTGGATAAAATAAAGGATTCTAAACTAAATGATTTGGAAAATAAAAAAATGGAGGAAGCTATCAAAAAAGTGGAATCCTTTGAGTCCCAGATTGATAAGGTTTGAGTCGTAAGGTTTGGGTCACAATTATGTGTACCATCAGATCTAGAGATAAATAAGGAGCTTTTGAATGGCGCACATAGCTAAACCTACTATATTCACCTAGGGAGCATAAAGATTATCGAGATCTCTTTTAAAATTATTGGAGGGACAATATGAAGAAAGATATTGCAGAGTGTACATCAAAGTGTATGGTATGTCAGCAATTGAAGGATGAAAGGAAAAATTATAAGGGGATGATTCCACCACTACCCATACCAATATAAAAGTGGGTGAACATTAACATGGAATTTTTCATTGGATATCCAAGGACATCTAGAGGAAAAATGTTTCATGGATTATTATGGATTTCCTTACAAATAAAAATCACATTATCTCAATGTGAGAGGACTTATCACTCGATCAAATTGAACTGCTATATATCACTGTGGTGTTAAGGATACATGGAGTACCACTATTTATTGTATCCAATAGAGACCAAGAATTCACGTTGATGTTCTGGAAAAGTCTCCAATATGATCTAAGCACTGATCTAAACTTCATTATGGCATCTTGTCCTCAAACTGTTGTCCAATCTAATAGAAAAAGTCATACATTGGAATTCATGTTGAGAATGTGTTCTATGGTCTTGAAAAGAGGACGAGAACACACCTACCTCTAGTTGAGTTCTCCTACAACAGTGGTTTCCACTTGAGCATCTGAATAGAACTATATAAATCCTTTAATGGGAAAAGTTGAAGAACATTGGTGTGCTATGATGAAGTTGGTGAGAGTAAACTACTAGGACTTGAAATGGTTGAAGAAATGGTGGAGAAGTTGAAACCATTCATAAGCACATCAAGGCAACCCAAATATGAAAACAGATCTTTGAAAACAGTAGTAGATGAGAACTTGAGTTCAAAGGTGGAGACATGTTTTTCCTCCACATATTTCCATGGAAGAGGGTCCTGAGATTTGGGAGGAAAGGAAAACTATGACCTAAGTACATCAGCCCTTTAGAGATTCTTGATCATGTCAGAGATCTGGACTATCGACTAGAACATCCACGTACATGTCTAAAGTAAATGATTTCTTCTATGTATCCCTATTAAAGAAGTTCATACCAAAACCTTCACATGTACTGTCTTCAAGGGTAGTATAGTTGGAAAATTATATTTCTTACAAGGAGCATCCAGTGAAGATCTTGGATCATAGAGATAACATTCTACATAACAAGACTACTCACCTAGTAAAAGTATTATAGAGGAACCATTAATAAGAAGAGGAAACATGGGAATTGGAGGAATCAATGAAGGAAAAATACCAACACCTTTTTTCAGCATAGAATGTAAAATGAAATTTCAAGGGAGAAATTTCATAAGGGTGGAAGAATGTAACAATATAAAGTTTAATCAATGGAATTTCCCTTCTTATAATTATGTATTATAGTATAATCAAATAATAATTCATATATAAAAAAATAAAAAACTTATAAATGAAGAATGAGTGCAATAAAAGGCATCTCTAGAAGTTAAGGAACATATACCCATGAAAGAGTAACATGACCATTAGAATAATAATGTGACCCCTATAAATATTAAACCAGACATTGTAATAGTAACCTCACCAATGAATGTATAAATAAAATTTATCCATATTATAAGTTTAAATATGATAAAATTATATCATATTATAAGTAGGTTAATATTTTAAAAAAATATTATTTAAGTGTTGATATTTTTGTAAGTCTAATATATTTAATTACATTTTTATAAATAATTTAATAATTTAAAATAAAATTTATTATCCAAATGTTTATTAATAAATTATTATTTTTGTCTTAGGATTATAATATAACATTATGCGACTGTAGTTAATTTTCAAAGTGTTATAAAATCTGTTACAATTTAAAAAAATTTATTTTTAAAGTAAATTATGATTTTAATTAAAAATAAAATTTATCAAATTTATAAAATTATTTTCAGAAAATGAAGTTCAGTTTTGGATTCTACACAATGAAAAATGGTTAGGATGAATTTTTGGTATTTTTCAAAAATACTTGAATTTTTGGTGAACAGTAAAATACGGTAATTTGTCATATATATACTTTATATATTAATTACACTATTCATTGAGTCATCATTGATTTAAGAACCATTGGTTAAAGATCACATGATCTAATTACATTATTTATTAGCATGAATTATCACTACTGCTTTCCTTTAATAAAATAATAAAATAATGACTAAAATAATGGAACACCCTCCTCTCCTCCACTATAAATACAGCCCTCACCCCCTCTTCTCTTCACACAGCTCAAACCTTAATCATTGTCTATATTCTGATCAATACTCTTCCCAAACATATTCCCCACTTCTAGAAACTTTTGGTCTTAACAAATACCTAAAAAAACTAATCCCTTAAGGAGGATCTCAAGAGGAAGGAATCCATAGGTAAAAACCTCTTTCATTTTCTTTCAAATTCTATTCATGTTCCATTACATTCTTTTATATCCCCAAATTTTCTCATAAAAAAGATATGAAAACTATATAACCTAACATATACTGGAATTTTGTTATGATAATGTAATAATTCAACATCATCCCTCATTACCGCTCCTTTTATACTTGAAATTAAAACCTCATTCGAGATGTGTTAAGTTATTGCATTCGAGGACAAAGGGTTTTCAATTTCTACTACCATATTCCATTATTCTCAAGATTATATTTTAAGGGTTGAAAAATATTATTATATATGTAATATATTCTACTTAAAGTTATGTAATCATTCATTACTCGTGATATTAATTTATAAAAAATGAGTTCATTGTGATTGAAAAACTTCCAAATTAATCCAAGAATTTATCATTAGACTTTTATATAATGATTCATACTCACTCTAAAAAACCAAAAATTAATTTTATAACTATTTAATATTATTTAAGTTCACTAATAAAATATAACTTCAATTTTGTAAAACCATCCTCATATTATAGGATTATCTGTACATGTATAAAAGTTAACCTATCATGAAAACTAAGAAACAAATGCTTCCAAAAAATGAAATTGAACCTCTTAACCCATCAAAAAGGTCATTAACGAACATAATAATGTTATAATAAATAAATTACCTATAAAAGAGGTTATTTAATCTTTAATTAATGAATCTAATTTTATTATCAATGGAACTAATTTCACCGGAAGAACACATTTGGACCTATGGTAAGGGATTCTACCCGAACCTCCATTATTCCTTCGGGTTATTCTTACTCTATTTTCACCTAAACTAAATTATCTATTATTTTTTATGTACATATTTTAAATTATGTTTATTTTATCCAAAATTTATTTTTAATATCCATTCATCCTTCTTTTTTGGGGACATACATGTTTTTATATGATTCGCTTCTAAAATTTTCATGATAAGAAAGCCCGATTTAAGGGAACTTCCTGAAATCTTACCCATTTTATAGTGTGCTCCATAATACGTTTCAATAATGAATTATATTTATAAACCCACTCATTTTATTATTAAAATTGTTTTGTTAAATTTTGTTTTTATATAAAAGATTATTCCTTTTTTTGATTTAAATGATATTTTATATTTTCTTTAAACAACACCAAAATTTCTTATTTTTAAAGTTTCTTAAATCACATTTTTTAATGTTTAATTACATCTATTTGTAATAACATGTCATTATATATTTTTATTTTCTCTTCTGAAATTCCATGTCTAATTTAAACCCTTTCTCTCATGGGCACGTTTCTGGTAATCCCTTATGTTATGCCTTTTGACTTGATTACGATACCTAATCCCTAACTTAGGTAACCCTTATATTTATGTATGATTATTTATGAGGAAAAAATATTCATGAACATGTTATTATGGGTGTTCCCAGATAGATAACCTATTCATTGGGAAATGTTTAGTCTTGTTAGATGTTATGTTCAACCATATAGGCTGTTATCCTTTACTCATGCTCCATGTGGAATGACCTTGGTTGTTAGCCTTGAATAATGCTCTTATAGGGGTAGAAATCCTTGAATCATGATAAAGTCATGTTTAATGGTTTTTCAATATTACTATGATTCCATTTTTATATAATTTAATTTTTTAAAAGATATGATTCCATATGCTCAATCATCTTCCATTTCTTTTTATATCATTATGTCATGCCTTCTAACCCATGTGATAAGATTTATTCTTGTGATTATTACCTTACTTGGATTTCTAGATCATCCATTTGTTCATGTTAAACCTAGGTTATCCTATTCAATTGTTTGAGGATAATGAAAGTTATGAGATCAATGATGTTGTTAAATAAAAGTTTTTTTGATGATGTTGAATTATGAACCTAATCTTCCAAGATAGTAGACTTTATAATCCATGTCTTGTGATATAATGTTTAAATATGACTAAAATTATATAATGATTTGTGTAAATGTATAGGTTTGATATAACATTGATACCCTCAACATTTGAGATCCTCCATCTATATATATTCTCCTCAAGGATCTCTGATTATTCCCCTCATGATGTGATCCCAATAGAAAATGAATCCTCTTGATCAACATTTCCATTTTCAACACCTATAGATACCTATGAAATGTATATGGGGTTACTGCATAATACATAGCTAGACATATTGCCTTCACTAAATGTTTCACTATGAAATCATCATCTTGGAAATGTTGGGGGAAAATCAAATAATATCCTTGAATATAATCTCGAGTTTCCACATTCTCAGGATAACTTTTTGGGGGGAGATGAACTCCTACCTATTCACATATCTCATAATCAATGAAAGGAAATCTTCATGAAACTGCCTTTGTAAATTATACGATGAAATCTATGTTTCTTTTCACTATCTACAAAAAAAAAATCCATCGTTGGTATAAAAAAACTCTCATCTGAATAATACTTAGTGGGACCCTATACTCCACCCGTGCTGATATCAAGATGAAATAAATATTAACATACTCCAAATAGTTCATAATATACAAATTAGAGACACTCCAATAATACATTTCCAAGCCTGAATGATGGAACTCACACAATATATTCCCCTAAGACTCATCTTCATCAGTTGGGTCAATCCTCATTTAGTCATCCAGGTCATCCTACGACACCTCACCAACCTGATCCACACATGGATGATGTCTAGGAGAAATCTCTATAAATAGTACGTGGAAATCCTAAGAATAATAATATATAATTAATATTTATTTAATTAGATGCAATTTAATTTATCCAAAAATCTCATCACTAGGGACTACCTATAAGGACTATGGTAACTCTCATCCATAGTGTAATGTTTTAGTTCACGACTAATCACCAGCTCCTAGTATAGAGTGATATAGGTCCTCGAGCATGCCTCTCCATACACTAGAGGCTACTAATGTGTAGTGAGGGTCTAAGATGTTATCGTTGGGGGGATATACCCTAACATCAGAGTAATAAAACAATGAAAAATCCAAGAATGATCCATAATAATAATCATAGTGCATAGAATAAATAAATAGTAACCATTCTGTATCAAATAAATATAGTAGCATAAGAGCACATGTCCCAACTGATCAACCATTAGGTTGATCGCACATACAAAATTAATAAAGTATAATACCAGGAAGATTTACTACCACTTGAATTCCTCATCTTATCCATTTCATAAATCAATCCAAAATATCCAAATAGCTGATCCAATACCAGGCCTATTGTTTAACTATAATTACAAACAATTGGGTTTTCTCAAGTACCAAAGTTCCATAGTTTCCTATGCAGGGTGTGAGTATGATTCAGTAGGCCACTACCGACATGATCCCTATCATAACATGTATTTCATTTTATGCATAGGTGATATTATCATAATATAAATAACTAAAATAACATACTACAATAGAAACAATTGATTTTTTTGATTTAATGGGAAATCTAGGATCAACCATACTTTCTTCAGACAATTCCATAGGTCACTTAACTTATGACATAATCATCGAGGGGTACATGTCCTACCACAAAATATTATATATAAATAAATTAATACAAATTATTTGGGGGGGGACCCCACCTAAATCATCTCATATATATAACTCATCAATATAGGATGGGTGACCCTCTTGATGGTATGAGAAATGTTAGGTTAGTGGGAATATTTCCCACCTCATAATATCTCAAGAATAGTAAAATAACCCACCTTAAAATTAATCACGTATTATAATGATTGAATATCTCACACCCTATACTATATCATCAAGGGGAATAATATCAACCTCATAATATTTAATATATCATATGCGGGGGACTAAAACCCAACCCATATGGGGGGAGGTTCCCCACCCGTATATCTCATAACACATTTAGGGGAAGGAACCCCACGCATATAACATATATCATGTCGTGATGGGGGAGGGAGGAAAGAACCCCACATTTATATCTTATATCTCATCAAGGGTAAAGGAAAATAACTTATATATCTCATAAAAATTTGGAGGGGAGTGGTTCCCCCCTGTATATCTCATATCCCACATAAGGGAAAGGTTCCCCACCAATATATCTCATGTCACATTGACAGAAAAGGTACTTGACCTGTATATATCATTTCACATTAAGTGGAAAGTCCCCCACATTATATATCTTATATACCATAATAATGATAACTTGGGTCGGACATCTTCTCAGACCTATCACACATAACCAAGGTTGGATCCTAAAGAAAACAACCTATTGCCACCACAAAACTGTTATAAGGTTACCACTAAGCTTTCCTCATCTCCCAAACCCTCTAAGGGGTCAATAAAAGTCTGTGACACCCACTATGGTACCCTAATCCATATCATATCCTAGAAACCCTTCAAGGATTCCTCATTCTAATTTACAATTATTGGATATATCCCACAACATAGAGAAAATAACTTCCATTAACATCATTATAATCTTTTCAAGCCTCCCTTTATTTACTAGAAAGGCTATGATAATGCTAATCTATATTGATGGTATAATTACCATATGAGTTCCAAATACACCCAAGGTGATCCAACTCACCCAAACTATATATAATTCCTAGATTGGAAATACCCATTAGGGTGCTCATATACAAGTGGGGAGGAATAGTCACATTATTTTATAATTAACCTTCCCAAAGGATATAAGGTATCTCAAGTTTCTATTATGACCTACTCTGACAGACCATTATTCGTCCCAAACTATAATTTATAAGTACAGGATTAAGGGAACCTATACCAATGTAAACTAGGATCATACACTTAATTTAATCCCACTTATGGTTCATGTATCCTATTTCATTTGTTTATGATCATGCTCTCAACTATGGCTAGATAATCCACTAAACTAATTTCAAGGGTCCATTATGGCCCAAGACAATTTTTATCTCCTCATGAAAGTTGAAGGTGAAGAATTTTCTATCTTTAATTAATGTTTAATCATGAAAAAGTGCATAAAATATATATTGTATTCAATATATACAAAATTCACATGTATAAGGGGTTATTAAAGGGGCCACCTACACCATTCATTGAATTATTCTTTTTAAAGTATGCTCAATCTTCCTCTCCAATATTTTTCTATGCCCGTTTAGCTACCTTTCAACTACATAATGCCCAAAAATATTTATTGGATTAAATTTTTAAGAAAATGGGTATACCCGACCCCTAGAATTCATTGGTACCTATAACTAATAAATGGAAATTTTATTCATTCCAATCTATTGATTTTTTCTTCCCATAAATGAAAAAATTTAAAAATAAATCATGGTAGTGATATAAATTAATAAATCTATATGAAATATAATGAAACATCCACCTAAGAACTATTGTAGATAATATGAGAAAAAAACCCTTGATATCCAGTCGATTCCACTATAATCCAGTGGAATCATCACCCAATCCCTAACTGAGTCATAATAATTAAGTTGAAATAAGGAGTAGAATGAACCAATAAATAATGAATATAGAGCATTGAATTTAACTCAACAAATATCCAGGACTAAAGGACACTCCAATCCATTGAGAAATAAGTGATATGTCACTTTTAGAAGAGAGGATACCATGTGATCTTTCTGGGTTGAGCCCCTCACGTACAAGTTAGGTAAAAAAATACCCCTTAAAACATGATTTAATAATTTACCTAATATTTTAATAATTCTAGAAACACTGTTCATCATTTAAAATTTAACTAAATATAGATATTTTTGAAAATAACACATGTATCACCATAGGAAATCCTATAGTATGGTTTTTATTTCCTATGTAAGGTTTTCCTTGAAAAAACTCCATAAATGACATATAGAAATCATAGGTATAGTTTTTCACTTAAAAAATAATTATATATAACATTTTAATTCATATTTATAGTTTTTAAGTTGGCTAAAATACCATTCCTGAAATTTTTATTCAAATAATATGATATTTTTTTGAAAACCATAATACAAAAAATATTTTCCTTTCACATAAGTTTTTTCTCATAGATAAAATTCTATATAAAATATTTTAAGTCATGTATAGCATAATTTCAATATGTGTTATTCTTCCCTTAGGAAGTGTAGCATATTTATTCAATATGTATTATATTTTAAATCACATGTAATATATTTTAATTTATTACTAACATATTTTCAATGCATATAGGATTTCCCATTGGAAAAATCCAATACAAAATATATTATACTAGGAATAATTCCATATGATAATTATTCATATGTAATATATTATACTTTTAAAAAATAGGACATGCAACCTATTTACTTTAGGAAAGTATTTCCATATATATGATATTCCCCTAGTGAAATATCTAATATGTCATATAATTTTCTTAGGTATGATATTTTCCATTGAAAAAATATTCGTATATAAAATATTTCTCATAAATATGATATTTTCCTATTGTAAAAATATCCATACATACCATATCTAACTCTATGTGTAATATATTACTCATATTTAACATATTCTACTTTGTTGGAATTCAATACGTGATATATTACTTCATATGTACTATATTTTTTCCTGATACATAATATATTTAACTTTGGCATAAATCTATATATGACATATTAATTTTACATTTAAAATAGTTTTCTTATATCTGATATGTTCCTTATAAAGATTTCTATATGTAATATATATTTTTTCATAAATTTTTTATTTACCTTTCTAAAATTTCAAACTGTTATATATTTTAACCCAAATGTGAGATTTGTTTTAAAAAACATATTGGTTTATAGATAAGGTTTTTCCCTTAGTTAAAAACCTTATGTGATATAATTTTTGGCAAATGTAACATAATTTCTCCATTTGTTTAATATTTTTTTCTTTAAAACATAACATGTTTTTCATTCCCATGAGATGTGTAAGGTTTTAAACATAGAATCTTCATTAAAATCAATAAAAACTAAAATATAACTAAAATTATTCAAATGTCTCTTAATAATTAATAATTATTAGCCCCTATGGCTCAAATTAAACCCATATTTTTCTGAATAAAAATACAAAAAATATATCTATGAATGAAAAACACTTCAAGACTCAATTAAAAAATAATTTCGATACTTCCATTCCTCTAATGGGTTGAGATTTTCATTTACACATACACATTCCATTGCACATGAAAATCTCCCAAAAATTACATGAGAACCAAAGGCATTCTCAAATTCATTTACTATATCAAAAAACATTTTCCAATGGTGTTCCTCTTCTTAAAATCATATTTAGCATCCCAATTCTAAAAATTCCTCCTCTAGGACCCAAAAATTTAAAATTAAAATTTCCAATGATTTTAGTAACCTGTAAAAGTATTGGTCATGAAACAATCTCCACCATATTAATTTACATTTTTGATAAGTGTCCTCACGCATCACCCATGAACCACAATGACCACTAAGACTCGATGCAAGACCCAAATATCACATTTCCCACATGTTATGTTCATATTAATAATTCACTCACTCCCAAGACTACATTCATTTCACATGTACTTCTAATATTTTAAATTTATAAATGATACCTTTGAAAATTAACACTAGTAGAAAAATACCCTATACCAACAGTTTGAAACTGTTGGTATAGGCCTCCAAACCATTGGTATATCCGATACCAACGGTTTGGAGAACTGTGGCCATGTAAGCCTTGGGGATAGTTCTATACCAATGGTATTCCCAAAACCGTTGGTATAGACCTATACCAATGGTTTTGAAAACTGTTTGTATAAGTAATATGACAAATCTATACCAACAGTTCTATAAAACCGATGGTATAAGTATTTCAAAAAAGAAACATTCGGTTGGTTTTGATCCCAGTACCTATAGTTTATGATGGAACGACCTAACCACAAACCTAACCTGACCATTGTGAACATAATTTCATAAATATATACATGTATTATCATAAATATTTTAAATTTTGATTTATTTAATGTTCTATGTAAGAAGATTCCATAAGAAATACATGTAACTATACCAACGGTTCTCAAAACCATTTGTATAGACCTATACCGACAGTTTTAAGAACTGGTGGTATAAATTCCTTGATTTTAGGACCTATACCAATGGTTTTGGACAAACTGTTGGTATAGGTCCCCCCTATACCAATAGTTTGTCCAAAATTGTTGGTATAGGTCCAAATTAGTGACCTATACCAAAAGTTTTGGCCAAACCATTGGTATAGGTCCATAAAAGTGAACTATACCAACAGTTTCCCAAAACCGTTGGTATATATATTATTTCTAGTAGTGAAACATTTCCATAGTTCTAGTCACCAAATTGAATTTTTTCCAAAATACTCACTCATCATTCCACTCAACAAACATCACATTCCTAGCAGCTATCAGTAGCTATGCAGATTAACCTACTCAATTTTAGTCGACTGATACCCCCATCCAAAAAATTTCAATTTACCATATATAAACTAGAAGTTTGTATCAAATAACCTCACCAAAAGCTCAAACACCTCCCAGTTGGTTCCATTAACATGTAATTCCCAACTTCTATATAAACCCCTCAAAACAAGTTCCAGACATTTAGATCATGTTTTGTGTGATCCCCAACAATTACTTTTCTTAGACTACTCATTGCATGAAATGATGATGAATTACAATATTACACATGTGTACCTATTCCCGATCCATGTTCACCCATCAATACAACACCTATCATGATGAAAGGGAGGATTGGTTGTACTATAATCCTCCAATCTAGCTCTGAGGATTCCTATCACCATAGGATAAAACCTAAAATTCTCATTGAAAAACTTGGGCCACCATTACCAGACCAGAACATATCAATATATGATCTCCACATTCTATTTCACGTAAAAACAAATTTTAAAACCAAATTTTATCACCATAAATAGTCACACAACTTTTCTATTATAATGAAAATTAGAAACTACCATTAAAAAATTAAATATATGAAAATTTGCATACAGCTTAGTGATACCCTTCCATATCATCAAATTCATACCTCCTCAAGTCTTATCTAAATATTTTTAGGTATATAACTAAACACCCCTTCGAAACTAGAACTCAATAATAAACCACCTGAATCATTTTACATCAATAAATACCGAGTAATCTTCAGGAATTTCCTTCACTCTCACTAGGTTATCCACACGATATCGAATAAGGCACCCCATGTCTATACCATATATTTGACTGCACCTCATGTTCATCAATCTCAAATGTAATGCATATAACCATGTATCATATCTCAACGGGAACTCAAATGTTTGGGCAAACCTCTCTATTGGGCCACCCTTGTATATCACATCTTATCTTGTTTGAGACCTGAAAATGCATTTCTAGTCAAACATATAATTCTGCTCACAAAAATCCCGATCCACATCTCTAGGCACTACACTCTCCCATTTATCTTATAAACCATATCTCATATAGGTAAAACTCATGAGGAAACAACCCTTCACCCATATTGAATATTATAAGGAATGAATCATGATAAAATATTCACTCTAGGGTTCTCATAGACATTTACATATCTGGTATCACTTGAAAAGTCATCAACCCATTCCAGGGAATTAATCCTCACTTGAAATCTAAATTCCACAGTACCCCTTATGGTAGAAAATCTCATCCTTGTACATATAATGACACCATCCATTGATGATTCATATTTAGTGAGACCATAGTCATATTTATTGGGTAAGTAGAATGGAACTAAAAATATATATGCCAAAACATCATATAGATTGTTGATAACACTTTATCTAACCTAAACTACATCACGATCACCCAAAAGGTGTTCATCCTGAAGGTATCCAATGCTAGTACTAACCCACTAGGGGGAAATAAACATAACTTACACAGAGGGACTATATAGTTATCATCAAGGAGAATAACTCATGGGATCCACATTAATTTTTATTATAATAAATACTCTATTCTAACTGGGTAGAATTCCATAAAATATTAATATGAGAAAATACTGCATAAGTTGTTGATCTAACTTTAAAGTACTAAATCCATCACCATAATGGATATCAATCACATGAAAGAACATGGATTTTATATGAGTCCCATGTACTTAATATAATTAATACACATAAAAATATTTAAAATGACCCAAATTCCAAGGTCATAAATATCAATATCAAATACACAAATCAATGTTAAATAAATATATCAACTATAAAATATTAAATGAATATCACCAATCACATATCCCTGGTAACAATGACTTCCCCTTATAAAATGTGTTCAGGAGGAACTGTTCTGTGGTCTATAAAAAATATGATACATCCCTATCCCCTATCTATTATACCCTAAATAACATGACAAATAAATATATTCTTTAATAGAACTTTGTAATTCCCCATCCCAATTCCATTAACTAGTTCCACAATATGTGTACTATAAGTCCTCATACATGCCTTCCCATATTCAACAAACTTATGAATAGTAATGAGGGTCTAAAATGTTACTAATGGGAGACTATATCCTCATATCACAATAAAAAAGTATGGAAAATAACAATTCATCATCTATAATAATAATATGAGTAAACATAATAAATAAACAAAAACCATGATATATCAAATGAATAAAAAAGAATACAAGAACACATCCATAACGATTACCCACTAGGATGGTAACATATAAAAAATAAAATAAAATAGTAAAATTCCATGGGACCCTATTGTCATCCCCTTGCCTCATCATATCTATCACCCGAATATGTCCAATCAATCCATCTAGATTATACACTCTTTTTATTTTTGCCTACCTAAACCTATAAAGAATGATATCTACTTGGATACAAAAGTACCATAAATTTTTCAACTAGGAGTTAGTATATCTTAATTATCCAACACTAATGACATAGCTAAAATATCTAGTACTTCAGTGTATACACTAGTGATATGATCATAAACTAAATAAATATAATTAAAAAATAATATAAATACCATTGATCCTTTTGTTCTATGATAATACCTGAGATTGAAAATATCTACTTCATACAGTACCAACTATCTTTGGGAATTTCACATAATAATTTGGGGACACATTCCCTTCCCTATAATCTTCTATATAAAAAAATATTTATAATCACTTGTGTAAGGGGAGGTCCCCAACTAAAAGCATCTCATATATTTAACACATTCATGAGGGAAAAGTGGCCATCTTGACATTCTCACATATATTATATCGAGAGGAATAATACATTCACAATAATATCTCAACAAGGGGAACATTTCTCACCTTTTAACATCTCATGTATCACTATAAGGGGAATAATTCACACCCTTTAATATCTCATTAAGGGGAATAACCCCAACATCAAAATGAATCATCTATCATATAAAGGGGAATGTCATTCGACCTGTATATATAATATTTTATTAGCAGAAATATTCCCCACCTGTATAAATAATATAACATTAGGGGAAAAGGTACCCCACCCATATATCTCAAATCAAATAAGGGGAAAAGTTCACACCCAGACATCTCATATCTCATTGGGGGGGGATACCCTAATATCTCATGCCACATCAGGGGGAAAGTCATCCTTCCCATATAACTCATAGACCATCCATGGAAATATAATTCACTCATAAATCTCATATTAAATCATGGGAAAAGGATTCCCACCCATATATCTCATATCACATTGGGGGTAAATATTCCCTAACTGTATATCTTGTATCCCATAATAATGATAAAATGGGGTTGAAATCAACCTAAACCCATCAAAAATAACAAAGGACTACCTATAAAGTAAATAAGAATTTATTTTCACTATATCAATCCAAGGATACCACTAGGATAGCCTCACTTCAATACTACTCTTAGTGGTCGATAAAAGACTGGGTGACCCACAATTCTCCCATAAGTGCCATTATAGCCTAAAAACCATACCTAGGTTCTTCTATCTCGTTTAAAACTCTCTGAAAAATTCCTTAACTTGTAGGGAATGGAATCACTCCACACCATTATTTTCATTTCTAAGACTCAAATGAATGACAACATCACTCTGGATATACTACATAATTCCTATGTCACTTGAAAATTCATCCTAAGTTGGTTTAATTTCCCAAATTACACATAAGTTATACCCAAGGAACACTAAAATTGGTGATTTGATACTAGTGGGGGAGAAATACCCACCCTAATATCTAATATAATATCCCAAAGGCTATAAGTTATTTCATGGTTTTATCAAGGTCCACTCAGGATAACCATTCTCTTTCTCACATTCTATATAAGGAGAGGTCTAAGGGAACCTATACCAAGGTATAATATACTCATACACTTCATTTAGACCCTTCTTGGGTTCATATATCCCATGGAAAATATTTACGAGAAGGCTCTCAATTCTTCGTTGATGAGACACTAAACAAGTTTCAAGATTCCTTGATATCCAAAGACACTTTAGATGTCATCATAAAAGTGAATGGGGAATAATTAATTTTCTAAATAAATTATATTTTTGAAAAATTAGTGAAATAATATATCACATGAGGCATAAATAATAATAATATATATATAGGGTGTATTTAATGGGCCACTAACCTCATTTGTCGATGTATTCCCTTTAAAGTGAGCATGATATCCCTCTTCGAATCTCAATCAATTCCATTTGGACACTTTCCATATGCAAAAATCCATGATAATCTTCCATAATTTAATTATTTAAGAAAAATACTTCCCACTAACCCGGATATACATCTAGATCATTAACACATAAATCCCTAATTACCCATTCTAACCCATTCTATATTTTCCCCAAAACTTCAAAATAATTCAAAATAAAGAAGAGAAATGATATTTTTTAGAAAATTCACAATACATATATCTTCATAATCCCTAGAGGTTCTTCTTTACCTAATTCGAGTAATAAACCCATAATATTGAGTCCCTTCTTCCTTTCACTAGTGGAATAATCCCCAAACCCTAGCAAGGTCAAAATTAATCTATCAATATAAGGAGTGTAAGGAACCAACAAATAATGAATACAATGCTTTAGATTTACCAAAAGTAATCTCTAAGATTAAACGACACTTAAATCCAGTATAAAATGAGATATATCGTCCTTTTGGAAGGGTCCAGATCATGAGCTCTATTCATATCAAGCCTTTACTGTATAGGTTGTTGAAACATCCAAATTTCTCTTTATTTTTTTTAATAATTTAATTGATATTTTAGAAATTCTAGAGACACAGTTTAGCTTCGACATGTTTTTCAAATTCTAGATATTTTATAAAATACCATACATATTATCATTGGGATGCTAATGTATTCGTTCTTTAATTAAAATATAATTTCATGTCGACTCCCTTATTTAAGTTTATAGAAAATATCATAAGATGAATCACATGTCTCCACGAGGTGGGGTTCACTATAGACCATCTTTCTCATTGGGAAACTATATGAATCCCACTAACTGAATTCACATATTCCGTGTAGTCTAGGTTTTATATCCACTCAATATGAATTAAGATGAGAATCTTGATTTAGTTTTATCTTCAGCAGCTATAAAATTAACCTTTTAAGATTTCCCTAGTACATCCTTTAATTGAGCTTCAAAAATTATCAAGTTACTCTTATTATATGGAATAGATTTTATAATTTTAGGATTTTTAATGGAAATTTTAATACATAATAGAACCTTAACATAGATTGTACCTATGAACAGAGTTTTAAAAAAGAAGTTCTCTTTATATAACTCATAGAACATTGGATGCTTCCTGACATTGCCCATAAATTTAGTGATTCCTTAAACAAGAGGATAGTTTCACATATACCCTTATGAAACTATAATTACATGTTGACTCATATCCCATTTCTATGATTTTACCATTTACACAATGTTTAAATTTAATTAAATCCCTTAGATATGTGGGTTTACCCACCCACCAGACTAAAATGACCTTTATTCCACTAGTACTTCAGATTGATGTAGCCATTAGATATAGAAAACTACCCTTATTAGCATGTTGAGAGTTGAGGACCCCTTACACATTTCCTAGAATAAGGGACATATGCTTACATATGTTCTCAATTACCCTTACATACCCTTAACTACTACCTTTACAAGATCTTAAAAATAGAAACATTCACTTTGCACAACTAGATTCTACAAATAATAATTCATAATATATAAAACAAATAAACTAAAACATTAAAAATAAAATTAAACATGGGAATCATAAATATTTAATAAAAAATTTAATATATTCCCATGAAAAATATTAAAAATGAAATCATAGAACATGGAAAAATAAATTTCAAACACTAAACATTAGTAAACTCTATAAAATAATATCCCAATAAAACTACACTAAAATATTTTATTCTAAAAATATGTTAGAATTAAATCAAGGAACATCCTATCAATTAATCACAAAATGTAACCCTTTTCACTCAAAAATAATGGAATCTAAAAATTCACACAAAAAGATAATTTTAAAAATATAATCAATTAGAAATATTGCAACAAAAAAAACATTGATATTTCCATAGAAATTATGTGGAAAGAATGTTGTTAGAAAAGTCCAAATCAGTAACCCTTTACTCAACTCATATCTCATTTTACTAACCTGAATTCAAATCCAACTACATTCATAAAATTTCAATTACATATAATGCCATATGTACATGAAATGCAATCATGTAAGGAATTAAAATCACTTGAAACTAACAATATGATCAAGATTATGTTTTGAGAGATAGATAGACAATCCCTAATTTTCCTAACAATATGTCATGACTCACCCCCATTGGGAACCCATCCCAAGCTTACAGTGAAAATGTGGATTACCCTTGAAGCTCGCATCCAATAGACCATGAGTTGGAGACTAGCACTAAGTGTATTATCAAACACATATGGGAGAAATTAAAATCATAATTCCTATAATTTAAATAAGATAATAACCAATCAACAACATAATAATAATATAAAATCAATATTATATCATGTATATAATTCCATATTGAATCAATATCAAAAATAAAAGTCCAAAAGAAAACCCCTACAATAGTGATCTCATGATAGCTACAAGATTCAAGCAAGTAATATAAATCTAAATATATTCATCCCTCATGGAAACCTGAAAAATATTTTCTATATAGGGGTGATAAAATATGTATAATCAGTAGGATCAACCTCAATGCCACTCATGAAAATGTGAGAAATTCATAATAAATCCTTAGTGAATAAAAAGAATAACCAACACACACCCACATCATCACATCGACACCCAACCTCATGGAGGATCACTCACATAGTAGAAAATACAATTATAATTACATAATATCAATATAATTTATCAAGAAGGAACCCTAATACCACTTCCACAATGGTTTGTTTCTCTCACATCTTAAAAAAATGTTCCATTTTTCTATCCCTTTAATACAACCACCGATTTGTATACCCGCATCACAACCATAACTATATAAGAATCTTCAATATATATCACATACCACATCAAACCCATATCCCACATTATAATTATATTAGGGTACCATGACCCTAAAAAACTTCAACTTAATACCCTTATCTCATCCTATAATAAAAATAGGGTTGAAAAGAGTTTGGTGTATTGAGAACACATATGAATCTTACATTCCTATTTACATTCCTCCAAGCCTTTATACATCCAAGAAAACCAAGGGAATAAAATTACTAGAAAACACATTTTCCTAACATTCCTAAATTTCTACTTTCTTCTCCATGAATATCAAATCATTCTCCATATCCAACTCCATGTAATTGATTCCATGGGATTAATTTTGGAGATATCAATGAAGATAAGGCAATGTGAAACCGATATAACTATGGGGGAAGTGAAAACTGATATACCACCTCATTGATGCACCCCAATACCCAAAAATAATTGATGAAACTCAGTGAAAAATTAATCCCTTAGAAAAATATTATGGCTCAAGATGAGTGAAAACCCTAAAGAACACATGATATCCAAAATCAAACTCTAGAGGTGGCCTTCTTAAATCAACACAAGAAATATAACATTCTTGTGTTACCTTCATTTACCCTCGATTATTTTAAAACCTCTTAGTCATTCTATATACCACATATAGTCCAAGGATAACTTAATTCCCCATATTGGTCCAACATAGTATAAATATTCAAGTACATTTATAAAAAAACTATACTAGATCAATTAAAATGTAAGAGTGATAGAAATTATTATAGGAAAAAATCAACCATGTACAAATTCTTCACTAACTATCCAAAAAAATCCAAAACATTGGCATGCTACATATCCTCTGGGGTAAAAAGTGTCTACTATATATAACCATTATTCTAATTTGGAAGTATTTTATAAGAATTATCTAAGAGATTAATGCATATGTAATAACTCTATAGACTCTAAGGTAAGAGAAAATGACCATGATTAGATATCACGGTAATTGAAACCCTATGATGCTTCATGTTCTCATCCATATGTTTCCTTTCTAGAAAATCTAAAAAAATGAATCTATAATCTCTAGGAAATTAGATGAAATCATTATCAAACTATAATAACCCAGATAACACTTTTTCCTCCTTGGTACTGAGGTAACCATATGACGATTCCCCCCAAAATGTCCTCCCACTTATAATCAGTGACATCCAATGGATATAACAAATCAACATGAACATGATTCTATTACTAAACATGTTGATATACCAATATTAATCTCACCAACTCTTCCACTAACCTCTTCTCCCCCTACAACTATAATTATCTTCTCAAGGAATGTTATATCTGAAATATTCTAGGATGCGCTACCAAGTGTTAGCAATAAAAATCTGAAAGAAACTTCTAACACATTACTAGTGGAATAAAAAATCCCTATTGGAACAACATTAAACATTAATGATACATTAAATATCAATTGTGAGCTTTAATATGATAGAAATGATCTTAGATCACATCCACATTTGAGTCTTCCCCCTAAGAGTCTTCTATAGTTTATAATAAAACATTTACATTGTCATTAGATATAGATAAACTCTACCACCAGTCAACTCCATATAAAGATATATCATTGTAAGATCCTAGATATCCCTAATAGTATCCACAGAATCCTAAACATAATGTCTTCATGAATTCTTACTAAACACATCAACAATTACGTTTCCTTTTTATGGGGTGTTTGAGATCTTGAAATCATTGTCCAAGAAGAACTCTATCCACCTCCACTAATACAAATTAATATAACTCTCAGAGAAGATATAACTCAACATATTGGGATATGTGAGGACCCCAAAGTGATCACCAACGAGGTAATTCCTCCCCAATTTTAGGTTATACCCTATTTATGTTAATAAGAGATCATGGGTGGAATAACTACACTTGTGGGGATGAAACCGCATATACCCATATAAGATCAACACCCTTTATTGTATTAGGAAAAACCCCCTTATGAGATGGGAAGCACCAAAAAATCCTTAAGAATAGCTCAATTTTCTAGAAAATGATTAATAAGAGCACTGATCAGGTCATTAATCAGGATTTAAAATGTTTTCAAACACACTACAGTCTATATGACGGCCTAGTAATTATTTGTTAATGATCTTAATGGGGCTTCAAACTAAGAGAATCTATTCAAAAACCCCTGATAATATACAATGAGACCAAGGAACTTATGGACCTCTACAACATTTTGGGTTTCTTCCTGAAAACAAAAATCCTTCATCATTGAAGGATCAACTGCTACTCCAGATTGAGACACCACATGCTTGATAAAATTCACCTCATGCATACAAAAAAATCACTTGGAAACCATTATTCACTACTAATAGTTTTAAAGTACTTGTAAGAGAGTCCTAATATTCTCATCATAAACCTACTTTGACTTTGAGTGCACAAGGATTTCTTCTATGAAAATGAACACCGTCCAATATAGGAACTAATGGAACATATAGGTCATGAGTCTCATAAAAGAACATGTTGTTTTTATAACACTAAATAATGTGACAATGAATTTGAAATTATAATAATGAAATGTGAAAACCATCTTACAGATATCATCCTCCATTACGCTCATCTGATGATACTTAGAACATAGATTAATCTTAGATAACTATCCATATCCCTTCAAATAGTTAAGAAATTATATATTATTGGAATGTAGAAATAGTTTTTGAACATCACCGATTTTAACTACTCATAGTATCTACAAAACATTAGACCACTATATCTATTTTTGTAGAATAATAGTAAATAGCCCCATGAAGATATGCTGTTCTAGATGAATGTGTTCTATTTAAAATTAGCAATCTAAATCCTCAAATCCAATAGCTTATAAGGTTCCATTTGAAGTGGATCCATCAAAATATGAGTCATTATTTTTCAACTCTATCCAAAAGATGATATTTTATAAAGGGGTAGCACTAGAAACTACAGGGAAAAAATGATTATAAATTCTTAAAAAACAATAGGAAAATACACAACCAATTCCTTATCCAAACAAAATGACTCCATTTTAGATTTAATAATGCTTGGTTATCTAACACAAAATTCACTAACATTGTACATAACTTTTGTCTTTCCATGACTCATTGCAATGATGCTCTTACTTGACCTTCCAAATTAAAGTCCCTTAAAAAGATGCTCAAAGTTTGGTGTAACTCTCATGTCAAAAAAAAACAAATGAGGATATTATCCTCCTCGAGAATGAGCTGAACAAGCATCAAAACCATAGCATGAATTCTGACATTATCACTGATCCGAACCATGAAATCAAAATTTCAATAAAGCTGAATTCGTTTATATTATTTAAGGAGAGGGTGAGAAATCAAGTCTTTAAGGAAAAATGGTTATCCGATGGGGATAGAAATAGTAAGTTCTATAATTCCCTTCAAAGATATCGGAAAGCTTATAGACCTCTTGCCTCTTTAAAAGATGGTGAGAACATTGTGGACAACGAAAATGATATTGCCCACCATATTGTGTCTTATTTTGAATCTATATTTAATTGCCCTGATAGAATCAAAGACCTCATACTTGAGATAATTCTGGTGGTGGTTAGTGACGAGGAAAAAAACTTTCTTCTTAGCATCCCACTTGATCATGAAATTAAATTCAATGTCTTCAGTATAAACCCAAATAGTGCTCCTATCCCTGATGGTTTTATTAATAGATTCTTTCAACACCACAGGGATATTATTTACTTTGATGTTTACAGGATTGTCAAATCCTTCTTCTCCAATGGTGTCCTCCCTCATGGTCTAAATTCCAAATTTCTCTCTCTAATTCCAAAGGTTGACAATGCCTTTGAGATCCATTTTTTTAGACCCATATCCCTCATCAACACTCTCTATAAAATCACCATGAAAATCATTGCTAACAGACTCTCTTCTATTACTGACAAATTAGTTTCATGAAATCAATTTGGATTTATCAATGTTTGATTAATCAAAAACTTCATTTTTCTTGCTTCGGAATGCTTTAACACTTTAAATAAAAGCAAAATAGATGGTAATATTTCCATAAAACTTGACATTAAAAAATCTATCGATACCATGGACTAGAGTTTTATTATTATGGTGGTTAAATCTTTTGTCTTTAGTGATGCTTTTATCACTACTATCCAAACATTATTCAACTCAGCCTCCATCTCCATTCATATTAATTCTTCCCCAGGGGTTACTTCAAATGTACTAAAGGTGTTAGGCAGGGGGACACTCTTTCTGCCATCCTTTTCTCCATTTCAGAGGACAATCTTAGCTGACTCATCAATTTTCTAGTTAATCAAAACAAACTCAAACCCATACATGTTTCGTGAAATCCAAATGATCATACTAACTTGCTATATGCTTATGATATAATTCTCTTTCTTCAAGGTGATAATAGAAATATTCGAACCCTTAAAAATGCCCTTACGCACTATCAGGAAATCTCTGTTCAAATTATTAGCTGGAAAAAATCCTCTATTTACTTTGGAAAGAATTTCCCCTCAAACATAAAATGTAGTATTATAAATGAATTGGGTATAAAAGAGGGTTCTCATCCTTTTAAGTACTTGGGTGTCCCCCTCATTTCGGGAATACCCAAATCTTGTAACATCCTTGAAGTTGCCAATCAAATTACAAACCAACTATCCTCTTGGAAAGGAAAATCCCTCTCAATGGTGGGTAGAATCTGCCTTGTCAAATCTATTATTGTCTCTAAAATGGTTTATTCGATGATGGTTTAAAATTTTCCAGCTAGTGTTATTAAAAAAATGAACACCTCAATCAAAAGATTTGTTTGGAATAGTAGCACGATGGAGTGGAAACTTGTCACCATTCCCTGGTCTTAATGTTTTCAACCAATTGAGAAGGGTGGTATTGGAATTAAAAATAGTAAATATTTTAATGAGGCTTTGCAGGCTAGGATCACTTGGAACTTATTCTACAATAACTCTGATTCTACCTGCTTTCTTAAAAATAGATTTATTCAGAAAATCAAGAAAAGAAACTCTACATTTCTTGCCTCCTATATCTGGCCAACCATAAAGAAATACTTTTCCTCCATCATGAGTAAATCCAGATGGATGGTCTCCAGAAACTCCACCCTGAACTTCTAGTTAGATAACTGGGCTGGCACTCCTTTAATTTCCAGGGTTTCCCCTGATCAAAGCCCTAGGGACACCAACCTATCTATTAGAGAGGTTATTAATTCTAGTAATGACCCTCTTCTGGATAACACTATGAGTGTCATTGACACCTACCCCTTCTCAAACACCGATGATTTCTCAGTTTGGGATCCTTCACAAAATGGTATTCTTGATTATGAAAACTTTTATAGCGATTTATTTTGTAACACTGAAAGTGATTTTGGGTGGTTAAAACTTATTGACAAACCTTGGATAAAACCCTCAATATTTACTCTTATATGGAGACTTGCTCATAATAGACTTCCCACTGATGACCATCTACAATCTTATGGTTTCCAACTCTATTCTAAATAAATCCACTATAATCAACACAAATAAGATTCTAATCATCTTTTTCATTCTAGTGCGACTACTTCTGCTCTTTGGAATTATATTTTTGACATTTTTGACTGCAGATGGAAGATGCATGACTCTGTAAAAACCAAATTAAAGAGATGTTCAGATTTTTATAGTTCTCAACAAATTAAAAACATCTTTCTTAATTTTGTCTCTGATCTTCATAACGTGATTTGGTATGATAGAAATACTTTTATTCATAATAAATGCTCACCAAATCTTAATGTAGGAAAAACTAAGATTCTCATCACCATTCGCGAAGCTACTTCAATCCAAAAGGTTCATTGCAACATCACAGTGCAAGACATTAGAATCCTTCGACGTTTATGTATTTCCAACATCTATTACCAACCTCGATATACTTTTTAAGTCTTATGGCATCCCCCTCTACCAGGATGGATTAAGGTTAATGTGGATGGCGCTTCCAAATTCAATCCTGGTCTTACGGGGTGTGGCACCATATTTAGGAATCATATTGGTCAGATCCTTGGTTTCTTCTATAGGGGTTGTGGCATTTCTCCCTCTCTGGAAGCTGAAATTATGGGTATGATTCCTGACTTCTCTTTTTCCAAACAGCATTGCTGGAACAACCTATGGATTGAGAGTGATTCGACCACTCTTGTACAAGCCGTTTGGAATGGTGTGATACATCTTGTGTGGCCGATCACCACTTGTTGGATAGAATGCATCAGTGCTCTTCACGACATCAACTACATCATCACTCATATTTATCATGAAGCTAACATGGTTGCTGATAGTCTTGCAAACAAGGGAGTCAATCTAGACATCACATGGCTTGATGAACTTTCTGATGACTTACTTTCTTTTCATAGTAAAGATTTTAATATGTTTCCATCTTTTATAATTTTGTATCTCTTCTTCTTTATATATTTATTGCCTTGGTTTTCCGACCAGGAACCATCTTAAAAAAACCAAATGAAAGCTTTAATAATAGTGGAAAACTTGATTGGAAAGATTGAAACCCATATGATGATCTTTATCAATTATTAATAATACATATTGTCATTTTGTTTAATATAATGAAACTATACACCTAAATAAATCTATTATCTCATGCATAGAATAAAAAAAATCTATTACAAGGATGAAATAAGAGTGTTTTATTTGTAGCAAGAAAAAATTGACCAATGACAGATACTACCACATCACCAGCTCACAACCCTAGAACACATCATGAACGATCAATTGACATCCAAATGTCCTATTTAACATGAGGTGAATTGGAAGCCACTTTACTTTATGTAACATGGAGTAGAACATCGAGGGTTATATTAAAGAATATTATTCCTTAGAATCAATTAAACTGATAGAGTATAAAATAAGTAGATATTTCCTTGAACTACCACTAGCCCATATGGAACTGAAACCTACATAACATGTAATTGAAAAATTTGAACTCCTTTACCTCCCTGTAGATATAAAAAAACATTAATGACCACAATCTACCTTATATACTAGAGTATGTAGGAAATCATGGGGTATCCTCTTCTATCTATATCTCCCCTTAACAGAAAATCTTGCCACCACTACTACTGATACATCCCCTAAGAAAACTACTACTGAGGAAAAATTGGAAACGAACAACCCATAAAATGATTTCCACCAAGTATGAAAAAACACTACAATTAAATGTGACCACGAAATCTCTAATAAAATTATATATGGATGGATCCCTTGATGGGTGAATGAGAACTAACATCTCTAGAGAAATGATTGGAACATTTCTAAGGCTAACTCCCTATCAGTCGAGACATTTAGAACAACCAAAAGTTTAATCAATAGAAATTCCCTTTATTATCATTATGTATTATAGTATAATCACATAATATTACATATAGAACACAATAAAAAACTAATAAATGAATAATAAGTGAAATAAAATGTATCTATAAAACATAATGAACATATACCGATGATATAGTTAGTTGACTGTTGGAATAGTAATGTGACCCTTATGAATAGCAAAGCAGCTAATGTAATAGTAAACTCACCAATGAATGTATAAAAAAATATATCTTTATTATAATTTTTAATATTATATAATTATATCATAGTATAATTAAATAAATATTTTCAAAATTATTAACTAAGTGTTGGTATTTTTTTAAGTCATAAATATTTAAATAATTTTTTATAAATATTTTTATCATTTAAAAGAAAATTTATTATCATAAAGTATATTAATAAATTACTGTTTTTATGTCTTATGATTATATTATAATTTTACGAGACCTTATTTATTATATCAAAGTGTCATAATATCAGATAAAATTTTAAAATTTGTGCTTTTCAAGTAAATTATGATATTAATTATAAATTAAATTCATCATATATAGAAAATTAAATTCATTAAATGGAGTTCATTTTTTGATTATAAACATAAAAAATGGTTCAGGTGAATTGTTTGTTACTTTTATGAAATACATGAATTTTTGGTGAATAGTAAAATACGACAATTTACTGTATATATACATTATATGTTAAATACACTATTCATTGAGTAATTACTGATGCAAGAACCATTGGTTAGAACTCACATGATATAATTACTATATTTAGTCTCAATAATCAGCAATATTACTTTTATTGAATAAAATAATCAAATAATGATTAAAATAATGGAAAAAACCCTCCTCTCTTCTATTATAAATACCACCCCTCACCCCCTCTTCTCCCCACCCCTCTCAATCCTTAACCCCTGTTTATATTATTCCTAGTAATCTTCCCAAAACTCTCCCCCATGCCCATGAGATCTTTTTTTTAATCAAATAAATAAACCAATCCCTTAAATAAGCTCTTAAGAGGAAGGAATCAAGAGCTAAAACTCTCTTCCATTTTCTTTCAATTTGTTTTCAAGTTCCATTACATTATTTTCTATCATCACCTCTCCTCCTACAAAAGGTATGGACGCTCAAATAACATAAATATACTATAATTGTTTTATGATAATTGAATAAGTCATCATCATCCCTCCTTCCACCTCCTTTTATACTTGAAATGAAAAATCCATTCTAGATGTGTTAATTTATCACATTCAAGGATGACGATTATTCAATTTCTACAACCATCTTCAATTATGGAAATGAAAAAAAAATTTCATTGAACATGATTTTTATATATATTATATATCCTATTTAATTTTTTAGAATAATTTTTTTACCTATTATATTAATTTATAAAACCTAATGATTTCGTTGTGATCGAAAAACTGCCAAATTAATCCTAGAGGTTATCATTAAAATTTATCAAAATATTCATCTTCACTCCAAATGAACAAATGAATTTGATAAAAATTTAATATTATATATGTTAAATAATAACATATAACTTCAATTTTGAAAAAACATCCTCATATTACGTGATTATCAGAACATGTATAAAAGTAAACCAATCACTAAAACCAAGGAAACAAATACTTCCAAACAATGAAAATGAACCTATTAACACATCAAAAAGGCCATGAAGGAACATTATAAGGTTATAATAAATAAATTAAATATATTATTAGTTCTAAAATTACTTATTAATGAATCTAATTTTTTTATCCAGGACATTAAGATCAAGGGAATAACACCTCCAGACTTAAGCTAAGGGATTCTACCAGAACATCCATTATCCCATCATATTATTCTTAAAATCTTTTTAACACAGATTAAATTCTATATTATTTTTATTTAAATGTTATAAATTTTGTTTATTTGTTCCAAAATTACGTGTTAATATTCATTCATCCTTATTTTTTGATGAGATGCATGTTTTTAAATGATTCCCTTCCCAATTCTTCCCAGTAAGTAAGCCTAATTTAAGGGAACTTCCAAAACTTTTACCAATTTTATAGGGAGCTCCATAATCTATTTTAAGCCACCATCATTTTTAGAAAAACATATATTTTACTATTAAAAACATGTTGTTTCACATAAGGTTTTATATACATTATTATTCTCTTTTCTATTTTAAATTATCTTTGATATTTTCCTTAAACCACACCAAATGGTTTTATTTTTCTTACACCCCATTTTTTAAAATGTATTCACTTCAAATTTTTAGCACCTATCATGATATATTCCAATTTTATCTTTTGAATTTCCATTTATGATTTAAATATTTTCTTTTATGGACAATTTTTTGATAATCCCATATATTATGCCTTTTGAAAAGAATATGGTACCCAATCCCTACCATGGGTAACCCTTATATTTATGTATTATTGACTATGTATAATTATTTACATGGAAAAAATATCCAGGAAAATTTTAAGATGGGTTCACCTAGATAGAGATCCAAATCAATGTGTAATATTTATCCTCATGATACATTATGTGAAATTGTCTTAGCGGTTAGCCTTGACTCATGCTCCATATGCAATGGTCTTGGGGGTTATCCTTGAATCATGCTCCTCTATGCGCAATGAGCATTAAATTATGATAAAGAAATGTTTAATGTATCTTACACATTACTATTATTCCATTTTATATGATTTCGTGATTCATATTCTATGATTCCATATGTTTAATCATGTTCCATGCCTTTTTATATCATTATGTCATGCCTTCTAACCCATGTTATTAGATTTATTCCTATGATTATTCCCTTATTGGGATTTCTTGATCATACCTTTGTTCATGTTATCCCTATGTTGTCGTATGCAGACGTTTGAGCATAATGGAAGTTAGGATCTCAACGTGGAGATTAAATAAAAATTGTTTTTATGATGATTAATTATGTACATAATCTCTCAAGAAACTAGACTTTACGATCCTTGGCTCGTAATATAATGTTTATATTTTCCAAAATCATGTAATGACTTTTGTTACAGGATAGGGTTGCTATAGTTGGTATTATAGGATGGTCTAGTAATTTTTATATATTAGGAATAGAGTAATTTAGTAAGAACCTCAGGGATAATACTAAGTATAAGAAAACATCCCTAGATTTTGGTTAGTATAGAGTAAGTGGTTTATCATGAAAATTCATACGTGTTTGGATAATGCAAGTGGATGTGGATCGAGAATAGTTGTACATTAGAGTAACAACTCCTAAAAGGTGTTTTGGGTTTTACTCGAGGTAACCTCATACATGAAAACGTGCCTTAATGTGCACCTGATTTGACACTCATGGGGGATATGCTTTTGTAAATTCATAAGAACATTATTAAGTATTATTAAGGGAACAAAAAAAATCCCCTAATAATATATGATAGGAAACATATCATGGATAACCTATATTGAATAATTGGGAATCACAAGTTACAATATACTTTTCTTTTACATGTTTATCCTTTTATGACTAAAATTTCCTTTATACGCTTATTATATATGTATTTAACACCCCTAATTGCACTTTATTTTTTTATTTAATTACAGGAAATATAAGAACACATTCCAACAATCAATGTGATAGGGAATGCAAAGGTTAACCTAATGATATTCCAGATATGATGAGAACAGGTTCTCAAAAACTTCATGACAATACTTTCTCAGATGGATCAAGTTATGGATGATAACATGAATCATGTGGAACTCCCTACTCCTTTATGGAAACATAAAGTTTTCATCTAATATGTCATGCATCAAAGGCCTCCCATGTTTAATGTATCTTTAGATCCCCTCCTTATGGAATAATGTACTAAATCTATTAAACATATATTCTTTTTCCTCCAATGCTCAAATGACTAGAAAATCATACTAATAGTTTATCATTTTGATAGGGAAGCTGATAAGTTATGAACATTTATCATGAATATAAAGTCCAAAGATGAAATTGATACAATGGATTGGGAGGAATTCATGAATGTTTTTTGAATAAATGTTTTCCCCAAACCATTTATCTAAAGATAGAAAGGGAGTTCCTCAAACATAGGCAAGCATAAGATTATCATATCAGTGCTTATAAAGAATACGTTACTTGTCATGGAAGATATGAATTTATATTTTTCATGAACACTGAAAGCGAGTTCGATCTCTTATTTAGAGGACTATAGCTGAGTCTACAAAAAAATTTGAAATTCTTGACTTTGACAGTTATGATGATATTTTCCATTGTGCCCTCAATGTTGAAATAGAGATCATAGAATCTCATTGGTCTCATGGGAATGATGATAAAATTCATAAAATGGAGTCTAATATTGGTGGCTTAACTAATAAATCCCATGATGGGAAGAAGATATAGCATCCCACGTGCCACAATTGTGGAAAGAATCATCCTAGGAGCTATCTAAATAGAATATGGAATTTCTTCCAATGGGGAAGAATGGGACATATGTTTAAGAACTACCAAAGGGATATGGAGAATTCCACTAATGTGTAAGAATAATGGAAGGTTCATATCAACACTCAACATATGGTGTAGTGTTACAACAACAAGGAACATGTGAATTTGGAGAACATTTTACCTATGCCAAGGGTTGTTAGAGGCAATCAACAACAACCTCCAAGGAAATAAAGAAAGGATTATGTTATCACTACAACTGAGGTGAAGTCAAAATATGATATGGTTATATGTATGTTGGTTATTCATTCATAAATATTGAATTTACTATTTGATTCTGGATATACGCATTCTTTCATATATTTCAAGTCTAGTAGAACTATTCAATCACCACCTAAAAATATGAAGGTTAATTTATCCATGAGAATAAAAAATGGGGCCATTATTTCATCAAAAGTATAGAACTCCTCCCCAATTAATGTATGTGGATTGAACCTCCCAGAAAATCTCATTATTCTTTCTCTTGTGGAGTTTGATGCCATAATGGGAATGGATTGGCTATGTTTATACAATGAAAACACTGACTGTTAGGAAAGGGAGATGACTCTTTACATCCTGAAGCATCCTCCAATTCTATACAAGTGTAATGAGGAAGAAAAATATTCTTCAAAATCATCTTATCAAGTGCGGATATTATTGATCAATGAGAAATAATATCTATCTCAAATGATTGACACAAATAAGTGATTATTTATCGAAGATATGCCTCTCATGAGAGATTACACTGATGTATTCCTTGAAGAATTTCCTAGACATATTCCTAACCAAGAGGTTGAGTTATCAATTGAACTTATTTTGGTATCTATACCTATAACAAAGAAACATTATATAATGGGCTACATAGAGATTTAAGAGCTAAATTAGTAGTTACAGGAAAATATGGATAAGGGTTTTATATGCCAGATTGCTTCACCATGGGTTTCACTAGTCTGATTCTTTAAGAACAAGGATAGATCAATGCACCACTGCCTTGATTATTGTGAGCTCAATAATATCGCGATAAAGAAAAAGTATCCACTTCCATCGATAGATGAATTGTTCAGTCAATTATGTGGGCCCGATTATTTATCTAAGGCGGACCATCAGTTGGGATATCATCAATTAAAGTTGAGGAAGGATGATATTCCCAAGGCTACCATTCGAAAAAGGTATAGACACTATGAGTTCATAGTGATACCCTTTGGAGTCACTAATGCTCCATCAATTTTCATGGATTTAATGAATAGAGTCTTTATATATTTCCTCGAATTTTTTTAGTCTTTATCGATGATATTTTGACACACTCTAAGAGAAAGAAGGAATATGTGGAGCATTTTCATACTATGTTGAAGACTTTGAAAATGGACTAGCAATATGAAATGTACAATAAATGTGAGTTCTAGATGGAATATGTATCTTTATTTGGGAATTTTATCACTATAAAAAGAATATCCATGGATCTTTCCAAGACAATTGAAATTAAAGAGTGACCTATGACGACATCTGTAACGATTATCCATAGCTTCCTTGGCCTAGCTAGGTATTTCTGAGAATTATTGAAGAACTTAACACGATTTTCAAATAAAATGACAATGATGAAATTGAAGGGAGTGAAGTTTTTCTAGACTCAAGAATGTAAGGAAAGATTTCTGGAGATAAAAAATAGGTTTATCATTGTGCTAGTACTCACACTCTTGAAAATTGGAAAAATATTTGTGGTGTACAATGATGCCTCAAAACGGGAATTGGATATATTTGATCAAAAATGATAAATTGATAGCCTATGCCTCAAGGAAATTTAATATTATGGAGAAAAGCTATCCCACGCTTGATCTGGATTTGGCAGCGATGATAATTGCGTTGAAAATCGGGTGGCATTATCCGTACAAGGAGAAATTTCAGATATATACTGATCAGAAGGGTCACAAATATATATTCACACCAAATTAACATAATATGCACTGTGAAAGATGCTTTGAACGCATATATGATTATGACTGATCAATCCAATACTATCTTAGTAAGGAAAATAAGTTGGAATATTCTCTAAGTAGAAAGAATCCTCCGTCATTATCAATTATGGTAATTGATAACGATCCAATCATATTAGTTTTATAGAGGATGGGCATGGGAATAATTAAGGGGGTAACATCATCAATACTTTCTCAAATGAATGCTCTAGTATCCCTCTTGGATAAAATAAAGGATTCTCAAATAAATGAATTGGAAAATAAAAAAATTGAGGAAGCTATCAAAAAAAGAAAATCCTTTGAGTTAAAGATTGATAAGGTTTGAGTTGTAAGGTTTGGGTCACAATTATGTGTACTATCTGATCTAGAGATAAATAAGGAGCTTCTGAATGACACACATATCTAAACCTTCTCTATTCACCTAGGGAGCATAAAGATTATCGAGATCTCTTAAAGAATTATTGGTTGGAAAATATGAAGAAAGATATTGCGGAGTGTACCTCAAAGTGTATTGTATGTCAGAAAGTGAAGGATGAAAGGAAAAATTATAAGGGGATGATACCACCACTACCCATACCAACATGGAAGTGGGTGAACATTACCATGGAATTTGTCATTATACATCCAAGGACATATAGAGGAAAAATGTTTCATGGGTTATTGTGGATTGCCTTACAAAGAAAAATCACATTATCTCAATGTGAGAGGACTTATCACTCGATCAAATTGAACTGATATATATCAATGTGGTGGTAAGGCTACATGGAGTACCACTATTGATTGTATCCAATAGAGATCAATCATTCACCTCGATGTTCCAAAAAATTCTCCAATATGATCTAAGCACTGATATAAGCTTCATTATGGCCTCTTGTCCTCAAACTGATGTCCAATCTAATAGAAAAAATCATACATTGTAATTCATGTAGAGAATGTGTTTTATGGTCTTAAAAGGAGGATGGGAACACACCTACCTCTGGTTGAGTTCTCCTACAACAGTGGTTTCCACTTGAGCATATGAATAGAACCATATAAATCCCTTTATGGGAAAAGGTGTAGAACACCGGTGTGCTATGATGAAGTTGGTGAACGAAACTACTAGGACTTGAAATGGTTGAATATATGGTGGAGAAGTTGAAAACCATTCATAAGCACATCAAGGAAACCCAAATATGGAAAAAGATCTATGAAAACAGTAGTAGATAAGAACTTGAGTTCAAAGGTGGAGACACGTTATTCCTCCTCATATTTCCAGGGAAGAGGGTCCTGAGATTTGGGAGGAAAGGAACAATAAGACCCAGGTACATCATTCCCTTCAAGATTTTTGATCATTTCAGAGATATGGACTATCGACTAGAACTTTCACGTACATGTATAAAGTAAATGATGTCTTCTATGTATCCCTATTAAAGAAGTTCATACCCAAACCTTCACATGTACTGTCTTCAGAGGTGGTATAGTTGGAAAATGATCTTTTTTACGAGGAGCATCCAGTGAAGATCTTGGATCATAGAGATAAAGTTATACATAAAAGACTATTCACCCAGTCAAAGTATTATAGAGGAACCATTAATAAGTAGAGGAAACATGGGAATTGGAGGAATCGATGAAGGAAAAATACCAAAACCTTTTTTCAGTATAGAATGTAAAATGAAATTTCGAGGGAGAAATTTCATAAGAGTGTAAGAATGTAACAACCTAAAGTTTAATCAATGGAATGTCCCTTCTTATAATTATTTATTATAGTATAATCAAATAATAATTCATATATAAAAAAATAAAAAACTTATAAATGAAGAATGAGTGCAATAAAAGGTATCTCTATATGTACAGGAACATATACCCAAGAAAGAGTAACATGAGCATTAGAATAATAATGTGACCCCTATAAATAGTAAACCAGCAATTGTAATAGTAACCTCACCAATGAATGTATAAATAAAATGTATCCATATTATAAGTTTTAATATGATAAAATTATATCATATTATAAGTATGTAAAGACCCAAAAAATTCTAGGAAATGTTTTTCTTAATTTTCTTGGGAATTTTAAAAGAACGCAGTTTTTTACGGCACCTGATTCTGAGGCCCGGTGTTCCCGGAATCTTTTTCTGAAGTTTAGCTCGGGTACGTTCAGTGAACGAACGAGCAGGTTTTTGTAACTTTTTAACCGGTGTGTAGAATCAAATTCCAAGGGAACAGATGGATTCGTAGCACCGGTAATTATTTATAAACACCTTTTCTAGAGTTGTGTTTGCTCGGGTGTGTTTTTAAAGTTTTTAGAGTTAAGTTAAGAAATAAAATAAAAGTGGTGCGAAAAATTATTTTATTTTACTTAAAGTGGCTTAACCTAAGTTAAGCATATAAGGTGGGACCCACAATATCCTACCCACTTGGTAGGATATTTGTGAGGTGGGGCCCGCACGAGCCCCACCATTTCTTTCCTTCTAAGTAATGCACCTGGACACCCTTTTTATAAGTCAACTGTGCGTTTATTCTGGTTAAGAAACGTCTCATTAATTTGGGAGGTCAAATCGTTACAATTAATTCATTGAATTAATTATTCGTTTATTTTCATTTGAATTTCAAATTCATTTATATGATAATAAAATAAGGGAAGGACTTATTTTATTATGGTTGGGTTTTTGTTGTGTTAAGACTTTGGGAGAAAAAGAGATGTATTGAGGATTCTTCGTTCTTTGACGAAGAACGCGAAGAACGCACCGCCGCCGACGAAGAACGCCGACCTCCGACGGCGGACGATGGCGAGAGACCCCTTCCTTGGAGATCACCTAACACCAACAACGTTCCTTCCGTGGCACTTTCTTCCGTGACGGTTAATTCCGCGACGAACTCTCGTTCAACGACAACGTTGAGGTAGGGATTCATATTATTTGTTAGTTCGTGAATACTTCTGTCGCTTTCTTTCTTTCTTTGGAGCCGCCTGACATCTCAATAAAGGGAGGAGGTCGGACTGCACGAACATGACCGACCCTCCTCCCCCCTTGTGGTTTTGATTTTGATTGCGGCATGAGCAAGGTAACGCGGTGCCGAAGCACCGCGCAGAAAATATTAAAGAAGGGGAAGAAGCGCAGCGCCGTCGCGCCGTGCCGTTGAAAACGAACCAAAGATGTGGCGCCGTCGCGCTGCGCCGGAGAACTACGAAAGCATCGCGGCTGGAGCGGGGCCATGGCGGAGGGGCGCGACGCCATCACGCCGCGCCGGACGGACGAAGGTCGCGGCCAGTTCCAGGCCGCGGTAGAGCAGGGGAACCAGCAGCCAATTGCGGGCCGCCGACATCGGAGCAGGGGGACCGGCCTTGCCGGTCTTGTGGCGGCAGAAGCCAGCCGGCCGGAGTGGGCCGACCGGACCGTGCAACAACCGGGGGTTTGAAACCCCCCGCGGGCCAGACGTGAGCGGCCCCATTAAGGGGCCGCAGTTACTACACGTGGGGGTAACACCCCCCGCCTCCGAACGGCTCGGCCGTTCGGCCGAGCCACCTGGCCAGCGCGCCCGGCCGCCAGTGCGCCGGGCCGCCGGGCCGGGCCGGGCCACGCCCAGGCCGGGCCGGGCCATTCCAGCTGGGCCGGGCGACGCCCAAACAGGCCAGACCCGGACCCGGTTTGGGCCGACCCTGGGGGTATCGGGCCGGGTCGGACCGGGCCCGAACCCCCTAATACCGAACCTCTTTCGGTCCGTTGCCCATAACTTAAGCTACGAGCCTCTGATCGATGCAAATTTAGTTACGATGCGATCCTTGGATCGAGAAGGTCATTTCGGTATATCACACTCAGGGTTTCGGAGATCTTTGGGTTCGACTAGGTTGGTTCGTACACGAAACCAACCGGGCCCTCGGAGCGGAAACGCTTATAACTTGAGCTCCGGACGACTGATTGGCGTGTCGTCGACTTTTTTGGATTCCTCTAAGTGAGATGGACCTTTTGGATTACTCCGCTCGAGGTTTGGACACATTTAGAATATGTTCGGTTTGGTTTTGATTTAAAAACCAACCGGGCCCCTCGGACGAAAAAGCCAATAACTCTCAGACCGGATGTCCGATTGACGTGCCGTCTGTGACGTTGAGTTCCTGTTGATGATACAGAACTTTTGGATACATCAAATCTGGACTATGTGTCAGTTGATTTATCAGCCCCTCGGCTCGTGGAGCGGACCCTCCCGAATGTGCTTGCTGTGTGCGGGAACCCTAGAGCTGGCTGCGACTACGACGATGATGACGAATGTGCAGAAATCCTCCGTGGATTCGACGACGACGACTACAGCACTCAGCGATCCTACATGGATCAGTGCCAACGATCTTGTGTGGGTCAGATCCTGTGTGGGTCATCTCTCAGTGGTCCTGTGTTGGCCAGCGACAACAGATCCTGTGTGGGTCCGATCCTGTGTGGGTCAGTGCTCAGCAGTCCTGTGTGGGCCAGCGCCTACAGATCCTGTGTGGGTCCGATCCTATGTGGGTCATTTCGGGGGTTAGTAAGCTATCGATCCTTTGTAGGTCATTGCGGGGGTTAGTACCTATCGATCCTGTGAGGGTCCTATGGCTTAGATGAATCAGTTGAGATATCTGATCATCTCTATCGTCTTATGAAGAAGTATACATGTGTGAGCTGAATCTTGACTTTCAATCTTTATCTTCGATAAGATTGACTTGATATCCTATGTGGATTACGTTATTCTTTCCTGTGTGGATTGGGTTGTGGTTTCTTATGTGGAACGGGTTACATTTTCCTGTGTGGACTAGGCTGTACTTGGGCTCGAATGTTGGAGTTGAACTGGAATTGATCACTTAGGTATATGTATGGGCATATACCTAAGTAGAGTCGGATGTTACTTCATGATTGTATCTTCCTTGTGGATTATCCTTTGTGGATTCTGGGAGTCCTACGGGAGTCTCGGGGTCCCTACTGAGTAGCTTATACTCACCCCCGCATGGGCTATGACCGCACTGCGTTGTGTTGGTTGCAGACGATGGACAACACTGATCGTGGTTGAGGCACGAGGAGCATGTCGATACCCGAAGGTGGATCACTGGGCGGGGCGTACTCGGAGCGGACGGCTGGACCCGAGGAGATGTGGAGGATATCTATACCCACCCTTCAGGTGGGACTTCCAGTGGATGGATCGAGGCTACAGCTTTAATTTCAGTTGTTTTTTTCCCTTTCCAGTTGTACTTTACTTTGAGTTTGGGTTTGTATTTTGGCACACTTACTTTTCTGCACTTACAGTTGTACCCAGTTTTACATAGTGTTTACTTATACTGCATGCTTGCTCTGTGGTGTTTGTTTATTTTACAAAGCAATGCCTTCCCTTTTTACCAGGAATTACACCTTGGTGCTAGTCGCCAGCCCCTGGCATATGGAAGACGGGCTTGGGGTAGTCACGGTACAGGCCCCGAGGACGGGTCGTGAAAAATTGGTATCAAAGGAGTTCGGTTCTACCACAGAACTTTGGAATCTGATCTTTTTCTATGTGAAGCAATAGTGTTAAGCATATTGGGTGTGGTTATCAGTCCAGGGAGTCCAGTGTTGGTGCGGCGGCCAACGTATCCGTACACCAGGACTCGGACTTCTGATTTCTGACTTAATGCATGAAAACATTTATTGCATGTGTGTTTCAAGTTTTCTTTTTGATTACTTTATGTCAGCTCACCAGGTATACTGTTTAACCGTGGAACACCTGTCTCTTTTCAGGATATCCCCACGATGGCAGCCAGCTAGGGTTCCGAGAGTTGTGTGTGACGACAACCCCCCGAGTGACGAGGCCTCGGTACAGGGCCCTTTGATAGCTAAGGCACCAGCGGTACCTCTACCCGCTGAGCCACTAATGCTTCTAGCCCCAGCCGCTGACGATTCACGTCGCCTTAGTGCACTGCATGAGTTTCAACACCAATGACCACCCAGGTTCCGTGGGGAGATGGACTCTCAGGCAGCCGAGGATTGGCTGGAGGCAGTTGTATGGGTTTTCAGGTTAGTGAGGACACCAGCGGACCTCATAGTGATCCTCGCAGCGAGCCTACTGCATGCGGTAGCTGGAAGATGGTGGAGCTTGATGCTCCAGGTGCACGATGAGGCATCGCTTCTCTGGACGGACTTTGAGAGCCTCTTCCGCTCGGAGTTCGTCCCTAACACCCTCCGTACGGTGCGCATCCAGGAGGTTCTACAGCTGCGGCAGGGCAGCATGACGGTCGCCCAGTACTCGGCGAGATTTACCGATCTCTCGTGCTACTCGACAGACATGGTACGGGACCCATTATTCTAGGCCCGGACCTTTGAACAGGGATTGAGGCATGAGATAAGGGCATCACTGATCTCCCTCAGAATTCCGACTCAGGAAGGAGTACTGGAGCAAGCCCTTTTGATCGAGAGCTTCCTTCCTGAGCCTTCATCAGCAACAAGGCCTACCGCGGGGCGGCACGTGGCAGAGTATTCTACAGCAGGCAGTCAACAGATGACTCATTGGTCCAGGCAGACCAGACCCTTAGGAAGATAACCTCAGGACACTGGCTCAGCAGTGCGGGGAACACAGCGTGGAGCCAGTCTTTCGAGATGCAGACAGTGCTACACATGCGATGGGTAGGGCCACATGGCTCGTGACTGCCCAACCCGCTGTGCCGAGGAGTAGCAGGCGGTTGAGGGACCACCCAGGCAGAGGCAGAGGGTCAAACGTGGAGGTCCACAGGGAGTAGGCAGACGAGGCAGAGGAGCTGACCGAGCAGCAGGTGGTGGGAGATGCTTTGAGGCTCTACCACAACCACCACCAGGAGGTCCACCCCGACCACAGGGAGCTGGCAGGCAGAGACAGGCACAGCTACAGGCATTGGAGGCCTATGACCACGGCGCGCCTGAGATGATTCGAGGTACTATCTGTGTCTATTACACCCTTTCTACAGTTATTATAGACACAAGAGCGAGTCATTCTTTCATAGCTGCTGCCCTTGTTCAGAGCTCGGAGATTCCGACAGAGCCGTTGGCTCGATCCCTACGGCTAGAGACTCCTACGGGAGAAGACTCGACGAATACGCACTGGTTCCGGTAGTGTGAGCTTACTCTAGGAGGCGAGATCTTCGGCTGGGGTCTTCTTGTAGGGGCGTCGAGGCCTTACGACATCATCTTGGGCATGGATTGGTTATCTACAGTACATGCTCAGATTGACTGTATTAGGCACAAGGTGCGGTGTGTACACACCGATGGGAGCAGGTTCACCTTCACCAGTGAGAAGGGAGCCTTCGCAGCATAGGATGGACTCCCGCAGAGGAGAGGACAACCCATCACTCATCAGTTAGCTAGCCTCATCCTAGGAGCAGTTGACGTTCAGAGTCCTGGTTTTCCTGTAGTGGTGGATCAGTATGCAGACATTTTCCCCGGCGACGTTCCAGGACTACCTCCTCGCAGAGAGGTAGACTTTTATATTGACCTGTACCTCGGGACAGCCCCGATATCCACTCTAGCATATTGGATTGCCCCCACTGAGCTTTGAGACCTACATGTACAATTGGAGGACTTGTAGGGCAAGGGATTCATCCGACCCAGTGTGTCACCCTGGGCATCCCCGATATTTTCATTGCATATGGGATTTCCCATTGGAAAAATCCAATACAAAATATATTATACTAGGAATAATTTCATATGAGAATTATTCATATGTAATATATTATCATAATAAAAAATAAGACATATAACCTATTTCCCTTAGGAAAATATTTCCATATATATGATATTCCCCTAGTGAAATATCTAATATGTCATATAATTTTCTTAGGTGTAATATTTTCCATTGAGAAAATATTCGTATATAAAATATTTCCCATAAATATGATATTTTCCTGTTGTAAAACTATCCATACATACCATATCTTAATATATGTGTAATATATTACTCATATTTAACATATTCTACTTTATTGGAATTCAATAAAAAATATATTACTTCATATGTACTATATTTTTTCCTGATACATAATATATTTAACTTTGGCATAAATATATATATGAAATATTAATTTTATATATAAAATAGTTTTCTTATATATGATATTTTCCTTATAAGGATTTCTATATGTAAAATATATTTTTTCATAAATTTTTTATTTACCTTTTTAAAATTTCAAAAATTTATATATTTTATCCCAAATGTGAGGTTTTTATTCAAAAAAAAACATATTGGTTTATAGATAAGGTTTTTCCCTTAGTTAAAAACCTTATGTGATATAATTTTTGTCAAATGTAACATAATTTCACCATTTGTTTAATATTTTTTTCCTTCAAATGTAACATGTTTTTCATTCCCATGAGATGTGTAAGGTTTTAAACATAGAATCTTGACTACAATCAATAATAACTAAAATATAACTAAAATGATTCAAATGTCTCTTAATAATTCTTTGACCCTATGGCCCCAATTAAACCCATAATTTTTTGAATAAAATTAAAAAAAATATCTATGAACGAACAACTCTTCAAGACCCAATTACAAAACAATTTTTATACTTCCATTCCTCTAACGGGTTGAGATTTTGATTTACACATACACATTTCATAGCACATGAAAATCTCACAAAAATTACATGAGATCCAGAGGAATTTTCCAATTCATTGACTATATCAAAAAACATTATCCAATGGTGTTCCTCTTCTTAAAATTATATTTAGCATCCCAATTATAAAAATTCCACCTCTAGGACCCAAAAATTTAAAATTAAAATTTCCAATGATTTTAGTAACATGTAAAAGTATTGGTCATGAAACAATATCCACCATAATAATTTATATCTTTGATAAGTGTCCTCACGCATCACCCATGAACCACAATGACCACTAAGACTCGATGCATGACCCAAATATCACATTTCCAACATGTTATGTTCATATTAATAATTCACTCACTCCCAAGACTACATTCATATCACATGTACTTTCAATATGCTACATTTATAAATTCTACCTTTGAAAATTAACACTAGTAGAAAAATACCCTATACCAATGGTTTGAAACCGTTGGTATAGGCCTCAAAACCATTAGTATATCCTATACCAACAATTTGTAGAACCGTGGCAAAGTAAGCCATGGGGATAGGTCTATACCAACAGTATTCCCAAAACCGTTGATATAGACCTATACCAACGGTTTTAAAAACCGTTGGTATAAGTAACATGAAAAATCTATACCAACGGTTCTATAAAACCGTTGGTATATGCATTTAAAAAAAGAAGCATTCTATTGGTTTTGATCCCAGTACCTATAGTTTATGATTAAACGACCTAACCCCTAACCTAACCTGACTTTTGTGAACATAATTTCATAAATATATATATGTATTATCTTACATTTTTTAAATTTTTATTTATTTAATGTTCTATGTAAGAAGAATCCATAAAAAATACATGTAACTATACCAACAGTTCTCAAAACCATTTGTATAGACCTGTACCACCGGTTTTGAGAACCAGTGGTATAGATTCTTTGATTTTAGGACCTATACCAACAGTTTTGGACAAACCGTTGGTATAGGTCCCCCCTATACCAACAGTTTGTCCAAAACCATTGGTATAGGTCTAAATTAGAGACCTATACTAACATTTTTGGCCAAAGCATTGGTATAGGTCCATATAAGTGCACTATACCAACAGTTTCCCAAAACCGTTGGTATATATATTATTTCCAGTAGTGCAACATTTTCATAGTGCTAGTCACCAAATTCAATTTTTCCCAAAATTCTCAGCCATCATTCCACTCAACCATCATCCCATTCCTAGTAGCTATCAGTATCTACACACATTAACCTACTCAATTTCAGTCGACTGATACCCCTATCAGGGAATTTGTAATTTTCCATATATACACTTGAAGTTTGTATCAAAGAACCTCACCAAAATCTCAAACACCTCCCAGTTGGTTCCATTAACATGTAATTCCCAACTTCTATATAAACCCATCAAAACAAGTGCCACACATTAAGATCACATTTTGTGTGATCCCCAACAATTACTTTTCTTAGACTACTCATTGCATGAAATGATGAAAACTAACAATATTACACATGTGTACCTATTCCCGATCCATGTTCACCCATCACTATAACCACTATCATGATGAAAGGGAGGATTGGTTGTACTATAATACTCCAATCTAGGTCTGAGGAATCCTATCACCATAGGCTAAAACCTAAAATTCTCATAAAAAAATTGGGCCGCCATTACCAGACCATAACATATCAATATATGATCTCCACAATTTATTTCAAGTAAAACCAAATTCTAAAACCAAATTTTATCACCTTAAATAGTCACAAAACTTTTCTATTATAATGAAAATTAAAAACTACTATTAAAAAATTAAATATATGAAAATTTTCATACACCTCAGTGATACCCTTCTATATCATCAAATTCATACCTCCTCAAGTATTATCTAAATATTTTTAGGTATGTAAATAAACACCCCTTGAAAACTATAATTCAACAATAAAGCACCTGAAGTATTTTACATCAATAAATACCAAGTAATCTTCATGAGTTTCCTTCACCCTCACTAGGTTATCCACATGATAGCGGATAAGGCACCCCATGTCTATACCATATATTTGACTGCACCTCATGTGCATCAATATCAAATGTAATGGATATAACCATGTATCATATCTCAAAGGGAACTCAAAAGTTTGGGCTAACCCCTCTATTGGGCCACCCTTGTATATCACATCTTATCTTGTTTTAGACATGAAAATGCATTTCGAGTCAAACGTAGAATTCTCCTAACAAAAAACCTGATCCACATCTCTAGGCACTACACTCTACCATTTATCTTATAAACCACATCTCATATAGGTAAAACTCATGAGGAAACATCCCTTCACCCATATTGAATATGATAAGGAATGTATCATGCTAAAATATTCACTCTAGGGTTGTCATAGACTTTTTCATATCTGGTATCACAAGAAAAGTCATCAACCCATTCCATGGAATTAATCCTCACTTAAAATCTAAATTCCACACTACCCCTTATGGTAGACAATCTCATCCTTGTACATGTAATAACACCATCCAATGATGATTCATATTTAGTGAGACCATAGTCATATTGATTGGGTAAGTAGAATGGAACTAAAAATCTATATTCAAAAACATCATATAGATTGTTGATAACACTTTATCTAACCTATACTACATCACGATCACCCAAATGGTGTTCATCCTGAAGGTATCCAATGCTAGTACTAACCCGCTAGGGGGAAATAAACATAACTTACATAGAGGGACTATATAGTTACCATTAAGGAGAATACCTCATGGGATCCACATTAATTTTTATTATAATAAATACTCTATTCTAACTGGGTAGAATTCCATAAAATATTAATATGTGCAAATACAGCATATATTGTTGATCTAAATTTAAAGTACTAAATCCTTCACCATAATGGATATCAATCACAGGAAAGAACATGGATTTCATATGAGTCCCATGTACTTAATATAATGAATACACATAAAAATCTTTAAAATTACCCAAATTCCAAGGTCATAAATATCAATATCAAATACACAAATCAATATTAAATAAATATATCAACTATAAAATATTAAATGAAGATCACCAATCCCATATCCCTTGTTACCATGACTTCCCATTATAAAATGTGTTCATGATGAACTGTTCTGAGGTCTATCAAAAATCTGATACATCCTTATCCCCTATCTATTATAACCTAAATAACACGACAAATAAAAATATTCTTTGATAGAACTTTGTAATTCCCCATCCCAATACCATTAACTTGTGCCTTATTATGAGTACCATAAGTCCTCATACATGCCTTCCCATATTCAACAAACTTATGAATAGTAATGAGGGTCTAAAATGTTACTAATGGGAGACTATATCCTCATATCACAATAAAAAAATATGGAAAATAACCATGCATAATATTTAATAATAATCTGAGTAAACATAATAAATAAACAAAAACCATGATATATCAAATGAATAAAAAAGAATACAAGAACACATCCATAATGATTACCCACTAGGATGGTCACATTTAAAAAATAAAATAAATTAGTAAAATTCCATGGGACCCTGTTGTAATCCCCTTGCCTCATCATATCTATCACCCGAATATGTCCAATCAATCCAGCTAGATTATCCAATCTTTTTATTTTTTCCTACCCGAACCTATAAAGAATGATATCTACTTGGGTAAAAAAGTACCATACATTTTTAACTAGGTGTTAGTATATCTTAATTATCCAACACTAATGACATAGCTAAATATCTAGTACTTCAGTGTATACACTAGTGATATGATAATAAACTAAATAAATATAATTAAAAAATAATATAAATACCATTTATCCTTATGTTCTATGATAAAACCTGAGATTGAAAATATCTACTTCATATAGTACCAACTATCTATATGAATTTCACATAATAATTTGGGGAAACATTGCCTTCCCTATAATCTTCTATATAAAAAATATATATAATCACTTTGGTAAGGGGAGGTCCCCAACTAAATGCATCTCATATATTTAACACATGAATGAGGGAAAAGTGGCCAACCTGACATTCTCACATATATTATATCGAGTGGAATAATACACTCACAATAATATCTCAACAAGGGGAAACTTTCCCACCTTTTAACATATCATGTATCACTATAAGGGGAATAATTCACTACCTATAATATCTCATCAAGGGGAATAACTCCAACGTCAAAATAAATCATCTATCATATTCGGGGGAATGTCATTCGACTTGTTTATATAATATTTTATTATGGGAAATATTCCCCACCTGTATAAATAATATAACATTAGGGGAAAAGGTACCCCACCCATATATCTCAAATCAGATAAGGGAAAAAGTTCCCACCCAGACATCTCATATCTCATTGAGGGGGGGGGGGTTCCCTACCCTAATATCTCGTGTCACATCAGGGGAAAATTCATCCTTCCTATATAACTCATATATAATCCATGGAAATTTAATTCACTCATATATCTCATATGAAATCAGGGGAAAATGTTTCCCACCCATATATCTCATATCACATTGGGGGGAAATATTCCCTAACCGTATATCTTGTATCCCATAATAATGATAAAATGGGGTTGAAATCAACCTAAACCCATCAAAAAAAACCAAGGACTACCTCTAAAGTAAATAAGAATTTATTCTCACTATATCTATCCAAGGATACCACTAGGATAGCCTCACTTCACTACTACTCTTAGTGGTCAATAAAAGACTGGGTGACCCACAATTGTCCCATAAGTGGCATTATATCCTAAAAACCATACCTAGGTTCCTGTATCTCATTTAAAACACTATGAATAATTCCTTAACTTGTAGGGAATGGAATCCATCAACACCATTATATTCATATCTGAGACTCAAATGAATGAAAACATCACTCTGGAGAGACTACATAATTCCTAGTCACTTCAAAATTCATCCAAGGTTTGTTTAATCTCCCAAATTACAAATAAGTTATACCCAAGGAACACTAAAATTGGTGATTTGATACTAGTGGGGGAGAAATAATCATCCTAATATCTAATAAACTATCCCAAGAGGCTATAAGGTATTTCATGGTTTTATCAAGGTCCACTCAGGCTAACCATTCTCTTTCTCACACTCTATATAAGGAGAGGTCTAAGGGAAACGATAACAAGGTATAATATATGCATAAACTTCATTTAGACCCTTCTTGGGTTCATATATCTCATGGAAAATATTTATGAGAAGGCTATCAATTCTTCGTTGGTGAGGCACTAAACAAGTTTCAAGATTCGTTGATATCCAAAGACACTTTATATGTCATCATAAAAGTGAATGGGGAATAATTAATTTTCTAAATATTTTATATTTTTGAAAAATTAGTGAAATCATATATCACATGAGGCATAAACAAAATTAATATATATAGGGTGTATTTAATGGACCACTAAACTCATTTGTTGATGTATTCCCTTTAAAGTGAGCATGATATCCATCTTTGAATATCATTCAATTCCATTTGGACACTTTCCATATGCAAATATCCATGATAGTCTTCCATAATTTAATTATTTAAGAAAAATACTTCCCACTAACACTGATATACATCCAGATCATTAACACATAAATCCCTAATTACCCATTCTAACACATTCTATATTTTCCCCTAAAATTCAAAATAATTCAAAATAAAGAAGAGAAATGATATTTCTTATCAAATTCACAATAAATATATCTTCATAATACTTCGAGGTTCTCCTTTACCTAATTCGAGTAATAAACCCATAATATTGTATCCCTTATTCCTTTAAATTGTGGAATCATCCCCAAACCCTAGCAAGGTAAAAATAAATCTGTCACGATAAAGAGTGTAAGGAACCAAAAAATAATGAATACAATGCATTAGATTTAACAAAATTAATCTCTATGATTAAACGATACTTCAATCCAGTATAAAATGAGATATATCATCCTTTTGGAAGGGGCCAGATCATGAGCTCTATTCTTATCAAGCCTTTACTGTATAGGTTGTTGAAACATCCAAATTTATCTTTATTTTTTTAATAATTTAATTGATATTTTAGAAACTCTAGAGACACAGTTCAGCTTCAATATTTTTTTCAAATTCTAGATATTTTATAAAATACCATACATATTAGCATTGGGACGCCCATATGTAATGTTTTTTCCCATATAAGGTATTTATTTGGAAGAACTATATAAAAAACATATATAAATAATATATAAGGGTTTACCTTCAAAGGAAATCATTTATAATATTTTAATTCAAACATATTTTTTTTAACTTAGCTAAAATCACATTCATGATATTTTTATTGAATTCATATAGTTTTTCCTTTAAAAACCGTAATATGGAACATATTTACCTCATCTGAAATCTTTAAACTCCAAAAAATATCCACACATAATGTTTTATATCATATGTAACATAATTTCTATACATATTGTTTTTACCTTGAAGAAAAATCCATACGTATGATATTTATTCAATACATGATATATTTTAATTGATATGTAATATATTTTAATTCATAAGTTACATATTTTCAATATGTTTTTTAACATTGGGAAACCCCATAAGTAATATATTCTAATATGAATAATTCTAATAATATAATAATTATTCAATTATAACATATTTTTCATTGGAAAAATTGGTTTTTTAAAAACATTTCTTTAGTAAAATGTGATATGTTATATATTTACGTAAATATACTATTTTTTATAGAGTATTATCCAATACGTAATATAATTTTCATATTTATGATATTTTCCTTAGGAAAAATATTAATATGTAACATGTTTCTCATTATAGTGACATTTTGATTTTAGTGAATATATATATGTAACAGATTTTACTCCATTCATAAAATATTTCTCATATAAATAATATTTTACATTGAAAATATTCAATATGTAATATATTACATCATAAACAATATATTTTCTCCTGATATGTAATATATGTTACTAAGGTATAAATCTATAAATGACATATTTTCTACATAGGTTATATTTTTTTATATATAATATATCCTTAGAAGGATTGGTCTATAAAATATATAATTATTTATAATTATTTTATTTACCATAGGAAAATTTTGATTCATAATATATTTTAACCCATATGTAATATTTTCATTCAAGTATAACATATCTTCTCATACATATGACTATTAATTATGGAAAAACCTTACATAATAAAATTTATCCCTTTGTGTAATATTTTTGTTTCATAGGTAACATATATTTCCTTATCATAAAATATTTAAGGCCTTATACTTAGATTTTTTAAATCATCCAAAATCAATAATACCTAAAATAATTCCAAACTCTCCCAATTTTTCTCATAACATAGGTTTCCAATTTAAAAACATCCATTAGTAAAAAAATGGTACAAGAATTGACCAAAACTTGAAAAACTTCTCTAGATTTTATTTAAAGCCAATTTTGATACTTCAAAACTCATGTTGGGTCTAAATTCTCATTTCCACGTACACATGCCATTACATGGACCCTTCTACCAACATTCACTTGAGCTCATGAAACATCCCCCAATACGATGACCATATTTAAAAAATTTACCCAATGGTGTTCAAACTCTCATTTTTTTGGAGTCCCAATTCTCTAAACACCCCCTTTCTAAAACAAAAAATTTAAAAAATTAAAAACATTTCCGAGTTTCTAACCCATAATGAGATCGGTCATTATAAAAAAACATATATTAAACTTTTTAATAACCCAAACTCATTAGTAGACACTCTTAATCCTCCAGTGAAGATGATAGTAACGCCTGAATCCCACCTCCAATAGGCCATGATTTGGAGGACGACACTAAGGATATAATCACACATATATTAAATTCATCACCCTCATAATTACTAATATTATAATAATAGAACCACCAATCAGAACCATAATATAAAAAGGATACTCACATCCTATCATGCATGTAATGTTTTATATAATCTATCTCTAAAATATAGTACCAGAAGAAAACACTTCAGAAGACACCCCACTGTAACTCTAAGATTCGAGATAGTAATGTCTAACTTGATCTCTATATCCTTCCTACATATATGAACAAATTATTTTTAATTAAGTGTGAGAGTACATTAATACTTAAGAGGATCATCCTAAATATAAATCATAAATACAAAAAATAAGTAATACCTCAATGAATAAATATTAGAACCTATAAGATCATACATTAAGTAAAGTAACCATGTGACCACTTCCCCAAAAGATTTTCACTCTCACATGATAAGGATAAATGTCACATTCTTCCATGACTTCTATATAAAAATACATCCACATACCCTATCACAACCCAAAACACATTTTAATCATAACTATGTATCACATATCACATCACAACAAAATTCCACATACTCATTATAGAATGTTATCATGAGGACAGTGGAAATTAAACACATTCCCTCATCAAACCATTTATACCCTCTACCATGTATCACATCATTTATCACAGCATCATTTCATCATATCATATCATATCATCACGATAACACATCATTATCTCTCTTACTTCTGGCCACCACAACATTTTCATCATAACTTGAGGCTAACACAGTTGATACTATATATTAAGGGAGAGTGGGGAATATGGAATAGTCATCAATGTATTCATACTAGGTTATAGTGAACACAAATTACTTTAACCATGCATCCTTCTCCTAGAAAGTACAACCCCTACCATGTATCACGTCCTTTATCACATCATTATCCTATCATATCACATCAAGACCACAATACATCATTCAAACTATGAATTATGGCCATTATAACTCATGTGTCATAACTTGAGGTAATCAATGGTAATACTATATATTTAGTGGGAGTGTGGAAAAGGGAGGAGTCATCCGTCTGTTCCCTTTTGAACCAAGATGTTTGAGGAAATCACCCAAAAAAATGGGAATAAATAATGTTATCTAACTCAAGTGAATTGAATAAAACATATCAAGGAAAATAAAACATATATATAGCTTCAGAAAACCTCATCCCAAGGATTTCACACTTACCAACACTACTAAAGACCACAACCATCAACAAATCATCACTACTGATACCCAAACACCACTAACATCTATATAACACAACCGAAATCACTTCCACATCAAACAATCACACAAAAATTTCAATATCACGTTAAATTAAATATATTATTATTTCAGGAAATACCATTTTACCAGCCATATAACATTCATTAGGCCTAGAATTTATTGAAATGTAATGCCAAATAATTTATTCCAACCATTAAAAATTTATTAGAAACACATATATTATTCAATTATAACCCAAAACCATTACAATATTAATTATTACCAACCTCTTATTCCATACCACTAGAAAATTATAACATGTCCCCAAAATTACCAAATTAGAACCACAAAATCCACCACACTCTTCATGGAAATGGTCATAAAAACACTTACTTTTCAAAAAATAAAATAAAAAATAACTTCACTTCCATGTCACATAATAATCCATCCACTCTTTCCACATAATTAAAAAAACAATAAACATGCCAATAATATACAATGTAAAATTCCAACAATAATGACATATACATTTACATTTTTCTGACATGTCTCCATATTAATATGATATATCTTACATAAGTAATAACATAAAAATTTCATATTTCACCCAACTGATTTATTACCATATTTTAGAAATTAACCTTTTATGAAAGGTGATCCCATAATTCAATCACTGCAACAAAACACTTTTCAACAAAATAATAATATTGTTATCATCGACAAAAATAACTACCAGTTACATTTAATAAAAAGAAATTTTATAGAGAATCTATAAAGAACCCTTATAATTTGATTTAAAAATTTTTAAATTTAATTTTATTTAATATATATATTCTTACCATCCACACCGGGAAAATAAAAATGAAAAAATACAAAATTTACACAAAATACATATGGATATGTCTTGAATCTATTACCTGGACTATAGGTTAACAATAACTACCCTTGAGTTAGGTCATAAAGATGATCACACAACTAAGATCACACTATAAAAAACATAACAACCTTGTTCAAAATGATCTCCATCAAAAAAATTAAGGCAAAAAAATCCAATGTTAATCTACTAAAAAACTATTATGTTTAGGAATATGGTGACAATATCAAAATAAATGAAGATAACTCACCTCATATAAAACAATTTTGATAACTAAAAGCCAATGGATAATGAAAAGTTATGGGTACTCAAGGGTATCCAAAGGCTCACCATTGGTCACCTACGATCTTTTAAAAATTATTAGTGTAAAAATAATTTAGATGAGATTCGAAATTTATACTATAACTATAAATTTAAGGCAACATGATGTGACAATTGTTGGCAATATCATGGACAGGCTAAGTCAAACCATCAACCTAATTCAGGCCATGATTCCACCTTATCTCACCCATTTTAAACTTATTGAGCCATCTATCATGATATAACTGAAGAAGTACAATGTCGTGACAAGAGAGTCATGACATGATGACACTAATAAAGTCAGAACCCAAAAAAAATCAACTTCAATGTCTCACTTCATAAAAAAACATTCATTCCACGATGAACTCTCAAAGATGAATAAAAAACTCCCATGATCCTTCCACACTAAGTCAAAAACCATTCACACCATGAACATAAAATTGGATCTGAAAAAGAATATGATTTTTAATATTTATGTAGATTTTTCCTAGAAATGTATGATTTTACAATTTGATAAAAAAAAACTTTTCCAACCGCCTTCATGTTGTGACCAATCTCAGCATTCCATAACCATACACCCAACCCAAAAATAGTGTGTATTCTTAATCCTATTCCCAAAAAACATAATTCTTGACACTTCCACAGACTATACCATGGATCAACCATTCATATAACGACACACCTAACTACAACACCACCATATAATATAATCATATATTCATGTAGTGATACCAAAGACCACTCTATGAAACAATACCTATAGAAAAAAATTCATTTACAAAACCAAATACAATCTTCCATCCTTCTCCCATCACCTTTAACAATTATAAAAATCAATTTAACGGGTTAGAAAGGTCCATGTAGTAACAACCTATGTTTCCAAGATAATGAGAAATTTGAACCAACATCTCTAAAACAAAGGATACATTACTCACAAGAGAACTCCACTCTACTAAAACTATGAATTACTGTGTATAGAGTATAATATTTTTTTTTCAATTAATGTTTATAACATAGTATAGTCCAATTTCAAGGTAGTAGAAAAATAAATAAATTATCATACCTAGCATGTTACTCTCCAATTGAATCTATGAATATATATAGATAATTTTTGACACTTTAAATTAAAGAATATAAAAATTTATAATATAAAAATTATATTCAAGAATAAAGAATGGTTTTAATTGGATAAATTAATAATTCATATATTTAAGAATGAGAGAAATAATTCATGAAAAATTCATAAATAAATAAAGTATTAAAAATTTATAAATTAAGAAAGAAATTATATAAATTCTATAATTAAATAAATATAAACAATTTTTATTTATTTCTAATTTGAATTCCTTTATATTATCCTTTTATGTAAAATCGAGTTGGATATATAATATCTGAAATGTAAACAATATAAATATAAATATATATTAATTATTCATATAATTAAAAAATATTCAAAATATCAAACATTTGATAAAATTTATGCCTTAAGAAGTTAAATTATAAAAACTATTTTTGATATGGTTTAAATTTTTTTCAAAAATAATTAATTTTAATTTAATGAATTAAAATTTATTTTTTTGAAAAAATAATTATATTAAATATAATGTCTTTTTTATTATTTCTCATTTTCTAAGTTATAAAAGTTTTATAGATTGCACATATTATGAAATAATTTAAGAAATTCCACTTATAATTTCCATATTAACATTTTATATACAAATTATAAGTAATTTCAAATAATTTAAAAAGTTATTTACTTTAAATATATAATATAATTGATATATATATATATATTTAAAAATTGGTTTTTTAAAAATGTTATAAATTATTAAAAAAATTTATAATTAATTAAATTATAAAAAAAATTCTTAAATTAAATAGATATCACAAAATATATATTTTCATAATTTATAAAAAATAAATAAAATATATATTCAATTCATAAATGATTTTTTAAATTTTTTTATTGATATATTATATTTTATGATATGAACTATATCTCCACTTAGGGTTGGAATCATTTTATATAATATCTTATGATAGATAAATTTCAGCTGTAAAATAGACTTTTGATTTCTAGGAGTCAAATTTTATTATAAATTGATATCACCTTGATGACATGATGAATTCTTTTTTATATGAGGATCGACACCAATGTATTCAATGACGTGAAATATAATATAAAATGATATTGTGAAGTATAAATAATTTACATTACATCACATTTTAGGATATCATATATTATATCAAGTGACACTATCATGAATTAGGATATCAAATATCATAATGTCACCCATATTTTAAATTCTATTTCTTTTTTTACTATATCCAATATGAAAACAATACTATATCAAATTTTATTTATTTTCAAGCATGATTTTATGAATTCGGGAGTATGAAAAGGATTTGATACCATTGATGATTTTCTAAGGATCAAACAAAACATATTTAGGGTTTTATATGATAATATAAACCAAAAATTCCAATGATCACCATGATGTAGAAATAAAAATTATGTATAATATAATTGAATAACATATAATTTACATCTATGTGGACTGAAATAACAATTTCCAATCATAATGGTTGATAAAGATCCCCTAGAAGAAACCAATGGGTTTCTCCCTCCTCGGTATATCAACAGATTGAACTAAATAACCATATATTATTGTAGGACCGTCCTCATAAACAGAATATACTACTACCTTTGGAATAAAGGGATGTAAGAGGATAGATCTTCTATATGGATAATAAATAAAAATAGTAAACAAGTTCGAACACTATCTTAGTGGAATTATTATCCTTATATAATCCTTAATGATTATCCACAACTCTCCAATGAATTTACTCATATGTTATGAAATGTATTAGTAAATGAATTTGGTTACAATAATTGTAAAACAATTCCTGATAAAAATCTACCACATGTTTCATCATATGAAATATTTAATAACTATGATTTCTAACACAATGGATTCTCGAAAGTTAATTAAAAACATATGAATTCCATTTTCAATCATGGAGTTACTTGTAAGTTATAAGATATGATATCGTGCAATTTGATATGTCCATGTTGTGTCATATGAATATGATATGGATGTTTAAAAATGATATCACAATATAACATGTAATGATATACCCAAAATAATATATAATGTCTTTTTCAACAAGTCTTTCATACTCTATGACAAACTCATATCATACTATATGCTATTTGATTAATAAATCAAATAAATCTATGGATTAAGGGGTTATACTTATTACTAATTAATCATTGTAGTTGATTAATTTTTTTTGGAAATATTTACTATCAATATAAGGGTTACTCCCTCATTATAATTATTCACTAAGTACTTTAACGAATAGATAAATATTAATATACACCAATATGGACTCTCACTAAATAATTCCACAGGATGATCAAAACCAAACAACAAGGATGTTTTCATTATACTTAAGTTTTCTCTATTAAATTCCTTATATTTAATAGTTTTCTCCAAGTTTAAAATCAGATATTTTATCACCTGTTGTAGTTGTATTTTCCTCCTAAAATTTAAACTTCTACATTCCAATGAATCTCCAATAATAATTATTCAAACTCCCTATCTTTGAATTCTAAATTTTATACACTTATCAATAATTTAAATCCATCCAAATTGAATTTATTTAATTCCAAATTTAAATCAACATTATCTCTATAAAAAACTAGACCCCCATAATATAGTGATTCCAAAAACACCCTTTTTGGGTCTCCAAATTAGGAACGTTTTTTAATATGTATGTTACAATGACATCAATTATCCAAATATTCTAAACCACTTAAAAAAATCAAACCAACATTATCATGACCTACCATGTTTTAGGTCTCTAAGGATCATGATATAGCTCTCTTATATGAAAATTTATTTTAAAAATAGAATAAATTGTGACAAGATGCCCATTTTATTTCAATATTGTAATGCCCTGTGCTTGGAACTTTATAGTCCATGACATGAACTCTTTCCAAATTCCCCATAGATTAATTCATTTTACAAATTAATGTTGGTCACAAAAAACCCCCTATAGATATCCTTATTTAATACTAGAAGTACATAAACACAAAACACCATGTATTACACCCATCTTAGAACAAGCTCCAAATTTCCATAACTCAATATTTGACCATAATCGCTAGTTAACATTAAATAAATTTCTATAAGAAAAATACATTTAGTACATGAGGACTTATCTTATGAACCACTTTCCTAAATGACATAGTGAACACATTATTTTAGATATGAACTTTACTTAAACTATAGTAGCACTAAAAACCCCATTGAACCAATATACTTCTAATTTTATATATCCAATATGGCATAGGGGAAACTTAAATGTTAGTGGTGTGATGTTTCATCACGAAAATCCTTTTATCTCCACAATTTATCCTCTAATCAACTCCAAGATTCAACATAAGGTAAATATAATCATGGACACTTCCTTTATTTATAAAAAACACAATCACAACACTTTCACCTTTATTCAATTCCAAATGTATCTAAAATTGACATCCTTGTTTCCAGAATGTTATCACTTTGGGTTTTTTTTGGAAAACCAAGCCATATCAAGTGATATTCATGTACTTTAATCTCTAAAAATTCCAAATATAAATGAAATTACTCTTTCATCACTCTAAGTGTATATAAGAAATTTTAAAAGAGAAAAACAAGATATCAAGAGAGAAAACCATGTCAAACATTTATATCTTCTAAATTTAGCTAATACTACCTTTTGAACGTGTTGATAAAATATGAAACAACAACAAACTACCACTGGATTATCTCATCCTATGTATATATAATTTTTTTATTCATTTCATTCATATTTATATATCTACTTAGATAATATCTCTTATTGTTGTATATGAAAAAACAAATTCTCACCTTCAATTTCATGAACTCTTCAAAATTACCTCCCTTTGGGGAAAAATAAGAGTAAGTGAAGGAGATATTCCCTAATGCCCAAACACACATGAAGTGTATTATCCATTTTTTGATGATATGGGGATATCACGTGGTACAATATCCATGTATGTAATATGCTGTTTTGGTATATCATTAAATACAATATAGAGATATCATATTTCTTATTCGTGGAATATCATAGTGTAATGAATCATATAATAAAATTCACATAAACACTCTATAGTCTAAAAAAGAAACTAAAAGTTAAAGATTAATGTTCAGATAATCTTCTGCATAAGAGAACATTTTTAACTATTGTTTCATAAAATTAATTATAGAGAAATTTCATTGGTAAGGGTTACAAAGAGTTTCCATTGCTTTTTTTAGGATTACTTGATAATATTTTCGACATTTGATAGTTGGGGTGAATTTGGGTTGAAATATTTTATTTTTAAATTACTTCCTTCTTTTTTATATAGTATAAATCTCTCATACTCACCTTGGTGTATTAAATAATTTAGGAAATCAAAAAAATCGGTAATGATTCCATCCTTTAATAGAGATGACTAAGATCTTTGTGAATAGTGGTTATCGTTCCCCCACATAAATTAGTATATATTATCAAAATGAATTTATAGGAAAGGGTGTATCCTTGATCCAAATATAATTATTTTCCACAACCAATTAACAAGAACCCACGTGTACATACAAAAAATAATATAGAATTCTTGTTGGATGTTCTAAAGTGAATGTAATAGTATCTAAAAGTCCAGATCAAAATGATCTTCTTCCTTATTACTTGTAAAACAATCAATTTTTAATGTTTCATTCTATTAAAACTTTTCTCAGTTTAGTTCCAGTCATATCTCACACAACATTTATATTATTTCCTCTCATTATTATTTCCTTAAGATCAATTCATTCTCAAAATAATCCTAGGGGTAACATTCGATGATATTATTATTGAAATTCCAAATAATTTATGGTATTTAAATTTTAATTCTAGTCAAGAGATTTCATTTAAAACCACCATCCCTTGATCTTCATAAATGGATGCAAACATACTTTTTTGTGTCTTTATAATCATTATATAAATATTTTATAAAAAAATTCCCATTTATTCTTTACAAAACTCCCCCTTTAAATCTATATAATATCCGAAACTCATTTTCACTAGATTTATTTGAAAGACACAACAAATTTATATTCAAGTGGATACCTGATCTACATTTTTTACTAATTTTTTGATAACTAAAAATAATAATTATTTTTATAATATATCATTGAATTTATTTTAAACCTTTATTCCCACAAAACACATGTAGGTTTTTTTTTAAAGTAATATTTTTTAGATATTTTTCTATTTTTAATGGTCATGATTATTATGTATTTCATGAACTATTTTTTATAGAAAAATTGATCTCTAAATGAGATTATGTCCTATATTCTATAAGTATTCTAATAGTGTTGTGTCAATTTGTTTGGAAAAATATTCTTGAGTCTTGGATGCACCATGAATATCAAGTAACCGGTAGACAGGTGACTATATGAAAAAAATAAATTTCCACATGAATATAAGGACCAACCAAATGACTCTGGATTGACCATAAGATAAAAAGTATAATTTTTACTAATTGTTGAATTAACATCATGATGTGATTTTATGAATTATAATATATTGAATCGACCATATGAAAATACCATGATCATCTACCATTGGTATACCAATCAACCACATCACTAAAAACTTCACAATGTCATTAAAGAAAAATTCCAACTCTATGAGATAGAATCTATGGCTGATAGATCAACCCCACATTGATCATAAAAAAATAAAAATTGATTTTATCCTACCTCAAGGTTTTAACTACCTTGATACTTTAATTACCACAAGTATGAACCTACCAATAGTACTGACCTACTATGAGCAATCAACCATGAAAAAAAGGAAATAATTTATATGATTATCTATTTTTCCTATATTTATACATTCTAATTTACTAAAAGGCTTAGTTAACTATTTTCATTGATATAATGATTTATTTAATACCTATTTTTTTTTTATTCTATGTAATTTTTTTTGGAAAGAATTATATGAAAGATTAAATAATCATCTCAGGGGTTTAAGAGTCACACAGCTTTCTTGAAAAAACACATGTTTTGTTTTTATATTTTTTGGAATATTAATTGTCCATCCAACATGATTTATATTCACGTTTTAAAGGAATTTAATTTTCATTTTATTAACTATTAGTATTCTATTAATTATTCTATAATTTAACATTATAGAGAATGTTTTATTTTTATATATTATCCAAGTGAAACATGTAAGAATATTTTGAATTTGTAATTTAAAAAAAGACATCACATGTCTCCTAGGAAAGGATAAAATTAAATGGGATTCATGTTTTTAGTCTCCTGTACATTAATGAAATCTATATATATGTGTTTGAAATAACGATTACCATTGTGAGGTTAAGGATATTCTTGAACTGTTATGTATGATACATCTTGGTGATATGATTTTTCTCTCTATTGGGCATCATTCATTTTATCTTTTTCTTCTAGAGAAACCACAACTTTATTGACACTCAAAACCATATTTGTTTAAATGTTTTATCTGATTCTTAATTATTTCAATTATTCTATTTGTATAATATTATTTGTTTATAATTCCGAAAAAAATTACGAGTTGGATTGTACTACCCCATAAAAAGGCATGTGTAGGTTGTGCATAACCAGTAAAAGGAAGGGGATTTAGTTGTGCTAATGTCCTGATAAAGAAATTTGGTTTCTTCCACCACAATAAAAGTAATCTTCTGGGTTTTTAATCTATGTGAGAGAAATTAAGTATTGATTTATGCCTCTAGGGTTTTAAATGGTTATTGTAGTGGGTTATAACTCCCTTTAATTGTGAAATATTCCATAGTTACTAGGTTCTATCAGCCACTATATTTGAGAATGGTTAATATTGGAGTAGGATAATTTAGATATTAACTATTTTAAAAACCAATATGTTTATTTAAATTTATTTATACTAAATTAAATGTTATAATTTGAAAATAATTAATTAAAAGTGTTAATTATTCCCGCTCTTGACTATTTGATCAATATCACATTGGGACATAATAATTTTCACTTGTTATTGGTTATAATAAAAAAAATTGTGGTGTGAAGCTTAATTCCTCAAGAGAAGCACTTTATTTATAGCATTAAAACATCCCTTCATTAATCATGATTAAAATAAATCATCATTATGTTTGAAACTGGAAAGAATGTAATGACTTACTGAAAAGGCGTAGGCCTAAGAAAAAATTCCCAGTCCTCCAAATTTATTAAATAAAAAGATAGCACAAGTACAATAGTTCAAACGATGCAACATGCCCAGAAAAATCAAAAGGGGTCATATTCCTCACCAGTTTCAACATCTGAAGCCACCTCCGGATCAGCTGATTCCCACTCAGATTACGAATTATAGGAATTGAGCATTGGAACGTACTGCTCCCTTAGTTGTAGTTTCCCTGAAGTCAATGGCTCCCTATACAAATTCTTGTTGACCAGACCCCGCTTCATATCCATATCTTTCTATTTCTAAGCCTTGAAGGAGGATCTGGTAGACACCATCTTTGGCATGTTAGAGTAATCCTTTCGCGGCTTCCTCTTTGGTGGATTAGTGAAAGTCCCCACATTATCATTTCCTTTCTTCCTCCCATTCTTGAGTATATCACTATAAGATGTCATGACATGGCTGTTGGGAGAGTTTTCTTTATTCTCATTAGATACATCCCACCACTTACTTGGTAACTCCAACAATCCATTCTCCTTTGGATGATTCGCATGCACTAAACTAGGTCTCACCTGAGAAGATTGCCTATTATTATCTATCAATGCCATACATTGACCATGCTACCCATCGCCCTTCCCCTCATCAAAATTTACATCCCCACAATAAACATGTTCTGGTCTCGCTATATAATTATGTTGCAACCCTGACTTCTCAGGGGGGTAACTCCTTTTTCCCAATAGCTTTATGTCCATTCGGATCCATCTCCCAATATGCTTCTTTTTTCAGACCAGCCTCCCCGTTCATTAGCACTTCAAATTTGTTATCAACCTCAATACCCGAGACCTTCTTCATGACAACCACAGAACCCCTGGAATCCATTCCCAGTCCTCCATTGCAACCATTAGAAGAGGGGACTTGAGGAAACATAATATCCCCATTTTCAATATCCAGATTCAGGTTTCCCACTGATACCCCTGCCCCAGCAATAGACACCACACCCAGATCACAATACAACCTTCTAAAGTCCTCAGCCGCATTCAGGTTAAAGGGTGTATCCATGCTCTTATTTAGAGGCATATGGCCATCCTGTTGAGCAGTACCATTATCGTGGCCATGAGGCTCACAAATTCCTGGTGGTGCAGGAACTTGAGCCGTGGAGCCATACTCCCTTTTATTTTTAATATATTCCTCTAGTCCAGCACAGGTATGAGAGATTTCACCACAGCATCCCTACTCCCCATCATTGGCTGAGACTCCACCATTAAGCTACAAGCCACTCTTATCACGACGACACATCAGAGCTAGATTCCCTAAATGACAATAGTTCACGCAGAAAGGGACCCATGATTCAAAGTGGACCAATTGATACCACCGGAGCTCACCTTAAATCTCGACATAGATAGGCTCAATAGGTTCCTAAGAATAATCAATCTCAACACAAATCCTTAGAGAAATTAGATGGTGGAGAGAGAGGGTGTGAGAGTCCGTGCATAAAAAATCGACAAATCATATTCCCGATTAGACGTAATATCGCCAAATTTTTAAAAGGCAGTGGAAGACCTGGAAGGGTGATCCAAATCACCATCGTTGGAGGATCACGATGCATATGAAACCAAAAAGACAAACAGAAGATAGAAAAACGAGAGCCTTCCACCGAACATGGGGTAGAGGACCAGGCATAAATCAAATCATCTTCATTGCTAAAGTGGATTTGAAAATGAATCGTATCCAAAAGCCTAACCACCACTTTTTCATGAAGCTTCCAGGAAGAAGAAACATACATGTCAAATGATTAAACTGAGGAATGATTCCTTCCAATAACTCTAAAAATTATCAATACCCCTTTAAAATTTTCATCATAACTATAAATTTATCTAAATCTCTATTATGGATTATTTTTTATTTATCAATAAATTTAGAATCTTTATTAACTCTATCCTTCTTTAATTCAGTAAAAACACATAAAAAATCTATTTTCAAGCATATCATCCATCTCAAATAAATCAAAGATAAATTAAAATATATTGAAAGAAAATACAACATTAACCTTTAGTGGTTTAAAAAAATCTCGATTTGTATTTTTTTTCTAATAACCTATATTTTAGTTTTACCTCATTTTAAAAAACTATCAATTAAAAATTTCACTTCTCCCTCTTAATTAATGAGACTGAATTATAAAACCACTATTAAACCTCTTACTAAAAATATAGACATATGCATTTTTGAAAGGGGTGGTATCATTCCTCTTAAATAATTGAGTCATGAATCAATAAAATCCAAGTCTATATGAGGTAACATATTTTATAAATAAAGTGAGATTAATTCTATCATCAAGGATGGTCATAAAGTAGTTAATTATTTGATACCAACTCATAATTTTCTGTTAAAAAATTTGTAATATAATCTTAACCAATTTCCTTTATTCAATTCAATAAAAAGGTTAAAGAAACTGAATATGAATGGTCCCCCCAACACATTTTATCGTTAAATGTTGTAGAATAAAATCATACATAAATGATGGGTGAAACTAAAAAAACATACTTTAGTGATGTTTGGTAATTGTTGGTACACCCATTTGTAGGATCAAAATCATAAAAAACTCAATAAAGTGTTGTTTTGTGAGGATTTTATTAATATTCTATTTGGATAAAATTAATTCTAGTTTAAATACGCCTCAAACAACCTTATATTATATGAAAAGATACATGATATCAGTTTCATTTTATTTTGAGTGTTATAATAAATTCTTGGTTATGTTTATAACACTTTGGTTATCATAACCAATGACTATTATAAACTTAGAAGTAGCATGAATATCATTAAGCTTGGATATTATTAAAATAATTTGTGAAGTTGTTTGTTATAAAAAACAATCATAGATTCAAGGTATCATAAAGTAAATGATGATTGTTTCTTATAATTCTATCGACACATATTTCACTAATGAATATTTATCCTCCTTATATAGACTTTCAATCATAAACATGAATAGACCAATCAGTATCTTTGAAGACATGTAATCCTAGCTCAACTTTTTCTCATAAAATAATCCATAATTCATGTATGTTTAACATATCATATAATTATCTTGGATTTTATAAAATTTGACTCTTTTTTATTTTATTGATATCTAGCACAAGGAGTGATAATGAAAATAATGTCAATCCACAACACAATTAAATACAAAAGACCACCAATAATCTTTCTAAATTATTTAACATTGAGAAAATTGCCTTTGATATATTTATTCAACTTCATTGCCACAATAATTGGTTTAGATACTCATTTATATCCTCTATTAAAAACCATTTCAACAACTCATTGGAATTTTTTTTAAGAGACCAAAATGCGACCAAAATATTGGGTAATTTTAATACCCTAAATGAATTTTATCTCACCAAGCAGGAAAATATCAAATTTATTCCTTCACTTGTTTTAAAAACTCATCACATAGTTTATTATCATTATGAGAAAAGATAATGTTATCAAGATTAACAATCACAATGAGTGGTGTGGTTTTTCACTTCCTTACATATAAGTTACAATGCAGTTATCCATTGAAAAAATTATTGCCACCCAAATAATCATCCCATCTGAAATACCCGAATCTTCAGGATTTTCTCAATCCATATACATATTTCATAAATTTAAAAACTTTTATTCCATATTCATCAAGAATATATCAAATAGGTTTCATATAATATATTTTTTATTAAGTTCACCATTAAAAAATAAAATCTTTTCATCCAATTGATATTATTTAAAATTTATTCATGATATAATGGAAATAAATACTCTCATGATATAAGGGAAAATGTTCTATTAAAATAAATGCATTAAATTTGTGAATACCCCTTAAAAAATAGACTAGATTCATTTACTTTAATCCAACCTTTTTCATTCATATTTATTTTTGTAAGAAACAAATTTTTCAAAATAATATTATTTTATTAAATCCTTAATACAACATACCATGTCTCATTCCTTTAAATATAATTTAAATATTAAATAGATTCATAAATATATTATTTTTTACTTAAAGGTATCCTTAGTAGTTTTGGATTTAATTTTTACAATAATACTAGTGTGGTTTGATGTTATGATTTTCACCTTTTTGAACACATTATTTTGGTGTGGAATGATATTTTTAACAAGAATACTTTTTTAAGTCTTAAATTTTTCTTTATGGTTATAAAATCCCTATATAAATTACTAGAATAATCTAATCCCACATCATCTATGGGAATTTATGGTTTATATTCAAGATATATAGTAGGTTCAACAATGAAATAATCATCCCTATCATTATGTGTGATTTTTTATTTGAGTGTATCTTCATTTTTAATTATTATAACATCATCACCAATAATTATCTTCCTATATATTTTGATGTAAAATCTATAAAAACATCCATTTGGAGTATAACCAGTAAATATATGATGTTATACGTTATCATAAAATTGCAGACAACTTTTGACTTTATTATTTATCAAGAATAGAATCCTAAAAAATATAAAGTTTTTTAGATTCAGATTATTTTTTATAAACATTTATTAAGGAAACATATCAAAAATATTCCATAATAAGCACATATTTTGAATAATTTTTGTTGTTTTTATTGCTAGAAAATAATAATATCATTAATTTTGCTGCTAAATTTTCAAAGTTATTGCTATGTCAACAAGAAACCTAATCTATTTTTTGGATTGTGAGGTACACTAAACTCATGTATTATTCTATATATATAAAGATACTTAAATATTTTTGTTAGTATGCACAGTTTAATTGTTACATTTTGCATCATTGAAGAAAAATCAGTTTCCATCCTAGCCAATATCTTAAAACAAGTAAACCAACTCAATACATTAGATTTTTGTTTCATAGACATAATTATTTCAGTTATAGTAAAGTCATAAATAAATGATATGAAGTACTAATACCCACATGTGGACTTCATAATCATAGTCCCACAAATATTGGAGTGAAAATATATAGTGATGTTTTATTTTTGATCTTAACTCCTTTGTGACTTTTATTCACCGTCTTAGCCTTTTAACAAATATTTAGAGTGGTGATAGTAAATCTATAAAAGGTGGAATATTTGTCAAAGAATTTTCCCTGATCAACTTATTAAATATCTTTTTTCCAATATTACCATGGAAACTATGCCATACATTATTAAAAACATTCATACACATATAGAAACATGTTTTGACTTCTATACAGGTACCTCAGATTCCTAACCATCTTAATAAATCAAATCTAAATTTAAATGTTGTAAATAAATAATAATTGTTCCTAAAAGACACATCTTTTTCATCTTTAAAAATTTCTTACACTTAATATATTATTCTTCATCCCATAAAAAATTATTGGTGTTTATCCGATTATTTCCAATTTAAACCACTCCCAAACCTTCGATCTTTAGTAAGCTATCACTTACAAATGTACTATATCCAACTTTATATATTTCAACATTAGCTAAGTTCTTTAAATAATTTTTCATATAATAAGATAAATTACTATAAAAAAATGGATTATTTGAATTGAATTATTTGAATAAAACATTAAAAAAATTTGTCTCTTGATAAAATTTATTCTTTTTCAGAACATGATCAAAAATCATAATTAGAATTATTTGAAATTTTTGGATTGTAATACATTTATTGTAGATGTATCCTTGGTTAAACCTTCCACAATCTTCCTATAATCCTTCATAATTATATTTAAATTAAATATTTTTTTCAAAAATTTGTAACTAATGATTTTTTATGTGATGTGTTTTTCTCCGACATGGTTAATTATCCCTAATTTTTCCTAGTAGAGAATGGTTATAACAGTATCTACAAGGTTATTTCCAAAACACCACAACAATTTAATTATCCTTAAATTATCATTCTTTGATAAATATTCAACTGTTTCTTGGGATACAATCCCGAATCATGTGCAATACATTAATGAGTTAATTTAAATAAAACATTTTCTTAAATATATTCTTTAGAAATTTAGTTCTAGTAAATATTTTTTTCCAAATATTTTATACTTGCATATATAAACTAGTTTTACCTTTTATTCAAAACAATTTTCTTATCTATGCAACTATTTACACTATATTCCCCTAAAAACATGAACTTATTTTGAGGTGTTGCAGTAGTAGACTTACCTTATTTATTAAAAATATTTATTTCATTTATAGTTCATGTATTTTATATATTTTGACACTCATAAAACATTATAGTAGCTTTATTTGCACTCTCAAATTACTAGGAGCTTTCACTAGATCACGTGATAACTCTATTGACATAATTCTTATGTTCATCCTTAAAATTCTCAACATAAATAATTTTTATCTTTAAACCATTAACATAATCATCCCTAAGGATTACTATGGAATTCATATCATCAATGACCTTAATATTCTTATCATTTTTAATCTTTAATTTATATTCTTCTATGAATTAACTTTCATTTTTAGTTTGATTTTTTTGTCTTTATATGGACTTTCCCAAAGATATGAATTTTTTTCTCTTAGCCTTCCAATATCCTTTAGAAACATCTTGATCTAAATTATCATGGTATATTCCTTACTCAATTATCATATTTTAATATAAGAATCAATAATATTTTTTAAAACTCTATAAATAAACTTTATTTAGTTTTTTGAGCAACAAGGACTTTTTGTGAGGTTTCATTCTTTGTTTTCTGATCACTAAAACATTATTCATTGTTTGAAATAATTTATTCAAGATATATAATGTTCCTTATGAAAAAATTATATTGTATCTTCTTCTTACATTTTTATTGAGATCAATTTCTATTGAATGAATCAACTTTCTTCAAGGATATAATAGTTTCTTTATTTTATTGACTTTTATTTTGGATTCTCAAGGGAAACTTGGAAGGGAAGTGAAAAATGATATTAAAATTAAGAAATTTTTATGTATGAATACATTAATTGTAACACCCTAAGCTTCCACGGTACATTTCCCTTTAAATAATGCAGAAGCTTGCATTGTACGCAACTTCGAGACTCTAACACACCGCGACTAATCAAAGTAGCCGTTATGAATAGTAATACCCAATTTTTAAAATTTTATAAATATTATCTTTCACAATGGACTTCATATTTGGATTTAGAATATCAAAATTATCCTATGGTTAATTTATGGTATTTTCCTGAAAACTTTCAATTTTTGATGAATAGTGAAAAGCACTGAGTTATGGTTTAAAAATGAATTTTTATTTAAATAATTATTTATTTTACTTAAATTTAATTAAGGTAAAAATAGATACATAATACCTATATAATTTCAATTTAATTCATTGATGTTAGTTTTGAATAATTATAGATATATAAATATTTTATTGAACTTTTCACCGTCTTTTACCCACCTCCTAGAAGAATTTGGAAATTCATGTAAAACTTAATTTTACCGCTTATGTGAGTGGAATTTCGAAAATAAAAGAGACACGGTTAATAACAAGGAGTAAAATATGGTTCAATAAGATAAAAATAATCTTTGGTGAATAATAACTTTTTACTTTTATTTACCACGGTTAAAAGTAAATAGGGTAATTAAGGGTAAAAATGATATTAATATTACAATAACTCAGGTCCTAATTCTATTGGACAAGTGTATCTCGACCAAAAACAACCTTAGGAATAAAATCTTATCATTTAGGTCAACTTGGATTAGATTAGGACATTTATTATTATTTAATTCAAAGAAGAGTCAAAAGAGATAAAATCAATGTTTAATTACTAAAACATTTTTAATATAACGTTATACATAATATAAATTTTCTTTTAAATATTAATTAGAAATATAAAAATATTTCCTACATAATGGTATTTTATTTATAATTTTTAGACATTAAATAATTTAATTTATTTATGACACAATGGTGATGAGTAATTAACAAATTAATGAAATATTATAATAATTGATATTATAAATGTCCCAATAAATGTAATTTGAGACTTTTTATGAATTCCAATTATTTTATAGGATAATAGGACATCGTAGTATTGATTTAATTAACTGTTTTTGAAGTAATCAGGCTGTTGTAATTTTGAAAAAAATCAAATTCCAAATAGTGTCAAAATTGACATAAAAGAGTTTTTAAAACTAATATTATATTATTAATTCATATTCTATTCATAAAAATCTACGGTTCGGCCAAAGTACTTATATCATGATAGGTGTATCATTAATGGACCACTTGGTGGTATCTTGGATTTATATAGTAAGTTTATTAACTATATAATATAAAAATACAAAGTGATATGGTAAATTTCAATATAATTAACTAAGAGTTAAAACTCAAAGACAAGGTTAATATAATGACCCAAACCTATCTAAAATCTATTGGTTGAGTTGTTCTAGACCTATCCCCACCTTAAACTATAAATAATACATTTTTTAGCCATTAGAAACTGAATATGAATTTATTATAAAATAATATTTCTAGCTTTTCCAAAGGATCCCCTCACCCCTCTTATAAAAGGGCACCCCCCCTTCTCACTAATTAACACCTTCAAAGCCATTTAGATTGGCTAAAATCTGCCTAAATATTCTATCAAATTCCCTCAATTCAACCTAGAGGGCTTATTTTGATAACAAAGCCAACCATTGGAGCCCTTTTGATCAAATCAAAAGGTAGAACCCGAAGAAGAGGTAATGTTTTCACCACCCTCTTTCAAGTTCCTTTCTTCTTCAACTTCTTCTTTCTTTGTTATTTCCATTCTAAAATAATAACTCCAGTATCTACTATATACTGTAATTTTATTATAAATATGTTACCACCATATTCAGTATTCTATCCATCCCTTGAATGACATGTCACTATACGTGCGTACGTACGACTTACCGTCTCCACACCGTCGTGTAATTGTTATTCAATACATTATTATTTGGATGGGTATAATAATGATTTTTATTTCAGGTAAATTATAAATATAACATGAAAATTATTCTTTATATATGATAAACCGTCCAATTATATATATATTTAATATCAAATGAATGATATTGTCGCTAGTGCGTACGTACGGACTACCATCTCCACGAACGTGATGAGATTCATTCCTCATCGTATCCACTCAAGTCTAATTCTCATTTGATGATTAAAAATAATTTTTAAATACTTGATATAATTATTTATATGAATAATTTACAACCTATTCATAACAAACATGTCTTATGTAACAAAACATACAAAAGAAAACGAGTAAGTTAACACCTGAAACGACAATAATACTAAAATATTATTAAAAAAGCAATGTTAAAAGTTCATATACGATATCATATTAATGTATATGTTTCTTGTATAATTTAATAACAATTATTTAGCCATTATATAGTAGGTTAACCTACCCTCAACCATGGAAAAGTACAAGGTAAGGGGTTTCCATCTCACTCCTTATTCCCGTGAGATTCGTACTATATTGCCACTATTACCTTTTGTGTGGTATATGTACTGCTCATAATTGTATTCTTTGTGTAATACACTTTAATTTATGTGAATTTACATATTAATTGTATGATACCTATTTTATGGTGTGTATGTATCGAATGTTACCAAATTGGTAAGTGTTTATTTCACAATCTCTCTATTAACTGAGGTTGTTTATACGTAATTATCTACTGGGGCCTCTTTATCATCCACATCCATGTTTCTTAAAAATGTATTTCAAAAAATTCTTATTATTTTATATAATATGAGTTAAAGTCATTTATACCCTTGTTTTACTTTTTATAAGAAGTTTATAAAGGAATATTTCTGTCCTTTTCCAAACAAGGTCCGTTTTAACCTTATCGACAGAATTAAGGTAAGAATTTCTTTTTTTAACTTATACGGCGGGTGCTGCTATTTTATGCCATTATAAAATCTTTGAAGCTTCCCTTACAAGTGTATAAGAATATTTTAAATGTAAATGTTTTCTTTTATAATTATGTGACTTTTAAATGATTTCAAAATAAGATATTTTTCTCTCAAATAGTTTTGATTTCATCTATGTCAACATCCTTTGATAAAATTTACACTTGATTGAAGTTGATTTATTATGATTCAAATCTTCCATATTGTATTTAAGGTTTTGTGATATGTTTTTACTATGGATGAGTTATTTTTATGCCATTAATGGTTTATGATTAATGTTTTGTCTTTTTTATGCAAGTTTTAAAATGAATTTTTATGTTATATTTCATCCTCTTCTTAAGATGAATGTGTTGGACTAGTATGCTCCGGGTTGGGGATCAGTAAAAGTTAGCCCTCCGGGTTGGTGTCCAGTTATTAGAGGCACTCCGGGTTGGTTTCTGGTTATTAGAGGCACTCCGGGATGGAGTCCGGTTACAGAGGCTCTCTGGGACGGAGTCCGGTAACAGAGGCTCTTCGGGTTGGGTTCCGGTTACAGTTATCCCTTAGGTCTTGGCACAAGGCCTTGACACAGAAATTAATGTTTGAAATTATGCATTCCCTTGTTATGAGAGTGGTTATTGATATTTCATGTGATTAATCTATTAGTATAATATCCATGTGAATAATCAAATGGCATTATTTAATTTTACATTTTCCATATTATGATGAAGTTCAAGTTTAAAAGGCTTTTGTTTTAGTTATACATAGCCTTAAATGTTTATGTTTATTTATGCAAGTTTCTGCTATATTGTTATCCTTACTGAGAATCTGAGCTTACCCCTTTCAATGTTTTATTTTTCCCAGGATGTGAAGAATTATTTTATGAATGAACTGCAAGGATGGTATGAGAGGATATGAAGAAAAGATGTTGTTGTAGTTTTTTTATTTATTATGTAATGTATGACTTATGAATATATCTAGTGTTTCCAAGGCTACTAAATTGATCGGTCTTTCGGGATTTGATCCCTTGTGATCATGACAATATTATGTAATAATGCACCGACTCTGGGTAAATGGGTTCGGGGCATTACAGTTGGTATCAGAGGAAGTTTAGTACAAACCTTGGAAGCTAGAATTAGATAAAATCTGATTAGAGCACATAGCCCTAAGATAGACTTTGAGGATTAGTATAGAATAAATTCTGAGAATTTTAGTATTATATAGATATTGTGAGTTTTCCAAGAAATAAATCCCTGTCTGGACACGAGCAGGTAGAGGCAGCTCTGGCACAGATGTACCTAGGGGTAAAACCCAAAAACACAGCTTTGAGCTAGACTCGAATGAGAACTGGTGCATGACAACGGGCCTTGCTGCACTCTCAGTTACGACACTCCCAAGGGATATGCTTAGGATAATTCTCATTTTCTTTACAAATCATTATGAAGGTTTTATGAGTATACACTTCCTTGAAGAAAACATCTTTTTATGATTATGAATTATATCCATAAAAAGTTCAATTTATGTAAAGTGTTTTAGAAGTATAGAATTATGTATTTTGATTTATAAACTGATCTAGTTTATGCCATTGTTTAGAAATGGAGACTAGTGGAAGAAATGGAAACCATATCAATGCACGCACTCCATGTAGGTATTTCAATCCTTCTCAAGATAATTATAGTGGAGATTGTGATGCAATTGGTGCAGATCAGCTAATCACCATACCCGGACAACTCACTTAGGTTATGAATAATAACCTTACCTGTATGAAGCACCCTAATCCACAGCATGAAGGATCAATTTTAGATTGCTTCATGAGGAAACAACCACCAAAATTCAATGGGAGTTCAAATCCCTTAGTATCTGAGCAATGGATAAATTCCTTAGAGAAAATATTCCACACCTTGGGGAGTAGAGAAAGGGAAAAATTATTCATGGCAGTTTACCACCTCACTGGAGATGGTGATCAATGGTGTTAATTTATTCGAAACATGAAGGAAGATGATTAAGTATCAAATATGGAATGGAGGGAGTTCAAAGAGCTTTTATTCGAAAAATACTTTCCTCGTGACCATTGAGCAGATATGGAAAGGCAATTTCTGAGTCTGAGACAAAAGGATGATAAAAATGTCGCAAAGCATGAGGCTAACTTTACAAGGTTAGTGAGGAATGCTGCAGATTATATACGTAACCCAAAAATTAATATCGATCATTTCTTTGATGGGTTAAAACAATTTCTTCACCGAGCATTAGTCTCACAATATTTCTCAGTGTACTAAGATATAGTCTCATGTGCTATGAAGACAGAAAAGGAATTCTCTAAATCTTATGACAATAAGGTAAAGAAAGAGAAGAAGAGAATGATGGAGAAAGAGACAGATAAAGGGAAAAGGGAAAGAAGGATTTTCCATTATGTGAAAATTTTGGGAAGAAACACCCCGGTACTTGCCTAAAAGGAATGAGATTTTGTTACAAATGTGGAGAAAAAGGTCACCAGACTCGTGATTGCAAGGGAAAGGAGGATATCAATGTTGAATGATACAATTGTAGAGAAATGGGGCATTATGCGAATGAATGTCCTAAGCATCAGGGAAACTTATCTCAGAAAAGGCCAAGGGATCAAGGCCAAGCTTATGCTGTTACTACAGTTGAAGAGGAATAATTAATGTATTTGTGTTTTTGGACTCAAGGATTATATTCTGGTTATGAGAATAACGTGATATATATAAGGATTGAACTGCAGAACTTGTTGTTTTCATTAAGGTTTTAATATGACTAAGGTAATCATATTTTCAGTATGTGACAATAAGAGAAACTTAACTATGTTTGGAGAATTTGACATTGCGATTGATTTTGAAATTTAGATACCTTTTACAGAGAGTCTGGACAGAGGTACTTTGGATAACTATAATGTTTTGGAATGTATTAAGATGAACTTTGGATAGTGTTATTAATGTTTAAGAAATTTCTTATGATTATTTTTGGAATATTATGATACTATAGTTTTAGGAAAAGGACAACCGACAGGTTGGGTGATAACCCATCGCGTCGGAAAAAGCTGTAGGAATCGAACCGACAACCATAGTGCGACAGAACTTTATTACCTACCACTATCCTACAGAAAGTCCTTGGTTATTAAAAAATTCTTTTTTCATTATAATGGAATGTGTTAATGTTTTCAACCTTATACTATTAGGATAAATATAATATTTTTGTGTTCTATTATCTTTTGGAGTGAAAGATGAGTATGTGGTAGAAATTAGTTGAAGGATGAAAACTCTACCTGTCAATATGTATATATATATATTTATCTTATTCTATTAAGAAATTAATTTTTCAAATTTAGAGAAGGGATATTAAGACCAAATTTTTTTATCCTAATACCTTATGTTTTGTTTAACTGATGATATTTTAAATAATCATAGATTGATGGATTTGAGGCCCTCAATTCTACACTTGTTTGTGATTGATGACCTCAATCACTCCCTATGAATATTTTTGTTTTCCCTCTAATTACATGTTTATAATTGCAACCAATGTTCTCCTAATCGAAACCCTAATTTGGTGGTGACATTCTCATTTCCTTTTCCCTCTTATTAAAACTAAATTTTATTTACCCTATTTTCGATATGGGTTTTCTACAAAGGTATTCTGTATTTTCAACCTTTTATTTTCAAAGAACAATTTCAAATTGTGAGGAGGAAATTATTTGAAGGAGGGGAGAATGTAACACCCTAATCTTACATAGTATGTTTCCCTTTGAATAATGTAATAGCTTGCATTGTATGCAACTTCGAGACTCTAAAACAACGCGACTAATCAAACCAACAGTTATGAATAGTAATACCCACTTTTTGAAATTTTATAAATTTTATATTTCAAAATGGACATCATATTTGGATTCAGAATATTTATATTAGCCTAGGGTGAATTTTTGGTATTTTTCTGAAAACTTTCAATTTTTGATGAATAGTGAAAAAACACTGAGTAATGGTTTAAAAACAAATTTTTATTTAAATAATTATTTATTTTATTTAAATTTAATTAAGGTAAAAATAGATACATAATACCTATATACGTTCAATGTAATTCATTGAATTTATTTTAGAATAAATTTAGAAATATAAAAATTTTATTGAACTTTTCACCGTCTTTTACCGACCTCCTAGGAGAATTTGGAAATTCACGTAAAACTTAATTTTACTGCTTCTGTGAGTGGAATTTTGAAAATCCATGAGACATGGTTAATATCAAGGATTAAAATGTGGTTCAATAAGATAAAAATAATTTTTGGTTAATAGTTACTTTTTACTTTCATTTACCACTCGTAAAAGTAAACCGGGTAATTAAGGGTAAAAATGATATTAATATTACCCTAACACATCTCCTAATTCTCTTGAACAAGTTTATCTAGACCAAAAACAACCTTAGGAATAAAATATTATCATTTAGGTCCACTTGGATTAGATTAGGACATTTATTATTATTTAATTCAATGTAGAGTTAGAAGAGTTAAAATCAAAGCTTAATTACAAAAACATTTCTAATATAGGGTTATACATAAGATATATTCAATTTTAAATATTAATTATAAATCTAAAAATATTTCCTACATAATGGTATTTTATTTATAATTTTTAGACATTAAATAATTTAATTTATTTATGACACAATAGTGATGCAGTAATTACCAAATTAATGAAATATTAAAATAATTGATATTATAAATATCCCATAAATGTAATTTGAGACCTTTTATGAATTAAACTAATTTTATAGGATAATAGAACATTTTATGATTTATTTAATTAACTTTTTTCGAATTAATCATGCTGTTGTGATTTTCACAAAAATCAAATTCCAAATAGTGTCAAAATTGACATAAAAGAGTTTTCAAAAAATATATTATATTATTAATTAATATTCTATTCATAAAAATCTAATTTCAGGCCAAAGGACTTATATCATTTTAGGTGTATCATTAATGGACCGCTTGGGGGTTTCTTGGATATATATAGTAAGTTTATTAACTATATAATATAAAAATACAAAGTGACATGGTAAATGTCAATCTAATTAACTACGAGTTAAAACTAAATGATGTGGTTAATATAATGACCCAAACCTGTATAAAATCTTTTGGGTGAGTTTTTTTGCCTATCCCCACCTTAACCTTTAAATAATCCACTTTGGAGCCATTAGAAACCGAATATGAATTTATTATAAAATAATATTTCTAGCTTTTCCAAAGGTGCCCCTAACCCCTCTTATAAAAGGGCACTCCAACTTCTCACTAATACACACATTCAAATCCGTTTGGCTTGGACAAACCATGCCCAAATATTCTCTCAACTTCCCTCACTTCAACCTAGATGCCTTTTTTTGATCATAAAGCCAACTTATGTATCCCTTTTGATCAAATCAAAAGGAAGAACCCAAAGAAGAGGTAATGTTTTCACCACCCTCTTTCAAGTTCCTTTCTTCTCCAACTTATTCTCTATTTGTTGTTTCCATTCTAAAATAATAACTCCATTATCTCCTATATACTATTATGTTATTATAAATATGGTAAAACCATATTCAGTATTCTATCCGTCCCTTGAATGACATGTCACTATACGTGTGTACGTACGACTTACCGTCTCCACGTCGTTTTGTAATTGTTATTCAATACATTATTATTTTGATGGGTATAATAATGATTTGTATTTAATTTAAATGATAAATATAACATGATAAGTATTCTGTATATATGATACACCATCCAATTATATATTATTTTAATATCAAAGGAATCATATTGTCGCTCATGCATACGTACGGACTACCATCTCCTCGAACACAATGAGATTCATTTCCCATCGTATCCATTCAAATATAATTCTCATTTGATGATTAAAAATAATGTTTAAGAACTTGATAAAATTATGTACATGAATAATATACAACCTATTCATAACAAACGTGACTTATGTAACAAAACATATAAAAGAAGACGAGTAAGTTAACACCCGAAACGACGATAATAATAAAATATTATTTAAAAAGCAATGTTAAAAAAATCATATATGATATCATATTAATGTATATGATTCTTTTATAATTTAATAACAATTATTTAAAAATTATAAAGGAGGTTAAACTACCCTCAACCAAGGAAAAATACAAGGTAAGGGGTTTTCATCTCACTCCATATTCCCGTGAGATTCGTACCATATTGCCACTATTACCTTTTGTGTGGTGTATGTACTGCTCATAATTGTATTCTTTGTGTAATACACTTTAATTTATGTGTATTTACATATTCATGGTATGATACCTCTTTCATTGTGTGTATGTTTCATAAGTTACCAAATTGTTAAGGGTTTATTTCACAATCTCTTCATTATCCGATATTGTTTATACGTAATTATATACTGAGACCTCTTTATCATCCACATCCATGTTTCTTAAAAATTTATTTCAAAACATTCTTATTATTTTACAGAATATGGGTTAAAGTCATTTATACCCTTTTTTGACTTTTTATAAGAAGTTTATAAAGGAATCTTTTCGTCGTTTTCCAAAAAATGACATTTTTAACCTTTTCGACAGAATTAAGGTAAGAATGTTTTTTTTAACTTATACGGAGGGTGCAGCTATTTTCTGCCGTTATAAAATATTTTAAGCTTACCTTACAAGCTTATAAGAATATTTTCAAAGTAAATGTTTTATTTTATAATTATGTGACTTTTAAATGATTTCAAAATAAGAAATTTTTCTCTCAAATAGTTTTGATTTCATCTATGTCAGCATCCTTTGATAAATTTTACATTTGTTTGATGTTGATTTATTATGATACAAATATTCCATATTGTATATAAGGTTTTGTGATATGTTTGACTATGGAGGAGTTATTTTTATGCCATTAATGGTTTATGATTAATGTTTTGGCATTTAGTATTCTAGTTTTAATACGAATGTTTTTGTTATATTTCATCCTCTTCTTAAGATGAATTTGTTGGACTAGTATGTTCTGGGTTGGGGACCAGTAAAAGTAAGCCCTTCAGGTTGGTATCTGGTTATTAGAGGCACTCCGGGCTGGTGTCAGGTTATTAGAGGCACTTCGGGTTGGTGTCTTGTTATTAGAGGCACTCCGGGTTGGTGTCTGGTTATTAGAGGCACTCCGGGTTGGAGTCTGGTTACAAAGGCTCTCCGAGATGCAGTCCGGTTACAGAGGCTCTCTTGGTTGGGCTCTAGTTATAGTTATCCCTTGGGTATTGGCACGATACCTTGACAAAGAAATTAAAGTTCAGAATTATGCATTCCCTTGTTATGAAACTGGTTATTGAAATTGCATGTAATTTTTTGATTAGTAGAATAACCATGTGAATAATTAAATAACATTATTTCATTTTATCTTTTCCATATTATGATGAAGTTCAAGTTTATAAGGAATTTTTTAGTTATACATTGCCTTAAATGTTTATGTTTATTTATGCAAGTTTCTTCTATATTTTTATCCTTACTAAGCATTTGAGCTCACCCCTTTCAATGTTTTATTTTTCTCAGGATGTGAGAAGTATTTTATGAATGACCTGCAAGGGTAGTTTGAGAGGATATAAAGAAAATATGTTTTTGTAGTTTTTTTATTTATGATGTAATGTATGAATTTTGAAAATATCTAGTGTTTCCAAGGATACTAAACTGATCTGTATTTCAGGATTTGATCCCTTGTAATCATGCCAATATTGAGTAATAATCCACTGACTTCAGGTAACTGGGGTCGGGTCATTACATTTGGTATCCGAGGAAGTTTAGTACAAACCTTGGAAGCTAGAATTAGATAAATTCTGATTAGAGCACATAGCCCTAAGATATACTTTGAGGATTAGTATAGAATAACTTCCTACAATTTTGGTATTATAGAGATTTTGTGAGTTTTCTGAATAATACATCCATGTATGGATAAGAGCAGGTAGAGGCGGCTCTGGCACAGATTTACCTAGGGGTAAAACCTGAAAACACCACTTTGAGCTAGACTCAAACTAGAACTGGTGCACAACAATGGGCCTTGCAGCACTCTTGGTTACGACACTCCTGGGGGATACACTTAGGATAATTCTCATTTTCTTTACAAATAATTATGAAGGGTTTATGAGTATACACTTCCTTGAAGAAAACATCTTTTTATGATTATAGATTATATCCATAAATATTTCAATTTATGTAAAGTGTTTTACAAGTTTGGAATTATGTATTGTGATTCGTAAACTGATCTAGTTTATACCATTGTTTTGAAATGGCGCCTAGTAGAAGAAATGGAAACTGTATCAATGCACACACTCCATGTAGAGATTTCCCTCCTGCTCAAGATAATTATAGTGGAGCTGGTGATGTAACTGGTGATGATCATCTAATCACCATACTGGGAGAACTCACTCAGGTTATGAATAATAACCTTAACCGTATGGAGCACCCTGATCCGCATAGTGGAGGATCAATTATAGATCACTTCATGAGGCAACAACCACCAATATTCAATCGGAGTAAATATCCCTTAGTAGTTGAGCAATGCATAAATTCCTTATAGAAAATATTCCATGCCTTAGGGAGTAGCGAAAGGGAAAAAGTTGTCATGGAAGTTTACTGCCTCACTGGAGATGTTGATCAATGGTGGTCATTAATTCAAAACATGAAGGAAGATGATGATGTATCAAATATGGAATGGAGGGAGTTCAAAGACCTTTTATAAGAAAAATACTTTCCTCGTAACCATCGAGCAGATATGGAAAGACAATTTCTGAGTCTCAGACAAAAGGAGGATGAAAATGTCGCAAAGTATGAGGCTAACCTTACAAGGTTATCAAGGCATGCTGCAGATTATATACATAACCCATGAAGTAAGATTGATCATTTCATTTATGGGTTTAAACCATTTCTTTGTAAAGCATTAGTCTCCCAATATTTCTCAATGTACGAAGATATAGTCTCATGTGCTATCAAGACAGAAAAGGAATTCTCTAAATCTTATGAAAATAAATTAAAGCAAGAGAAGAAGAGAACAATGGAGTAAGAGACAGATAAAGGGAAAAAGGGAAAGAATGATTTTCCATTATGTGAAAATTATGGGAAGAAACACCCCGGTACTTGACAAAAAGGAATGGGAGTTTGTTACAAATGTGGAGAAAAAGGTCACCAGACTCATGATTGCAAGGGAAAGAAGGAGGCTGTCAATGTTGAATGCTAAAATTGTAGAGAAATGGGGCATTATGCGAATGAATGTCCTAAGCGTCAGGGAAACTTGCCTTAGAAAAGGCCAAGGGATCAAGGCCAAGCTTATGTTGTTACTAAAGTTGAAGAGTAATAATTAATGTATTTGTGTTTTTGGACTCAAGGATTATATTCTAGTTATGAGAATAAAGTGATATATATAAAGATTTTAATGCAGTACTTTCTGTTTTCATTAAGGTTTTAATTTGACTAAGGTAATCATATTTTCCATATGTGACAATAAGAGAAACTTTACTCTGTTTGGAGAATCTGACATTGCGATTGATTTTGGAATTTAGATACATTTTACAGAGAGACTGGACAGAGGTACATTGGATAACTATAATGTTTTGGAATGGATTAATTTAAAATTTGGATAGTGTTGTTCAAGGTTAACACATTTCTTATGATTATTTTTGGAATATTATGATACTATAGTTTTAGGAAAAGGACAACCTACAGGTCGGGTGATAACCCGTCACGTCGGACAAAGCTGCAGGAATCAAACCGACAACCATAGTGCGACATGCCTTTATTACCTACCACTAGCCTATAGGAAGTCCCTGGTTGTTACAAAATATTTTTTCATTATAATGCTATGTGTTAATGATTGGAACCATTTACTATTAGGATAAATATAATATTTTTGAGTTCTATTATCTTTTGGAGTGAAAGATGAGTTTCTGGTAGAAATTAGTTGAAGGATGAAAAACTCTACTTGTCAAGATTTATATATATAAATTTATCGTATTCTATGAAGAAATTAATTCTTGAACTTTAGGGAAGGGATATAAAGACCAAAAACATGTTATCCTAATACCTTATGTTTTGTTGAACTGATGATATTTTAAATCATCATAGAATGATGGCTTTGAGCCCCTCAATTCTACAGTTGTTTATGATTGATGATCTCAATCACTCCCTATAAATATTTATGTTTTTACTCTAATTTTGTGTCTATAATTTCCACCAATTTTCTCTTATTAGAAACCCTAATTTGGTGGTGACATTCTCATCTCCCGTTCCCTCTTATTAAAACTAAATTTTACTAACCCTATTTCTGATATGGGTTTTCCACAAAGGTATTCTCTATTTTCAACCTTTTATTTTCAAAGAAAAATTTCCAATTACGAGGTCACAATTATTTAAAGGAGGGTAGAATGTAACAACTCAAGCTTCCATGGTGCGTTTCCCTTTGAATAATGCAATATCTTGCATCGTACGCAACATCGAGACTCTAATACACCGCGACTAATAAAAGCAGCCGTTATGAATAGTAATAACCACATTTTTAAATTTTATAAATTTTATCTTTCAAAATAGAAATCATATTTGGATTCAAAATATAGAAATTAGCTTTGGATGAATTTTTTGTATTTTTCTGAAAACATTCAATTTTTGATGAATAGTGAAAAAACACTGAGTTTTGGTTTAAAAAAGAATTTTTATTTAAAAAATTAGATATTTTATTTAAATTTAATTAATGTCAAAATAGATACATAATACCTATATAAGTTCAATGTAATTCATTGAATTTAGTTTAGAATAATTTTATATATATAAAAATTTTATTGAACTTTTCACCGTCTTTTATCCACCTCCTAGGAAAATTTGGAAATTCACGTAAAAAATAATTTTACCACTTCTATGAGTGGAATTTTGAAACTCTGAGAGACATGGTTAATATAAATGAGTAAAATGTGGTTCAATAAGATAAAAATAATATTAGGTGAATAGTAACTTTTTACTTTTATTTACCACGGTTAAAAGTAAATAGGGTAATTAAGGGTAAAAATGATATTAATATTACCCTAACACAATTGTTAATTCTATTGGACAAGTTTATCTCGACCTAAAACAACCTTAGGAATAAAATATTATCATTTAGGTCCACTTGGATTAGATTAGGACATTTATTATTATTTAATTCAAAGAAGAGTGAAAAGAGTTAAAATTAAAGTTTAATTCCTATAACATTTTTAATATAGGGTAATACATAATATAAATTAGGGTATAAATATTAATTAGAAATATAAGAATATTTTATACATAATGTTATTTTATTTATAATTTTTAGACATTAAATAATTTAATTTATTTATGACACAATGGTGATGCAGAAATTACCAAATTAATGAAATATTAAAATAATTGATATTATAAATATCCCAATAAATGTAATTTGGTGCTTTATATGAATTAAACTAATTTTATAAGATAATAGGACATGTTAGGATTGATTTAATTAACTTTGGTCGAAGTAATCATGCTGTTTTGATTTTCACAAAAATCAAATTCCAAATAGTGTCAAAATTGACATAAAAGAGTTTTTAAAACATATATTATATTATTAATACATATTCTATTCATAAAAAATCTAAGGTTCGTCCAAAGGACTTATATCATGATAGGTGTATCATTAATGGACCACTTGGGAGTCTCTTGGATGTATATAGTATGTTTATTAACTATATAATATTAAAATACAAAGTGACATGGTAAATGTCAATCTAATTAACTAAGAGTTAAAACTAAAATATAAGGCTAATATAATGAACCAAACCTATCTAAAATCTATTGGTTGAGTTTCTTTTGACCTATCCCCACCTTAAACTTTGAATAATACACTTTGGAGCCATTGGAAACCGAATATGAATTTATTATAAAATAATATTTCTAGCTTTTCCAAAAGAGCCCCTCACCTCTCCTATAAAAGGGCATCCCACCTTGTCACTAATTCACACCTTCAAAGCCATTTGGCTCGGCCAAAACCTACCCAAATATTCTCTCAGATTCCATCACTTCAACCTAGATTCATTAGTTTGATCATAAAGCCAACATATAGATCCCTTTTGATGAAATCCAAAGGAAGAACCCGAAGAAGAGGTAATGTTTTCACCATTGTCTTTCAAGTTCCTTTCTTGTTCAACTTCTTATTTCATTGTTATTTACATTATAAAAAATTAATACAGTATCTCCTATATACTGTGATGTTTTTATAAATATGGTACAACCATATTCAGTATTCTATCCATCCCTTGAATGACATGTCAACATATGTGCGTACATACGGCTTACTGTCTCCACGTCATGGTGTAATTGTTATTCAATACATTATTATTTGTATGGGTATAATAATGATTTGTATCTCATGTAAATAATAAATATAACATGATAATTACTCTCTATAAATGATACACCATCCAATTATATATTATTTTAATATCAAAGGAATGATATTGTCGCTCGTGCGTACGTACGGACTACCGTCTCCACGAAGGCGATGAGATTCATTCCCTCATCGTATCCATTCAAGTATAATTCTCATTTTATCATTAAAAATAATGTTTAAGGACTTGATATCATTTTTTATATGAATAATATACAACCTATTCATAACAAACATAGCTTATGTAACAAAACATATAAATGAAAATGAGTAAGTTAACACCCGAAACGACCATAATACTAAAATATTATTAACAAAGCAATGTTAAAAGATCATATATGATATAATATTAATGTATATGATTCTTGTATAATTTAATAAAACATATTTCACCATTATACAGGAGATTAACCTACCCTCAACCAAGGAAAAGTACCAGGTAAGGGGTTTTCATCTCACTCCTTATTCCCATGAGATTCGTACCATATTGTCACTATTACCTTTTGTGTGGTGTATGTACTACTAATAATTGTATTCTTTGTGTAATACATTTTAATTTATGTGTATTTACCTATTAATTTTATGATACCTCATTCATGGTGTGTATGTTTTGTAAGTTACTAAATTGTTAAGGGTTTATTTCACAATCTCTTCATTATCCGAGGTTGTTTATACGTAATTATCTACTGGGACCTCTTTATCATCCACATCCATGTTTCTTAAAAATGTATTTCAAAACATTATTATTATTTTATAGAATATGGGTTAAATCCATTTATACATTTTTTTTGACTTTTTATAAGATTTTTATAAAGGAATCTTTATGTCCTTTTCCAAATAAGGTCCTTTTTAACCTTTTCGACAAAATTAAGGTAAGAATGTATTGTTTTTAACTTATACGGTGGGTGCGGCTATTTTCTGCCGTTATAAAATCTTTGAAGCTTCCCTTAAAATATTATAAGATTATTTTCAAAGTAAATGTTTTCTTTTATAATTATGAGACTTTTAAATGATTTCAAAATAAGATATTTTTATCTCAAATAGTTTTGATTTCATCTATGTCAACATCCTTTGATAAATTATACACTTGTTTGAAATTGATTTATTGTGATACAAATCTTCGATATTTTGTTTAAGGTTGTGTGATATGTTTGACTATGGATGAGTTATCTTTATACCATTAATGGTTTATGATTAATGATTTGGCATTTCGTATGCTAGTTTTAATACGAATGTTTATGTTATATTTCATCCTCTTTTTAAGATGAATGTGTTGGACTAGTATGTTCTGGGTTGGAGACCGGTAAAAGTAAGCCCTCCAGGTTGGTGTTTGGTTATTAGAGGCAGTCTATGATGGTGTCCAGTTATTAGAGGAACTTCGGGTTGGTGTCCGGTTATGAGAGGCACTCTGGGTTGGAGTCCGGTTACAGAGGCTCTCCGGGATGGAGTCCAGTTACAGAGGCTCTCCGGGTTGGGTTCCGGTTACAGTTATCTCTTAGGTCTTGGTACGAGGCCCTGACACAGAAATCTAAGTTTGGCATTATGAATTCCCTAGTTATGAAAGTGGTTATTGATATTTCATGTTATTATTAGATTAGTAGAATAACCATGTGAATAATTAAATGGAATTATTTCATTTTATCTTTTCCATTTCATGATGAAGTTCATGTTTAAAATGATTTTGTTTTAGTTACACATTTCTTTAATTTTTATGTTTATTTATGCAATTTTCTGCTATATTGTCATCCTTACTGAGCATCTATGCTCACCCCTTTCAATATTGTATTTTTTCCAGGATGTGAAGAAGTATTTTATGACTGACCTGCAAGGATCGTATGGGAGGATATGAAGAAAAGATGTTGTTGTAGTTTTTCTTTATTTATGATGTAATGTATGACTTATGAATATATCTAGTGTTTCCAAGGCTACTAAAATGATCGGTCTTTTGGGTTTTGATCCCTTGTGATCTTGCCAATATTATGTAATAATGCACCGACTTTGGGTAACTAGGGTTGGGGCGTTACATTAATGCACAACATTACCCCATTGAAAGTTTCTTGAAATTAGATACATGTTCTACTTAAAACCTTACATATACTTATCTTTATTAGAAAAAATTTTATTACCTTCAATATTAAAATTCTGGAATGATTTAAATACAATTTATTTCACCTTGAAATTTCTTTTAAGATAATTTATTGTTATTATCTCATAAATAATTATAGTGTCATGTAACTAATAAATTATTGAATTATCTATATTTTTACCATCAAAAGCTAAAATCGTGGCACCAGACTTGTTATAAATAACTATAATTAATTTCTACCCAAATCTAAAGTTTTAATGGTTTATTCTATATCATATAATAGTTTAAAAATTTTTATTTACATTAGTATTGAAATCATCAAAAAATTCATATTTTTATACTCTTAAATAGAAAAATTGTCTTTTGAAAAATAGTAACTTTTCTTCCTTATACTTCTTATCTCCTTTATATATGTTGCGAAAAGTTTTCCATAGAATCTTAGCTATTTTACATCTCATTTCCATTGTAATATCTTTATATGATAATGAAGATAACAATTCATTTTTCTCATACACATAACATTAAATATTAGTTTTATTAGATAACGACCATGTAATAATATCACACAATACTATGAAACAATAAAGATATTAACAGTCATAAAGTTCAAAAGAGAGAAGATAGAGGTAGTGGGGTTGGGGGGGTTGAATGTATGTGTATAAAAAATAATAATCTATAATAAATGGTAATGTTACATGGAATGTGGTTAATAATGAGTGTGGGGGTGGGGGATGAATCATTGTTGATAATATTTTTTAAAATAAATTATCTCTTGATTATTCCAAATAATATCTTTAACTCACATTGGTATATATAAAAAATTAAGAACCTAATATATTAGTTAATGAGTTACACCTAGAATATGGATGAAGATATTCATAGTGTATGCTTGTTATTATCCCCCCCAAACAAAACTTATTTTTTATTATAAAGATGAAGCTACATGCAATGGTGTATCCATGAACTTCCTACAATTTCTAGTGCCAACCTTCTTGACTATTGATCAGTAGTGAAATTTAATGTCTCCAAAATAGTGTAAGAAAATGGTATTCGTCCATCCAAATAATATAGAAATCCCCATTTGCAGTCATGTTCCTTTCAAACATTCCTCAAAATAGTTTTAGAAATATCTCACGCCATATTTTCATAGCCACATACCAAATATATTATTTTAAAAAACAAATTTATCTCAAAATATTCATAAGAATAATATTCTATAATGTTAATATGGGAATTATAGTGAATATATGTTTCTAAAATTTTAATACTAGCCATATAATAGTCTTTTAAAATCCCCATCCTTCAATCATTATTAATGGATTCAAAATTCATATTTGGAATCTATAGATTATCACACACACATATTATAAAAAGTTTATTTGATTTTTCATATAAATTACTCATTTAAATCTTCATAATATCCAAAACATAATTCTGAAATATTTATAAAAATTCCACTAAAAATTTATATGTGTGTATGTTTCCATACAAAAAACATCATTCTAGTGTGAAGTTGATTTTTGTGATGTAATAACCTTCTTAAAATCATAAAAACACCTTAATGTAGAACCATGATTAAGGGAAATCATTATGATATTTGAAACATGAATATAGAAAATCATATTCTTAATTTTGTATTATGATTCACCTATAATTTTTAAAATTTTAGATGACCATGGAAGAATCCTTCATAAATTTGGAAAATTAAGTTATCTATATACAGTTTCCCAATTACTCATACATACTATATAGAAAACTGATTTACTCTTCTACAGTTTGGGGATTATTATTAGAAGTATCTAAATTATTATGAACTTGTAGTGAATCTCTTTCATTTATACCTCTGTATCTATAAATATAATCTTCCACAATATTAGGAACATAATATATTCCCTTTGAATCTTATGGGTTACACATATATAGCTCATACTAAGTTAGATATATTCATATGTAAGATCAACTACAATGGAGTTATTATTTGGAAATTAAAGTTTAAAAATATATAGCCCAACCTCCTCTCTATCTACTCTTAAGAAGCTCCTCAAATTTCATGTTACAATTATTAAAAATAATAATATTATTATTCAATCATTAATTGTCCATTTTTTAAAAAATATGAAACTTGAAAACTTTTTGATTTCAACACTGACATTCTCAACTCATTTAAAAAGAATATCATCCACATTAATTTTATTAAAACACTTATAAATACTTTAGAAAATTAATAAAACTCTTTAAAAACGAATAAACATAACTAAAAATTTGTCTAAATATTCATTAAGGATTTTTTTATTATTTATCAATAAATAAAATGTCTATCTAAACTCCTGACTTATCCAGTTCACTCAAAACACCTTAAAAACCTATTTAGAAGCATCTAATACATCTAAAATAAATTAAAAAAATTATTCACATTTATTAAAAACATATACATAATCATCATTAATGGGTTGATCAACATAAATTGTATTCATATATTGAGAATGCATTGGTAAATTGGGACGAAGGTCTGGAAGTGTCTTAGGACCTCTATTAGGAAGTAAACACCATAGAATTGTGGTATTTTATTATTTTTAGAATAATCAATCTCTTTCGAACTAATTACCACATAAACTCTATGCCTCCTCTATATTTTTTAACTTGAGGTACTAGAATACCACAGTCGTAAGAAGGATCCCGCTTGAGCATTATGTGATTCATATTATCTTTTGGATACAAAATAGAGGGAAGAGTCTATTTGTTATTTCTAAAGATATACATCAAGCACTGATCAAAGATAGTGGTAATGGATCAACAATGTATGGTATAAGATAATTATATTTTTTATGTGTATATTTATATATTAATGGTTTTATTTTCCCTAAATGGTGTTATTTGGATTTAGGGTGACTTATATCTTCAATTACGTTGAACAGGTGTAGTTAGATCCTTATAAAAAAACATTTGTATCATATCTATGACTTTCTCCCTGATTTATGTATTCATGTTGAAAATGAGTAAAATGGATATCATTATGCCTATCGTTATGGATATCTTAAAAATATATTTAGAAATTTCATTGTGTATTTTCATATAAAATTGGATATCGTAAAAATATAGTAATTATATATAATATATGATATCATGGTGAGTAATTTGGCATAATCTTATAGTTTCTCGATATACCTAAGCATATTATATGGGTATCATAGCCTATAATGATTCTGGTTTAATCTTACAAATACAATAAAAACATAAAATCATTTCAATCTAACGATATAGTGAATGTTTTAAGATTCAACACCCAAAGTGTCAATATATATTCCACATTTTATGGTTATATATCAAAAAAGATGACATATAACACCACATGCCATAACTTATGATATAATTGATATCATTAAGTTTAATATCAAGAAAAAATTTATTTTTTATACATTTTATATTATTAGTTAAATAAAATAATTTATAAAAATTTAATAAATAATAAAAAAGTCATTTTGGAATATTTATTTATTTTATAAAATATTTATATGTTAATTGATTATAAATTATTTATAAATATATAATTAAATGTTTATGAAACATTAATTAAATAAATATCTAAAATATAATTTTTTTAGAGTTAAATATATTTTTAAATTATATGCTTACAGATTAATTATAAGTGTAGATTATAAAGTTATTATAAATTTCAAAATTATATAAAAATATGAAAGATTTTATATTTTATATTATAAATGTTTTATAATCATTTAATTTAAAATGTTTAAATTAAAGGTATTTTATGAGAAATAATTTAGGGAATATAAAAATAGGTCTTTATACTTCAAATGAGTGTGATTTAAATAATATTTGATGTGTGATATTTATAACTTGTTGATTTTTTATATTAGAATACAGAATTAATATATTTTATTTCACATTATATATTTAAGTGTAATTCCATATACAATGATGATATGTTGGAGTTGATGTTAGTAATAAATATAAAGTGTTTATATTTATTTCATTATTTAATATTCACAGTACACAATAAAATAATATAAAATTTATAGTTTTTATATTAATGAATTGTTGATAAATTATTTATCTCATGTTTAAGTATATGAATCATTAGTTTATTTAGTTTATTCAAGACATTCTTTTTGAATATATGTTTTATATTATGAAAGGATTTTTGATTTAGTTTAATGTTCTAAAATGTTTCTATAAATAACCATACATTCATATTAGGAGTTACAAGATAGGTATTATAATTGATATAGTTTTATTTTACCTTCAATTTGGTTTTTATTGGGTTATAAACATGAATTTAAAGGTAATTTATAAATTAAAAATATTATTTGTTAAATGTTTTGTTGAATTTAGATATCTCTTGAGTAATTTGGCCATAGGTAGTGAGAATTTGGATCAAATTTCTCAATAGTTTGTGGTTTATGGATTTTCTAGAAAATTGATGGTTTGATATATGTCACTCCTAGATAACCATTATGGGTATTTTTGATTTCATATGATTCTATGTATTTACATGAAAGGGTACACATATTTTATACATATAATGCATTTAGGTATGTATAAACATAATTGAATTTTAATTCATTCTAGTAAAAAAATCTATGATTTGTGTAAAGGGATAAAAATCATTATCGTTTAAACATATTGATTTTTTGGAAGGAATAATAATTCCAAACTAAATCCTTATAAATATTTATGTATATAATGGGAATACAAGATTTAAAATTGTGAGATAAAATCTAAATTAAAATAATAATAGTTATAATAGTTGTAATGAAAACATTTATTAATAAATCAATCATCCAACTGGGTAGGTTCATACCAAAATAGGGTTCCCTTGGATTATCTAGTGTAAAGAATGCAACTAATTTGGTGACCCTAAGATTTAGGTTCCTTTTTTTGGTATTTTATTTTCATTACACATACCATGAAAACCCTAAGAGTTTGTAAACAATAGTAATGGTGTTTGTTTTTTCCATACAATGGATGGTATGATGATTTTTCCACGAATCTATCCAAGATATATATATGATATGATTAATATGATTTTAAATAAAATTTATATAATGATGAGGTTAACATCAAATTTGGGTAATTAAGTAGGGAAATATGGACCTTCAACCAACAATTGATATAGTGGGTTTATTTGCATCGAAAATGTATATATGTGACATTTAAATTCTTACCAAAGAACACATTGAGAAGAAAATTCTATTGAGATAAATTCTAGAACAATGAACTATAATTCATAAAACATTCAAAAAGTTAAAAAAAACTCCACAAAATTTGTGTAACTCAAGTTTCACAATTCCATCAAAAAGACACCGTGAAAGTGTTATACACATTGTTAGACTCCACCAAAAAGAAAATGTCCAAGATCTCATGCAACTTGGAGTTTCATGAAGTAAAGTCAAAGAACCTTTGAAACTCCTAAGTTAGCTTATCCATCCAAATTTGTGTGAATTGGGGACTTAAGTGAGAGAAAATTCATATAAATAGATCCCCACCTCCCATTTTCATAGACAAACCTCTAGAAGTTGAAGGTTCAATATATTATATCATATAAGCCATTATTCAACAAATTTAAACAACTAAATTCCCTAATTTATTCCCACATTTGAGAAACATGCAAGAAATACCTCACATTGGTCATTAATTTCATTAGAATATGTTGAGATTCTTTCACATAACATTAATTTTTGATTTAATCCAAAAGAAATAATTTAATTTCCAACACCAAATATTTTATTAAGGTGTTAATATTATACTTGTATATTATAGGAAAATAATATTTAATTAAGAATTCTTTTGTTCTAATCCAGAAAAATTTGATTGCATATTTTTAGGGATATTAAAAATAAATATCACTTGAAATTGGAATCTCTTATTTTCATGGATCATTTGAGATTATGATAAAGTATAAATCCTTAAAACTATGTGCCCTTTGGATTCAGGACACAAACTCATGTTTTACCCCATTTCTCAATAATAATATATATTTAATGATACCATATTTTAAGATCCATAATTTTTAGATTTTTCATTACTATTTTTCTTAATTTTTGGTTATAACATTCATCTTATTTTCCATTCATGGGTCGAGGTTTCCATCAAAGAGATATTATTATTTTAATTCGAGATCATTATCCCCTCTGAGAGTTCATTAATATTCAAATCCATATCAACAAATTTAGATTACATATCCTTATCCATTGAGCCAGATTCATTCACACATCTCATCCTCTATTCATGTTTTGTTTTGAGAGGAAAATTTTTGTAATTCAGTTATTTCTCAAATGCTAACTAGTTTCATTTCATTTGTATAAGTTATTAAATTGAATTATTTTGTTCCTTCATATTTTCTACCACATGAAATATCTGATAATTAAAGGCCACAACTACTCTTTTTATCCTTTTTTACTCCATGTATTTATTCACCAAAATCTAGTTTTACCAAGTTAATGATTTCCAACTGGTCTACCTTTTTTAAAAAATATTGGATCTCATATTGATCATTGCAGGTTCTTTTACATGAATAATAACTTAATGTTATTTAAATTCAATTTTTAGAATCCACACATATTTCTATCTCTTGGGGAGTCTCTAAATTGTTTAATTTGCAGGAAACATTTAGAATATTATTAAAATCATATTTAACAATAGACCTATAATTACTCACCTAAATTATAGATTTCATATTCATATGATTCTTCTTTTTTATTTTTCATTCTTGGTTTTTTTTCATAAGGTAGTATTTAATACTTTTTTAGAATTATTTCTCCATCACACTATTCTCCAATAAATAATATAGATATGATTTTATATCTCAATTATAGTAGTATAATTAGTAGTTTTCTTCTAATATTTATTAAATAGTTAGATATTTAATATCTGATGCTTAGATTAATTATCCATTATTTCACTTAGCTTAGTTAGATCAATATCTTGAAGAGTATGTTCTATAAACTTTATACCACATGCCTTCAAATACTTCACTATTCTCTTATTCCAAATACTATAAGTAGTTCCTTTAAATATTTGATGCTTTATCATATATTACACATATTAAAAACATTGAAATATATTTATATATTAGAAATAAAATCAAAAAATTGTGGTCCTCATACAAATTTTTAGGACTATGTTGTCCTCATTCAACCTGAATAGTGGGATTATGTTGTAAATCAAAGAAAACATTCCCATTTTAAGAGGTCATTTTAGAATTACTGAACCAGTTCTCATGTTAGTAGGAACACATTCAAAATTTCATTATTACTATTTCTAATCATAATAAATGATAAAATATATGTAGAATGTAAATCACACACGAAATATAAATTTTACTAGGTTCACTACTTAATGGATAATCAATAGAGAACATGATGATGGAGTGTTGACATACCAGATGATAATTGTAATAAATGTATATGTTACAAATGGATTCCAAAAATCACACTTCTAATACATAGATACTCTATACTATTATATATCCATGTCTATTTAAATTCAAGGTGTATAGAATTTTAACACTTACAGATATTCTTCAAAAGTTTAAGAACATATTGTTATGTCTTTATTTAGTATGAAACTCTCCTAACATCATTAATCCTAAATTGATTCTCCTATTTTATATAATTAATTTTTATTCCCCTATTACTTATTTTATGTCATTATCACCTAAATACGAGGGTTGAATATTCCTTTTCCATGTTATCACATCAATAAAAACCCCTTCTTCCAAATGAGGATAATTCCAAAAATGTAATTATCTTATTTCATTCCTTCTCCACTAGTCGTATGTTGTAGTGTAATACTTCTTATTATTTGTATGAAATAGATTTATCAATTTTACATCAGATATATTTTTATTCTCTTATTCGTATATGGATATTTTATTCACTACTCTCTAGGTAATTTATAAGAGTAATTTTATGTGCCCCATACAACTAAACATTTGGATCCAATGGTACATGCTTAATCTTGTTTATCCATAATAGATCCATGAAAATTATAAGATATAAAAATAAATATCTCCGTTGAATAAATAGCAATATTCTCTTTTAAGTTAAGTTAACTCCTCAAACTTCACCATTTTACAATGGGGACCAAAACATGTAACATAATATCACTATAAATCATGGGTCAGAAATCCTTGAGATGTACCATTATATTACAAATTTATAACTCAATGAATATCACAAACTAATTCTCAAATTAATTCCCACAAATATCTCATGATTGATATGAACATTGAACATGCATGTTGTTTCTCTCATCGTCACCGGGGTCTAACTCTCATCCATGTATAAAACCCTTAGAAATTCCTTACATTATGTTAAATTTTTTATTTTAAATCATATCTAGGAAACCTAATAATCACCATACCATGGACAAGATTCTACGATTTATCCAGTTTCCCCCTTCAATATTCTCAAATAAATCCTCCACAAAAAACGAAACACCCATAGTGGGACTCATTATTTCTCATAGGTATTCTAGAAATCCACCATGGTGTAACCAACTCATTTTAACCATTTTAAATTATATAGGATTCCAATTAGTTCATTCCTTTGTCATTTTACATTGATAACTTTAACCATGGTCCCCAAAATTTACGAGCTTCTCACTATTTTACTAAGAGTTTCCATTAATGAAAAATTAAATCTTCTATACTGTGGTGAAAAACTAGTCACTATTTTGTAACATCCAAAACATTGTTATCTTCTCCATGGCATGGTGTTTGTCATTTCCCCATTTTATGGACACCGCAACATCTGATACAATAAGGTTATCTCATTTTAAATACATATACATATTTTATAATCCAACATCATTTTTATCTTTATACATGTTTTTTATTTATCAAGTAGGACATAGAAACTAACTGTCATTGTCCAACCACAGTACTTCCCCACACAAAAAAATATTTCCTAAAACGCCACCTTATGTTGTGTACACAATATTCTGATCTCCCTTCCACTGAATCATGCAAGCAATACAACTCATCTACCACCTCATTCCGGACCTGACTATTGAGAAATTTACAACCTAGTATTATCCTATAAATAGTGGGATGGATATGTCTTTCCCCTTTTTGTTTAATTATTCCTTCCTCTTTGTTTATATTTAATCAAGTAAATACACACACTGCAATAAATCACTACAAAAATTTTCTAATATTCCCTACATTTCATTGTGATAAAAAATTTCACTATGGAAAAATAATATTGATCTTCCTATTTTACCAACTTATGAAATCTTATGTAACCATCAAACATCTTCATTATTTTTCACTTTCCCACTGCCTTCATCCATGGAAAATATTGATTTTATATAATCTCCATGACATGGTGATTCTTTCCCCATTTCCAACAGGTATCCTTCCCAATGGAAATTAAATGTTCCACGATATGGTTAGCATGATTATTTCATACTAAAATTCATCTAGTTTTATATATCATAAAAACAACTTCAAAATACCTGATCTAGATATTTCATAACATAGTACAACATAAATAGATTAACTATAGAATGAAAAATGTAATGGAGAATGTTTTATTCACCAACCAGATCTATATTTTTCACTAATATTTTCACCATATTCCAACTATTCTGTATCACCATGAAACCTATTTGAATAGAAAACCCAAATAATAATTATCCATTATACTTTAATGATTCCATTTATTGAAAAAAATACAACATCAAACTCCCATTTAGTTTTATAAATTACTTTTAAATATGGATAGAATCAATTTCATTAATGTTTTTCATGTCCCTCATAAATAATTTTCTAAATTTCTCTAGATTTATAAACCTTTAAAGGCACTCCTTCAAAATTGTATTTATATTAAAATACATTTTGGTTTATTTTGCATATTAGAAACATAATATCCATCACTAGTGAACTTGTCATAAATTACCTTTTTGATACATATTTTTTATTCCTCACTTGAAGTATCATCTTTTCATTTATATCTATTACTTCATTTTCTGTCCAATCTAAATAAAAAATTCAGAATTTTTTAATTTTGAGAAATTATTTATTTTTCCATTAATGGAATATTCTATGTGTTTAGTTTTAAATTTTTATTATTCCATTAAATTCAAGAAGTTTGAATTTAATTACCACCCCTGAATGGCCTGATGGCCTTAGTTTTATGTATTTTTTGATAACCCCCTTTTAAGGGATGAGGGGGAACCCTAAAAAGGCATGTAGGATTAGTGGATTACATGACCCAAAGGCATTAGAGGAATTCATCCCAGATATGACTATATAAAACATTATCTACCAATGTTTTTGAAAACTAGCTACCAAATGTCTAATAGCATTATATTTTAAAAAATCTGTTTCAATTTTTTTTCCAGTAATTTCCTTTTTTTCTAATCATTTCCTAAGATGAATGAAATAAATTTTTCAATGTTTTTCTAAAAATATTCATAATATTATAAATTCTATTCTTAATCTCTGATTTTTGTTTATCGATTACTATGATTCATATCTTTGAAGGATATTTATTTTTTATCCATAATCAACCTTGAAATATTTTTCCTTTCCTCATTTCATTGGTATTAAATAATCCATATCGATCATTTAATGGAAATGTGTTCAAATAATGTTCCTTGTTTTTCTATATTATTGGGATTTTTTTAAAAAAATATATGAATTATATTTTTTAATAACATAAAATTTTTAAGAAATACCCAATAACCATTATTAGTACTGATAATTTTATTAATTCTTGTTAAGAAGTCATCAAAGAAAATCCATTTTTGTACTTTTGATTGTCATTATATTTTGAATGATAATTTTTTAATTTATCTTATTTGGAAGTAACATTTATGTTATAGTAATTCTATAAATTATCCCATATAACTTTTTTTATTCTAATAATAAACAATTTAATGTAATACTTATATGACATTGATTAAAGAATTAATTTTTTATCTCTACATTAATTATCATTCTCTCCTCAATAAACTAGTGTTATTTTAGTACATTAATCATGAGAAATATATATATTTTAACTAATTCAATGAAATATAATCTTATGGATAGTATATTAAAAACTACATGTCCTTATAAATACAATTTCACTTCCATAAAATGAAAATTTCCTTAATTTCCTTAAATTTATGAAATCTATTTTGGGAAGAATAATTGGAATAAAAAAAAATTAAACTGAAGAAACTATTCACATAAAAGTTTAATATATTTTTTCATATTTTTAGGAAACTTTAAATACTACTCTAATTCCAATTATTAGATTGTAAGATGTTAATCGGAAATAGGATATGCCCAGATTCACTAAGAGGGAATGGGGGTGGGGGTGAATCAATGTATCTTCTTCTTTTATATACCAGCAAAAAACAATAATTTTCATCTATAGATTGATTGACATGTTTTATTTTTTACATCACTACCCCATAAAGAAATATAAACATAGTGGGTGCATGAAATTTACAAGGACCATTTAAAAAATGCCTATGTTGTTTACATGATCTGAAAAAACAAATATTTAATGATCCACTAAACATCATAGACACAAATAAGAATGATCCACATAGATTCCTTGAGTGGGGTATACATGAATATTTTTCTTTTATATACCACCATTAAACAATACTCAACATTTGTTAAAGTGAATTACATGTTTATGATCCTCAATTTCCTAACACATCAAAAAATATAACTATTGTGGGAAAAAAATTAAGAGGTTTAACATTAAAAAAAATATAAATCCTTGAAAATATTTATTATAAAAATTTCTACTAACTGATGTAACCTAATCCCATGAAATAACATATTAAACCTTTTGAGAACATTTAATGTGAACTTAAAAACACTACCAAGAGACTCCATTTTTTTGTAGAAGAGTACTGACTCTTTTTAGCTTCTTCCCAAACAATTATTCCAACTTCAATATATGATTTAATTAAGAATCTCTAACATTATTCTTATTCTTTTATGTATTCGACTCTTATATACACTCAAAATAAAAAAACAAATACACAAACACACACATCATAATTCATTTAAATTTCAATTTCAAATTATAGATATAAAACCAACTCCATCTTCTATCTTATACAACTTCTCTTCAATACATTGGATAAATCTAGAAATACTTATCAACGTTGATATGTTTTTATATGAGTGGGATTTAGTTTTATTATCCTATGAGTTATAATTTATTTCAAATAAAAAATCACTTAAAAATAGACATTGGAATATGTCACAAGATGATCATGTGCATTGAGATGTGATAAAAGATTCATGGTGATAAAAGGTCTCTCATAGCAAAACATGTTTTATTACCAAATAGTTTGCTCCAAAATCTAAGAAAACATATTTTTATCTTGTTATATTTTATCATTACACTATACAATATTTCATAACAATATAAATCTTTTATAGATTCAGGAACACTATTTTTTCATAGTATCACATTTACGGTCTGATATAGGACTTCACGGTAAAACCACCTTCCTTATGGAATAATTTACATGCCCGAAAAAAATATACTAAATATAAAATATCAAGATGTACTCTTTTTATTGAGATCCTTACATGGACAATATCAACTCATGTATCATCATATTTTCAAATTAAATCACTATGTGATAATTTTTTATGATGATATGATTTGTTTTGTTCTCTAAAAACACTATCAAATTTGAATCTTCAAAAATAAAACCCCTCTATGTTGTGAATTGAGCATAAAATGAATGCATATTAAATCATTTTATATTACTATACATTATTGATCATAATAAAACAAAATATAAAACCTATAAGTTTAGATTCTTTATAGACTAGATATATAAGGAAATTATTATAAAAAATTCAATATCCCCCACAAATATTATTTAAAAATTACACCCATATAAACATATCATATGTAGTAATCTTCCTCAAAAATTGGGGAAATATAATCATATGAAAGTGTGAGCTCGAATGATCGGTAAGATTTAATATAAGATAAAGAAATTAATGATCATAAGCGTGTATAAGATTAACATGTGCATATGAGAACAAAATCTTGGTTTATGGAAAAAACATAATAGAATCATACCCATTGAAAAATAGATCATAAATCATGGGTCATGGAATATATTTTTTTTAATAACATAATACACAAGTAATAAGAGTGTGGAATCATGATTCAATAATCACGAACTGTGAAAACATAAGATTGAAATAATAATGTGACACATACATATATAGAGAAAATCATTCCAATATCGAGGATTTAATCCAAGAAAAACATTAAACATTATATATATTTACATAGAGGATGAGGTTCACTCCATTGTCCCATAAACATTGTGGATAGAGTCCCAAAGCAGATTGGGATCCATCCTTGGTCTAATACATTCCATCTCATGTGATATAAATATTTGACCTAATTTATTGGGGGAAAATAATGCAACCACCAATCACATAATGATGAACCATAAATATGTGTACTCAATAACATGAAAACATTAATAATCCCATCAGAGCTTAACTAAAAAAATATGAATGAAATGGGTTTCATGAAAACTTCCATAAGACATGGTCATATTTCGTCAGGAGAAAGATATGGATATTATCATAAGATCATATCTATAGTGAAGAATAAAAAAAATTAAATTATATTGAAATAGATGATAAATAATTTATATGTGTATAGTAAATTTATTTAAGAAATGGGAAGAAAATCACTTTACATTTTTGATACCTTTTATTTAAAAAAATAATAATTTCTAAAACAATGGGAATTGAAATTTCGTTTTAAATCCATGAAATCACATAGAAGTTATTTCTTAAATAAAATTAAAATGTTTTAAGGGAAAATAATTAGTATATAAAACATTATAAAATCATATTCATTTTTCACTTTTGTAAGTAAGGTCAAAGATGAAGGGAAATGATCATACTGAAAATGATAAAAAATATTATGTTTAGAAATAAATTCAATACCATTGAGAAATACAAATATAAATCATAAAATTATATATAATTATATCTAAAAATAATATAAATAAAATGGATATATAATAGAATGATTTTTGACAAAAAAAGGAGAGAGAAGGTTTTTTCCACTAATAAACATCCTTTTCGTCAAATTATATACCATAAGAACATGAAATAGTAAAAATACATGTCAAAATCATAAATAATTAGAGGAGAATAAAACATCATGGGTATTATAGTGAAATAACATATAATTCACCCAATTGATGATTAAACATAAGCAATATCCATTACAAAGTAAGATTCAAAAATAAACCCTTAATTTTACTCTTAAATTCCATGAAATATTTTTGACCTCCTATATAAAAAACATAACCATATTAATCACTTATTTATAAAAATTATTCATATATATTTACTTTTATACTCATCAATTGTAGTAATTTTTTATACCTACACTACTTAGTTATTGTTTACTTTCACTATCAGTTGTTAGTGATTTCAAATATTTCATAAATGTTTTTCAATAAAGATGTTAATACTCCTTCATTAATACCATGTTCATCATTAATAGAATCTTAAAGGTAGTGGAATAATATTTTTCTAATTATTTATTCATTTCAAGGTTCATGTAATGAAATTGTGGGTATGGATCAATAAAATGGTATTCATGGTGAGACAGTTTCAAGAAATTTACCTATAAGAAAATGTTACATTATAATAAGAATTAATTTTTTTTTCACAGATTAAAAATCATATTAAAGATATATGATCCTCTTAAATATAATATATTACTAGAATTAATATCTTGATTCCTATTTATAATGTATATTATGATGTTGGTATAAAATTGTTCATATGGGTGGTCGAACAAAACATAATAAAAACATGATAAACTAGGGAATGGTTAAAAGTATAATGTTATATAACAACAATATCGCTTCTTAGAAGAATAATTATGTTAATATATAGTCCTTATAATGTATTATGAGTTTTATAATGATTTTTTATGATATGGTAGTTGAAAATTATAGTGAAAAACTATGTACATTAATAAAATTTTTCCTTCTCGAAACAAGTTCCTTAAGAATGAAGGACACATCATTCCATCTCAATAAATAATATAAAATGTAAGAGAATAAATTGTGAAAGGGTAAATAGGATAATATTAAATTGATAAAAAATGGTTTTTGAGTTTTAGATGGGGTAGGGGGTCCATTTACAAGTCTGTACTGAGTGTTATTTATGAAAAAACTCATTTTTTAATATACAAGGTCATTATGTTTAAAGGTAAGTCGATAAAAAGTGAAAAATAATATATATAGGTAATAAATCCCATAGTATACACAATTTAGAGATACATTTTCATGATATTTTAAGTCTTTACAATTTTAATAATTTTTACCTCATTATACCTTTACCGTGAGAACTAGATTTTTGCCTTGATAAATTGTTTTTCTATCCAAAAAATGAAGATGAAATACTTAACTAATTTCAACATAACGATTACATTTTTTGAATCCATTTAATATAATTCAATTTCTAATATGGTAAATTTATATTTTAATTAAAAACATAATTTATATAAAAAATTATTTTATGGAAAAAATGAATTCTTAGAAATTACAAATACTTAAAATTGTTGAATATAATTTACTAATTAATAAAGTGTTAATATTTTTTTTTATAAATTTAAAAATTAAATTCGATTCATCATGAAAAGTGGTCAATTTAATTTATCAAGATAAAAATTTCAATTCAAAATATTCTCTTTTTTAACATTAAATTATTTTTATCACTTCCCCTTAAAATCATTTTTTTATATTTTAAAAATTATATATTATAAATAGATAGGGATTAGAATACATATATAAAATAATTCCTTAATAATAAAATAAAAAATATAAATAACAATGTGTAATACATAAAAATATGTTATATTAATAGATTATTTGAATTAAATATTTTCTTGTTTATTTCATTCCAGAAATAGTTATTATTTAAGAATTATAATATTTGGAAATTCTTACTATACAATAGGCAACATAAATATACCAATTTAATTAATTCATACTCAATGACCCAATATTCAATGAATATATATTCAATGAACACATTTCCAACAACCATCTTCAGACAACTATATATATAACGATTAAATTTTCTTCCAATATATAGACTTAAAAATATCCTTTTACTCATTCATCATATTAATTTTATTCATTATAAACATGTATATTATATTTATAATTCTTTCACTTATTTATATATTTCAAATTTGGGTTATGATAATCAATGTAAAGCACTTTTATAGTTATATTATTTTTATGGTATTTTTATTTACTTATGGTTTTATTCTTCTTGATGTTTTTCTAATGTTGTTTCCTATTATATTTTTATAATGAATTAATTTATATCATTCATTATAATTATCTTCTCTCAGTAAAATTTAATTTTGTTCATTTTAGTTTGGTGTTTTATGTAAAACAACATATTCAACATAATATTTATTTAATGGAAAATACATATAAAATTATGTGGTGTTACGTTTTATACACTTCCAATCATACAAATTTATTGTACATTAATTTAATTACCACAAAACACTTGAGGTTTAATATGATTCATATATTTAATATTTCATTAATAATAAAAAAAATCCAATGTTACACACCATATCCACACTACTACTTTATCAACTAACAATCTCCCCCATTCGACAATCTTTCCATTTATTTATCAAAGAATTATTTTTGCATCTTCATACTCAAACATATGTTTGATCTCAATATATCCACTATTAATCATTATAATGTCATATCCTAAGCATGGTATTGAATAAAAATAATTATTATATAAAATAGAATATATGTATCCCTCATAACTATTCCATTTTATTTTATACAAATGAAAAATGTATCCTTTGTACAAGTCTAGTACCTTATAATAGGTCTAACTACTAATCAATGTATATTTTATATATTTATTATTTTATTACATGATATAATCAATAAATATAACAATCAATGTGAAATTAATTCTAATCATTATTTATTTCATCTGATATAAGCAACACCCATCACTATACTAACAACATATTATATATTTTAGTACCTTGTGAATGTATATAATTTAAATTAGATTTAAAAACCTATGGGATCTATATTTTTAAATATTGATCTCAATAATATAGACGACATTATCAAAATATTTTATTAGGAAAAAAATTTTATATCTCTATTTTAACAATCTATAAGGATTCCATCTAGTCAAAATTTAAATTTTTATTATTTCAAAACCAAGTACAAGAAACCAAAAGAGAATCAGACATCAAAGGTGTATGTCTGGTCATTCTATATGAAGTTAATTCAATTTTATTGAGTAATTATATATATTTTCCATTGTATGGATGTTACCTCCATGCATTTATTATCCTTGATAATATCCTAAAAAAGGAAGGCAATTTGTTCTCATGCTTTTATGTGTTCTTCCAAGCTTGTCTTCCCTTCATTGAATATGCGTATCAAGATTCCATTCTATTTTTCAATACTAAATAAATGATCCTAATTCAGATCACCTTGTAGTGGTATTTAAAATATATGATTGGTGTCCTCTTTAGAGATGTTGATCTTGAAGAGTCCTCCAAAATATCCCTATTTGAATAGAGGAGAATATCTTAAAACACTACTCCATCAGCTACCCCTCTTCGAAATCATTTTCCAAGATATCATTTGTGGATGGCTTAGTCACCAACATGATTCCCCCATCACAAATCCATTTCATTATATCCCCAACCCATGCTGGTACAACCCCACTATTTTTATGATCCTCAACTTCCAAGACATCCTTTTTTTGTCTTGAAAGATTTCACTTTCCTATTAGGATACCCACCTTCAGTTTCATGATCAATGGAATAAGGTACACCTATCATCGCTTTGGACCTTGACTTTAAGGCCGATATCATCTCCATTAGTTTAGAAATGTGTGAGTAGTCCTTCCATTACCCTTATTCTTCTTGGTAAGGATGAAACATCTAGAATCATGAGAAACCTTCCTCTATTTTTTCCACCTTGGGTTGTATGGAAACCTTCCTTGATCACCCCATTCATTATCTCGAGAGGCTAGATAAAATATTACTTCTATTGAAACAACCCCATACATTTCATGGACTTACTTTTATAAATCTTCATGTTCTAGTTTATATTGATCCATGATCGGTTGTTCTATTAACATGTCATCGAACTGGTTACTAGTATGAGGCTTTAGAACCATCCTTCAAGGGCTCGGCCCCTTCAATGCTTTCACCCAACCCTCTAAATCTAGCATTGAGAACTCTTGGACCTCACAGCCCATAGCACCATACATGGTTTTCACCTGCAAAACTATTTCTTGCTTCTGAGTAATGCCTGATTGAAGAACCTCAACATAGGATAAAGAGTTCAAGGAATTAAAATTAGGATACTAGACTGAACCCACTCCCTCACATCCCACTCATGACAATAAATCGTGGACTTACTTACGATCGGCCAGAGCTTTCTTTAGCTGGTTGAAAACCTTAGAATGATTTTTGTTAACATTCATGTTGATGGTCTCCTCCTATATGGAGTTGGTTGGAATTAGTCCACGGATAGCCTTATCCATATCAGTTTAATGTTAGAAACCCAAACCAGAATTATTGTGTTCCAATTGGAGACCTCAATGAAAAACTATAATTTAGTGACCCAAATGTTATCACAACATTCAGTAGTTTGTCCAAAATTTGAAGACAATGGCTTTTATTCATAAATAGTCCTCCCCAATAATGATCCAGACCCATTCCACAAGTTTCTTGGAGACATCTTCTTAAACACAAATTTGAGGTGAAATCAGGTGGCACACAGAGCTCCTTCGACTGTCTAAACACAAATACCGATCAACCTTGTTTCCCTTCAAGAATAGAATTCAAGGACATTGGAATAAAAATGGGAGTTTGGGGAAAATTATCCACACATAGGTAGTATGAGTGTCCCATATCATATAATTTTTTCAGGTCCACTGAAATAAATATAAATGATCACTATTATAGTTGTGTGGAACTCCAGACCAAGTAATGATCAATTCCTCTATTGAACCGAAACGAATCATAATATGACTTTTATCAAGGAGACCAATGATAGTACATTCATACAGACCCTAGGGTCTAAATTAAAACATGTCAAATGCCTCAACCAAAGGTTGGTGAGACCTGAATCGAGTGAACATGTTAATATCCAGATACCCAATGCTTCAGAGAATCTAGAGGTTGAAATAAAGATTTCTCATGCACCAATAAAGAGATTTGGGATCTTCAGAAGAACCTATATATACAGAAAAGGTCATAGAAAATAAATACTGGAGAAATGGGAAAAGGGGAACAATCGATGGTTAGAAAAAATTTATATCTAAAAAATAAATTAAAACATTCCTATTTTAAGGGGTCCTTTTAGACTTTCAGAATATCTTCCCATGTTAGTAGAAACACATTCTATATTTCAATATTACTCTTTATAATCATACTAAATGATAAAATAGACATATATTGTTAAACATATAGGGCCTAGAAATTTTACTCGGTTCACCACTTAAGGGATATTCTATAGAGAATATGATGATGGTGTGTCAACATACCAGATGAAACAGAAATAAATGTCTCTTACAAAAGGATTCAAAATAGAACAATTCCAATCCATAAATACTCCAAATTCTTATATATCCATGTGCTATTTCAAGACATGGACTATATAACTTTTATACTTACAGATCTTCTTCAAAAGATTAAGTACATATTGGTTTGTCTCTATTTAGTATGAAACTCTACATACATAATTACTCCTAAATTTATTATCTTTTGTAATTTAATTAATCTTTATTCCCCTATTCTTTTTAAATATGATTAGCACCTAAATATGAGGTTTGAATCTACTTTTTTCATGTTATCACATCAATAAATACCCCTTCTTTGAGATGAAGATAATTGAAGATCTACAATTATCTTATTTCCATCAATAATTATTATCTATATGTTGTAGTTTAATCCTTTCAATTATTTTTTTGAAAAAGATTAATCAATTATATCCAGACTCCATTTTTTTCTATTATTCGTATATAGAAATTTTATTCACTACTATCTATGGAATTTATAAGAGTAATTTTATGTGACCACTAAAACTAACCCATTTTATCCAATGGTTGTGACTGAATCTCTATTATAGATAATAGATCATTGAAAATTATAGATATAAGAATAAATATTTACATTGGATCATTAATAACATTCTCTTTTAATTTATGTAAACTAATAAAAAATCTCTATTTTCAAATAGAGACAAACAATTTCACATAATCTCACTATAAATCATGGGTTAAGGTTCCTTGATATGTCCCATGTTTTTAAAAAATTTAAACTCCACGAATATCAGAACCATATTGTAAAAATAATTCCCACAAATATCTCATGAATGATATGATCTTTGATGATGCAAATTTTTTCACTAATAATCACCATGATGGGGTCTAATTATCTTTCATGTATAAAACCCATTTAAATTACCTACTCCATGCTAACTTTTACAATTTAAATTATACAGAGGAAACTTAGTACTTAAAAAAACATGGACCACATTCTATGAGTTATATAGTATACCTCTAAAACATTCTCAATTAATTCCTCCAAAAAAATAGAAACACCCATAGTGGGCCTCCTTGTTTCTCATAGGTATTTTAGAAATCCACCATCGTGTGACCTACACAATTTTGGATTCTATAGGTTTCCAAGTACTTCATGCCTTTCTATTTTTTTCATTGACAACTTTAACTATGGCCCCCAAAATTCATAATCTTCTCACTAGTTTACTCAGATTTTACTTTAATGATAAATTAAATCCTTTATATTGGGGAGAAAAAGTGGTCACCATTTTGTGACTTTAAAAATATTGTTATCTTCTCCATGGCATGGTGTTTATCATTTATTAATTTTATGGATACCACAAATTTGTTTAAAATAAGGCTATCTCAATTTAAATACACATACATATTCTATAATCCAGTATTTATTTTTATTTTTATATAGGTTTTTGATTTATTAAGTAGGACATGGAACATAAATGTTATTGTCCTCCCATGGTGCTTCCCCACACTAAAAAAATATTTCCTATAACAATACATTATGATGTCTACACAATATTATGATCTCCCTAGCACTAAATCACACAAGAAATACAACTCCTATGACACCCCATTCCTGACCTAGACATTGAGAAATTTTCAACCTAGAATTATACTTTATATAGTAGGATGGCTATGTGTTTCCACTTTTTTATTTAATTCTTCCTCCCTCTTTGTTTAGAATAAATCCATTATATTCACAAACCATAATAACTCAATACAACATGGTTCTAATCTTCCCTACATTTCACAGTTACAAATAATTTCACTATTGAGAGGTAATATTGTTCTTCATGTTTTATGAACTCTATGTATCTTATGTAACCATGCAACATCTTTAGAATTTGTAATTTTTCTATTGCCTTTATCCAAGGACACTATGAATTGTCTATTATCACAATGACGTGGTGGTTCTTTTCCCATTTACCATAGGTAGACTTCCAAATTGAAAATCGATCATCCATAATATTGTTTGCATGATTATTCCATACTAAAGTTCATATATATTTAAATATCATAAAAAACATAAAAATATCATCTCTAGCTATTTATGAACTCAGTAAAACATAAATATATTCACTATAGAATGTTAAATTTCATGGAGAATGTTTTATGCACCTACATTATCGGCTTTTGTCAGTAATATTTTCACCATATTCTAACTATTACATAACACCATGAAGCCTCTTTGATTATACAACCCAAATAATATTTAGTAATTATACTTTCATGATTCCACTAATTGACAAACAGATAAAACATCAAACTCACATTTGGTTCAAAAAATTACTTTTTAATATTGATTTAATCAATTTCATTAATGGTTTTCGAGCCTCTCTTAAATATTTTAATTATATTTATCCATCTTTTTAAACCTTTAAAGGAACTCCTTCAATTGTGAATTTATTTTATAATCAATTTTTGTTTATTCCCCATGTTATCACCATAATGATCATCACTAGTGAACTTTTCATAATTTACTTTTATGATAAATATTTTTTATTCCTCACTCAAAGTATCAACTTTGGGCGTATATTTTTACTGTATTTTCAATCCAACTTAGATAAGAAATTCATTTTTTTATTTTGAGAAAATATTTATTTTTTCATTAATGGAATATTCTATGTGTTTAATATTCAGGTTTTATTATTCCAATATCTTTCCAAAGTTTTAAATTAATAAAAACCCCTGAATGGCCCAAAGGCCTTATTTTTATTGAGTTTTTGATAACACCCTTTCAAGCTATGAGGGGGAACCCATATAAGTCTTGTAGTCTTAGAGGATTACATGACCTGAAGGCCTTTGAGGGTTTCATCCCAAATATGACTACTTGGAAAATTGGCTACCAAATGTTTGGAAAATTAGCTACTACATATCCAATATATTTACATTTTAAACATTCATTTTTTGTTTTTTTAGTATTTTACTTTTTTGTTTCTAATCATTTCTTAATATGAATGAAATAAAATTATCAATGTTTTTATAAACTTATTTATAATCCTATAAATTATATTCTTACTCTTTTGTTTCTTTTTATCTTTTTCCATGGTTCCTATATATGAAAGATATTTCATTTTTATCCTTAATATTCTTTGTAACATATATTTCCGTTCCTCATTTCACGGGTAATCAATAATACATATAGATCATTTAATAGAAATGTGTTAGAATAATTTTCCATATGTTCTTATAACTTTGCAACAAGTTGTTGGAAAGATATTATGTATATTTCTTTATCACCATAAAATGTTTAAGAGACACCCCAAAACCATTTTTTGTACTCACAAATTTATTAATTCTTATTTAAAATTCATAAAAAAAATCCATTTTTGTATATTGGAAAGTCATCATAATTTAAATTAAAAATATCTAATTTATATTATTTGGAATTGGAATTTCCATCTTGGTTATTCTATAACTTATTCCATAGTTTTTCTATTCTAATACTCAATTATTTAATGTAATACTTCTATGACATTGATTAAAGAATTTATTTTTGAGCTATAACTTCATTCTCATTTTCTCCACAATATACTGGTGTCATTATAGATTATCCATCATGAGGTATATATCTATTTTCACTAATTCAAAAAAATCCAACCTTAAGGATAATATGTTGAAAACTTCCTATTCTTATAAATACGACAACACTTCCAAAAAATTCCTTAATTCCTTAATTCCATTAAATTAATGTAATCTATTGTGGAAAGAATATTCAAAACCAAAAAATATTAAAATATGGGAAACTATTCACTTATAATTTTAAGATATTTTTATATTTTTAGGAAATAAGAAATAGTACTCTAATTCCAATTATTATATAGTAAGATGTTAATAGTAAAATGAATCTATAGAGATTCACTAACAGGGGATGGGGGTGGGAAAGAATAAATTAATCTTACTATTTTACATACGAGCATCAAACAATATTTTTCACCCATTATGTGATTGAAATGTTTTATTTTTTACATTACTACCACTTAAATAAATATAAACATAGTGGGTGTATGATATTTCCTTGGACCATTCAAAAAATTTCATAACCTGTTTACATGATCTGAAAAGACCAATATTGTATGATCCACTAAACATTATATATACAAATGAGAATGATCCACATAGATTCCCTAAGTGGGGTTGTCGCACCCCAACCACAGAAGTCCATGTTTTTATTCTTTTCTCGGTCCCGCGACTCTGAGTAGAGTCAGTTTTGGGTCCGGGTTTATTTTTTTGAAGCTTTGATGTTTTTGGTGGGTCTCGGTCCAGTGCGTAGTCACCGCACTACTAGCGATCACCACACATTTGGTCCAGGTTGGTGCGCGGTCACCGTGTATTCGGTTCGATCATACGTTCGGACCTCGTGAGTGTGCGGTTTCCCACCTGTTTAGAAAAATAATAAAATTAAAAGAATAAATTAAATTAAAAAGAATTTTATAAAATGTTTAAAAATAATAATAACAATAATTTATAATATTGTTTTTATTATTATTATTATTGTTATTTGATTATTATAATTATTATTATTATTATTGGATTATTATTATTATTATTATTATTTTTAGTCAGACCTTTATTATTATTTTCTAATATTTATTTACTTTAGCTTTTTATTTATTTATTTTATCTTATTTTTCCCTTTCTTTCTTCTCTTTATATTTTTTCTCTTCTTTGTTGTTCTTCCACGTGGTGATGTCCCCCCACCCAGTCCTGTGCGCGACCCGCTCCCTTTCTCCCTCTTTCTCCTCTTGCAACAGCGCCTCCCATGCGCTTCTTCTTCCCAAGCAGCCTGCACAACCTGCCTCCCCCGCATCCTGGCCTCTGCGCCTACAGCATGCCCGCTCCGCCAGCGGCCCTCCCTGCCCTGTCCGGCTCGCCCTCCTCCTATAGCGTGCCTGCAACACCTCCGCACAGCCGCTCCACTGCGCCACCCTCCTACTGCAACGCCTCGCTCCGGCGCCCTCCCTGTTGAGAAGCACCTCGCCACCAGCCCTCTGCCAGGCTTATGCCTCGGCCAGCAACGCTCCCTCTCCTCCTGGACGCCACCTTTCTTCCGTAGCGACACCCCACACCTCTTCTTTTGCATGAAGCAGCCCTGCCTCCTACACTGCTCCTTTCTTTCCGCCTCCCTATTCGGCTCTGATCCCCCTTACAGCGGCTCCCGCGACACCCCCTCACCGATCTGCTCCACCCAGCAGTGTTGGTGCCTTTGCCTTGCAGCGCCCCAGCCACCAAGATGGCCTCATCCAGCTATTGTGCATCCCATATCCTCCCACAGGACCACCCATTTGGGTCTTCCCTTGTCCGCCTTGCTCCCTGCTACCACGTCCCAGCACCACCCGCATGACAACCCTCTCTCGATCTCATATGCGCACAGCTCCCGCGGCACCCAGCATCGCCTACCTGGCCTCCCACTTCCTCTGCACAGCGCCTCGCCACGCCCCTAGAATGCTACTCCAGCCTCATCACGGCCAGGCCGTGTTGCACCTCCGCCCTCCCTATAGACTGGCCAGCCTCCTTGTCCGGCCCTTGTAGTGCACTCCCCCCAGTTTTCCCTATTGCTGCGCCTCCATCCTATTGCCGCACCCAGTTCCAGCTGATCCTCCTGTTCAGCCAGTGCTTTCAGTGGTGTAGTGCCCCCTAGAAGGATCCCGTTTTCAGTAGGTCTCCACCCGACCTCCCTTATCCCTCCCCCGCTGCCTCCATCAACCTCCTACCCTGTACAACGCCCACCTGGCCAGCACCGGTGACTCCTGCCTGCTTCGGCCTTATTCTATCCAGCAGCTCCTACTGCACCTTCAGACTTCACCTCCTCTCCGACGTCACGATGTGTGTAGAGACCCGAAGCTTAACGTACAAGGACATTACATTACTTTTGCAGAATACTTATTACATAACAAAAACACACACACAAGGACCGTCATAGTTTAGTGTCTTTGGAATTTCGGAACGTAATCTTCTAATCATGGTGAAAGATCTTCAACATCTCCCATAAAGATCTTCCCCTTTTTTTCTTACCTAAAACCTTTCTTTATATCCTAGGGAAACTAAAACATACAAAAGGGTGAGCTCAAATGCTTAGTAAGGGTAAACAAAATAAATATCAATCACATCATATACATAAGAACATAACTTTTGGAAATCATAACCTGTAAAAGAGATCATAATATCATAACATGGGATAAATCATAGAAGTGAAATGTAATCCCAATAATCATAAATTAAAACATTAAACTTTGTGGCATACACACATAATCATAGAGAATCATTTATTATTAGTCAAGACTCATTTCCAAGACTATCTTAGTGGACAAAGTCCATTTCTGAACCGAGTCACCCTCGTTTCAGTCCTGTTTCACTGAACCGGTATAACCTACCATTTCAGCCATGTCTATCTCATGAGATATAAAATTTTTACCCAATGCATTGGACGGAGATATAGGTCCCACCCATCTCATAATTATACCATTCTTATGTGTGCCACAAAATCATAAATCATACATCATTGCATAACCCATGTAATAAAAATGGGAATCTTAAACATCATGACATCATAAAACAATTCATATAAGAAAAGGGAATTCATAAAAATATTTCCATCACAACATAATCAAATCCATGTAATAATAGGTATAGAAACAGAACCCTATATTATCTTAGATGGAAATTAATTTTGATAAAACACTTGAACTCCATTCTTGAGGAAAATATCCTTTCTACTTCAAAAACATTTTTCATTTCTTAACATGTCATACAATTTTAAACTAAAATAAGTTGATTAAAAATAAACGTAAAAACTTGTAAAGGAATCTTCTTGGAGATAATGTTTTAAAAATCCATTCATGCCGTATAAGTTAAAAAAAATTCTTCTCATACTTTTGTCAGAAAAGTAAAAAAAGTACTTCGTACGAAAAACGACAAAATATTCCTTTCTTATCTTTTACTAAAAACTCACCAAACGGTAAAATTTAATTTAAACAATTGTAGGTGGATGGAAATAATATTACATATTGAGGAAACATGGATTTGGATGATAAAATACACCCCAGTAAATGCCAAAGTATAAACGATCTTGGATAAAAATGAGATTGTGATATTTCCCTTACATTAGGTCCGATATGCTTTGTACGTGTCTGAAACTCCTGTATAATGATTTAAATAATGTTATTTACTTATTCCAGAATCATACTTATTTTTATGATATCATATTTGGTCATATTCTTAGCTTCTTAGTAGTAATATTTCATTGCTACTTGTTATTCGGGTGTTTATAACTTTTTGTTCTTATGCGTGTTTTGTCGAATAAATTCTTATTCTTATCTTTAGGTTATAGATACTTCATTTCCAGAATGGTATTAGTTTAATATATTTCATATTCATTCATTCAATTCATTTCATTTATATAATCATTATGAAATGAAGATCATGTAGAACGAGTCGCATCACATCGTGGAGAGGGTATTCCGTACGTACGCACGAGTGATGATATCGTTCCTATGATCGTGGAATTGTATTGTATTGTATGTATACTATTTCAGAATCAGTATAAATTTATAATAGTCATATATAGTCATTATTTACACCATTATACCCATCCAAGTAAGGTGGTGGTGGAAAATAGATTACCCCACGGCGTGGAGACGGTATTCTGTACGTACGCACGCGCGGTGATTTCCTTTTTCCGTAGGATGGATAGAAGGTTAATTAGAGTTGTTTCATATTTATAATAACATATAAGTATATATAAAAGACTTATGTTATTACTTTATCATGAAACAACTAAATAAGAATAAGTTGAAGAAGAACGAAATTGAAAAAGATCGGTAATGGATATTACCTCTTTTTGACGTGCCTTCACCTAACCTCCACTTAAAGAACTAAGGATGGTCCTTGAAGAATACCAGGACCTCTAGGATGATACTAGGTAAGTGGAGAAGAGATTTTGTCAGGGTTTGGCCGATCTTGAATGCTCAAATTGGTGTGAGGAGGAGAGGGAGGAGGTGCCCTTTTATAAGGGAGGAGAGGGGCACCTTTGGAATAACTAAAAATATTATTTTATTATAAAGACAAATTCGGTTTTAAAAAGCTCCAAATTGATATATTTCGAAGCTAAGGTGGGGATGGGTCGAAATAATCTCATACAATAGGATTTAGACATGTTTAGGTTATTATTTTAACCTTATCAATTAAATTTAACTCTAAGTTAAATAATTTAACTTTTACCGTGTCTTTTTGTTTTCTTACACTATATGGTCACTAAACTTACTATATCAAGCCAAAATAACCCAAAGTTGTTTATTATTAATATATATAACCTCATCTAAGTCATTTTTCCGAACCTTATATTTTTAGGAATAAAATAACAATTAATAATATAATATTAGTTTTAGAAACTAATTAATGTCAATTTTGACACTATTTGGTACACGATTTTTATGAAATTCATAACAGAATGATAAGTTCTAAAAAAGTTACTTAAATCAACAATAACATGTCATATTAACCGATAAAATTAGTGTATGTCATAAAATGTCTCAAATTACATTTATTTGGGCATTTATAACATCAATTATGTCAATATTTCATTAATAAGACAATTACTGTATCATCTTTGTGTCATAATAAATGATATTTATTTAATCCCTAAGAATTATAAATAAATTTTTATGATGTAGATAATTATATTAGCTTTCTGGATACTATTCATGTTCGAAGATTCATGAAGGTTTTCACTAAATTAAAATTATTATACTTATAATATTTAAGAAAGTGACATGTTGTCACATTCTTTGGTTTTAATAATAATTAAATTATTTTCATGGAAAAAATTCCATTAAATGAATCTAATCCGACCCTTAAGTGATATGGGTAGACTTTTAGTCATCCAATAAGATTTTGACATGTGTTAGGGTAATTTTATGATATTATATTTACCCTTAATTACCCGATTTACCTTTAACTATGGTAAATAAAATTTACCATAGTTACTATTCATAATTCCCAAAAATAAAAAGTAGCTTATTAACATAATTTAAATCCACTGATTACAAATATGGAATCCATTTTTCCAAATTCAATACACAAAATTTTCAGCAATTAAATTAAAATTAATCCCGTTGTCGAAAGAAAACAGATTTTTCTATAAAACATTACAGAAGATTGAATTAATTTAACCTACGAATTCAAGGTAAAATCAATGCTAATGAGATACATTATATTAAATGGTAAAAATATATTCTATTTATACTTTAAAACCATTAAATATTATAATTTAACCACATAATATATTATGATGAAAAAAGTTGTTTTTAATTAAAATATAGCGTGTTTTTACTATTCATTAAAATATGAAAGTCATCAGAATAAAATGAAAAATTTATCCAAAGTAAATTTTTATTTCTTGATTCCAAATAATACTTTTATTTTGTCAAATGAAACTTATAAACATGTCAAAAACTAGATTTAAAGTGGGTGCGTCATCAAAAGGCGGCAAAACTGCATTTTTTTAAAAAATACTTATTTTACCCAAAAAATTTATTTTTTTCTTATACCATGTTCTAAAAAATGTGTAAGATGAATAATAATGTTATAAAATTCAAAATTTAGTTAACACTATTCATAACGGCTAGTTCATAATAATATTATAATAATATATCGTTGTTTAGTAGATCCCGGTATTGCGTACAACACACGCTATCGAGGAAGGTCGCGATTGCGTGTAATGCAAGCCAAGTCAGGGTTGCGTGTAGTTCACGACTCCTTTGTTGTTGCGTATAATAGAATACAACCATATTTTATTTATACATTGAATATATATATATATATACACTCAATGTTGCGTAGAATAACTTATATCAAACGAACTTGAAATTGTGTGTAACAAGAGCCAAGAAAAGTGTTGTGTATACTGAAAGCTAATACGGTGTTGCGTATAGTGCAAGATAATCATGGTGTGTCATACAATAGAAGATATGAATGAAATTAAAAAGAATGTATCTTATAAAATCTCGGGTTTTTACATTCTACCCCCCTTAAAATGAATTTCGCCCTCGAAATTCGTCGAGGTTATAAATGGTTTACTATTCGAAAGTTTCTTTAATAGAAACCCACATCGTAAAAAGGAATACCAAACCCAATCTTTAAAAAGAAAAGTATGAAACGTAACGGTTACCCAAATAAACTAATCACTGGGTTTCCTCATAGGTTAAAATATGGATATGGAAGAAAAATCTAACCATCATGTTCTGATGGAGAGTGGTAGAGAACATGGATATGAAAAAGCCAACAATCATAAATCCATAGATTTGTGATTATCTAAGGTACCATCTGATTCATCATATATAAGGGCAGTAGGACAACATTTTAGGTTTTTCAAGATCATTTCCCTAAAGTTGATGAAATTGGAATTAGAAGAAATAATTTCGTGATTTTGGTATAGTCTCACCGTTTGTCATTATTTGGACAATTTCCAGTTCATCTTTTAAAGAAATGAAGTTGAATTTGTCATTCGTGATGTGTTAGCAGATCATGTGATAGAATGATGGGTCATTCCATCTATCTCAAACAAAAGGTTAGAAAAGTTATCAAAAAAAATACATAAGTCCATCTATAGTGAGATTAATCTTATATAGTTCCTAAAATGGACTTATACTTCATATATCATACTCCTTAATATAATAAAACTAGTTTCTACTAAACAAGGACTTCCTGTAGGCCAGTGGTAGGCGATAAAGGCCAGTCGCACTTCAGTTGTGGGTTCGATTCCCACAGCCTTGTCCGACGCGATGGGTTGTCGCTCGTCCTGCAGGTTGTCCTTTTTCTAAAACTACATTACTATAAAATCCCATCAGTAATATCGAAAAACGTTATATCCTTAAACAATACATAGCATATGTCCAACATAATCCATTCCAATATTTAGGCTTATCTAAAATACTTCAGTCCAAGCTCATAGTATAAAGAAAATGATTACTTGAAATGTCATCAACCAAGCATGTGAATGCCATCATTTATCCCCCATATATATATATATTGTTTGTCACATTCGAATCATGTGAATACCTTAATCATGTATTCTCTTGAAAAAAATGAATACCCATTGAACCATAGTGAAAACTTGAATGCAGTTAAAAGTTAACACTTTCCACATACCAAAATCCTCAACATTCTATATACTCAAACCATGATATCACTTTGTCCTTATATCAATCATGAGCTCATGAATACTGTTAAACATTTCATTTTCTCGTTTTCCCTTCATTATGTGCATATCATCTTATTTCCAAAAATATCTCAATCACTTTGAATACCACATTAGACCAATACATAAATATTCCAATACTCCATGATACAACATTATTTTGGAATCCCATTACATAAACACTTAATCATTCCACCACATCGTTGTCATATTCAACATCGCCAATAGTGATCTCATGTGACTTCCCTTTGTCATTTTACTTAAGCCGTTGTTCATGTCGATCATCACTAACCCTTGTATTAGGGAATTTATTAGAATAATGCCCCATTTCCTTACACTTGAAGCATTGAAGGGTTGGTGGTGCGTTCTCTGCAGTGTTTGCTTTATTCACATCATTAGAAACCCTTTTTCCATTACTTCGACACTCAGCTACTCGATGACCTTATTTTCCACACTTAAAACATTTTCTAGTCCATTTAAGACAATCTCCACCATGCTTCTTTCCACACTTTGTGCATAAGGAAACATTCATCTTCTTTTCACCCTTATTCTGAGATTTCTCCTTGAACTCCATCTTTCGTTTCTTGTCAAAACCATTAGATGGATAAGTAACACCAACTTCCATTTCTACCTTGACAGCACAACGCACAATTTCCTCATAGCTACTGAAGTCTCTTATAGCTAATTCCCTTCGAAGACTTGGTTTTAAGCCACTGAAAAATCGATCAACTTTACTTTCAGGTTGGATGATAATGGCATATGCATACCTTGAAAGTCTTGTAAAATTCGCTTCGTATATACCAACAGATTCATCACCCTTCTGCTTCAGCTCAAGAAACTCCTTTTCCATCTTTGTTCGAAGAATACAAGGGAAGTACTTACTGAAAAACAGGTTCTTGAACTCTTCCCATTCCATATACTCAATTTCATCTCTTGGCCTCGTATTCTTGATAGGATTCCACCATTGATCAGCTTCACCTTCCAAACGATATACTACTAAGATGACTTTATCATGTTCAGAACATTGAAGAAATGAAAATATCTTTTCAGTGGTACTGATCCATTGTTCAGCAACAAGTGGATCGGAAGACCCACTGAAAGAAGGTGGGTGTTGCCTCATGAAGGACTCAATAGAATATTGTTCCCTTCTCTGCTTATTTGGAAGTCCATAATGATTCATATCTTGTGTAAGTATAGCAATAATATTTTTCACTCCATCTCTCATAACACTTGTTTGTTCAGGAGGACAATCATTGCATTGTCCATTACAGTGATCAACACGGTTCCTTCGGGTTCCACCCATCGTCTAAAACCCAAAAAAAATATTGTGAGAGGCAAAAATAATGCTAGGGAAAACAACATAGTAAAGGGGGAGTACCCTTAATATCTAACATCTTAGGTTAAATTCTAAGATCATTACCATAGTTCTAGGACTATATCCTATACGTATACTTATCCTTAGGGACATCCCTAGACATACCTTAGTAATATCTCTAGAGATCTCACTAAAGTTTTCGCATCCTAGTTTCCAAAGGATGACTAAACCTTTCACCTGATACCAACTATAGAGACCCGAAGCTTAACGTACAAGGACATTACATTAATTTTGCAGAATACTTATTACATAACAAAAACACACACACAAGGACCGTAATAGTTTAGTGTCTTTGGAAACTCGAAACGTAATCTTCTAAACATGGTGAAAGATCTTCAACATCTCCCATAAAGATCTTCCCATTTTTTTCTTACCTAAAACCTTTCTTTATATCCTGGGGAAAATAAAACATACAAAAGGGTGAGCTCAAATGCTCATTAAGGGTAAACAAAAGAAATATCAATCACATCATATACATAAGAACATAACTTTTGGAAATCTTAACCTGCAAAAGAGATCATAATATCATAACATGTTATAAATCATAGAAGTGAATTGTAATCCCAATAATCATAACATAAAACATGAAACGGTGTGGCATACACACATAATCATAGAGAATCATTTCTTATTAGTCAAGACTCATTGCCAAGACTATCTTAGTGGACAAAGTCCATTTCTAAACCGAGTCACCCTCGTTTCAGTCATGTTTCACTGAACCGGTATAACCTACCATTTCAGACATGTCTATCTCATGAGATATAAAATCTTTACCCAATGCATTGGAGGGAGATATAGGTCCCACCCATCTCATAATGATACCATTCTTATGTGTGCCACAAAATCATAAATCATACATCATTGCATAACCCATGTAATAAAAATGGGAATCTTAAACATCATGACATCATAAAACAATTCATATAAGATAAAGGAATTCATAAAAATATATCCATCACAACATAATAAAATCCATGTAATAATAGGGATAGAAAAAGAACCCTATATTATCTTATATGGAAAATAATTTTGATAAAACACTTGAACTCCATTCTTGAGGAAAATATCCTTTCAACTTCAAAAACATTTTCCTATCTTAACATGTCATACAATTTTAAACTAAAAGATGTTGATTAAAAATAAACATGAAAAATTGTAAAGGAATCTTCTTGGAAATAATGTTTTAAAAATCCATTCATTCCATATAAGTTAAAAAAACATTCTTCTCGTACTTTTGTCGGAAAAGTAAAAAAAGTACTTCGTACGAAAAACGAAAAAAGATTCATTTCTTATCTTTCACTAAAAACTCACCGAATGGTAAAATTGGATTTAAACAATTGTAGGTGGATATAAATAATATTACATATTGAGGAAACATGGATTTTGATGATAAAATACACCCTAGTAAATGCCAAAGTATAAACAATCTCGGATAAAAATGAGATTGTGATATTTCCCTTACCTTAGGTCCGATATGCTTTGTACGTGTCCGAACCTCCTGTATAATGATTTAAATATTGTTATTGACTTATTCCAGAATCATACTTATTTTTATGATATCATATTTGGTTATATTCTTAGCTTCTTAGTAGTAATATTTCATTGCTACTTGTTATTCGGGTGTTTATATCTTTTTGTTCTTATGCGTGTTTTGTCGAATAAATTCTTATTCTTATATTTAGGTTATAGATACCTCATTTCCAGAATGGTATTAGTGTAATATATATCATATTCATTCATTCAATTCATATAATTTATATAATCATTATGAAATGAAGATCATGTAGAATGAGTCGCATCACATCGTGGAGACGGTATTCCGTACGTACGCACGAGTGATGATATCGTTCCTATGATCATGGAATTGTATTGGAGTGTATGTATACTATTTCAGAATCATTATCACTTTATAATAGTCATATATAGTCATTATTTACACCATTATACCCATCCAAGTTAGGTGGTGGTGGAAAATAGATTACACCACGGCGTGGAGACGGTATTCTGTACGTACGCACACGCGGTGATTTCCTTTTTCCGTAGGATGGATAGAAGGTTAATTAGAGTTGTTTCATATTTATAATGACATATCAGTATATAAGAAATACTGATGTTATTACTTTATCATGAAACAACTAAAGAAGAAGAAGTTTAAGAAGAAATAAATTGAAAAAGATCGGTAATGGATATTACCTCTTTTTGACGCTCCTTCACTTAACCGCCACTTAAAGAACTAAGGATGGCCTTTGAAGAAGACCAGGACCTCTAGGATGATACTAGGGAAGTGGAGAAGAGATTTTTTCAGGGTTTGGCCGAGCTTGATATCTCAAATTGGTGTGAGGAGGAGAGGGAGGAGGTGCCCTTTTATAAGGGAGGAGAGGGGCACCTTTGGAATAACTAAACATATTATTTTATTATAAAGCTAAATTCGGTTTTAAATAGCTCCAAATTGATTTATTTCGAAGATAAGGTGGGTATGGGTCGAAATAATCTCATACAATAGGATTTAGACATGTTTAGGTTATTATTTTGACCTTATCAATTAGATTTAACTCTAAGTTAAATAATTTAACTTTTATCGTGTCTTTTTGTTTTCTTACACTATATGGTTAATAAACTTACTATATCAAGACAAACGAACCCCAAGTTGTTTATTATTAATATATATAACCTTATATAAGTCATTTGGCCGAACCCTGTATTTGTAGGAATAAAATAACAATTAATAATATAATATTTGTTTTAAAAACTCATTTATGTCAATTTTGACACTATTTGGTACATGATTTTTATGAAATTTATAAAAGAATGATAAGTTCGAAACAAGTAACTTAAATCAACAATAACATGTCATATTAACCTATAAAATTATTTCAAGTCATAAAAAGTCTCAAATTACATTTATTTGGGCATTTATAACATCAATTATGTCAATATTTCTTTAATAAGACAATTACTGCATCATCATTGTGTCATAATAAATGATAATTATTTAATACCTAAAAATTCTAAATAAATTCCTATGATGTAGATAATTGTATTATATTCTTGGATACTATTCATGTTTGAAGTTTCATGAAAGTTTTAACTAAATTAAAATTATTATACTTATAAGATTTAAGAAAGTTACATGTTGTCACATTCTTTGGTTTTAATAATAATTAAATTATTTTCATGGACAAAAGTCCATTAAATGATTCGAATCCGACCCTTAGGTGATATGGGTCGACTTGTAGTCATAAAATAGGATTTTGACATGTGTTAAGGTAATTTTATAATATTATATTTACCCTTAATTACCCGATTTACCTTTAACTATGGTAAATAAAATTTACCGTAGTTACTATTCATAATTTCCAAAAATAAAAAGTAGCTTATTTACATAATTTGGATCCACTGATTCCAAATATGGAATCCATTTTTTCCAAATTCAATATACAAAATTTGCAGAAATTAAATTAAAATAAGTCCCGTTGTCGAAAGAAAATGGGTTTTTCTTTAAAAGATTGCAAAAGATTGAATTGATTTAACCTACGAATTCAAGGTAAAATAAATGCTAATGACATACAATATATTAAATGGTAAAAATATATTCTATTTATACTTTAAAACCATTCAATAGTATAATTTAACCACATAATATATTACAATGAAAAAAGTTGTTTTTAATTAAAAGATAACATGTTTTTACTATTCATTAAAATATGAAAGTAATCAGAATAAAATGAAAAATTTATCCAAAGTAAATTTTTATTACTTGATTCCAAAGAATAATTTTATTTTGTCAAATGGAACTTATACACATGTCAAAAACTAGATTTAAAGTGGGTGCTCTATCAAGAGGCGGCAAAACTGCATTTTTTTGAAAAATACTCATTTTACCCGAAAAATTTATTTTGTTCTTATACCATGTTCTAGAAAATGTGTAAGATGAATAATAATGTTATAAAATTCAAAATTTAGTTAAAACTATTCATAACGGCTAGTTCATAACAATATTATAATAATATATCGTTGTCTAGTAAATCCCGGTATTGCGTACAACACACGCTATCGATGAAGGTCGCGATTGCATGTAATGCAAGACAAGTCAGGGTTGCGTGTAGTGCAAGACTCCTTTGTTGTTGCGTATAATAGAATCCAACCATATTTTATTTATACATTGAATATATATATATATATATAGACACTCAATGTTGCGTAGAATAACTTCTATCAAACGAACTTGAAATTGTGTGTAACAAGAGCCAAGAAAAGTGTTGCGTATACTGAAAGCTAATACGGTGTTGCGTATAGTGCAAGATAATATTAGTGTGTCGTACAATAGAATATATGAATGAAATTAAAAAGAATGTATCTTATAAAATCTCGGGTTGTTACAGCATGCCTCCCCCTTGGGACGCCGCACACTCTCCCAGCCGCGCCCTTCACTGGCCAGCCAGGCCGCGTCTTCATCGATGTTTGTCCGACCACCACAATCTTCGAACAGACCAACTATGATTGATGACCTACCTGCCTCCCTGCTGATCCAACCGTTGAACCTCTTGCATAGTGGTGCGACCCTCCGACTGGCTGCACGCTCTTCTCATCCACGCGCACGCACCATGTTCTCAATTGGGAGCGCGACGAACGCCCGCCACCGAAGGAGAGCGATTTGAGTTAACATCGTCTTGCCTGCTCCATTGTTGAGGTGAGTTTTTGCGCTATTTATTCATTATATCTTTTGAAGTATGCGATTATGGGTTTTTGTTATTTTTGTAATTTCTATGCCGTGTTGGAGGATTTTCTGTGAAATTGTGGTCGTCAGCTTGCACATGCTTGCACGCCCGCTCGAGGCATGTCGCGTCAGCGTGCTTGGACTGCGAGTTGAGGTAGGTCCCCCACTACACTCACTTTTATATTTAGAATTTATTAATTGCTTGATGTTTTATTAATTTTAATAAATAGAAAATGATATAAGATAAATAATTTTTAAATGATTATTTGTTGTAAAAAGAGCCATTTATTTTATACCTAAATCTTGAAATATTTTCTTGGCGAGCAGACACCGAGTAGTGAAAGAATGCTAGTTTGGCCTTTAAACATAATTTACGGAATTTCAAATGTGGTTCTGGTTTTAAAGATAAATGATTCCTTCTGAACTTGTGTTTCAGGTTTTCTTCAGAAATGAGGTTTTTATTTAAAATTGGTGAAGGCCTGGTTGGCACTTTTATAAAATAAATTATTTTGGAAAACCCACTCAGGGGTGACTTTTGGTGTGCGTTGATTGTGGGAGATTTATCTGATTATTTTTCATCATGACTATTTAATTTACATTGTGGACGCACCCCTGTTTATTACATGTGTTGACATGGGAACCTGGCATAGTGAGTGAATCTTCTGAGAACGGTTGTTGCACTAGTTTAGATTACGCACTAGCTAGTGGCCCCATAGCAGGGGAATACTGAGTTATTGTTTCTTTGGGGATTGGGCTCCTCAGTTAGGCCATACAGGGCTATGCCGAGCGTTAGGGCGTTATGACGTCATCGAGTTGGAGCATGCTTTCAGGATGAGTCACATATATAGCACGTTCGGGATTTTTCATGATCTCCTAGGTTTCTCCCATGTTTCTTTTAGTGTTTTTTATATAGGGTGGACGGTTGAGAGGTCTAGTTCGGTTGCTGGCCCCTGTGTGCCACTTTTTCCATTTCCCTTGGTGTGTATTGTGTATTATGTGTGGTTTTTCCTTTTTGGCTAATAACTGAAGTTCGGATTTCTAAATGGTTTGCAGAAAATGATTTTAAAATAAATATACCTATTCCTTTCAAACATTAAACTTGTTTTTAAATTAAAAAGGGCAATGGACTGATACTTGTTTTAGAAATTGAAGTGCGTGTGTGTGAAAACTAATATTTTGTATATTTAGTTCAATCCTGTAATTGGTAAATTTCTTTATTTAAAGATAGTGTATTGGGAATAGATATTGGGCTAGACTACTGAGTTTTAATACTCATGCCCATAGTTCTTTTCTGTTTGTAGTGTTTGTGAAGGCTACAGCTTGGGTGCGTTCGCCTTGGGTGACGTTTGGTCGTGAGTTGGAGAGTGACCTGCGAGGTCACACAGAGATAGTGGTTGTCTCTTTCGGTTAGTTTTATTTTCTTTTGTTCTTGTTAGTTACTTTACTTTGTTTATTTATTTTTCGCTGCTCTATTTATTTTTTGTTGCTTTAATTGTTTATTTTTATTGTGAGAAATCGTTCCCACTTGCTCTCTGTTGATGCCCTAGCGCTTGTCGCCTGCCCGGGAGGATCAGGAACGCCTCTCTGGTCATGTCGTGGACTGGGTTGGGTGACCAGTTCAGGGTTGATGAGGGTTGGTTCATGACAAAATGGTATCAGAGGAGGTCTTCTCTTAGCAGACCTCTCTTTTCAGAGCGCCCTTTGTTATTTGGGATGTCCGATAGAAGGAGATTGGGACTGTCGGGGCTCAGGTGGTAGGTTACGGGTTGGTGCCTGATCACCACTGCTCGTGATGAGACCTGAGTTACCAGGGTTAGTCTGGGATTTGAGTCTCTTATATTTGGTTTCTTTGGATTGAGGGATGACAATGGAGGTGAATCAATTCACTTTGCAGACTCACATGGGGTGGTTACCCATGTGGAGTCCAAGTGTCCGACTCAAGGTCCTCTTAGTGTTATGCTTTACCTAGGTCATGGATCACCACCATGTCGCTGGGTCAGACATATGCACTAGTTTCTCATTCCAGTGGGTTATTACTGCTTCTGTTTTGTTTTAGTCTCAGTTGATATGAGTGTGTGTTAAAAGTGAAATTTTCCTTTTAATGGAAAAGTGTTTCTTCCAATTTGTTTTTGAAATTACAAAAGTGGGTTTTTAAAGAGAAGTTGTATTAGTTTTCAAAAACTAGGTATGTGTTTGGATTTGGTAAGGAAATGAAGTGTTTGAACCTTGGCACTCCTTACGGAGGGTCACACGTGTGTGGGTATGTATGGAAAGTGCGTGGGGGCACTTGTTCAAAGATGATGTGAGAGGGATTGAATAAACGCACGTGTGATGGTTCATAAAGTGCCATAGGTGAGTTTTAAAAAAATTAAAGAAATAATGGTTTTGGAAAAGTGATTTCTCCTTGTGTTGTATATGATTGGATTATGGACCTATTATCCTTGGCTTGTGTTGTTTCTTCGATTGTGTTTTAGCCTGATGCATGTTTTGATGGTGTTTCTCGTGTTGTCATGAGTGTGCCGCCCAGAAAGCCTCCAAAATTTTCCAATGAGTTATGCTCAGTTCTCAGTTATTTTTATTGTGTTGCTTGCTTTTTTAGGTAATCGATGTCTGTTTGAGGTATTTGTATTGTTCTAAGAGATAGTGTGTCTTCGGGTTGTTGGGAACTCCCAGGATAGTTAAGGTTCATACCACCCTAGAGTTATTTGGGGGTTCAGTTTTGGACTATTAAAGATGAAATGTGTCATCGTCATTCGAGTTTTGGGTGTGATTAATGGTGGTCGACTTCCGCGAAGGTTATCCACCTGGGAAAGAGTGTGGGCCAGTGGAACCTGTCTCCAGGAAACTATCCTCGTCGGTACCAGGTCCTATTTAGTCGGACCTCTCTCTTGTGTACCACCAGTATGACCAGTCCGAACATTCTAAGCCATCATGTTGCATCCCTTTTAAAATGTACGACCATAGTGGTTGTTTGAATCATCAAACAGAAGGAGTTAGAGACCAGAAGTTGAAAATTCATGATTGTGAGGCAGGAGATGCTTCAGTCATTAGGGCCCCAACCACAGGTCTCGGGGTGAAGCTCGTGCACAGTTAGGAGTTACTGAGGGTGTGTGGAACCTTGGTCTGAGTAATGTTTTCACCTTTGGGAGGGAAATATCCAAAGTTTCCTTGTTCTATTATTGTCACCGTTGTAAGCTCATCATAGCTGTGGTGATGTGATGAACTTGTTCTACCGTAGTCTAAGTGGTCTTATCTGTTCTCAATGTGTTTTCAAATCGTTCGTATTTCTTTGAAGGGTGTTGGGCCCATGAATAAACGGGTCGTTCTAATTTTGATTTGGGTCTCAACTCTGTTTGTTAGGGGGGATGTTTGGTTTTGTGAAATTAACGGGCGATGTTTTGGTGTCCTTTCTCAGTTCGGACTAGGAATTCCCTAGTCTCTGGTTGCGGTGATGATTTTATTCGGTTGGCGTGTGAGGGGTTGAGTTAATTCCTTATCCCCGGGTTAATTCCTTTTCCCTTGTTCTACTCTCGTCTTTTCCATAAAATCATCCTTGTTGTAGTGGGGTGATGAGCTCGTTCCCCCATAGTCCAAGCGGTTTTATCTGTTCTTAGTGTGGTTTTTTTAAGTTGTTTGGTCTCTCTGAATGGTGTGGGCCCGTGAATAAATGGACATGTTCTGATTTTGAGTTGGTCCTACCTATGTTCGACAGGGGAATGTTTGTTTCGTGAATTTGATGAGAGGTGTTGAGTTAATTTCTCATCCTCTAGTTGCTGGATTATTTCGTGGAAAGATTTTCGTCGAGTCTCAGATGTGTTGTTCGGTACATGTGGGGAAAATAAATGAGTTTGGTTTGGGAGTTCCCTGTTACCCCCCCATGGGGTGGTTTGTTCGGGTTTCCAGGGTTTTTGTATTAGTGAATTCTTGTGGTGGGGAGAACCCATTCATGTTCTCCCCTCAATATCGGGCAGTGGGTTTTTTTCCTGAATTGGTCGGGTGTGAGGTTTGTTGGGAATGGTCACCCCAAATCTCCCGGTTCTCTACGTTTTTTTTCTGGGAATGAACTCGAGTTGTGTCAACTGTTGGCTTGGTGACTTTTTGGGGGTAGAAAGTCTCTGCGATAGGGAGAATTGTCGCACCCCGACCACAGACGTCCATGTTTTTATTCTTTTCTCGGTCCCGCAACTCCGGGTAGAGTCGGGTTTGGGTCCGGGTTTAAATTTTTGAATATTTGATGTTTTTGGTGGGTCTCAGGCTAGTGCGCAATCACCACACTGCTAGCGGTCACCACGCATTCGGTCCGGGTGGGTGCACGGTCACCGTGCATTCAGTCCGATCATGCGTTCGGACCTCGTGATTGCGCGGTTGCCCACCTATTTAGAAATATAATAAAATTAAAAGAATAAATTAAATTAAAAAGAATTTTATAAAATGTTTAATAATAATAATAACAATAATTTATAATAATATTATTATTATTATTATTATTATTAGATTATTATTATTATTTTTATTACTGGATTATTATTAATAATAATAATATTATTATTATTATTTTAGTCAGACCTTTATTATTATTTTCTAATATTTATTTACTTCAGCTTTTTATTTATTTATTTTATCTTATTTTTTCCCTTTCTTTCTTCTCTTTATTTTTTTTCTCTTCTTTGCTGTCCTTCAACGCGGTGTTGTCTCCCCACCCGGTCTTGTGCGCGACCCGCTCCCCTGCTCCCTCTTTCTCCTCTAGCAATAGTGCCTCCCATGAGCTTCTTCTTCCCGATCAGCCCACACAACCTGCCTCCCCCGCATCTTGGCCTCCGCACCTACAGCATGCCCGGTCCACCAGCGGCCCTCCCTGCTATGTCCGACTCGCCCTCCTACTGTAGCGCGCCTGCAGCACCTCCACACAGCAGCTCCACCACGCCACCCTCCTGCTGCAGCGCCTCCCTCCGGCGCCCTCCCTATTGAGCAGCACCTCGCCACCAGCCCTCTGCCAGGCTTCTGCCTCGGCCAGCAGCGCTCCCTCTACTCCTGGCCGCCACCCTTCTCCCACAGCGATGGCCCACACCTCTTCTCATATGCGAAGCAGCCATGCCTCCGGCGCTGCGCCTTTCTTTCTGCCTCACTGTCTGGCTCCGATCCCCGTACAGCGGCTCCCGCGACCCCCCCCCCCCCCTCACCGATCTGCTCCACCCAGCAGCGTTGGTGCCTTTTCCTTGCAGTGCCCCAGCCACCCAGCTGGCCTCGTCCAGCTGTTGTGCATCCCAGCTCCTCCCGCAGGACCTCCCCCATTGGGTCTTCCCTTGTCCGCCTTACTCCCTGCTGCCACGTCCCAGCACATCCCGCATGCCATCCGTCTCCAGATCTGGTCTGCGCACAGCACCCACAACACCCAGCAGCGCCTGCCCAGCCTCCCCTTCCTCTGTACAGTGCCTCGCCTCTCCCCTAGAATGCTGCTCCTCCCTCCTCACAGCCAGGCCGCATTGCACCTCTGCCCTCCCTATAGACTGACCACCCTCCTTGTCCGGCCCTTGTAGTGCACGCCCCCCTAGTTTTCCCTGTTGTTGCACCTCCAACCTATTACAGCACCCCATTCCAGCTGCTCCTCCTGTTCGGCCAGTGCTTGCAGTGGTGTAGCGCCCCCTAGAAGGATGTCGTTGTCAGTAGGTCGTCGCCCGATCTCCCTTCTCCCTCCCCCGCTGCCTCCCTCGGCCTCCTGCCCTGTACAATGCCTGACAAGCCAGCACCGATGCCTCCTGCCTACTTCGACCTTATGTTGTCCAGCAGCTCCTGCTGCACCTTCAGACTTCGCCTCCTCTCTGACAACACAGTGTGCCTCCCCCTTGGGCCGCCGCGCGCTCTCCCATCTGTGCCCCTCACTTTCCATCCAGGCCGCATCCTCATCGATGTTTGTCCGGCCACCACAATCTTCGACCGGACCTACTCTGATCGGTGACATCCCTACCTCCCTGCTGATCCAAACATTGAACCTCTTGCATAGTGGTGCGACCCTCCGACTGGTTGCACGCTCTTCTCAGCCATGCACATGCACCTTGTTCTCAATTGGGCCCGCGACAAACGCCCTCCACCGAAGGTGAGCGGTTTGAGTTAACCCCATCTCGCCTGCTCCATTGTTGAGGTGAGTTTTTGCGCTATTTATTCATTGTATATTTTGAAGTCTATGATTATGAGTTTTTATTATTTTTGTAATTGCTATGCTGTGTTGGCAGGATTTTCCATGAAATTGTGGTCGTCCACATGCACGTGCTTTCGCACCCGCTCGAGGCATGTCGCGTCATCGTTCTTGCACAGCGAGTCGAGGTAGGTCCCCCACTGCACTCACTTTTAAATTTAGAATTTATTAATTTCTTGATGTTTTATTAATTTTAATGAACAGAAAATAATATAAGATAATTAATTTTTAAATGATTATTTGTTGTAAAAAGAGCCATTTATTTTATACCGAACTATTAAAATATTTTCTTGGCGAGCAGACACCCAATAGTGAAAGAATGCTAGTTTGGACTTTAGAAATAATTTACGGAATTTCAGATGTGGTTATAGTTTTAAAGATAAATGATTTCTTCTGAAAAAGTGTTTCGGGTTTTCTTGAGAAACGAGGTTTTGCATTAAAATTGGTGAAGGCCGGACTGGCACTTTAATAAAATAAATTATTTTGGAAAACCCACTCAAGGGTATCTTTTGGTGTGCATTGATTGTGTGAGCTGTATGTGATGTTTGTGCATCGTGACTGTTTGATTTACATTGTGGACGCACCCCTGTTTATTGCATGTGTTGACATGGGAACCTGGCATAGTGAGTGAATCTTCTAAGAACGATGGCTACACTAGTTTAGATTACGAACTGGCTAGTGGCCCCATAGCAGGGGAATACTGAGTTATTGCTGCTATGGGGATTGGGCCCCTCGGTTAGGCCATGCAGGGGTATGCCGAGCATTAGGGCGTTATGACGTCATCGAGTTAGAGCATGATTTTAGGATGAGTCACATGTATAGTACGTTCTGGATTGTTCACGATCTCCTAGGTTTGACCCTTGTTTCTATTAATGTTTTTTTATATATGGAGGACGGTTGAGAGGTCTAGTTCGGTTGCTGGCCCCTGTGTGCTACTTTTTCCATTGCCCTTGGTGTGTGTTGTGTATTATGTGTGGTTTTTCCTTTTTGGATAATAATTGGAGTTTGGATTTCTAAATAGTTCGCAGAAAATGATTTGAAAAGAAATATACCTATTCCTTTCAAACATTAAACTTTTTTTAAATCAAAAAGGGCAATGGACTGATACTTGTTTTAGAAATGGAAGTGCGTGTGTGTGAAAACTAATATTATGTATATTTAGTTCAAACCTATAATTGGTAAATTTATTTATTTAAAGGTAGTGCATTGGGAATAGATATCGGGCAAGCCTACTGAGTTTTAATACACACTCCTATAGTTATTTTCTGTATTTATTGTTTGTTCAGGCTACAGCTTGGGTGCGTTCGCCTTGGGTGACGTTTGGTTGTGAGTTGGAGAGTGATCCGCGAGGTCACACGGAGATAGTGGTTGTCTCTTTCGGTAAGTTTTATTTTCTTTTGTTCTTGTTAGTTACTTTACTTTGTTTATTTATTTTTTTGTTGCTATGTTTATTTTATGTTGCTTTAATTATTTATTTTTATTGGGAGAAATCATTCCCACTTGCTCTCTGTTGATGCCCTGGCGCTTGTCGCCATCCTGGGAGGATCGGGAATGCCTCTCGGGTCATGTTGCGGACCGACTCGAGTGACCGATTTAGGGTTGACCCGGGTTGGTTCGTGATAGGGGTATCAATGCATATTTTTATTTTATATACCAACTTTAAATAATACTCACCATCTGTTAAATTTAATGACATTCTAATGATCTTTAGTTTCCTACCACTTCATGAAATATAACCATAGTGGGAACATAAAATTAAAAGGTTTATCAATAAAACAATGTTTAAATAATTGAATTTTTTTATATAAAAATGTCTCCTAATTGATGTAACATAATCCCATGAAATAATATTTTCAACCTTTAGATAAATTTTAAAGTGAATTTGAAATCTCTATAATGAGACTCCATTTTTTTTGCAGAAGAGTTATATGTCCTTTTTAGCTTCTTCCCAACCAATTATTCCAACATCAATATATGATAAAATTAAGAATATCTACCATTATTAATATTAATTGATGTATTATACACTTATATTCACTCACAACAATAAAACACATATGGACAAACACATCATAATTCATTTAAATTTAAATTTAAAATTCTCATTATTAAAACAACACCATCTCTTATCCAATACAACTTCACATCGAGCCATTGGGTCATTCTAGGAATATTTATCACCAATGATGCTTTTTTAGATGAGTGGAATTTAGTTTTATTATACTATGAGTAATCAATTATTACACATGACAAAAACACATAAAACTAGACTTTTGAATATATCACAATATGATCATTTGCATTGTGATGTGATAAAAATGTCATGGTGTTATGAGGTATCTCATAGTGAAACATATTTTTTTACCAAATAGTATCCTCCAACTTCTCCCAAAATATATTTCAATCCATGTATATTTATTCATGACACTTTATATTACTTCATAACAACACAAATATTTTATAGATTGAAGAACATTATTTTTTCATAGTATCACATTCACGGTGTGATATCAGACTTCACCGTAAAAACAAAATCATTATGGCATAATTCACTTTCCAAAAACAGACATACTAAAAAGAAAATATCAGGATATACCCATTTTTCTAACATCCTTTCATGGAAAATATCATCTCATTTATCTTCAAAATTTGTAATGAAATCACAATGTGATAATTTATTATAAGGAGGTGATTTATTTTTCTCTCTCTCAAACACTTAGAAATTTGAATCTTCTACTATAAAACACAGCTATGTTGTGACTTGGGGACAAAATGAACTCATATTACATCATTTTATATTAATATCCATTACATATCATAATAAAAAAAACCAAAAAACATATAAGTTTTTTATCTTTAGTGACTAGATAAATAATCTAATTATTTTAAAACCATTTTTAAACATCCCTCCCAAATATTATTTAACAATTATTCCTATATAAACATATCATATGCAATAATCTACCTCAAACTCAGGGAAATGGAATCATTTAAAATTGTGAGATCAAATGATTAGTAAGGTTTAAAATACGATAAAGAAATTAAAGATCATAAGTGAATATAATATTAATATGTGGGTATGAGAACATAATCATAGTTTATGGATATAAAATTATATAACCATACCAATTAAAAATAGATCATAAATCACGGGTCATGGAATAAGGATTCTGTTATAACATAATACAGGAGTAAAAAGAGTGTGGAATCATGAGTGAATAATCATGAACCATGAAAACATAAAATTGACATAATAATGTGACACATACATATACAAATAAAATGATTCCAATTCCTAGGATTCATCAAAGACCATCCTGACACATTATGTAGATTTCAAAATTGATGGGGTTCACTACATATTCCCATAAACATAGTGGACAAAGTCCCATAGTAGATTGGGCTCCCTACATGGTCCAATACATTCTATCTCATGTGATATAATTATTTATCTAAATTATGGGGGGAAAATAATGTAACCATCAATAACATAATGATAGAACATACATATGTGTACCCAAGAAAATGAAAACACTACTAATACCATCAAATTTCGACTAATCCCTATGAAATAAATGGGTTCCATGAAAACTTCCACAAGACATGATCATATTCCATCAATATAAAGATACGAATGTTATCATAAGATCATATAGTGAAGGATAAAAAAATAAAAATATATCGGCATAGATGATAAAAACTATATAAGTGAATTGAAATTTACATTAATAAATGAGAATAAAATCCATTTACATTATTTATACATTTATTTTATAAGAAAAATAATTTTTTAAAAAATGGGAATTGAAATATCTTTTTAAATCCTCAAAATCATAGAGAGTACATTTTTAAAAGAAAAATAAAATGTTGAAAGGGAAAATAATTAGTATATAAAATATTTAAAAAGGAGATTTATTTTACACTTTGGTAAATAAGGTCAAAGATGATGGGAAATGATCATATTGAAAATGATTAAAAAGGTTACATTCAGAAATAGAGTCAATACCATAGAGAAATAACATAATAAATCATAGAAGTAGAGATAAAGATATCTATAAAATAGTATAAGTAACATGGATATGTAAGAGAATGATCTCTAATGAAAAAGAATAGATAAGGTTAATTCCACTTGTAAACATCCTTTTCGTCAAATTATGTACCACAAAAATGTGAAATGATAAGAATACATGTAAAAATCATAAATAAGTAGAGGATAAAAAAATATCCAAGTTATTATAGTGAAATAACATATAATTCCACCAATAGAGGTTCAAACATAACCAATATCCATTACAAAGTGCGATTGGAAAAATAAACCCTTACTTTTACTCTTGAATTCCATGAAAGATTTTTGATCTCTTGTATAAAAAAAATAATGACCCATCCTTAAACATTACATAATCTTGAATTAAGTTAATATTTCACATTGATGATCTTTTTAGGTTTTTTGCTTTAGATAAATATGTTATAACATATACATAAAAATTTGAATATTACATGTAGATACTTCTCTTAATATCCATTTTTTAATAAAATAAAAAATCATGAAAAAAAACTCATGTCTACGTCCATATTTTAAACATCATGACTTTTCCTTGATCTCATCCTTGACCATATTCATCTTTAAGTACTGTGAAAAAAATTTGATGAAAAACTTGGTATGATCATAAAAAGCTCAGAAAGGGATACACCGAGAAGGAAAACTGTCAGTTTTTGAAAACAACAAGTAAATCATTAATAATTTATCATAAGTAATACATTTCACCGTTATGATGTAGTAAGAACTATTAAATGAATAAAATATATTATCTTACCATTTTATAACCAAAATATTAAAATGAGTCCCATAAAAATAACACATAACATATAAAGGTATCTTCGGACATAATCATACTTAAATGGAATAACCATACGGGGAAATTTCACACATATCACCCAATAGAATAGTCATAAGGCCGACTTCCATTCCCAATGTGTTGATGATTATAAGTTAACCACCCATCATGGTTTAACATGCCACCACCCTTCATTTGGTTTATCATGTAACCACTCATCAAATGTCTAAGTTCCATTATAAAATCATAACACATAAAATATTTAAAATTTAATAACTTCACTAATAACATATAATTTGAAATAACAAGAAACAATTTCAATATATTAAAATATTAAATTCATTTCAAAACCAATTTTCAATACCGAAACCCCAAAAAACAAAATAATGGATTTATTTTCCTTTTAAAAACGTTAAGGCTTGTAGAGGAATCCAACTAACGATTAAGGCGGTGGATAGGTCATTGTCGCCGCAAACGTTAAAAAAATTCCCTATCTCATTTAGTAAAATGGTTCATTTAAAAAAAAAATCCCTTTGAATAAAATTAAAATTCAAAGTGGTTTATTATATACCATATAAAAGAAAGAGATGTATATTATCAAAACATACCTCAATGAAAGGAGATTTTGACGAAGTCACCTAAAAAGATCATTTTTTAAATAAAAGATATATTATTTATATTCACTATAGGTACAAAAAATTAATTTTTAAATGAAATGCAGGAGATCAAATGTTTTTTCATAGATAATCATAGAAAAAAATAATTTAGAAGTAGAAGATTAACCAAAAGAATGGAAATTGGGTTAAGAAGTTCTCTTACCTCGTGTTTGACTTGAGTCATTCGTTCTTTAATCTCATGAATAAAAAACGTAAGTTAATTTCTACTTGATTAGTTTTTTTCAAGATTATTATTAATTTTATATCACTTATTACCTTTCTATAATAATTATTTAATTATTGTAGAATATATCAGATATTTTTTCGATGTTCAGAACTTGAGTTAAAAATGAACATGTTATAATTATAAATTGTCCATGTGGTCAAAATTACATTATCTCTAGAATGATATTCATGATTTATATATCATATATATCATATTTATATCCTGTATATATGTATTTAGCATGGTCCATATCATTAGGATATATGAAAAGGAAATGTACCTTTCATAGAGACGGTAAGTCGTATGTACACATGAACGCTACTTTCATTTCATTTTTTTCATTATAAAAGGAATAAAAACCAAATGATACATAGGTATATTATTATTATAGTATAATATAATATTTTGTATACATTACATTAGTTCATTTACAACATCTCTTATATGTTCCATGTATGGTATGAACGAGTCATATCACTTTGAGGGGGCAGTAGACTACACTTCCTCAATTGAAATTATCGTATTTACAAACATTGGAAACCATAAAGGTATGATATAAAAGAAAAATAAAGAAAAATAGTGACAACATATACATAATATATATCATATATAAATACAGTTCCATCTTAATGGCCATAATGATATGTGGTTGAAGATATTTTAACAATCATCATTTCGTTAGGCAATAGTTCGTCATCTATAGAAACAGTATATTCATATCAATTAGATGAAGGTGTTTGGAAGTGTAGCTCAAATAATTCTCATAAAAGAAAACTATTATATTCGGTATCCTAGTGCTGTTATAAAATAAAGGAACAAAGAGAGGATAGTTGGTCGGAGATGTAAAATAATAAAAAAGAACTTCTGAGAAGATGTTACCTTTAAATTAGGTAACTCCCATTGGTTTGAACCAAAAAGGCTTCTTTGAAGTGCCTTCTACCTAAGGTAAGGCTTATAGGAAGAAGAGAGGAATGTTTTGAGCTTAATTGGATTGATTTTGGATGATACAAGAGGTTTTAGAAGTGTGAGTAGTGGGTTATAGGGGATGGATTTTTAAAAGGGAAAGGAGGGGCTCTTTAGAAATGTTTGAAACTATTATTTTATTATAAAATGATTTTTGGTTGAAAATTATGCAAAAATCATTGTATTTGATTTTAAGATGAATCTTGTTCGAAATAAAATCATCCCATAAGAATTTAATGTGGTTTGGATATTTTTTTAATTTTATAATCTCATTTATTTAAATCATTCATTAATATGGGTATCACTACGTCATCACTGTTTCATAATAATTTTATTTATTTGATGTCTCAAAATTATAAATAAAATACCTTGTTGTAGGAAATAATTTATCATTTTAAGGAATATTTATAATCAAATATATAGCATAAATAACCCCATGTAAAAATTTATTCATTAAACGATATATGTTTATGTCATTTTTGTCCTTACTTTAATTTAATTAATATAAAGTGTAATTATCACTCCCATGTGGATCCATGGAGTCCCAAAGTCACCCCAAAAATTTCCAAGGTCATAAATGTATCAACTAAAAAAATTATGACACATGTTAGGGTAATTTAATATTATTATAAAAATATATGTTTACCTTTATTGACTAGATTTACCTGAAAAATCTTGGTAAATAAAATATTTACAGAAGTAAATATTCATAATGTCTAAAAATAAAAGTTACCTATTTAAAAAATTTGGACCTACTGATTCAAAATATGTAATATATTTTTACAAATTCAAAAACCAAGTGGCAGAAATTAATTTAAAATTAATTCCCATTGTCAAAACAAAACACATGTGTTTAAGAAATAATAACTATCATAATATTGACACTTGTTTATTTCCAATTTCAAAGTGAAATTACTTCCAATGACCAAAATTGGATTAAATGGTAAAAATATAATCTAATTATTTTTACAACCATTTAAAAAGATAATCTAAAAATATAAATAAATTTTATTATATGTTAGTTTTTAATTAAAATACAAAACAATTCACTATTAATTAAAAAATGAGCATTATAAAAAAATACCAAAATTTCATCCCATGTAAGTTTTGTTTTCCCTATTATAAGAAAGAAGTTTATCGTTTCAAATATAACATATAAAAGTGACAAAAAGTATATTTAAAAAGGGTTTTCCCACAAAAGGTGGTAAAACAACCTTTTAATGAATATTATAGTATTTATGCTTAAAAATTGAATTCTTTCTTATTTTAAGCCACTAAAATTTATTGGATATATGTAAAATCATATAATAAATATATATAAGAATATTTCAGTTTTTTATGTTCATTCCTGCTAATACAATGACTAGGAATTAACTACCATTTAAGATAATAATATTTTATTATTATTTTCCAATATGACACAACATTATGTGCAGCGTAAGATTTAAAAGAAACTCATTGTTACATATTGGGTACGCCATTGAACATAGTATACCCTTTAAAGTAAAAATAATATTTAATTCATATATATTGATAAATATGAACATTTATTACTCTTTATTTATCTAGGATGTTACAACTTTCCCCCTTTTGGAAATTACATCCTTGAAATTTTATTAACTTATCAAATAAAGGGGGGGGTATTTATCCCTCATATCATTTTCAGATTCTCATGTTCCCTCTTCAAACATATAGGGTTTTCCATAAAACCATTACCTAAAAAATTACTTTATTCCGCAACACTTGCTCTCTTCGGTTAAGAATCTGGACTGGTTGTTCCTCCTAAGTGATATTTTATTCTAAATGAACTACATCTGGACTCAAAACATGTGATGGATCTGTCCTATACTTCCTCAATAATAAAACATGAAAACAATTATGTACCATGGATAAAAATAGAAGTAATACACTCTGTAGGTAACTGATCCAACTTTATCTAGGATTTCATAAGGTCCAATAAACCTCAGACTCAACTTTACCTACTTGCCAAAACGCATCACACATTTCAATGAAGAAACATTGAGGAAGACATGATCACCAAACTCAAAAGAAATATCCATCCTCAGGTTATCCGCATACATTGTTTGTCTGCTCTGAGCTATTCTCATGTTCTTCTGAATCAACTGATCTTTTTCTACCATCTCTTCCACCAATTCTGGTCCCATCAACTACCTTTCACCTACTTCATCCCAAAAAGCTGGAGTTCGTCACTACTTTCCATATAGTTACTCAAACGGAGCCATCTGTACACTAGTTTGAAAAATTTTATTATAAGAAAATTCAACCATAGAAATATGTTGGTCCCAACTTCCCTGGTAATCTGTTGAGAAAGAAAATAGAATATCCTCAATTGTCTAAATTATTCATTCTAACAACCAATATGATTGAGGATGAAATTCTATATTAAATTTAATTCAGTGCCCAATGACTTCTGATGGCCTTTTCCAAAATATTGAAGTAAACCGTTAATTATGATTAGATACAATGGAGAGGTGAACTCCATGTAGCCCGACTATCTCATTAACATACAATTGAGAAGGTTGATCTAGAGACAAAGTATCTCAAATAGGAAAGAAATGAAAATATTTAGTTAATTGATAAACAATAACCCAGATTAGAGTGTTAACTTGAGATGTCTTTTGTAATCCCACAACAAAGTCCATGAATATATTTTCCCATTTTTACTCTGGCACTGGTAAAGAATGATTCATCCCTTTTGGTAACTGCTGCTCTTATTAAACCTGTTGACATGTTAAACACTTCCTAGTAAACTCATCAATATACCTTTTCATTCCGTCCCACTAGTAATACTCCCAATGATCTATGTACATCTTAGTACTCCCAGGATGAACTCGAAACAGAGAACTATGAGTTTCACATAACAACTATTTCTTCCAATTTGAATCACATGGCACTTATAATCTCTTCTCAAAACTCATAAAAAACATTATCAATGTTGAAATCAGGAAATTTACTCTTCTGAACCAACACTACACTTTTCTACAACTCATTGTTTTCCTTCTACGCTTTCATAATTCTATCTGATAGAGACGATTGTACTGAAACCTAAAACAAAAAAGAGAAATTTCATGCACCAATAACTTCTAATACAAAATTCATCAAATCAAAAACCAAAGGATCTCGTTCAAAATATATCATGGTTAAAGTATCATTATTCTTTCGAATCAAAGTGTCAACCAATTTACTTTCCTTTCCTAGATGGTAATGGGTCATGCGATCATAATCCTTGATTAATTCTAACTATCTCTTCCACCTAATGTTTAATTACTTCGGGGGAAATATATACATTAAACTTTTGTGGTTAGTATATATTTCACGTTTTACTCCATACCGATGATGGCTCAAATTTTTTCAAGAAAAACAACAGCAACTAATTCCAAATCATGTGTAGGGTAATTTAACTCATGAGTTTTCAATTGGTATGATTTATAATCAATTAAATAATAATTCTACATAAGGACAATGACAATTCCTTTCAACGAAGCATCCCTATAGATAAAAAATTCTCCATATTTGGAAGGTAATTACAAAAAAGGATCATTTACCAATCTTCTTTTCAATTATAGAAAACAATCATCACATTATTTTTTCCAAATGAACATAACACCTTCTCGAGTTAACTTAGTCTGCGAGCTAGATAACTGTGAAAAATATTCAACAAACCTCAGATAATAACCTGCTAAACCAAGAAAAATATGGATCTAGGTTATATTTGTGGGTCTTGGAAATTCATCAACAACTTTGGTTTTAGTAGGATAAAAAATTATGCCTTATTTATAAACAATGTGTCAAAGGAATGAAATTTTTGCTAACAAAAACTCACACATTCAGAATTTACCATTGAGTCTCTTTTCATTTATGTTTTGGAAGACAACCCTTAAATGAATTTTGCGTTCTTATTTAATTTTTAAATAAACCATAATATCATCAATAAACACAACCACCATTTATAACCTGAGTAATTTCAGCCACTACTACAATAAACTATTAAAATCTAAATATGACCTTCTCAGAATGCTAATTTCAAATGTTTTTCTCATCTGTATTCCTTATGAGAAGAGATTCCCTATTTCCTTTATGAAAAACCATTTTGAACAAAAGAATGTCTTAGGAAAAGAAACATGGTAATCTATAAATGATATATCATTTCAATATTACAATAAATTAATTTATGGATATTTATTTAACAATACCCTAACTCCTAATGTTTTCTAAACCGACCTATGATACCAATGATAAAGAAACGTCCTTAAACATTAAATAATCATGAATTAAGTTAATAATTAACATTTAGGATTTTTTAGGTTTAGATCGTTATTGTATTAGTTCATTACATATAGATAAAAATTTGAATATTACATATTGACACTTCTACTCTGTATCCATTTTTTCATAAAATAAAAACTCTTGAAAAAACATTCTTGTATAGTTAGATATTTTAGACATCAAGACTTTTCCTTGATACCATCTTTGAACCTATTCATCATTATTTCATGTGAAAAAAATTTGAAGAAAAACTTCGGATGAGAGTAAGAATCTCAGTAAGGGATACACAAAGAAGGAAAACTATTAGTTTTTCAAAACAACAAGTAAATCATGAATAATTTATCATATGTAATACTTTTCACCTTTATGAAGTAGAAATTACTCTTCACTATATAAAAGATCCTTTCTTACCCTTTTGTAACCAATAGATTTCCATAAAACCCATAGAAAGAACACATAACATATAAATGTAACCTTGGACATAAATATACTTAAATAGAATAATCGTACGGTCGAATTTCACACATATCACTAAATATAATATCCATACAGACAACTTCCATACCCAATGCACTGGAGTTTATAACGTGACCACCCATCCAGGTTTATTACGACACCACCCGTCATTTGGTTTATCATGTAACCACCTGTAAAATGTCCCAGTAGCAGTATAAAATTATAACACCTAAAATATTGCAAATATAAACATTTCACTAATAAAATTTCATTTGAAATCACAAGAAATAATTCTAAGATATTGAAATAATAAATTCATTTTAAAACCCATTTTCAATACCAAGACTCCCAAAAATAGAATAAGGTATTTCTTTTCCTTTTAAAAACATTATGGCTTATAGAGGAAGCCAATTAATGACTGCAATGGCAGAGAGGTCATTATCACCGCAAACATTAAAAACATTCCATTTTTCATTTAATAAAACACTTCGTAGAAAAAAGATTCCCTGAAAATTAAATTAAAAGTAAAATGTGTTTATTATATACGGTATAAAATAAGGAGGTTTATATTATCAAAACATGCCTCAATGAATGGAGATTGAGACGAAGTCCCTTACATAGATCATTTTGTAAATAAAAAGATTGATTATGTGTATTCACTATAGTTACACATAATTAAGGTAAAAATAAAAGATAGGTCATTAAAAGTTATTTCATAAAAAAGCATAGCATGACATAATATAAATGTAGAAGATTAACCCAAAGAATGGAAATTGGATTAAGATGTTCACTTACCTCAGGTCTGACTTGACTTGTCTGGTCTTTAATCTCTTGAATAATAAACCAAAGTTAATTTTTACTTGATGAAAAACCTTTATCAAGTTTATTATTCCTTTTATATCACTTATTACAATGCTATAACAATTAGTTAATTATTTGAGGTCATATCAGATATTTTGTCGATGTTTATAACCTGAGTTAAAAATGAACTTGTTATAATTATAAATTGTCCATGCGGTCTAAATTACATTATCTATAGAACGAAATTCATGATTTATATATCATATATATCATATATATTGAATATTTATGTATTTATAATAGTCCATTTCATTTGGATATATGAAAATGAAATGCACCATTCATGGAAACGGTAAGCTGTATGTATGCATGAACAATACATCCATTTCATTTTTTCCTTTTAAAAGGAATGAAAACTAAATTATAGATATGTATATTATTATTATAGTATCATATAATATTTTACATATGTTATGTAAGTTAATTAACACTATATTTTAACTGTTCCATGTATGGTATGAACAAGTCCTATCACATTGAGGGGGCGATAGTCTCCACTTCCTCAAATAAAAATATCATATTTAACCAATATGGAAACAATAAAGTTATTCTATAAAAGAAAAATAAATAAGAATAGAGACAAGAAAAACATAATATATATCATATATAAATATATTTCCATCGTAACTTCTACCATGATATCTGAATGAATATATGTTAACAATCATCATTTAGTGAGACATTAGTCCGCCATCCATAGAAACAGTATGTTCATATCCATTAGATGGAGGTGTGTGGAAGTTTAGATTAAATAATTATCATAAAAACAACCTTGTATTTTTATTATACAGGTTTTTTTATAAAATAAATGAATAAATCTAGTTTAGGGGGTTGGAGAAGTAAAATAAAATAAAAGAACTTAAGAGAAGAGATTATCTTTAAATTGGTTCATTCCCTTTTGTTTGAACAAAAAGACTTCCTTGAAGTGCCTTCTGCCTAAGGTAATTCTTCTAAGAGAAATAGCGGGATGTTGGAAGATTAATTAGGTAGAGGTTGGAAGATACAAGGGTATTGAGAGGTTTGGGTAATCAGTTAGAGGGTATTGATTTTTATAAGAGAGAGGAGGGGCTCTTTAGGAATGTTTGAAAATATTTATTTATTATAAACTGATTTTCGGTTTCAAAAAGGTACAAAACACATTAAATTCAAAGATAATATGACTATGGTTCTAAATAAAATCATCTAATACTAATTGGACATGTTTTGGATAGTTTTTTTAAAATTTATAATGTCTTTTGTTTAAATTATTCATTAATAAGGTAATCACTACATCATCATTGTGTCATAAATAATATTATTTATTTGATGTATAAAAACTGTAAATAAAATACCATGATGTAGAAATTTTTTTTAGATTTATAATGAATATTTATAATCTAATAGATATCTTATATTACCCCATGTAAAAATTTCTTAACTAAAAGATATATGTTTATGCAATTTTTGTCTTTACTTTAAAGTAATTAATATAAAGTGTCAATATCACTCCCAAGTGGCTCCATGGGGTCCCAAAATCGACCAAAGGATTCCCATGGTCGTATATGTATCTTATAATTATAATAGGACATATATTAGTGTAATTTAATATTATTACTATAATATTTGTTTACACTTATTTATTAGATTTACTCTTTAGCCATGGTAAATAAAATATTTACTAAAGTAAATATTCTTAATGTATAAAAATAAAAGATTACTATTTTTGCAATTTAGATATACTGATTAAAATTATGGAATCCATTTTTTCAAATTCAAAACATAGTAGTGGCAGAAATTAATTTAAAATTAATTCCCGTTGTCAAAACAAAAAAGCGTGTTTTTAAGAAATAATAACAATCAAAAGATTGGCATTTGTTTCTGTACAATTTCAATGTAAAATTAAATTAAATGACAAAAATTGGATTAAATGGTAAATATATAATCTAATTAGACTTTAAAACCGTTTAAAAATATAATCTAAAGATATAAATAAATTAAATTAAAAGACAACTTTGAATTAAAATACATTATTTTTCACTATTCATTAAAAAATGATCATTGTTAGAAAAATACCAAAACATCATCCAATGTAAATTTTTATGTCCCAATTCTAAAGAAGAAGTATATTTTTTCAAATATAATATATAAAAGTGAAAAAAATATATTTAAAAATGGTTTTCCAACAAAAGGTGGTAAATCAACCTTTTAAAGTATATTAGAGTATTTATGCTTTAGAATTGGATTATTTCTTATTTTAAGACTCTAAAATTTATTGGTTAAATGTAAATATATTTAGCTAACATGTATAATCATATTGTATTTAGTTCTATTCCTTCCCGCCAATAGAACGGGTAGGCATTAACTACCATGTAAAATAATAAAATTATATTATTATTTTTCAGTATGACTCTACATTGTGTAAAACTTAATATTTCAAAGAAACTCGTTGTTGTGTATTGGGTACACCATCGAATATAGCATCCCATTTAAAGTAAAATGAATATTTAATTCACAAATATTAATAAATTTTAATATTTCTTACTTTTTATTTACATGGGATGATACAAAAAACTACCATATTAATCACTTATTTATAAAACTTATTCAAATAAATTTCTTTTTATACTCATCAATTATAATAGTTTGTTATAAATACATTAGGTTTTTATTGTTTACTTTCATCATCAAATGTTAGTGATTTTGGATGTTTCTTACAAGTTTTTTTATAGTGATGTTGATCGTCCTTCAATGATACCAAGTTAATCATTAAGAGATTTGTAAATGTAGTGGAATAGTTTTTTTCAATGATTTATTCATTTCCATGTTCATCTGATGAAATTATGGGTACGGATCCGGAGAATGTTATCAATGATGCGAAGTTTTCCAACAATTTACCTATAACAAAATGTTAATTAACAACATGAATTACTTTTTTTCACACATAAAAAAAACAATATTCAAGATATATATTACTCCTTAACATCATATATTACTGGAATTAATATCTTGATACATATTCATGATGAATATTAGGATGTTGGTAAAACATTGTTCATATGGGTGGTCAAATCAATCCTAATAAGAACATGATAAACTAGGGAATGATTAATATTTTAATGTTGTATATTAATAATATTATTTATTAATAGAAAAATTGATTTAATATTACATCCTTATAGTGTTTTATAAGATTTATAATGATTTTATATGATATGGTAGTTGAAAATGATGGTGGAAAACTAGGTACTTTAATAAATTTTCTACTTCTCTACACAAGTTCCTAAATAAAGATGAACATAGGATGAATTCATTAAAAAGATATAAAATTTATAATAAGAAATTATGAAAGGGTAAATAAGCTAATATTCAACAGGTAATATAATGGTTTGAGACGGGTAAAGAAGGGATCCATTTATAGGTGTGTATTGAGTGTTATTTATGAAAATATTCATTTTTAATTTATAAGGTCATCATTTTAAAATGTAAGTGGATAAAATTAAAAAAATATTTATTTGGGTGATGAATCCCAAAATATACACAATTTAGAGGTAAATTTTCATGATATTTTATGTCTTTAAATATTTAATCATTTTTACCTCATTTTACCTTTACCGTGACAACTCAATTTTTACCTCAATAAATTGTTTTTATGTCCAAAAATAAAATTTAAATACTTACCTAATTTCAACATGATGACTAAATTTTTGGAATACATTTAATATAATTAAATTTCTAATATGGTATATTTATTTTTTAATTGAAAACATAATTTATATAAAATATTATTTTATGGGAAAATGAATTCATAGACAATACATATTCATAATATTATTTCATATAAATTACTAATTAATTAAGTATTAATATATATTTTTATTAATTTAAATATTATATAAGATTCATCATGAAAAATTTGTAAATTGAATTTATCAATATAAGGATTTATTTTAAAAATATTATCTTTTTAAATATTAAATTATTTTTGTCACTTCCCTTTAAAATAAATTTTTTATCATTTAAAAATTATATCCTTTTAATAGTTAGGTACTAGAATATATACCTAATATAATTCATTACTAAAAAAATATAAATAATAACATGTAATACAAAAAAACATATTTTATTAATAGATTATTTAAATTAAACATTATCTCGTTTATTTCATTACAAAAAATACTTATTATTTATGAATTATATTATTTTGAATTTTTTACAAAGAAATATACAACATAAATATACCAATATAATTAATTCATACTCATTGACCACATATTCAATGACTATATATTCAGTGACCACATTTCCAATGACCATTCTCAGATAATTACATATACAACGATGTGATTTCATTCCATTATATATCCTTAAATATATCATTTTACTCATTCATCCTAATAATCCAATTCTTTATCAACATATATATTATATTAATAATTCTTTCACTTATTTACATATTTTAAATTGGGTTTATAATATTCATGGTAAATAAATTGCATAATTATATTGATTTTATGGTATTTTTATTTAGTTTTGGTTTTGTTCCTCTACAAATTTTATTAATAATATTTCATATTATATTTTTGTAATGTATTAATATTAATATTTAATATTAATTTGTTGTCTCAGTAAAATTTATTTTGGTTTGTTTTTTTTGGTGTTGTATGTAAAATAAGATATTCAACATAATATTTATTTAAAGGAAAAAATACTTAGTAAAATTATTCAGTGTTACGTTCTTTGCTCTTCCAAACATCCAAATTTATTCTACCTAAATATAATTACCATGAACCACTATAGTTTTATTATCATTCATATATTGAATATTTCATTAATAATAAAATAAAAAACTGATGATATACATCATATCCACACTACTATTCTATCATCCAACTATCTACCCCATTCAACAATCATTCCATTTACTTATCAATCATTTATTTCGGAATCTTTATAATCAAACTTATGTTTGATATCAATAGATTCAATCATACTCATTAAACTGTTATATCCTAACTATGATATCATATCAAAATAATTATAATATAAAATATAATATATGTATCCCTCATAACTGTTCCATTGTCTTTTATATAAACTAAGAATGTATTTCCTAGACAAGTCTAATACCTTATAATAGTTCTAACAACTATTCATTGTTTATTTAATATATTTATTTTTTATTTCATGATATAATCATTAAATAAAATAATCAATTTGAAATTAATTCTACTCATTCTTTATTTTATGTGGTATAAGCAATGCTCATCAATTGATTACACTATATTATATATTTTAGTACCTAATGAATGTATGCAATTTAACATAGATTAAAAAAACTTCTTAGATCTATATTTTTAAATCTATATCCCCAAAATATAGACTACATTTTCTTAATATTTTATTAGGAAACATTTTTCTATCTATATTTTACTATCTATAAGGATTCTATCGAGTGAAAATTTATATTTTTATTATTTTAATAAATCAATTTTAAGGAAAGGTGGGAAACCAAGTACATGAAACCAAGAAAGAATCAGACCTCAATGGTGTAAGCTTGGTCATCACAGATGAAATGAAAGGAATTTTAATGACTATTTCTATATAATTACCATTGTGTTAAAGTTACCTCCATGTATTGATTGTCCTTGATATGATCTTAAAAAGGGAAGTCCATTTGTTATCATGCCTGTATGTATTCTTCGATGACTATCTTCCCTCTGTTGAATCTACATATCAAGATTCTATTCTATTTTTCAATACAACATAATTAATCTTCATTCAGATAATCCTATAGTGGTATTTCAAATATACGATGGGTTTCCTCCTTAGAGATGTTGATCTTGAAAGAGTCCTCTAACATATATTTATTTTAATGGAGGAGAATCTTCTAATCCACTAGTCCATCAGCTACGACCTCATCAACATCCATTTCCATATATAATTTGGGGTTGAATTGTTCACTAACATGACATCCCCATCAAAAATCTATTTCATTATATCCCCAACCCATACAGGTCCTACCCCACTATTGTCATCATCCGGATCTGCCAAGAAGACCTTTTTTGTCTCGCTTGATTTCACTTTCCCGTTAGGATACCCACCTTCAATTTAATGATCAGTGAGAGAAGATACACCTATCATCTCTTTGTCCCTTTAATTTGACACCAATATCATATCCATTAGTTTAGTAATGTGTGATTAATCTTTCCTTTACCTTTCTTGTTCTTGGAAAGGATGCTCCTTCAGGAATCCTGAGAACCCTTCCTCCATTTTTTCCTCCTCGGGCTATAAGGACACCTTCCATGATCACGCTATTCACTATATCTAGAGGCTTTAATAAATAACTCTTCTATTGAAATAACCCCATACATTTCATGGGATTACTTTTATACTACTTCCTGCAGAGGTTCACTTTTATCCTTTATCAATTAGTCCATTCCCATGACTTTGAACGGGTAACCAGTATGTGGCTTCGGTACCATACTTCGGGGGCTCGGTCCCTTGAATGCTTTCACCCAGCCCTCTGAATCCAGCATTGAGTAGTCTCAGACCTCACATCCCATATCACCTTACTTGGTTAGTACCTTCAAAACTATTCCTCATTTGTGAGCAATTCCTGATTTCATAGCCTCATCATTGGATTAAGCATTCAAGGATTTAAAATTTGGATCCAAGACAGAACTCGGTTCCTCACTTACCTCCCACACCAATCTATTTTGTACTGACATAGGGTTGTCTATATAATTATTCAACCAGTTGAAATCCTCAGAATGATTTGGATTAATATTCTTGTGGATAGTCTCCTCCTATATGGAGTTGGATAGAATTAATTCACAAGTAGCCTTCTTAACATTGAGTGAAAGATGGAAACCCAAACCATAATTATTATGTTCCAATTAAAGAACTTGATGAAAAACTAAAATCTTGTGAACCATGCATTTTTACAACATGTAGTAGTTCATCCACGATTCAAATACAATGGATTGTTTGCATCAAAAATCCTCTTCAATAGCAATCCAGACCCACTCGAACAATGTTTTGGAGACATCTGTTTAAAAACAAATTGAGGGGAAATCAAGTGGCACAAAAATATCATTCAACTATTCAATAAAAAATACCAATCTACCTGGTTTCCCAGCAAGTGTATAATTGAAGGTCTTTGGAATGATAATGGGAGTTTGGGGAAAATTACCCACACGGAGGAAGTAGGAGTGTCTCGCTTCTTATGAAATTCATAGGACCACCTAAATACATAAAATTATCACCATTATAATTGTGTAAAGCTCTAGACTAGGTGATGATCAATTCCTCCATTGACGCAAAATAGATCATAATAAGACTTTTATCAAGGGGAAAAATGATAGCACATTAATACAGACCCCAAGATCTGAAGGAAAACATGTCAAATGCATAAACTGAAGGTTGGTGAGACTTGAATCAAGAGATCATTGTAATATATAGATACCCAAGGCTTTGGAGAATTCAATGGTTGATATAGATATTTTTGGTTCCCCGTTAAAGAGACCTGTGACCTTCAGACAAACCTATATATATAAGGAAAAGGTAGTAGAAAATCGGGGCTAGAGAATGGTGTTTAGAGAGTTAGTGTGTCTGAAAATTAATCAACCGAAAAAGCTGTTGTCTTATTTCTATTAATAATATATCTTTTATATATATTATGAGAAAAACTCTGGAACCCCTACTGATAGTTTGTATACACATATATCAATTTCATTTATAATGGAACTAAATTTTATATAGCCTTATAAAAATGAATATTTTATAATTTTGTTAAATGATTCGTTATATAATTTTATTTAACTTTCAAATATCATAAGCATGGTAATTTTAAATTTAATTATTGTTATAGGATAAGGGTTTATTGTCCATAATAAAATGTCACCTTTTTTTATGAAATGGATCTATTTCTCTTTAGTTCTCTAACTTATGTAGATGACCTATGGAATAAACTATATATTTGGAATAACTTATTCCAATGATTCATGAGGGTTTTTTATTATTATGACAATTCTTCATCATCATGATCCTTGAATTCATTGAATTATATCTTGTTCCCATGATCACTTTCTTTTATATGATTCCAATACTTTTATACGACTTATTTTAATATAAATATTTTTTATTTATATCCATGGTATCATATAAATATACACTTTATGAACTTTAATACAAGTTTTTTATATGACTAACATTAATAAATACTCTACATCCCAAAACATGTATATAAAATAGCCTGAGTTTTCTTTCTATATTAAAACTCACATGTGATCCGATTTATCACCATGGTTGGATATCTTGGTTATGTGTGTATACAACTAATTTAAATTTATTATAATAAAATGATTCTAAAATTATTTCCTGACCTAATTATATATTAATTTGGGATAATCTATAGAGGAATGAATATAGTGAATCCCACACTTTGGGTTGTTAGGTAATTGGTATTTTGGTATAATTTTTTGTGAGTGTTTAAAGGATAAGGAATGTTTTTTACCTATTTATGTCCAAAATTGGTAAAGTGGAAAACCATTAAACTATATAAGGTTTCATGGTCCCTTTTTGGGTGTGGAATGTTTTTTGTGTTATTAGTTATATCGATTCAGGGATGTATGTGGCTATTTTGATGGTGGGTTATTCTATGGTTATGGTTATACTATATAGTTGTCCATTTTTGTGAGTGTGGTTCATTAGAGGAAGCCCAATAATCCATGAGGATTTATAAAAAAATATTTTTATTATTATGGTGATTTTTATTGTGTCCATGATATTTTTTCAATGTGTAAAAGTCATGAATGATGGGTTAAAATGGAAAGGATAGGTAACATTTTTTCATATTTTGTTTGGGATTGAGTGAGATACAGAGATAAAAACAACCATGGATGAATCTATAATAGATTGTAGGTGGTCAATCACATTTTTAATGGGCGAAACAACTAATAATAAAAGGGATGATATTCCATTATAAATTCAAAGGAACTAAACTTCCCTTTAGAAAAGAACCATTATTTCACGATAGATTCCTCACCATGATGTGGCGATGCCCCTCATTTTTAATTAGAAATTTGGGTGTGTTACTTTCCATTGATTTGATTTATTTTGTCTCTTCTAAAACCCAAGAGGCTGTGAGTGCTCATATTAGTGATCATAGGTCCCTATGATAGATCATGAAGCCCCTTCTCCAAGAGATCAATCCCTTATAATTTATGATGATATTTCATCCACTTTTCATCTATTATTCTTATTCAACCTATTTTAAGAGTTTATATTACTGGGATTGATATGGTTTTGGAGAGGCTCAGTTAATGTATTTGTAGTGGATCAATATGTATAGAAATTATGGGGAATCCTTATGCATTGATTGGAATTTGATAATCAGTTCATCCCCATTCCTGAGCAGTGTTTGTTGAAGCTCTAATAAATGTAGACGATTCATTTTTTTCTTCTATTTATTTTGTTTATGTTGATGAATCAGTATTTAATTATTTATGGGTAGTGATATTAAATTAGATGGGTTATAAAATATACCAGAGATAAAAATATCAAAAAATGTGTGATGATAGTGTTCCATTGGATTTCCTTATATTACCTTGTAGTGAATTATCTTTTTTCTTTCTTCCAAAAATAAAATTTTTTGTTATGTTTTTAAAACCATGTTTAAATCAAAATAAATAAGTTCACTAATGTAACCTAAATAGAAGAAACATGAAAATAATATTTTGTTTTTTATTCTATTAATTATATTATTTATATTTTGTAAAGAGGATATGAAAGTAATAGATTATTTTTTAGATATGGTGTGTTGTTATATGGTATTTTTTATTGTGTTGTTTTCTATTGATTTTTTTATTTATGAGAAATTCTATTAACATAGGGGTAGTGGTTTACCATGGTTTTTCTTGATGGGATCAAAGAGAAGGTGTGTATTGTTAATGTTGATACTGTTGTGAAGGAGCTATGATGATATAGTGTGTGATAATTACATGGATATGGAATTATGTTGAAATTATGAAAATAATGCATTAAAAGTGAAATGGTAATAAATTGAATATTTCATAGAGAATGGTGGTAATCATCATGTTGTAATTAAAATAAATTTGGAAAAATTATGTGGATAATGTGTCCTATTAAAGGACATAAATAAAAGTGGTTGGTGAATCTATAATAATGTGATATTGGTTATTAAATAACTAATTAGATTTGTTATTGTAGTTGTGACTGTTATGTGGTGATAATAGAGTTTTTTAAAGGGATAAAGTCCCCTTTTATTAGAATAATATAGTTTTTATTGGTAGTTATTAGAGGTGTATTTAGTTTTTGATGTGTGGTGGTGATATATATATGATAGTTGTGGTAACATAAAGGTGTTTTTTGTAATATGTCCCTTAAATTTGGATATATATATATATATATATATATATATATCCATTATGGATTTTTTATATTTGTGGATGTGGTTATATAGATATTATAGTAATGAGATTATATATAATGAGGTTGTGTAGACATGGAAGGGATGTGAGCATTTGGATATATGTTGTTAGGCCAAAATATTGACTAGTTTAGTGGGGAAGTTGGTGAAGTGTATCATTCATTCTTATATTGTTTATATTACAAAGTTACTACTTTGTATACAAATTTATGAGAAATCCTTAGTAAGGTTGGGTCGTAAATGATATGTTCAAGGTAAAAAAATTTACTCTCTATTTATTCATTAAGGATTTAACGCAATTCCTCTATATTTTCATGATATTCTAGGAAGGAATATACTATGTATACATGTATACTTACCCCAATTTTCTATATATTATTTTTCATAGGGTTTTATGAGACATTTTTTGGTTGGAATAGACATCTCTGTCTCATTAAGATCATTTTTGGTTATGGAGTCACGGTCATAATATTGGTATCCTTGTAGTTACCTTTTTAGTGGCCATATTTATGTGGGAAATTCCACGTGCGTTCTGGGATCTGGTTGTGTTTTAAATTTTGAGTTTAATTCCTCTCATATTGGAGTTTTATAACCATAATACAAGTCTCTAAATTATCAATGTTGATAAAAGGTATTTTTGGGTCACACTTGTCTTCAATATTGACCTCTGAGGGGTTCTTATAGAGAAAAGTCTTGATAGAGTGGTATTAGAGATTTGGGATGGGATTGATGATTAATTTTGGAGTTATAAACTGGTGATAATTGTATATGGATTTTGTTGTGAAAAAGTTCATTTAAACATATCATGTAAATAAGACCAAGGATATCATTTAAATTTTAATAGGGCCCCTATAATCTGACATAATGTCCTTCTATCATGTTGAGAATGTTTGTTTGAGATTGTTCTAATTGTAGGGTAGAGACCTAGGACAGTTAAATGCATCATGTTTCCTACACCTATGTTTAAATTTGAAAATCTTGGGGAAATCAAAATTTAAATAAATAAATGGATTTAAATTAATTCCATAGTCCAATCTTAAATGTTAATTTTCTCTATATTAGTGATTGATGTTATAAAGAACCATCATGTGTTTTATATTGTAAAAGTACATCAAGATGATCCATTCGATCGGATGAGGGTTAACCATAATGAAGATTATTATTTGAGGGTAGTGTTACATGAGTTATAACATCAAATATTATTTAAGTATAAATGAAATATCTCTAATCATTTTATAGAGTTGTTGTGATAGGATTGTGAAACACTTTTCAATTTTATTTGACTAAAGAAGGATCATTCAAATACACTGGATGTTAGTTTATTTATTGGAGTTTCTTGTCAGTGGTGAACATTGTTTTTAAGTGATTTTGACGAATCATATATCACATTGAATATTATTTAGAATTAGATTTCTTTAAGGTTTTTTTATTTAATGAAAAAAAAATTATGATACATGAGTTACTTTATATTCGATAAGGGAATTTGAGTTCATGAGATATTGTCTCTAATTAATGAATATTATTTTATATCATCCTAATAATATGATTAGTGTGAGTATAGGGTGTTCAATTTTATAGAGGCGTTAAATCTAGTTATTTAACAAAATGTAAACCCATTGATGATTCCAATATATCTCAATGTAATGTCCTAAAAGAGAGGTGATAGAGATGATTCCAACATAGACTAGGCTATTAGGATAGGGTGGTAACAAGAACTTATTGAAGTTAATGGTTATGGGGGGGGGGGTCATTTTTAGGTAGTCTGTCTATCCCTTCAAATACAAATTTCTCTATATCCGATAGTTATTTGGTTTATACTAAGAGTTATAATGTGTTTTTTCTCTTATAGATAATGTTCCCATTGAAATGGTCCATTCTGGGAAATTCTAAGAAGTTAATGTGAAAAATAGTATCATTTTCAAACTAATTAATTGTTTCCTTCGATGACTTATTTATACAAGTTAGCTGGTTATGATTTTAGGTAGAAATGATGAGTTTGATACAACATAAAGAAACCCTATGATGTTCCTTTTACATAGGGACATAGGGATAAGTTTGATCATGTAGGTTCATTCATCAAGTTATGCATGAAAAAGGAGCATGGACTTTTAAATTTCATTCTATGAAAATTCTAGTACTAGGTGGGAAAAAGATTATACGAGGAACAGTTATATGAATTATAACATAGATTATGATTTTTTTATTATATATATAAACACTCTTTCATTTCATTAGATGGTTTTGAATACAAAGGAAGTGCGTATTGGGGAAATATTCAACTCAATTTTTTGAGATTTGATATATCATTCACAATGTCCAAGAAACAAACATCACAACCAATGAAATATTTTATGAAAAAAATTGAAAAGTAAAACACCAAAACCAATAGAATATATTTTCCATTTAAAATATATAATTAATTTAATAACAGAAAGATATAAATAAAAATTTAGGACATTATTCAATTTAGGTGTTGATATTTTGAAGGATGTTTGGTTGTATTTTAATTACATTTATGAGGAACCAAAGTAGAGCCCCTCTAGTGGTGATTCACACATGCTTCATCGATCACAAAACATCCCCAATGATTCTATGGGTAGTAACATGGTAATACTATTTATCATTCATAAATTAGTTGATCATAACTGAAATCCATTTGGGATTGGATGATTTTCTCTTGATCTATATATCTTAAGAGAAATGGAGGAAGAGATAATCTTTTGATCTTAAGGAAAAAACCCTAGAGATGTCTTCATTGAGAGGGAATTATCTAGGGAGGAGAATTTTGTGAACAATGACTATTCATTAAAAAATATCATAATATTATATTTATAGACCAGGGGTTAGAGTTTCATGTTATTTATTTTCAAAAAGACTCTATCACGAACAAACTGAGGTCAACCCTGAATCGATCATCTGAGCTGATACATGATAAGTCCTGAAGAGAATTCCTAATCCCCATGGACTGGAAACTAGTGCCAGACATCAATATATGATAGTTGGGAATGGTTTGGACCATAAATAACAATTAAATGAATATATAATGAACAAAATAGATAAACAAAACAAAATGAAAAAAATGAAGTTCCACAACATAACCTACCTCCATGTGAACTCATTAGTCACCACCAAACAGAAAACCATACTCACACCAAGATCAATCCAAAAATAGAAGAACCTGAAACCAAAATATAGGAATGAGCACCCAGATGCTCAGTAGGATTGCCATCAAATAACAATGCCCAATGCACTTATCTTTAAAAAAACCCAAACCATTCTATTTTGAAAATAAGACATAACAAAATATTTTTCTATTCCTTTAAAATTCAAGTAAAAAATCTACATTTTCAAGAAAATAATTTATCTTCCCTAACATTTTCAAAATATATTCCAAGAATGCATTAGAATTTCAAAAATAAAGTAAATAAGTTTAGATTAAAATATGGTTTGCACAAAATAGAGGAAAAGCATGAAACCACTGAAATTAAAATAATATCACATGAACCATGGTAAGTCCTTAAGTAGCTAGTGTTAGAGGGGACCTAAGATCATCATACATCAGTGAAACATGGTATAACAACCACAAATAATAGTGTTCTCATGCATAAGACATTATAATGTAAAACCCTAGGGGCCTTGTGGTCTCCAATCATCATAAATGTTTAGCTACTATTGTAGTGTCAATACTGTAGGACAGAACCGTGATGAACTAATTCTGAATCATCTAGCATACTACTCATATTTGTTTCCCTTAGGTACCTAGGGTTACACATGTTCTCTATTCTAAATAGTGGTCATATTTTATCATATCAATTTCTTTATCCAAAAACCCAATAAACATCCCACCACTGATATCCCTCTTAATCTGCATTTCCCTTTTTACATCACACAACAATGGACAAGACTCAACAATAGGAACATATCACAAATCACATATTATCACTTTCATCACGTTTCTCAAACAAGGAGAAATTATTCAAGAAGGGTTTCCCACATTCACAAACATTTCTCAAAAGTACCAAAGAGACATCATTAATTTAAATGGTATATAATAATTTTAGAAACAATTGTTTCTCAACACCTCAATGTTTCAAAATAATTTATAAGAAATGTTTCACAACCAAAGAACCATAAAATTAAAATAAATATTGAAAACATGCTTAAATAAAAGAAACCCATTGTAAATACTCATTACATACTAAAACCATTAAGGAAAACACTTTTAATGATTTAAAATTAATTATCAATAGAAAATTATAAAGAAATCACTATTATCAAGAAAGTAAAAGATATGTTTCAATAAAAAAAGCATGCATTGGAGTTTTAGATAAATTATGCAAAATAAATAAATAAATGTTTCTAAGAACCACATTTAGACCAAAAATATTTTAAATACTATGTAAATAGAAAAAAATATTTTAAAAAAAATCATGAAATCATTTATTTAAAATTAAAGGGCAAGGAGAAGGAAACCTACCTCAAGAAGAAGAAGACCAAGCCTGAATGCCTCGACACATAAAAAAATTTGACAAAAACTACAAACACTTCACCCTCACACACATACAAAAATTATTATATATTTTTATACCCTTTAAACCGATGTACGCATTCCCATCACTATGAGGGATCACGTACAATTGGGGTATATAGATATATGTATATATGTACCTATGTGTGTGAGTACAATCCTAAAAATAGTTATCAAATGAATTACAAACAGAAATAAAAAATCAAAAAACATTGGTAAGGACCGACACACTCAAAGTAAATTCCCAAGAACCAATAAACCAAAAAATACACATTTTTAAAAAGAAATATATAATAAAAGATGAAAAATATTACCCCAAAATGAAAACGGTGGATCGAATCAACCTGAAATGCCTCGCCTTCAGTGGTAACTTCCAAAACACATCTAAAGCTGACCTGAAAGACCCATTTGACACCCAAAATAAAAGGTAAAAATTAAAAAATGTCATACCATAAAACCTAGGGTTTTTCTAAACCAAATGGGATGACACATAGGAGAAACATCAACCAAAATAATGGAGGAGGAGCCAGAGGAGATCGTACCTTAATGATCCGAACACAAAACTGGAGAAAATCCCGTAGAATTGATAGATAAATAGGGTCTCGCATGGGGGCGGTGCGTGAAGGGAGCAACAAGGAGGAGGCATGACATATGGGAGAGAGGGGAGGAAAATAGAAGGATAAAAAATGAAAAAATGAAAAGAAATAAAATAATGAAAAAAACTTAAAATAACCTAAAATATAATAACAATAATAAAATATTTAATAATAATAATAATAATAATAGTATTATTATTATTAAAACATTCTTTTAATTTTTTCCATTTTTTATTTAATTTATTTTTTCATTTAACATAATTTTATTTTAAATTAGTGTTTGGCCACATGATTACCAAACTGTTATCCAACCATGCTAAAAGCCTCTGTCTAGTTCCAGAACCAAACAACATAGTTGCAGTACAGTATCCCAAACCATGAAAAACTCATGTGCCTCACCAGTGGACACCTAGAATAAGCTGCACAACTATCTAGTTAAAACCATACAGTTTCCCCAAAATATGCTCTTCCCACGAGTCATGTGCTACCATGCCCAAAACATCTGTTTATCAATTGAAAATATAAAAATCAACATGTGACATAGCCCAAAACTCAAAAATGATATCATAAGATAATAAAATAATAAAATAAATGAATTTCAATGGTTGGGGTGTGGAAATTATTCCCAAAAAATAGTTTATTACCCTAGAAAGTGACATAGCATATCGATAACCAAAGCTCAACCTAGAACATGACAAATCCAGATAAAAATATGAACCTCGGGGTGACCTCTCAACTCAAAAAGCATCACCAGACCACCTTTAAGAATAACTTCAACAAGAGGAACCATAGGAAAAAGTGGATGGTTCTATCCACCAAAAGAAACCAACTAGAATGACTGAAATTGAGACTCCCAACATAGTCTAACTCTAAAACAACAAAATTAAACTAAAGAGTAAATTCCCAAAACAGAACAAAAACACCTGCATAGACCAACCAGCACATATACTAGGAATTCCCAACCCAAACCAGAAGCCCTTAGCATAAGGGAATCCTAAAACAAGGAACTCGATCCAGTATAGGAAAATACCATAGGAAAGAGAACACACTCAATGGAGAATAGAGTAAGGTCTCCCCACCATTAAAAATCAATCCCTGTTAATGGAACAAAACAAAAACTCTAACACCAAGAAACTCAGAAAATATCTACATAGACCAAAACCCACCTCCAAAGGGGCCTAATGGATAAAACACAAAATATAGAGGTAAACCAAACCAATATTCATTACCTCCCAATACAAATACATCTCTTATATGGGCACACACCAAATCCCATACTGGTCCACAAATAATATCCACACAAGTAAAAAAGTTCAGGGACTCTCTTTTGAAAAGGCACAACCCCCATAATTTTCAAGAAAAAGAGGTCTGCATGCCATCCTATAACCAAAGAAGATCTTTCCAACAAAAAAGGGTAACTAGACCTCTACACTGTTATAAAATGTAAATGTCAATAAAAAATGAAGAAATATACAATAGAAACGTTGAAACTATCCTCATTCCATTATTGGATACAAAATCTAAACCAAGACCCCCCACATCTAATGATTCTTGACAGCATGAAAAGCTTCACTTCATGACCTGTGGCTAGAGCCCTATTGTTTTGTAGCATATGTTGCCCCGTAGTCAGTAGTTGATGATCATAAACAAAAACTTCTCCATATAGTAGTGAAGATTATTTAAATCCATCAAATGATCCAAATTACTATGTCAACAAACATAACATATTTTCATCTATGAAAGATAATGTCTTTTATTTTTTTAGCTAACAAAGTTGGGTCACAAACTAAAGACAATCAGGTGTAGTCCAAGGTAAGTAAAGGCTCTAGATCCACCCATCAATTCAGAATCCCTGTAGATTCATCAATGGGAATACCCAAGGAAACACATGTTCAAAATTTTCCAAGAAAAACTAACCTCTTTAGTTTTAACAAGTTCAACCCACTAACGATGACTGACACTGATTTTCAAAAATGAACTTCACCTCAACACGAAGAAAGGTATTTTAGAGACTAACTATCCACCCCTCATCTAATATTTTGGGGGGAATACTCAAAACAAGAATCATGAATCCAAATCAAAATGAAACACATACCCAAAATTCCACATTTCAATCACAAACCAAAATCCAAACTCAAATCACCATTCTAAAACCATGATCCCACTAAAGAGAATTCTAAACATGAGAATAAAAATGAAAATAATTTATCACCCACTTTTAAAAACCATTTTACCACTCTAAAAGCTATTTTTAATTTTTAAAAACCCTTTTCCACTAAAAATGTTTATTTTTAGAGAACCAGTCATGCCAACCAAAATGAATCCAAAACATAAATCGCATCAAGAGTTCCAAAAATAAGGGAATAGTGTCTATGCCAACCCGGAAACATGGAATAGAATACCATTATTCGAGTGAGCATCAACCATAGGATATATATTGAACTGTGCACTCCAGATACATATGGGTCACTACTCCATGAAAACCCATCTTGTAACATTAACTCACTCACACTATCATCTCTTATTCACACTGACCATACAAAATAAAAAAAACAATCCCAGACTACCCCTGGTAACTCGAGTCTTAGGGAAAGTAGGGGTTCATGATGTCCTTCCCGCACCTACCAATCGAGTTTTGAAAATCTTAATATCTAAGGTATAGAACACCCCATATAACTAGGGCCTCCTCTGATACCATTTTCTCATGAATAAACCTAGGTCTACCATGAAGCAGTCACCCATTCTGATCCACAACAGGGCTTGAAGGGAATTCCTAATCCCCACGGGCTAGAAAATAGTGTTGAGCATCAAAATAATACAGTTGGGAATAGTTTGGACCATAAAAAAAGGCAAATAAATTAATATAAACTGAAAATATAGATAATCCTTCGAAGCAGAAATAAAATAATGTTTAACAGCAAAACATAAATCTATGTTAACTCATGAATCAACACCAAATAGACAACCACACTCACTCCAAGAGAGATCCAAAACTGGAAAACCTAACATTAAAATATAGGCACGAGTACCGAGAAGCTTAGTAGAAATCCCAAGGAATAACAATGTCCAATTCCCGTACCTTTAATAAGAAATCCAAAAGATTCTAGTTTAAAAATAATACATAATAAAATAATGTTTCTTCATTATTTTCAAATTCATGTAATTTTTTTAATTTTCAATAAAAGTATATCTCTTCTAATTTTTTTTGAAAATAGATTCCAAGAACGCATTAACATTTCAAAATGAATGGAATGAAATTTGAGTTAAAATATGGTTTTCACAAAATAGAGGAAAATCATGAAACAACCAAAATAGAAGTCATGTCACAATAAAAATGGGATTTACCTAAGTAGATAGTGATAGAGGGGACTTAGGATCATCTCAACTCAGTGAAACATGGTATAATAACCCCAACTAATAGTGTTCTCGTTCATGACCCACTGGGAGGGGAAAACCTATGTGACCAGTGGTCTCCAATCATCAAAAATTCTTAGTTAGTGTTGTATCATACATCCTTCTAGATGAAACCGAGATAAACAACTTCCAAATAATCCAGAGTACTAGTCCTAGTTTTTCTAACTAGGTACCAAGGGTAACTCATGTGGTTTATTCCAAATAGTGGTGATATTTTATCGAGGAAACATATATGAATATATAAAATTCTTTAAAAACCCATTTAATAGCCCACCAATGATCTCTCCACTTAAGTGATTCCCCCTTTTTATGGCATGCAGTAATTCATAATCCTAAACACTATGAACATATCACAAATCACATTTTAACACTTTAAACACATTTCTCAAATAAGGGGAAATGCCTTTAGAGAGGTTTTCCACTTTACAAACTATTTTCAAAGTACCAAACATGCCTAATTACTTTACAAGGAATATTATCAATTTAGAAAACACTATTTCACAACACCTTTATGTTACAAAATCATTTAAAATCACAATTACACAACTAAGGCATCACACATTTAAAAGAAATCAAGAGAACATGCTTAAATATAAGAAACCCATTGAAAATATTCAGTACACACTGAAACCATTAAGGAAACCATTTTTAAATATTTAACATTAAATATCAATTGATAATTAGAAAGAAATCACTATTTCTAACAAAGTCAAAGACATATTTAAATATGATAAACGTATAATGGCGGCTTAGATAAATTATGTAATAATAAATAAATAATTGTTTCTTGCAACCACAGCCATACCACATAGCATGTAAATATTATATAAATATAATACATATTTTATAAACAATAAATCAATCATAGATTTAATATTAAATGGCTAGGAATAAAAATCCCACCTCAGGAAGAAGAAGACCATGTTGGAACCTCTCGCCACTTAATGAATTTAACGATGACAACAAACACTTCTCCCTCAAACAAACATAAATTCATATATATATATATATATATACCCATTAAACCCATGTAAACATTCCACTCTCTATTATAAAACATGTAAAAGGGTGTGTATATTTATACATGTATATACGTACCTAGGTGTGTGTGTGTGTGAAAGACTTCATGGAGCCATCAAACACACTAAAAACACAACAAGAAACTGAAAACACTGTGGAAAGGACCCAAACAATCAAAGAAAATTACCAAGAACCCATAAAACAAAATGAACCAATTTTAAAAGGATAAAAAAAGTACCGATGAGAAATCTTACCCTAAAATGATGATGGTAGAACGAATCGACCAAAGTTTCCTTGCCTTCAGTGGTGGTTGATCAAGCACAATTGATGCTGACCCAAGAGTCCCATTTCACAACCTAAAAACAATTGAAAAATAAAAAACTGGCTAACCTTAAACCCTAGGGTTCATCTTAACTGAATGGGATAACACGGAGGAGAAACATCTGTCAAAATGAGGGAGGAGGAGGAAGAAGAGAGCTCACCTCGATGAGCCGACAACAAAACCGAAGGGAGTCCAGTAGACTTGACAAATAGAGAGGGGCACACAATGGGTGAGGAAAGAATAGGGATAAGTAGAGAGATGACAATAATCACATGAGATTGTTGAGGAAAATATATAAATAAATAAAGAAAAAAATAAAACACAACAAAAAAATGAAAAAAACAAAACAAAACCTAAATATAATATTAATAATAATAAATAGAATAATAATAATAATAATAATAATAATAATAATATCATAATCATCACTATTATAAAAATATTATTTTAATTTTATTTCAAATTTTCTTATTTTTTTTCATGTTATTTTATTTTAGTTTAGAATACATCCAGGTTATACGGTTTGGGCACAAGGTCTGTCAGACCATGTGCCAACCGTACACACCCTACTATTTAGAAGGGGTACACACATAGGTTGACCAAATAGTTACTAAAACATGAACCCTCCATGATGAATGCCTCTATTCGGTTCCAGAACCTATCCACATGGTTGTAGTATAGTTTCCCAAACTATGCGTGACCCATGCGCCTCGCCACTCGACACTCAACATAAGCTGCACAGTTTCCCCAACCATGATCTTCCAATGCATTAGATACTTCCACGCCCAAAAAATCCATTTCTCAATAAAATATAGAAAAACCAAAATGAGACTCATCCCGAACCTCAATAATAATATCCATAAATATGAAAATAAAAAAATAAGAAACATTCAATGGATCAGGTGTGACAATTCTCCCCACCACTGTAAAGCCCGTAAATTTCAAGGAAATGTTTTTCTTAATTTTTTTTGGAATTTTAGAAGAATGCAGTTTCTGATGGAACCTGATTCTGAGGCCCAGTGTGCGCAGAATCATTTTCCGAAGTTTGGCTCGGGTACGTTCAGTGAACGAACGAGAGGGTTTTTCTAACTTTTGAACCAGTGCTCTGAATCAAATTCTGAGGGCACCGATGGAATCACAGCGCCGGTACTTTCTTAGAAATGCCTCTTCCAGATTTGTGTTTTCTCAGGTGTGGCTTTTAAATTTTTGGGCTTTAAGTTAAGAAATAAAATAAAGTGGTGCGACAGCTTTATTTTTTATTTCACTTAAAGCCACTTAAAAGTCACTTAAAGCTGCTTAAGCTGAGTTGAAGCGGATAGGGTGGAACCCAAAAATATCCTACCCTCTTGGTAGGATATTTGTGAGGTTGGGCCCGCACGATCCCCACCGTTTCTTTTCTGCTAAGTAACGCACCCGCGAAAATCCCTATTAATTGAAAGTCAACTGGGGTGTTTCTTAATCTTTTAAACGCTCCTTTTAATTGGGCGGTTTTATTCGTTGAATTAATTCTATGAATTAAAGGGTCATTACTTAACTTATATTTTTTTCGTTTGTTGGCATGTTAATAAAATAAGACCAACACTCTTCTTCTTGTGTGTTGTTCATTGAGAGGATTTGACAGAACCTTATGTCCTTCAACCTCCTTTGCGAAGAACGCGAAGAACGCGAAGAACGCCGGCCTTCGACGAAGGGAGATGAAGAATGCTGAGCCCTCGGAGATCAACGACGTGACGCCAAGTACCACGACGCCGACGATTCTTCTCCCGCGACATTCTTCTGCGACATTCGTTCATCCGCGACAAATCTTCGATAATCCGTTGAGGTAAGGGATTTCAGACCTTTTAATTCTTTGTGGTTTATAGCAACAACAAGGATTTAATTGTTATAATTAAATCGGTATGTTCTTGATCCTCGGAGTTCGTCGACGCAATGCCGTATACCGCGACGACGCGACACCCTTCCGCGACGCGACGATCCTCTTCTCTTGCGACGATCAATTCCGCGAAGAGCGCACGTACGACGAGGTAGGGGTTTGATTCTTTAAATATTTGTGATTAAATTCCCGGTCGTTTAAATATTGTTGGGTGAATATCTTTAAGACCGCTAACGCGGTGGGTGTGGACTAACGAACAAGTCTGAACCCACCGCACCTTTTCGTTCTTGGTGCGCGAAACGGCGGATGACGACAAACGGGACCGCAAGGGCGATTAGAGGGCTTGACAGTGAAGATCGGATCCCAGGAGGACCACTGGCGAAGACCGCACGAAAAACGGAGCACTGGAGCGCATCCGGTGGCCCGCGGAAGCTCCCGTCGGTGGAGCCCGGCGCGCCGCAGGCAAAAAAACCCGCCGCGGCCCCACCCGAGGCCGCATCATTTCTTTATGCGGGGGTAGCAAGCCCCCCGTGGCTTCCCCTCGCTCGGCCGCTCGGCCGAGCCGATCCGGGACGACACGCCGGGCCGGGTCGCGCCCAGGCCGGGCCGGGCCGAACCGGGCAAGGTCGGGTCGACCCGGTTCGTGCCGACTCAGGGGGGGTCGGGCCAGGTTAGTCCGGGCCCATACCCCCCGTTTCCGGACCTTTTCGGTCTTTTTCTCATAACTTGAGCTACGGGCCTCCGAACGACGCGCCATCAGTGGCGATGCAATCCTTGGATCGAGACTGTCGTTTCGGTATATCACACTCAAGGTTTCGAAATACTTTGAGTTGGCAGAGTTGGTTCGTACACGAAACCAACCGGGCCCTCGGAGCGGAAACGCTCATATCTTGAGCTTCGGACGTCCGATTGACGTTCCGTTGACTTTGTTGAATTTCTCTAAGTGAGAAGGATCTTTTGGCTTACTCCGCTCAAGGTTTGGATGTCGTCGGAGTGCGGTCGGGTTGGTTCGCTCAAGAAATCCAACCGAGCCCCTGGAATGAAAAAGCCAATAACTCACAGACCGGGCCTCCGATTGACGTGCCGTCTATCTCGTTGATTTCCTCTTGTTGAGACGGAACTTTTGGCATACTTTGCCCGAGTTTTGGTTGCAGTTGGATAGTGGCCGGGTTGGATTGCACCCGAAATCCAACCGGGCCCTTGGAACGGAAAAGTTGTTATCTTTCAGACCAGACATTCGTTTGACGAACCGTCAGCGGCGTTGGTGATCTTGTTGAGAAACGGTCCCTATGAGTATACCATATGATAGTTCGGGGTACAATTGAGATACGGCCAGGTTGGTTCGCTCACGAAACCAACTGGGCCCCTGGGACGAAAAGGCAAATAACTCACAGGTCGGGCGTCCGATTGACGCGCCGTCTGTTGCGTTGAGACCCCTATGATGAGGCGGCCCCTTGAGACACTTCTTCGTGGGACCTTGTGATACTTGTAGTATTGACCAGCAGCTCGTGGAGCGGACCCTCCTGGAAACAAGCGTGCGGAATACGGAGACCGTGTAGCCGGCTGAGACCTGACGACTGCTTGACCGATCGACTCGGTGTGTTTCGGATAGCCCAGTGGGGAGCGCTTGGTTGTAGTGGCAGACCCACGGCAGAGGAGCGCTTGGTTGTAGCGGCAGACCCGTGGTACTCAACAGAAGGAATACCTCTAGAGGCTATGAAGGGTAGCGCTTGGTTGAAGCGGAAAACCCACGACAGAGGAGCGCTTGGTTGTAGCGGCAGACCCGCAGTACCCAACAGAAGGGGAACCTCTTGAGGCTATGAGGGGGAGCGCTTGGTTGTAGAGGAAGACCCATGGTGGGAAGAACTTGGTTGTAGCAGAAGACCCACAATACTTGATAGGAGGAGTACCTCAGCAGTCTTAGGTTAGTGAGCAGTACCTCGGAGTCGTGACAGGACCACTGTACACTCCAGAGACAGGGCTCATCAGCAGTTACGGTTTCGATAATGAAAATCCTGGTTTGAGCTAAGTCTATGACCTTTGTGTTTCCTCATGATTGATATGGGTTATTTTATAACTTAGGTATATGTATGGGCATATACCTGGGTAGTGGTTATCCGTTGATTTCATAACCCTTGTGTTTCCTCATGATTGAGATGGGTTACTTGATAACATAGGTATATGTATTGGCATATACCTAAGTAGAGGTTATCTGTTGAGATATTCTTTGTGGTTATCCATGTTGGATTTAGTGAGACCTTGAGGGTCTCAGGGTCCCTACTAAGTATCATTATACTCACCCCTACACGGGCTATGCCCGCACCTTGTTGTGTTGGTTGCAGACGACAGATAGTGCTGATAGAGGCCGAGTGTTTGAAGACTGGACGGTACCCGGAGGTGGACTACACGACGAGTCGGTATCTGGAGGTGGACTTCATGGTGAGAGGACACTCGGAGGAGGTTGACGGGCGAGAGCATTGTGGAGGCTATCTGTACCTACCCTTCAGGTAGGATCCGTGGTGGATGATCCCGGAGCTGTGTCATCTGTACCTACCCTTTAGGTAGGATCCGAGGAGGACGACCCAGGAGCCGCTTCCGTTCTTCCAGCTATTGTCTTTTTCTGTTGTACTTGTTCAGTTGTAGTTTTACATTCATTTGGGTTTGTATTCTAGCCCATTTACTTTTCAGCACTTTCTTTTGTACTTAGTGTTTTGCTTCCACTTGTACTCTGTAGTGTTTTGTTTAATTTTATAAAGGCAATGCCTTCCCAGTTATCGGGATTTACTCCTTTGGTGCTAGTCGCTAGCCCCTGGCGTATGGAAGGCGGGCTTGGGGTAGTCACGGAACGGGCCCTAAGGACGGGTCGTGACAAATTGGTATCAGAGGAGTTCGGTTCTACCGTAGAACTTTGGACTTTGATCTTTTTATGTGAAGAAATAGTGTTTAGCGCATTGGGTGTGGTTATCAGTCCAGGGCGTCCAGTGTTGGTGCGGCGACCGACGTATCCGTACAACAGGACCCTGACTTCTGATTTTCGACTTAATTCACGAAAACACTGATTGTGTGTGTGTTTCCAGAAGTTTTTAAAAATCAGCTCAACCAGGTCAGCTCACCAGGTATAATCGTTTGACCATGTCACATTGTTTCTTTCAGGATGCCTTTTCTCGGACGACCAGCTAGAGCTCAGAGGGATGTACGTACTGACAGCCTGTCGAGCGACGAGGCTTCGGTACAGGGCCCTCTTCCAGTTGAGGCACCAGCGGAGGCACCAGCGGTACTACCATACGTTGGGAAACCGATGCCACCAGCCCCAGTAGTAGGCGATGCACGCCACTTAAGTGCGCTGCACGAGTTCCAGCGCCAGAGGCCACCCAAGTTCTGGGGAGAGACGGACCCGCATGTGGCTGAGGATTGGCTGGAGGCTGTGGTGAGAGTCTTCTGGCTAGTGGGGACGCCAGCAGACTTCATGGCGATCTTTGCTGCCAGCCTTCTTCTGGCAGCAGCAAGCAGGTGGTGGAGCAACTTGTTGCAGTTTTACGACGGGATGACCTTCACATGGGAAGACTTCGAGACCTTCTTCAGGGTGGAGTTTGTGCCAGTAGCTCTACACCCCTAGTGTGTACAGGAGATTCTACCTCTGTCGCAGGGTTTTCGATCAGTAGCCGAGTCATCTGTGGGTAGTAGACAGATGATGCAGAGGTTCAAGAGGACTAGAGCCAGCCGTACGAGGAGTAGGAAGTGTTTATGAATGCGGAGAAAAGGGTCACCTGGCACGTGACTATCCGACTCCTCGTACAGTTGATCTGCGGGCCTTTGAGGAGCCACCGAGGCAGAAGCATCGGCGGGTGCTTGAGAAACAACCGAGCAGTGGAAAAGGCAGTAGAGCTCCAGGAGCAGGTGTACAGGAGAGGAACTAGTGGATACATCCCTTGTACTTCTAGTTCCATGTTGCGTTTGTATACGTGTCTTTGTACTATGAGCTGCAATAATAAAGAGACACTTATCTTGTGATGTTTGATTTCCTGTCCTTTTTTCTTGGTTGATACTGAGTGGTCCTGGTTAAGACTATTGATTTGACCCTCACTTTCAAGATTTCTACGGGAGGAGACCCAGTGACCTCACACTGATGCCGATAGTGTGACTCGACCCTTGGAGGCGAGAGTGACAATTGGATCTCTTGGTAGTTACGTCGAGGCCTTACTACGTCATCCATGGCATGAATGCATCATTCATGTCAGTATTGACTGTATTAGGCAATGGGCATGGTTCATCCAGGGGATGAGACCGAGTTTCTCTTTTCGGCAAAGGAGAAATTTTAGCAGCTCTTCCAGATCATAGGCAAAGAAGGTGAAGATCATCCAGGAGTGGATGAAGATTGCACAGTGCGGTAATAAACAGGAAACTGGCACCAGTCTTGGAGACTCGGGCATGTTAAAAGTTTCCATAAGAGGAAACTTTAAGGAGAGATGAGTCTGCGAAGCAGCAGACGTGGAGGCAGAGCTAGGATAGCACCATGAGGTGGTGTACATCATAACATGCTACAACCACCCACCTTAGTTATCCCCGCCAGGCTCAGGGAGCTGGAGGGCGGAGGAAGAGTGCGGCTGCATGCGGTCAAGGAGTGTGACCCAATGGCTCTAAAAATGATTCGAGGGATAGTATGTGTCCACTACTAGATGTGGTAGTAACAGATGTTGATATGAATCATTCCTTGCTTTCACAAATCTTGTTCCAGAACTAGATTTTCCAGTAATCTATGGACTTGACCCTCACGTCTGGAGATACCTTGGGAGGAGACTGGATAATCACACCTACGCCGACGGTGTGGTCAGACCCTCGAGGCGAGAGTTTTGGTTGGAATCTCTTGGTGGAAGCGTCGAGACCTTACGATGTTGGTTTGAGTATGGACTGGGCAATCAAAGTTCATACACAAATTGACGGTATTAGGCAAAAAGGTTGTGGTTTAACTACAACGTCGGAATGGGTTTTCCTTGGTCGGCGAAAAAGGAAACCCCAGGCGGCACATGGTAACTCATGCACAAGAGGGTGCTACTGATCACTCTTGAGTCGGTCAACCTTACCCTCGTGGCAGCAGTCGTTTCGAGTTTCAGTTCTAATAGGAATTGGAGACCTCTAGAGTTCGAGTATGACGATCACGTCCTTATATGGGTCTCACCTCGACAAGGTTTATGGAGATGTGTCCAAGGCGGCAAGTTATCTCTGAGGTTCAGCGGACCTTCTTAGGTCCTGAACTGGATAGGCGGGGTGGTTTACTGCTTGACCATCCACCTCAGTTGCACTAGGTGCACGACGACTTCCACGTATCTCAACAGAGGAGATACGTGCTCGACCCTTCGCATATCCTCGACCATGAGGAGCTGGACAATGGTGATGAGGTGACTTCCACGGAGGTTCCCGTGGGGATCGAGGATCGACAGGAGCGAATCCAAGGAGGACGGTTTTATTCCTCTTTTTCACTTTCATTGGTAGCACAGGAACCTCTAGATGAGAACATGGGAGTGAAAGGCTCAGATGAAATCTCAGTACCGATTTTGTAACCCTAGTTTGTGTTACAGCTTTACGAGGATGTAATGCTCTGAGGTGGGAGTGATGTAAAGACCCGTAAATTTCAAGGAATTTTTTTTATTAATTTTCTTTGGAATTTTACAAGAACGCAGTTTCTGACGGCACCTGATTCCAAGGCCCGGTGTGCCCGAAATTATTTTCCATAGTTTGGCTCGGGTACATTCAGTGAACGAACGAGCGGGTTTTTCTAACTTTAGAACCGGTGCTTGGAATCAAATTCCAAGGGCACCGATGGAATCGCAGCACCGATACTTGCATAGAAACTCCTCTTCCAGAGTTGTGTTTGGTCGGGTGTGGCTTTGAAATTTTTGGGCTTTAAGTTATGAAATAAAATAAAGTGGTGCGACAAATTTATTTTTTATTTCACTTAAAGCCACTTAAAAGCCACTTAAAGCTGCTTAAGCTCAGTTGAAGCGGATAGGATGGAACCCAAAAATATCCTACCCTATTGGTAGGATATTTGTGATGTGGGGCCGCACGAGCCCCACCGTTTCTTTTCCGCTAAATAACGCACCCGCGAAAACCCCTATTAATTGAAAGTCAATTGGGGCATTTCTTAATCTATTAAACGCTCCTTTTAATTGGGTGGTTTTATTCGTTGAATTAATTCTATGAATTAAAGGGTCGTTACTTAACTAATATTTTTTTCGTTTTTTGGCATGTTAATAAAATAAGACCAACACTCTTCTTATTGTGTGTTGTTCATTGAGAGGATTTGACAGAACCTTATGTCCTTCAACCTCCTTCGCGAAGAACGCGAAGAACACCGGCCTTCGACGAAGGGCGACGAAGAACGCTGAGCCCTCGGAGATCGACGACGCGACACCAAGTACCGCGACGCCGACGATTCTTCTCCCGTGACGTTCTTCTGTGACGTTCCTTCATCTGCGACAAATCTTCGATCATCCATTGAGGTAAGAGATTGCGGACCTTTTAATTCTTTGTGGTTTATAGCAACAACAAGGATTTAATTGTTATAATTAAATCGGTATGTTCTTGATCCTCAGAGTTCGTTGATGCAACGTCGTATACCGCGACGACGCGACGCCCTTCTGCGACGCGACGATCCTCTTCTCCCACGATGATCAATTCCGCAAAAAACGCACATACGACGAGGTAGGAGTTTGATTCTTTAAATCTTTGTGATTAAATTCCCAGTCGTTTAAATATTGTTGGGTGAATATCATTAAGACCGCTAACGCGGTGGGTGCGGACTAACGAACAAGTCCGAACCCACAAAACCTTTTCGTTCTTGGTGCGCGAAACAGCGGACAACAACAAACTGGGCCTCAAGGGCGATTCGAGGGTCTGGCAGTGAAGAACGGATCTCGGGAGGACCACTGGGGAAGATTGCACGCAAAACGGACCACCGGAGCGCGTCCGGTGGCCCGCGAAAGCACCCGCCGGTGCGCCACGCCGGTGGCCGGAAATAAAACCCGCCGCGGCTTCAGCCGCGGCGGCGAGCCGGTTTTGCGGCCACGCGGAACTGGGAGGAGGGACGCGGCCCGGCCGCCGCATCCGCTGGCAAGCCGGCCCCACCCGGGGCCACGACGTTTCTTCACGTGGGGGCAGCAAGCCCCCCGCAGCTTCCCCTCGCCCGGCCGCGCGGCCGAGCCGATCCGGGCCAGCCGGGCCGGGCCGGGCCGGGTCGGGTCGACCCGGGTCGGGCCGACCCAGTGGGGGGGGTCGGGCCAGGTCGGTCCGGGCCCAGACCCCCCGTTTCCGGACCTTTTCGGTCTTTTGCTCATAAAGTGAGCTACGGGACTCCGAACGACGCACCTTCAGTGGAAATGTGATCCTTGGATCGAGACGGTCGTTTAGGTATATCACACTCAAGGTTTCGGAATACTTTGAGTTTGTCCGGGTTGGTTCGTACACGAAACCAACCGGGCCCTCGAAGCGGAAATGCTCATATATTGAGCTTCGGACGTCCGATTGATGTTTCGTTGACTTTGTTGAATTACTATAAATGAGATGGATCTTTTGGCTTACTTTGCTCGAGGTTTGTATGTCGTCGGAGTGCGGTCGGGTTGGTTCGCTCACGAAATCCAACCGGGCCCTTGGAACGAAAAAGCCAATAACTCACAGACCGGGCGTCCAATTGACGCGCCGTCTGTCTCGTTGATTTCCTCTTGTTGAGACGGAACTTTTGGCATACATCGCCCGAGTTTTGGTTGCAGTTGGATAGTGGCCGGGTTGGATTGTACCCGAAATCCAACAAGGCCCTTGGAACGGAAAAGCTGTTATCTTTCTGACCAGACGTCCGTTTGACGAACCGTCAGCGGCATTGGTGATCGCGTTGACAAACGGTCCCTATGAGTATACCCTATGAGAGTTTGGGGTACAATTGAGATATGTCCGGGTTGGTTCGCTCACGAAACCAACAGGGCCCCTAGGATGAAAAGGCTAATAACTCACACACCGGGCGTCCGATTGACGCGCCGTCTGTTGCGTTGAGACCCCTATGACGAGGCAGCCCCTTGAGATACTTATTCGTGGGACCTTGTGATAATTTTAGTATCGACTAGAAGCTCGTGGAGAGGACCCTCCGGAGACGAGCGTGCGGAATACAGAGACCATGTAGCCGGCTGAGACCTGGCGACTGCTTGACCGATCGACTCGGTGTGTTTCGGATAGCCCAGTGGGGAGCGCTTGGTTGTAGCGGCAGACCCATGACGGAGGAGCGCTTGGTTGTAGCGGAAGACCCACGATACTCAATAGAAGGAATACCTCTGGAGGCTATGAAGGGGAGCGCTTGGTTGTAGTGGCAGACCACGGCGGAGGAGCGCTTGGTTGTAGCGGCAGACTTGCGGTACTCAACAGAAGGAGTTCCTCTTGAGGCTATGAGGGGGTGCGTTTGGTTGTAGTGGTAGACCCATGGTGGGAAGAGCATGGTTGTAGCAGCAGAACCACAATACTCGACAGGAGGAGTACCTCAGCAGTCTTAGGTTAGTGAGCAGTACCTCGGAGTCGTGACAGGACCACTGTACACTCCAGAGACAGGGCTCTTTAGCAGTTACGGTTTCGATAATGAAAATCCTAGTTTGAGCTGAGTCTATGACCTTTGTGTTTCCTCATGATTGAGATGGGTTACTTGATAACTTAGGTATATGTATGGGCATATACCTGGGTAGTGGTTATCCGTTGATTTCATAACCCTTGTGTTTCCTCATGATTGAGATGGGTTATTTGATAACTTAGGTATATGTATGGGCATATACCTAAGTAGAGGTTATCTGTTGAGATATTCTTTGTGGTTATCCATGTTTTCTTTAGTGAGACCTTGAGGGTCTTGGGGTCCCTACTGAGTATCATTATACTCACCCCTGCACGGGTTATGCCCGCACCTTGTTCTGTTGGTGCAGACGACGAACAGTGCTGATGGAGGCCGAGTGTTCGAAGACTGGAAGGTACCCGGAGGTGGACTACACGACGAGTCAGTATCTGGAGGTGGACTTCACGGCGAGACGACACTCAGAGGAGGTTGACAGGCGAGAGCATTGTGGAGGCTATCTGTACCTACCCTTCAGGTAGGATCTGTGGTGGATGATCACGGAGCTGTGCCATGTGTACCTACCCTTCATGTAGGATCCGAGGAGGATGACCTAGGAGCCGCTTTCGTTCTTCCAGCTATTGTCTTTTTCTGTTGTATTTGTTCAGTTGTAGTTGTACTTTCATTTGGGTTTGTATTCTGGCCCATTTACTTTTCAGCACTTTCTTTTGTACTTAGTGTTTTGCTTTCGCTTGTACTCTGTGGTGTTTTGATTACTTTTATAAAGGCAATGCCTTCCCAGTTATCGGGATTTACGCATTTGGTGCTAGTCGCCAGCCCCTGGCCTTTGGAAGGCGGTCTTGTGGTAGTCACGGCATGGGATCCGAGGACAGGTCATGACAACCACAAACACTTTCTACCCACATAAAGTCACCCATATGATTGATAAAAAAGATCAACATAGAATGGAACAAATCCAAAAATAACATAAACCTTGGGGTGACTTTTCAACCCCAAAAGGCACACCCGACCACCTTTAGGTAGAACTTAAACATGTGGAACTATAAGGAAATGGGGAGGGTTATCCCCACCATGAGATCCCAATTGTCATGGCCCACATATAGACTCTCAAAATGGGATAACTCTAGAACTAATAACTTGAAACATAAGATTCCATAAAAATAGTAAAAACACTCCTGCACAGACCAACCAGCACAACTACCAGGAATTCCCACCCAAACCAGAAATCCTTAGCATAAGGGAAACCCAAAAAAGGAACTCAAACCAGTACAAGACTAACCCAAAAAAGGAGAACCCACTCAATAGAGAGGGGAGAATGGTCTCCCCACCATTAAAAACCAAACCCACTAAACAACATAGACGTGAAAGATCCAACACAAATAAACCTAAAAACTCTATATATATAACAAATCCTGCCACAAAAGGGGCCTAGTGGAAGGAGCTTCAAATAAAGTGGTGAACCAAACCACTATTAATTACTTCCCAAGACACATACATCTCCAAGACAAGAACAAACCAAACCCTAAACCGGTCCACAATTGCTATCCACATAAGGAAAATTGTTCATATAATCACTTTCAAGAAGGAAGAACCCCCATAATTTACAAGAAAACAGGGTGCTAACACCATATTATAACCAAAGTATATATTTCCCAAAAAAAGGAAAATGAGACCTATACACCTTTTTCCAGAAAACAGATCTTTAAAATCAAATAAATAAATTATATACAAGTTCAAACTATCATCTTTCCAACACTAGATAAAAATCTAAACCAAGATCCCCCACATACAATGATTCCTTATTATGTGAAAAGATTCACTAAGATACATGTGTCTCGAGCCCTGATGTCTAGAATAATCTATCACCCCAAATTTATGAGTTGATGGTGTTCTACTAAAACATCTCCCTTAAGTATTGTCTTTGGATGGACTCTTATGATGGCGGGTATTTATAGTTCTCCTGGAGTGATACACATGATCATTTTTACAGATCACCTTGGAAGGCATTAGAATTCCATTTATTAATAAAAAAGGATTCCTTGTAATAAAATAATGAATACATGTTATAAATTCTAGGAGCCTAACCCTATGAAAATGATTATTATTGGTTTCTGATCATGATTAAACTTTCATTTAGATGGTCCAGTTAAGTTATTCGTACTTGTATCCCAGTAGACATATAGGGTATATATATACTTTTACAAAAATTCTATATCTGTATATGAAGACCTTGTTTAAGAGACATCTAGATTAGTATGAAGTAGGTAGTTTTGGTCAGGTATCACCTGAGGAACCCAATCACATGTGGTTATTTATTTTCTACCTTACATTTTTATGTACCCACGCACTAACAATTTTATATGAATAAACTGGATAATTATAGACCCTATTGGTAGTGGAATACTAAGTATAGCTCACAATTATTTGGGCTACCTATGGTAACAAGGAAGACTTCATAAATACTTGAAAATAATATTGTAATAGGACAACTTTTGATGATTGATTTTCAGTACCAGGATGAAGTATATGAAAAGAGTACTGATCCTATTTTCATGATTCTAATGAAAACATCTTTTGGTATTTTTTGTTTTGTTATCATGTAGTACATGCTTTGATTTTTATATAGTCATGACATGAAAAAATAATTTGTATCTAATAATTGATTAAGCTTCCACCTTTTTATTTAATGGTATGGTCTATCTTGCATTAATGGTTATTGATTATAGTTTGTACTACTTATCATTCTTATTTATTAATTTTTTTTATTAATTTTTAGACTCTGATCATGATTGAATTGTATCCCCATAGACACACCCAATGATATTGCTAGTTGTCTACAACCTTTGGAATATAGGGAGGTGTGCTTGAAGTCATGTGGCCATTTAGATTGGCGCATCACTCAGTAGATTCCATGCTGGGATGATAAAAATAATTATCTGAGTGATCTTTTTTCATTTTTTATTCTTGTTTGGGAATTGAAATTGATACTATTAATGTGTTGGAATTTGATAATAAGCCTATTCTTGGCATTAGTTAACCCATATAAAGGGTAAATTATTTTTTACCCTGTAAGGGTTATTTCTGTTTTGGCCTATGTCTATTACAGTTTTCCTTATTTCACATTTGGGTGACTTACATGTTATTTGATGTTAGTATTACTTATATTATTACTATGTATTTTATTTTCTATTATTATTTCACAAAAATAATGTATCATCTCATGCATAATTATAAGAACTTGAGGATTCACATCTCATGCATTTTTCCATTCCATATTCATATTACTTCATACATTTTCGTTATTTTCTAGGATTGTTTTGTGTTCCATGATTATTATATATGGAAATTTTCTATAATTTCTTGTAGGGATAACATAATTATATTTATTAAAGTTTATACATCATTATGAATGGTGTTTCCCCTCTTGATTTATGATGGAACCTTAATTATCCAATAATACTATGTTTGATCCATGAACAACTGGTTATATGAGATGAAATAATAGTTGATTTTATTAACTGAATGAATGTTCAAATTTATGATGAATTTAATTCTATAAATTGGGAATGGTGATTTATTTTATCAAATCATTTTATATGTCTTGTTACCTCTTTATATTGGACATAAAAGTCATATTGTAGTTACCTGATGTAATGATGCAATTTATAAAGAGTATGGGCCTTCATAAATTTGGAATGATGACATGTCTAACTAGAATGTGATATTTATATGCATATTAATAAGTACAAACTTAAATAAATTTAATCTTTTAAATGAAATGGTTATCATTAAATTGGGATTTCAATTGTAATGTAATGGTTATTTTCCTATATAGCTCGCAATTGGAAATCAATATACAAGAACCTCTCCTGTGTGATATGAGACCTTGACCTTGACCCAACATTAGTAGTGGGAAGTATGTTACATCTCTTAAGACTTTTGTGATATTTCTTATCAAATATCAAGGGATTTAAGAGAATTCATAGACGTGTAACGCATTTATAGTAAGTTTATGTACCTTTCATTTTATATTATCACTTATTCATTTTCTATATTAAATATTATCTAAGGCATGTGTTCAGAAATTATAGAGATATACCATCATTAACTCCTTGAGTCATGTGCGAGGAGGGTGGAAAAGTTCATGCTCAGAAGGTGGTGGGCCCTAATCCATAAATATTTCCCATTGTAATTCCACTAGAGGTTACTCATATTGGTCATCCGCTAGGTTCTGTTGCTCAATTTTAAGAGAGAATATCGTGTTTTGTCTTGTACATATATGGAGATCTATGACCTTCGTCTTATATTGAAAAATTGAAAAGGGAATTTAAAAAGTAGAATCCTCTCACCATCTCTGGGTATGGTTGTAGTTAGGCTACAAAATCAATGAAATAAGCCATTTTATTGATCTTTGATTATATGTAGACAGCACTAGAACATAGGGCTATTTTCACCACCTATATTATTTGTGTATCTACTATATATTTGTTTAATATCATCTATCAGGATTATCATCGTTAGGGTATTTTTTGGGAAGACTTCCAGATAATCTTCTCTGACTATTTATTTGAAAAGAAATTGATAGATTATTTCTCTAGAGAATGTATGCACCTATAGCAATGTAATATATCCATGATGGAGTATTCATCTCATTTCACCAAGCTTCAGTGTTTTTTGCTGACACAAACAAATGACGAATTAAAGACTTTGAAATGGTTTAATGATGGAATAATATACACTGTCCAATCATAGGATAATGTATTATGGATGACCACTATTATAGAAATAGTGAACAAGGACCTCATTACAGAGTAGAACCTAAGGTAAACTAGAAATGTGATCCAAAGAGGTTCTTCATCTAGATAAAGAGACAGTTTATCTAGCAGTCAATTTTTTTTCGGTTTCTAAAAGGGGTAGATCCATTCAGATAACATGCACCGACAATTTTTTGGTGTGTCACTAGTTTAGTAGAAAAGTCCATAAGAAGACATAGTGTATGAGAAACCCAATTGATATCCTAGATTCTGGAAGAATGTGTCACCTTTAGTGATTCTACAAAATTTTCCTTCTAGTTGACAGTTATAAGGGATATGTAGTGATGCCATATTTATGTATAGGATCTTTATCCATAAGTGAGATAGTGAGATGGTCTACTATCGGTCGATAAAGCTGAAGAGGTGGATGTGGTTGAGGTAGTCAAACATCAGAGGTACAATTCTTGAAAAGTGGACTAGATCAAGTTAGTTAGGTTGAAACTCAGGGTCATAGATCATGATATGTTTATGCAGTGTATCCTAATCCCAAGGAGAAGATTACATGGCCTTATATTGTTCAAATAAATATTCTAGTATCCTTGAATTTAGTATCTTACTTATTTGACATAGGTTCTCCAGAATCATTTATATTCATGGCAATTTTGGAAAGTACGGGCCTTGAAATGGAATTATTTTATGGAGTGATGACTCTCATCATACAATTAGGGGTTTTATTAGAGAATATATTCCAATATATGGATTTACCTTTTGAGGTGGTCATAAATCTCATCAACTAGAAATTTTTTCCTTCAAATGGTAAAATTTAACTTTATACTCAAGATGGACTAATTAGTTCTATTCTATGCCCATGTTGATTTATATTTCCAAATAGTATATTTGACATCACATGAAGGCAGCACCTGGGTTTATAAGGGAAAATGGGATGTCATGATGGGTGGAGTGATGACCCAAATGGCTAGACTTTTTATGAGTTACTAGGGAATAAAGCCTATAGAATTCCTTACTATTGTGGATCAGTTCATGAACGTATTACTTGATGAATTATATAGTTTAATTATATGTTAGAGGTGGAGTTTACCATTGATCCGTTTTTAGGAAGTTAACAAGTGTTAATTCCTCCAAATATGATGATGTTTATAGAACATCAGGAACTAAAGATGTTTTTAGAATACTTGGAAGAATATGGTTTAATAGGACCCAATACATTAGCATGGGGTTCACCTATTCATTTTTCCAAGGAGTAAGGTAAACTTAGATTGTGTGTTTACTATTGATGGTTGTACCATCATATAAGAAATAACTAATTTCCACTTCCTCATATATATGGCCTCTTCGAAAAAATCTAAGGAGCATCAATTTTCTATAAGATTTATTTGAGGTCAGGGTACCATCAGGTAAATGTGATTCCATCATATATAGAATGTACAACATTATGGAGTAGATATGTCTTGTATGAGTACCTAATTATGTAGTTCATCCTTATGAATATGTCATAAATTTTCCGGGATATGATGAATTGGGTTTTCCACTTTTTTTGGATTTTTTCATGGTGCTCTTTATGGATGGAATATTTGTGCATTCTCACACTCCACACAAACATTTAAAACATTTTTATATTTTTTTGAATACATTGAGAGGTTCAACTATATTATAAGATCACTAAATTCCAATTTTTTATTTATTAGGTTCACATGTTGGGTCACATCATTTCAAAGGTAGAAATAGATTTTGACATTGAAAAGGTGATTGTTGTAGTTTCCTGGGATTAGCCCAAGAATGTCTTTAACATATGATGTTTTTTGGGGATGTATGGATACTATAGGAATTTTATTTCAGACTTCTCACACCTAGTAATTCGTATCATAGGATTGAGTAAAATGGGTGTTAAGAATTTATGGCCAGATGCATGGGTGGTATCCTATCAAGAGATGAAAGGAAGACTGAATTCAATACCAATCTTGTTTTTTTATGGAGCTTGGAAATAGCTATTTGGTTTACTATGATGCTTTAGGAATCAGTCTTAGAGTATTTTTGATGCAAAGTGGTCAGTTTCTAGCACACGAGTGCTACAAATTGATACCCAAATAGTAGAATTACAATACACATGATGTTGATCAAGAAGCTATTCTTCATGCTTTACAATGCTGGATGAATTATCTTTTTGGTGACAGGTTCATTGTTTATATAGTTCACAAAAGTATTAATTACATTTCCACATACCAAGAATTGAATCTTCGGAATCATAGTTTTATATAATACCTATTGTATTTCATCTTTGATCTTGATTATACACCCAAAATAGGAATACAGTAGCTGATACTCTAAGGTGAAAAACCTCAGACACAGGTTGTCTAAAAGGCTATTAGTGAGTGGTATTTGATGGACCTATTTTGTAAGATGGACCTATTTTTTAATATGTACCTTGAGGTTTAGGACTATCATGGGAAGCCTATTTTGGAAGATATAGTAGAGATATCCTCCCTTTCAGAATAGGTAAGGATGTGACAACATTCAGAGCTTGAGAGATTATCCAAAATGGAGAGTTTTTAGGAGAGGACCCACCTCTTGGTTGGGATATCAATGAGGATGATATCCCATAATTTTAAAGATTTATCTTGGTTCTTTTAATCATATGGGATGAAAAGATAATGAATATTATACCTTCTTTTTTGGAGTAAAAAATTTTATTACCAAGATGTACTAATACATATATAAAAATTTTGGTGGTTAGGTATGATGAGGAAAATTGCTGGTATTATCATGCGGTGAAACACGTCTCAATAGGTAAAGTATGATCACCAACAACCTGCTATAATTTTAAATCCTCTTCATTTATGAGTGTATATGGGATGACATAACTTGTTATTTTCCTTAGACGATCCCCACAAGGCAGTGATGCAGTATGGGTGATCCTTGATATTTTGACCAAGGTCACACACTTCCTACCTATATGATAGACCTTATCAGTTGACGATATAATATGTATTTCTATTTCAGATATTTTTTCCTTTATGTCATTACCCATTCTATCATACCAAATTTATATTGTCATTTTACATTTTAGTTGTGGAATGGGTTACAGAAAGCACTGGGTTCATAGGTGCTACTGATTACAACATATCACCATTAAACTGATAGTTAGTCCAAGAGAATGATATAGGTATAAGAAGAAATAATTTGGGAATGTGTCGTAGATTTTGGGGATTATTTACAAAAATAAATTCTCTTAGATGAGTTTTCAAATAATAAAATTTATACTGAACAGTTCAGATGCATACCTGTGAGCCATCTATGGTAGGTAATGACGTTCACCCCTATCTATTTTAGAGGCTGGTGAGGCAACACAATTACTACACCGTCTAATTTAAGAGACTTTAAAATAGGTTCAACTGACTAAGAAATGTATCTCTATAGCTCATTCTAGGATGTAAAAATATACCAGTTTTCTCCACTGACCACTAGAGTTTAAGGTGGTGAATTAGGTATTTCGATGTTTTTCTCCTAGTTTGGGTCATAGATGGATTAAAATATAGGGATATACATCACCTCATTATGTCGATCCTATTAATATTATGCTAAGAGTCAGGCGGGTTGCATACTGATTGGATTTACCTCATATGTAATAATCGATGCATGATGTATTTGATGTATCCAATCTTATTAATTATCATTTTGAATCATATCATACATTGGATATTGAGGATATTAAGTTGGACATGGATGCATCATTTGATAAGAATGTGATAGGTATTGTTGATCAAAACTTGAAGTCTATTCATGGAAGGTCAGTTCCTAGGTATGCGTTCTATCAAAACACAACTATGTGTAGGATGAAGACTAGGAGTAAGAGGTTGATGTACATTCCCAGTGGCCTAAACCTTTCTTAGAAAATTATTACCACCCTTATAACGGAAACTCAGGGATGAGTTATTTTAAATAGGGGAGGTTATAACATCCTTAAATTTATATGAGATTTGTATCAAATAGATATTTTTTTAAACACTTTCTTTCATCCTTATAAATTTCTACTATGGTTTAAATAAGGGTTTCGAAGTATATGGGTCTTATTTGGAGTCTCGAGCACTGGATTTTAGTGGAAACAGTATAGGCACATGGTTAGTGAATGATTAGTGTTAAACTTTCCCCCCAAACCGTGAAACATAGTTGTAATGACACATAATTTTTCTAAACTATGAAAGGGATGATTTGTCCACATGTGGTTAAGATAGAGGGTGAGAATGAGCTATGTAAAATTTTACTAATAATGTAATGTGGGCTATGTGAGGTATGATATCTAGGCAGTGGGGTGCACAAGGTTGGTATACAGATTTTCCAACCATGCCACCCAACCATAAGAACTCTTAAAAATTGATGAATTACATTTTCACCAACATATTTTTAATGAAAACCCGTCCTTTGTGTTTTTTGAGTAGAAAGAAAACCCAATCCTCCTCCCATTTGAGCTATTACATGCCTAAATTCAAGGCTGGTGAGATCTTCTCCATCTTAAATACAATCGAGCTACCATTTTTCTCATTGGTTTCATATCTGGAATTCTTGTATTCATATGATTTCTTCTTCTCTAGCTTGAATCAAAGGAAAATAAAGGGTAGGGGTCATCTACTAACCTAAGGTAGGTATTCTAGTTCGTCTCCTAAAACATTTCGTTGTACTTGTTTATGCATCATTGTTTCATACATTGTACTTCTCCAGTGACACCTCTATAGTGTTTGATAAATCAAATTAAATGATAACTCATGCCTAAAATGGTTATTACATACCATGATATTACAACTATTGGGTGACCAACCCATCATGTTCCACCCCTAAGGACTTGTTATCCTCAGAGGCCTAGGTGGCTTCAGCCATTAATTATTTTAAACCACCTTTTGAGGTGTGTAATATTTCATTGGAATGTTTATGATGTTTTTAATGAATTAAATGAGTCTCATGTTAGCTAAATCCTACACCATTACTTTATGTTTTGGGTGATACATTGGTCACAAATTACAGATGCCTTAGATAGGCTCATCAAAATTTACAACTATAACTTATTAATGAAACTTAATATGCTGGGAGTAGAAATTGGTTTACATTAGTAGGGTACCCTATACGGGCTCACCAAGAGGACGATTTACCTACCAATGAGTGATACATATTCTTTAGGAGAATTTATTTGGATGGGATCGATGTGAAATATGGTTATACCTTTCCACAATTAATACATATTCCCCTATTTGGAATACCTAGGATGGGTTCATATGGTTATTCTTACACTATTCTGAGAGTGATACTTTAGATTTCTCTTATGGACCGCCTTGGAATGAATCTTATGGGGATGGGTACTTATAGTGCTCCCAGCGCAATAGATGGGTTCCTTTTTTGGATCACCTTGGATGGGTTCTTGAATCCAATTTTTTAATATAAAGGACACCTAGTAATAAAATATTGAATGTCGATATTAAATTCTAGGATTTGACTACGAAACTAAGGAAAATTCATGGGTTTGATCCTTGTTTACTATTGACATCAGAAGGCTCAGTTATGTTTTCCATACATGTATCCTAGAAAACTTACATTGTATCTATATGCTTTTACACATATGATATATTAGTACAAGGTGAACATGATTCAAAGACATCCAACTTAGGATGAACCAAGTAGTGTTGGTTGAGTATCCCATGAGGAACCCAGTCTGATGTGGTTATTTATTTACTACCTTACATTAACTATTTATATGCAAACATCTCATTTTATATGCATAAATTGGATAGTTCATGAAAAAATTGGTGGTTACCTACTGAGTATATCTCACACCCTATTCAAGACACCTAAGGAACTAAAATATACTTCATGAATGAATAAATATATAAATGGAAGAGTCTATCTTATGATGTTTTATTTTTGGTACCGGGATGGAGTATTGGAGTAGAGGACTGGGCCTATGCTCCAGATGCTTGTGGATGAAGGTTTTGGCCTTTTGTATTTTTAGTATGTTGTATAAGATTTTTTACATGTTTTAAAGTGTACCTTTTTTATCATCATGACAAGGTCATAATTGTATTTATGATAATTGATTTAGCTTCCTCTTATTTATTTATTTTAGTAGTTTATCTTCCAATGTTGGTCATTTATTAGTAGTGTTTCTGATGCTACTCAAAAGCCGATGGTGTACAGGGAGGTGTGCTTGAGGTCATGTGTCCATCTAGATTGGGGCACCACTCGGGGGATTCTAGTTTGAGAAACTATAACTAAAGAAATTGGACATTGGAGATCATTGTGATAACACACACCAGTCATAGTACCAATCAGAGTTCTATTAGCTTCAATTTTCACAATTTAATGGTAACAATTTAATCTAAAAAATATTATATTTCATGAGGAAAAGGGTATTGATTCCCTGATTAATTACCACCTTCCTTGAAATTGTAGCATCCAACTCATTGATACTAGAAGATGATTAGACCAATAATAATAGAAATCAATAAAAATGGAATATTACTTAGAATTAGTCATATCTATAAATGAATAATTATATAAAAAGATTAAAAGGTAAAACATACTAGAGGAAGGTAATTATTACCCATGGAATTCCTCTATTAAAGATGATACTTGAAACCGAGCTACTATAAGGATTATCTACTATTAGAAGAGGACAAATAAATAAGTGAGGGATTGAACTAACAATTCAATGAAAACAAGGGATTATTTTTTAATGTTAAATATTTAAAAATTTTAATTAATGAAAAAAATTATTTAAAACTGAAATAACTATACCTTTGATGCATTATGAAATGCCCATATAGGTTACCATTTAAGTCACATAATAGGGTTATTTTACAACATGATCTCTTATGGTCATGACGAGACACCCTTGACCAGGACCAAACCAAATAAAGAAGACCTAGAGATCTCAAAACACAACCACCCATAGTAATAGAATAACACCTTTGGAAGGGTTCATATTGAGGCTTGATCATATGGGTCATGACACAATGCACCTCACCCTGGGATTTTCAAAAACCTATATACCCCAACCCCAACCATGGTGTAGCATGATCCCACCCATCATGGTGTAATTCACCATCAATAAGGGATTAATTATGAAACTTCCACCATTTTGGCATGAAAACTCACCCAATAGTAGGCATTCATGGTGGAACATGTGGGTTATAGTGTGACTCATTTGTTGTAAAATTTTAGCTCGAATCTAGTATCAATTCCATAAAATAGACCCCCAGAACCTCAACAACACATCAAACAATGAAAAAAGATAGAAATAAATGAGTTTTTGCGAAAATTAAATTTAACATATACTATAAGAGTTTAATATGTGTCACATACTACCCTCTCTTCTTAATGTTTTCAAAAACCTGGTCGCATAGCCGTTGGGCTGCCGCATTTTTGTAAGAGATTTCTCACTTATTCATTTATTTTGAGTTCCTTCTTTATTCTTTCTTCATATATCCTTACCCAAGAGGCATTAAATCTCCATAAATCATGTATATTCTATATGTTATCATGTTTATAGAAAATTACTCATCATTATTTTTCTCCTCTCCCACTTATTTGATGAATACAGACATTTTCCGTTTGTGTCGAATTATCGACATCATGGATGATGTGATTTCAATTTCCAATAACTCTTTGAAGTCTGGTAATGAAACCAATTATATGGTTGAACCAGGTTATAATATATGTGTTATGACTCAACCATGGTTCTGGAATTATTTTGTACTCATGGTTCTAATTTATAAGACAAAACTAGGTTGTTATTATCAAAGAACCACTAAAATGATATAAACGAACATCATTAATGTTCTAACTTATGAATCATCCTCATATGATAATTAAAAATGATAAATGGAATAATTTATGTTACTTAATATATGTAAATATTACTCCATTACAATTCTATCATTTCCCTTCCAATCGGCAAGAATGTCCACCATGAACCAATCATAGAAATCATGTAAAGAATTTACCCAAAAATAGTGCAGGGGGAAAAATACTAACAATTAAGTGTGAAATGATGTTAGGAAATGATCATATTAATTATTGAAAACATGAAAATGTTTCTATAATATATTAATAACACTCTTTTAACCATTATAAAAGATAATTAAACAAGTTTTAAGTAAGAAAAACCCAAAGTAATTGAATTCTTAACCCAATTTCCATTCTTTGGGTTAACCTTCTACTTCAATGTTTATGTGTTATTTAAATTGTTTGTGTGATGGTTTCTGTTTATATTATGTTTTATTATGTTTATTTATTTTATATATACAAACTCCATCCACTCTATTGAGTCCCTCTTCAATTGTATGATTTTTATAAGGGGCCTTTCTTTAAATATCCTCTTTTTAAATTCGGTTTTACGAAATTCCAAAGAAATGTTTTTATAGAATTATTCATTATGTATGATTATGTTTTGGTTCTTGGGAATATTTTATGATGAATGGTGGGAACTATATCTCCATCCAATGTATTGGGTATGAGTAAGATGGAGTTCGACCGTATGGTTACTCTAAGTCTAATTGCAATGGTTACACAAAGTAAGGTAGCAGTGAGGGTTACAAATTATAAGGTAGAAAAGAATGGTTACAAGATTATGTAATTAATGACCCCAAGATACCTTTATGGTTATATTCTCATGTTTTTTTTGGATCTTTTGTAAATCTCATGTTACACAAAGTAAGTATATATGGGTGACAAGAATGTCTTTTGAAAATTCTTTCACTTGTTACGAGTATTCATGGGCTAATGTGATCTTTCCTTCTTTTCCATCCCTTACAGAGCTTTTGTGCTCATCCGAAGTTTTTAAATGATTTTTTACAGGTTAATGGTTGTGTAATACAAGGAAGGAATCCATGTTAAATTTTGAAGAATTTTCAAGGAGTCTGGTTTTATGTTTTAATTTTTTTAAAAAAAATGGAATCTATTTTTATGGTATGAACTCTGTAATAATGTATAATGTCATGAATGTATTGTCCTAATTATATAAAGCTCTAAACATGAAATGATCTTCTATATAAAAGAAAGTGTTTTCTAGACTAAATTCACGATTATGTATTTAATAAGGCCAGATCCTTATATTTATTCCTTATTTAATCAATATTTTGGTAATTTTGTATTTTTAATCCTTTGTGTTTGTGTAAAATGTGATTTTATTTTATTCATTTTAGAACATAAAAGTCTCTCCTCTCCCCAACTTTTAAAAAGAATCACACTATCCTATCCTCTATACACCAGAAATAAATTTTAGTTCACTAAATAATTGAAAAAATATGTTACTATAATTTGTAACCATGAAGTAGAGTCACTGTTTTTATCATAAAACTATTCTAGGAAAGATTTATGTTTAAACATAATGAGGCTTTCTAAGAAAAGAGGTATAGTTCTTAACCACGTGTTTTTGTTTTATTTCTTATAATAAAACCTTAAAATATTCTAAAACTATGATAAAAGAAAACCAATAGTGTATTAAATATAATTTTTTTATTATTTTAATTTAATTACCTATATTCATTCCCACTTCTTTAAAATGGAATAAGAAACTGTCGATCATGTGTATGACAGACAACCGCCTTGATAATCAATGTAATTCATTTTCCATCACCGCCTCTCACAGATAGATATAATAGTAGATTTACTATATATATATAATATTTATGTAAAAATTATTCTTATTAAATTTTAATATCACATATACATTACTACCTTCCAATCCTTTGAGAAATGATAATGTCGCTCGTACGTACTTATAAACTACTGCCCCCACGAAGTGATGTGATTCATTTTTTATTTAATTTTTATGTGGATAGTAATAATAATCTATTTAATTATTATATTTTATATAAATTATTTAATAATTATTCTATAATGTTTAAATATTATCTACCTTTATTTTTACCACCCGTTAAAAAAATGGAAACAACGTTCATGCATACGTATGACCTACCATCCCAATGAATGGTGTAATTCAGTTTTCTATATCTAACATTATGGATTAAACTAAATAAATATATAAATAAAATAAATTATATTAATATCATGATTAAAATTCTTGAATATTATGTAACCCTGATCAAAGTACAAGGACCAAAACTTACATGAAAAACGAATAAGTTATGACCTGAAATAGTGTTTTTAATGAAGAATTGTTCCAAAACACATGATTTAAAGTTATAATTAAATCATATATTGTCTCATATATAAGAATATTATTATATAAAAGATTTATATAAAATATATTTTTTATACATTAGGTTCAAACATATTTTGTAGAAGTCGAACCTGAGGTAAGACATTTATTTTTAATTTCCTTTCATTGAGGAATATTTTATTATTATGCACCTAATTTGATTATAGGATGTATATACTTCCCTTTATATATGTGATATAATTAAAATATCATAATTCTTGGTATTTTGTGTTTTAATTTGATTTATTTATTCCAAGGGTATTTTACTTTAATGATACCAACTATTAAGGGGTTTCATAACTCAATTTCATTTCATTGGGTTATATTACTTCTTCATTATCATTATTTTTTTTGATTTTTTGTGTAAAATACTTTGATTATTTTATGTTTTATTTTCACTTGTATTATTTTGATTTTATATTTTATACACATCATAAATTAAATTTTTAATTCTCTCTTTAATGGTATGATCTTTGTAAAGGTTTTCATCTAAATTCCGACTCCATTGGAACATATTTGGTATTTTTCTCATATTATTTTGCTGAAGTCTCCACTTGAGGAATTATATAGTATTTCTATTTTAAAACCAATATAGTTTCACCTCCTTTGGTTATTTTTTAGAAATTATAAGTTATCCTTTTATTTTCCTTGTCCATGTACACAAATGATAAAAAAACATTTTTAAGAAAAACATACATTATTTCAAATTAGTACAAAATATTATTTTACCTGACCATGTAATATAAAACTATTTTAAATAATATATTAAATATTATCTAAATATTTATTAAATTAATATTTAATTAGGTTTTAATTTTTATAAAATTGTTTAAAATAATTCTTCTTGTCATTTTCTCAATATTGTACATTTTGAAATTTTACCCAAAACTTGAATGGAATATTTGTTTTAACGTACTTGAAATGAATGAAGTTTTACACCATCATGACCAGTAAATGATTTGAAAATTACATTTAAATATTTCATGTTTCTATTTAAATAATGTATTTTCTCTAATATCATATAATTTTTTAGTTTTTAAAATTATTTTCAATTTTAAAAAAAAAATCATCAAGAACGATTTTAATGTTTTTTATAGAATTTATATCCATCAATAAAAATCAATTATTTTACTTATACTCTATTTGGGATATGTTTTAATGATACCATCATTATTACTTTTCTGTATGGTTTATGGTCAGTTGAATGGGGATATACTGTTTTGATATCGTTGACCATATTACTATGGATGACTTATGATTATTTTTATTGATTGGGGGTAATAATTAACAATTCATAAGCGTCTATTTTATAACAATTTTTACATTGATTATATTTCACACCTTTCATATGAATAATTAATTGGACCTAGTAAGTGACAGTTGGGGCCTACTATAGACCTTAATAAACAAATATGTCATAGAAAACAAACTATCTTGTGTATTTGGTCGAGGACCTACCCATTTATATAAGATGTCTTAGGATGAGTCCTTGATGGTATGTTCAAGATGTCTAACATTATTCATTCCATCAAAATAAGAATTTTTTTAATTTTCATGTGATTATTAAATTAGCTGTGATATCCATGGATTGGTTTCTAGATCATGTTAATATTTATACGGTATCATTTGATTTTCATTTATTAATACTATATTGTTCTTCATGATCTAGTATTTGATTAAATATGATGTTTTTTATTTATTCACTATTCTATATTTATTATGTATTATTTATTAATGACAGATTCCACTTTACATAACCCTTAATGAGAATATGATATCACTCTTATTTTATTTTCTTTCCCGAGGATATTAATAAGGAATCATTGAATGAGTTTAAAGATGAAAAAAAATACTTTCACAATGTTTTATATTTAAGTTTTTCAATTGTAATGTGATATTAAAGGATTTATATAGTTTTCCAAGGCTTCTAAATTATTTGGTTGACTGAGAATTGATTCTAGGTATCTAGTTCCAATGTAATGAAGTAACCACCATAAATGGGTTAATAGGGTCAATGTATTTATAGTTAATATTAGAAAGGGGGGTTACTAGAAACATTAAGAACTAAGTTTATGAAAAAATCGATTAGATAACATAACTGTATGATTTAATTTTAGGATAATACAAAGTATAGGATAACATCCCAAATATTTGGTAATGCGGATATTATAAGGATTTACATTCAATACATCTAAGTATAGATACTACTAGTGAATGTTGCTCTAAAAAGTTATTCCTAGGGGTTAAAAATTCAAAACGGTGCATTATTATTTTCCTTTATTGTCACCTAGTGCACAAGAATGGTCCTTTTTGTAGAGCTAGCTTGATACTCTCAATGGATATTCAATGTTTAATTAAAATTTCATTATATACCATTATGAAGGATTTAAAAATATGATGACAATGAATGAATGTGGTTAAACCAAAGGTGTCATAGATTGAAAATAAGTTTTCCTAATTTTGATATCCTATAAATTATTTTTTTCATAATTTTGAATATTTTCACTCACACTGTGTTTTTTAGTTTTAGTTAGTGGGTGGAACTAGGAAGAATGATGTTAACACTGAATGTGATGGATAATGTAGTGAGTTTGAGAAACCTAATGGGATGATGGTGAGATAGAAATTTATTGGGATTATTCTTAATCATTTATCATGATATAGGATTAAAAACATGTACTATAACCAACTCTTGGACACACCAACAATGAAAAGAATGGAGACCTCTAAGAGAATAGGTGGTGGTGACTATAGGGGAATGATGCAAACTTTTCTACATGTCAGAGATATAGAAATAGGCACATGAGATATTGTATCAAATAAATAAGAAATTATTTTTTGTGTGGAAAAGAAGAGAACATGGAAATGAATTTCAAAGGAAAAGTTATAAGTTCAATGAAGATAAATAAATTTCATCCTAAAGATTCATTTATTATTTATTTTCATAAATATTGGGAATTTGGGCATTATTCTAGTCATTTACCTCTTTTAAATGTTAACTACTAGACCATGGAAGGAGATATGCTATAACAATCCCTTGAGTAAAAGGGTTTATGAATTTATGTATTGGGATTCATGTATTCTAATATATATATATTAACCAATGATATTTTGGTTATAAAAATCATGAAACATTTAAGGATTATGTTAGTTTCAGAAGAATATATGTATTGATGTAATATTAACATAACAATTTCGGTTACCATCATGGCTTCATTGCATTGATATATATATATATATATATATAACTATTTGGCATAACATAAATTATTATTTAAAAGAAATTATATTTTTTTGAGGTAAATGATAAATGTAATGAGATAATATTTTAGTTTAAAACACTCATTAAATGTTGGGGTTATTAGTGTTATTTGTGATATAGTTTATTTATATTAACCATTGGGTTTTATTATTTAATTTATATAATAATTTATTTTATTTATCCATATTGGAAAACCTATGAAAATCATTTTGATATTTGTAAATATTTGAGGAATATATTGTTATCCTTTTTTTTAGATTATGTGACCCGTTAGAAGTACATTTTAGTGCTTCATGAATAGTAAAAAATCATCTTGAATAACCATCATTGGTGGAAATAGATGAAATTGTGTTGTGAATTTATTTAAGGAGAAAATTATTCTTATTAAGTAAGTATATTCCCTTTTTATATTCATTTATATAGTGAATGAATTCCTCAAACCTAGGAAAAGGATCTTGGAAAAAAAATCATATTACATTCATTTATGATGAAGCAATTGTATTTTGACACTTAATCAGTTTATGGTTATTTATATTATCATTTAATTTATTTTGATAAAATATCTCTATAACATACTATCTTTTTTCGAGAATTATTGTTTCCTTCTGTGTCAATATTTTTACTTACCACTAATTGTTTATTAACCAAAAACATAGTTATGTGCTATTCTAGATGACTTTCATACATCCCATTCTAAATTATCAAGAATAATTTTTTATTCACCCTTTTAATGATATGGGATTTAAACTATTGTAATTTGAAATATCAACCCGTAGTTTTTAATCATAAGTTTAAAGTTTGAGAAAGAAATTTATTAATGAAATATCCTGATATTTTAAAATAAAAACATTATGTTTGATAGCGTTTATGACATGAAAAACTGAGATTAAACAACCCATGAAATGTATTATTTAAATATGAACTTTATATAATAGTAATTAAATTTGTGGGAGTGAATATGATTATCTAAATTATGAAAATTATATGGTTTACACATATATATATATTGATTAATTTGTTTTGAATTTATTTTAATAAAAAGAAAAAAAATCATTTGAATGTAAAAAATTGTTTTTTCTGAAAAAATATTTGAATGAATGTAATAAAACAACCCTAACTTTTATAGGTAAAATCCCCATTTTTAACCAATAAATACATTATTAAGTGAAGTATATATGTAAAAAAAATCACTACTTCAGTTATTTTAGACCTTTATATGGTCTTTCATATTTATATTACCATTAATCATGATAACCATTTCTAAAATGGTGTTCGTACAATGGCCATTAATATAATTATTTTTTTTGTTTATTTTAGGGTACATTTTCCACAAAAAAATTGTGAAATGGACTATACTTGTCGGATCATACCCAATGAATTCCATTTATCAGAGCATGTGGGGGGAGAAAGTATTACTGGGCTTTTCCCATGACCAATCACAAAAAATATTCAACCACTAAAGCATGTTTGAAACTATTTACAATAAAATTTCAATATCATCAGGATTATGATCCAACCCATTCTCACCAAACCACCACACGAAACTCTCACCATCGCACACCATACTCATAGGGCATTCCCTAGTTCAATAAAAGTTTTTGTATTTAGACCATAATAGTATGATTTTTTATTTTTTATATATAATATAATTATTATACTTATATTTTATTATTAATTTATAATGGATAAATAATAAGTTTAAACAAATTTTGATTTTGATATGGTGAAACAAAAATTGTATTTTTTTAAAACATATAGTTTCAACCAAGATACACTTTTTGAAGAATTCTAGCATTTTTTGGATAAATGATATTTTAGAAAAATATTAATATCATATTATATTTGATAAATATTAATGATAATATAAAATTTTGATGTCAAATATAATTTTTATATTTGTAAAAAATAGATATTGTAAAAAAACCATTATTTTTAATAATTCATAATTTTATATATAATATTTTAAATTATCATATTTAGAGAATTTTTTTCATAAAAAATATTATTTTTGAAATATGTACATCAAAATTATCTAATAGTTATTTTTTATAATTTTTTATGACATTCTAATTTTTGGGGAAAAAATAAATATGGTAGTAATATACTATAAGTATTTTGGCATCATTATAACTGAGAAGTGATGTAATACATGCCACAAAAGTTATCCATGATCCAAATATTGTTTCCCCTTTACAATAACGTGTTTATGAATTTATTTTATTAATTTTTTAAAACCTTAACGAATCCTCTAATACCTATATTTTATTTTATTGTTTTAAAAATAACTATTTATCTACATGACTCACTTCCACGTAACCGATGGTATTATTTTAATTATTTAGGTTCCAAAAGAAATAATATAATTTAAATCACTCCTCTTTAGTATAACATATAGTGTAAAACCATGGGATGTTTTTTTTAATTTTTTAATTAATTTATCAAATAGAGTCCAAAAACCAAGTTTGGAAATTAATAAAGAATTCCCTACTCTTTTTCTGTAAAAATACACTCAATCCTCCACACCTCTTCACTAAAAACTCTCAGATTATGAGGTTAGTCTTCCCTAACCTCTCTAAATAAGTATGAAGATTATCTCAATCCCTTAAGAAGCTCCTCCCAATATTTTAGTAGTTCCCACCCAATTTAAGGGATCCTCCTCCATGTTACTCAGTCACATTTTTAAATTATTCATATTGATTCAAATTTTATCACTTTTGGATACTATTTTTTCACCCCTCTTATTTAAAATATTATTTCCATTTGATGTTATATCCCTTTTTCTCTAGTAAATCACATCCATGAATCTTTATGTACCCCTAATAAGCTGATGAAATTATCTTGCTAATTTCCATGATAACCAACTGTGTAGTGAATTCCCTCCCCCATTTCCACTTAAGGGAATTCATTTAGATGTACCAATAATTCATTTATCAGGTAATTAAATTTATTTATAACACACTCCTTAATCATGGGGTTAAAGTTTCGAAAATACATCATTATGTTGTATGATTTTTGTGGCACACTGATACATTTACCTGATATAAAAGTTACACGTTGGGTCAAAATTGAATATCCAACCAATGAATTGGTTAATATTTTTATCTCATGGGATTCAAGGTATGTTTCATGGTTTATTATACTAAGTAAAATATGATATGTTTTTATGGCCATTATCCATGACTTATGCTTTTGATGTCATGTTTGGTGTTGTTTCGATAGTCCTTTTCTCCCTTTATGTTATCGTGTTATATTATTCCTCATTGTTCAAGATTATGATTACCCCCCATATTATGTTATAGTGATATGAATAATGTATCACATGTAATTATTTACCTTATGATATGTTTTTTTTATTTCCCTACTAGGATTTAAATCTCACCCCATTCTTATGTACATCCACAGATTATCCCATGTAGTATTGGATGATCCAAGAAAAATAAGGACATGTTTCTATGATTTTAAATAATGATGTTTTCACATGTTTTATTTTCTTTATTAATTCACATAATTAAAAAAATAAACTACGAGTCATTGTATTTTATGGTTGTGTTAAGTGCATCTTTATTTAACAAATCATGAAAATAAAGTGTATTAATGATATGGGTTGTCATAGTTTGTATCAGAGGGAAGACTAGTAATTTTTGTGATTAGGATTAGAAAACACCAGTGAATGCCATTGTGATAAGACAAAATATTAGAAGACATCCCTATGTTTTGGTAGATTATATAGTAATTTGTTTTCAAGAAATAAGTCCTTATCTTGATACTACATGTGGTTGTGGTTATGGAATAGTTGTACCCAGGAATAATAACTCTAAAAAGGGATCATTGAGAAGAACTCGATCATCACTTAGTGAAAAACAAGGGACATAATGCGCATATGGTTTTACAATTCCATGGGATATGATTTGGTAAATTCAAAAAGTATTTTCGATCCATTATTAAGGGAAAAAATTTCCCCAAATATTTCATTTTTGAAAATAGATCATGTAAAACATAGATTGAAACCTAGATATCCACAAGTTAAATAATATATTTCATTTATGAGTTATCATGTCAATCTTCGTAGTTTCCCTTTTCTATGATTAATAGTTTTAAAGCTATCATTCAAAAGTCTATTTGGTATTAGGTAAAATATTTGAACCAGAATAAAATAGTGAAATATAGTCTTGTCATCTATAGTTCTATACATTCCCCAATATCAAAGTTGTTTAGTAGAACTATTCAAGCACCACTTCAAAACATGGAAGTCAATATATAAATGAATTTGAAAAATATGTTAGTTGTTTCATCCCAATGGTATAACTCATCCCCTGTCTATTTTTTTGGGATGAATTTCCATGAAATCCTTTTAATACCACCGTTTGGAGAATTTGATTCTATTTTGGAAAGTGATTGGATTTCCTTCTATCATAAATTTCTAAGAAAAATAAATCACCCTCTATATCGAAAATCACCCTTAAATTCTATATAAATTAAAGGTGAGTATGGATTTTATTTGGTACCAAAATATCAATTTTGGATAATGTTACAATGAGAGTAATGATATCTAGCTAGAATGATTGAGACTTAAAAAATATCATATTTGCTAACATTCCCATTGTAAGAGAATTTGATGATGTGTCTCCTCGAGAATTTATTAGTATTTCACTTTGTTGTGATGTTGAGTTCTTTATTGATATCATACCTGGATATTTTTATATCCAAGAATCCATATAGAATGTCTATTGTTGAACATGATTATCTGAATAAAAGATTAACAGAGAACCTATATAAAGTTTTTATACACTTAAGTGCGTCACCATGGGGTGTGCTAGTCATGTTCATCAAGTTGGATAGGTAAGTGTTCCCCTAAACTGACTATTTTTATAACAAAAAGATCATGAAAAAGAAAAAGTATACACGTCCATATACTGATGAATTGTTTGATCAATTACATGGAGCCCAGAACTTATCTAAAGAAGATCTTTAGTCAGGATATTTGCAAATAAAGGTGGTGATGAAGGATATCCCTATGTTTGGTTTTCGTATAAGGTATATGCATTATGAGTTCATAGTGATCCTATTTGGACTCAATAATTCTCAATAAATATTCATAGACTTAATTAATATATTCTTTATGGATGAGCCCCCAAAAAATTTGGTAGTCTTTATAGATGATATTGTTATCAACTCCAAAAGAAAATGAGGAAAATTAGAATCATTTACATACTATATTGAATATATATTAGAGGAAAAAATTTAGATTCCATGTATTTTAAATATGTGTTTTGGTTAGGGAATGTCACATTCTTCGGGCATGGCATCACCAATAAAGGGATTTTTATGGATCCGTAAAAAATATAGGCAATCGATGGATATCCCAGACCAACATCTATGATAGAAATCTATAGTCTCTTTTGATTAACTTGGTACTATCATTGATTTTTGAGAAATTTATCATGATTTCAAAGAGTACTAACCATGATAACTCTCAAGGTACTCATGTTTTATTTTAAAAAAAATTGATGTGAAGATAGATTTAAAGAGTTTAAGAAAATGTTATTCACTACACCTGTACTGAAATTACCGACAAGTGGGGATTGATTTCTATTCAACAATGATGAATCCCAAAAGGGATTGGGTTTTTTATGCATTCAATATGAAAAATTGATAGAATATTCTTCCCATAATTATGGATCAATTAATATTAATACCATTCTCATGATCAAGAATTGGCTGTAATGATCTCCATATTGAATATTATGTGATATTATCTATATTTAGAAAAGAATAAAATATATACAAATCCTAAAATCATCAAGTATATAATAAAAAAAGGAGATTAATAATCACCAATGATTGTGGTTAATGATAATCAGGGAATATGATAGTTCAATCCATTAAAATCCTAGGTAGGAAAATAAAGTCGCAAATGCTATGAGTAAAAAGGATCTGAAAATCCATGATGTGGATTAATGAAGATCCAATATTATTTGACATGAAAAGGATGTATATGAAAATAATATATGGATATTCATCCTAACATACTAAAATAACTGATCAATCATATATTATTGAAAGGATCAAGGAGTGCCATAAAGAAGATAAATTAATATAGAAGAAGGTATTGAATATTCTAGAGTTTAACTTTATTAAAGATGGATTTATTATATTTGGATCCTGAATATTTTTCCACTAAAATCTAGAACTGAAGAAGGATCTATTGTATTATTAACATATCTCATACTTATCTCTTTATATAGTAAACTCTTAAATGTATATAGATTTTAGGAAAAACTTCTGGTATGATAACATGAAGGGGATATTGGGGTGTTCATTTCTCAATGCATGGTATGCCAACATGTCAATCAATAAGGGAAAAATTATAAGGGTATGATGAAACAATTTTCCATACTAGTATAAGAATTGGGAAAACATAACCAAAATTTTATCATAGGAATCCCTATAAAAATTAATGAAATAATTCTATTTGGGCAGTAGTCGTCAACCTTACCAAGCCAGCGAATTTCACTACTTTCATAGAATATTTCTCTATTGACCAACACATTTATATATATATATATATATTAGGTAATTTATATGACTTCCTGGAGTTCCACTTTCTATTGCATTTCATTGATATTCAAGGTTTTCCATGGTGTTTTGGATAAGGATTTAGAAAGCATAAAAAAAGTTGCAATACTACTTATCATCTTCAGTTGGAAGATAAGTCTGAAATAACCTATCAAACCCTAGATAATAGGTTGACATCTTGTTAATTGAGTTCCAAAAAAGATGGGATCAACTAATTCTGTTAGGGGTTTTTTATACAATAATAATTTATATTCTAGAATCTAAATGGAACCTTATGAGTCTTTTAATAGGAAGAGGTATAGGAATAAAACATTTTCATATAAATTTGGAGTGTAGAGGCTTATGTGACCTGATTTTATCCAAGATATGATATATAAGGTTCAAACCATTCAGCGTCCTATGAAATCCAAGAAAATTTGATAGAAAATAAATGAATACAATCATAAATGATACATAGAGTATGATGTCATATATAAGGTATCCATTAATATATCATTGTGGAAGAAATTTACATGGTTATAAAATTAGGTAAATCTTATTCCATGATACATAATCCCCTTTGAGATTATTGATCATATCAGAGAAGTGAAATATCAAAGAGAACTCCCACCTAACTTATCTCAAGTACATGATGTGTTACATATTTCTATCTTTTGGAAGTACATAATATACCCCTCATATATATTGAATCAACTGGTGGTATCGTTGGAGAATAATCTTACACATTGGGAACAACTACTGAAGTTGTAAGATCATAGAGACAAAGTTCTATAAAATAGGAAAAGTCACATGGTCAATGTTTCTTGGTCGAACCAAATTTTTATAAGTTACATTGGATCTATAAGAGGTTACGAAATAGTACTACCCTCACATTTGTTTGAATAAAATGAATTTTTGGGGGAAAATATTCAGAAGGGCGAGATTAACAACCCAAACTTGTATAAATGAAATTCCATTCTTGAATGAATAAATTATATATTAAGTAATATATTTATGGAAAAAAGATTCAAAACATTTGTTATTTTGGTCTATTATATGGCATGCCTGATTTAAAATGTCATTAAGAATAATAACCATTGTTAATATAGTTTTTGTATAATAAACATTCAAATTAGTATATTAAGAGTCATGATAAATTCCATTTGACAAAGAAAAAGGTATTGATGGCCTCGACTAGCATGATCAAACCATATGAATCCCAATTATTAGATATTTATTTGGAAATAGATTCATTTATATTTTTCCTTTAACAAGACCAATACAAGATTCAATAACTGAAGCACGAGCAAACTATTTATTAGTTAAGTTTAACATCATCAATATCACAATCCAAACCATGTTCACCAAACCACCCTAAGAAAATATCACCATCTCACACCTTACCCTTACGTAATTCACTAGTTTAATAAAGCGATATGTATATAATCCCTTAATTTATGATTTTTTATATTTTTTAGATAAAATAACTATTATATTTATCTTTTACAATTACTTTATAATGATTAAATACATTTTTATAAAAATTATATTTTGATTGAGTAAAACACAAATTATGTTGTTAATAAATATATTATTCCAATTGAGATACTCTTTTCAATGGATTAAACATGCTTTTAAATAAAATAAATTTTAATAAAATATTATTATTAAAAAATATTTATTAAATATAAATCATTGTATAATATTTTGAAATCAAATATTATATTTGTAAGTGTTATAAAACATTTACTGTTAAAAAAAGGGGTTCTTCAATAAATTTTGATTTTTTATTTACGAGTATAAATGATCATATTTAGAAAAATTATTTTCCAAAATAAATATTATTTTTGTAATCATAAAATTGAAACTAGCTCACAATTATTTTTTTATTGTTTAATAAGATAATCAATTATTGTGTAAAAATTAAATATGTTATAAATATATAGTTGGTATTATAACATCATAATGACCAAAAGGTGATGTTATGCATGACATAAAATTTATCTATTATCCAAACCGTGTTTCACATTTAAAATAAAATTTTTATGTTATTTTATTAAAATTATAAAACATTATTGAATCCTCAAAAACCTATACTATATTTTAATGTTTTAAAATCACTTATTTATTAATAAGAGTCACTTCCACATCAAAAAAAGTATTATGTTAATGATTTTGGGTCTTAGAATTATAAAATAATTTTAACCATTTTGATTTTATAGAAATGAAGGGAGAATACAATAGGTGGGTTTGTGGTTTTGATTAATTTATTATATAGAGTTCAAAACATCACATTAGAAATTAATAAAGAATCCACCTCTCATTTTCTATAAAAACCTTCCCAATCTCCCATTAAACATCACTAAAAAACCTTGGATATGAAATTTACTCTACCCATACCTCGCAATAGCCCAACCAATGTTCCCCTTTTCTCATAAGAAGATCCTCCCAATCTTTTAGAAGCAATATCTCATGGTAAAGGATATATTCCTTCTCAAATTTATTCAAGAAGATTCTTTAAATAATTCAATTTGATTCCCAATTTTCATGTCATGATATGTTTATAAACAAAATACAGATAGTACTTATTATTTTCTTGTGATTAGATACCCCTTTCACTCTCATTAATCCCTACAATGAATCTTTATATATCCACATTATGCTTCCAAAATTATCCTGTGAATTTTTGTGCCTATCATTTGTGTAGTGAATAACCATCCCCATTTCTACTCTAGGGTATTCAAATAGATGTATCTATCCTTTATTATTTGGATAATAAAATAAATTTATCTTGCACTCATAAATTTCAGGATTGATAGTGATGAAATAAGTCCATTTGCTATATGATCTATGTGGCACACTTTTTCATTTAAATGATATTAAAGTGACTGTTGGGCCCAAATTAATATAGCCCTTAAATTAAATGGTTAATAATTTTATATCATAAGATTAAAAGTATATATCATGATATGTTATCCTAATAACACTATATTATTGTTTCTTGGTGGTTATCCTTATCTAATGTTCATGATGTCATGTTTTATGTTATTGATGCATTCCTTTGTTTCCTTTATATTATCATGCTTTATCAATCCTCATTATTCTATAATATGATTTTAAACCCTATAATTTTACATTGATATTCCTTTGGTATAAAATTTATTTTTTTACCTTATACTTTTTTTATTCCCTTATTGGGCTTCATTGCTCACCCCTTTATTATGTACGTCCTAGGTTATCCCATACAGTTTTAGAAGATCCAAAGAGTATAAGGGCATGTTTCAGATATTTTTGATAATGATATTGTATCCATATTTTTTTTTCTATATCATATACCTAATTAAAAAAAATCTAGTCATAATGATCTTCTAACGTTATATAATTTGCATCTTTATATAATAAATCATGAAATAAGGTGCATTAAAGATATGGGTTTCCATATGCAATGTGTTTTTATCATAATAAATTAAAGTAGTAACTAAGGGAGAATTATTTTAATGAAATTAATATATTATATACTTAATCAATTTTTTATTATTCATTTATTATTTTTTCAAGGCATGTGATAAGAATAAATCCAGTTTTATAATTAAAAACTATATTTTTAAAGAAAATGGTTTGTTCACATTTTTCACACATATTTTTAAATTAATTTTTTCCAATTTTTTAAACATTATTTGAAAAAAAAACTTCATTTATTAAATATTCATGTAAAAATTTTCTTAGAGTTAATTTTGGATAATTTTCAGAAAAATATTAGTTTTTTTATGAATACTGAAAAATACATATTTGTTGTTGAAAACTGCCTTTTCGTTTAAAGCATTTACAAAGTTTCACTTTATTTTAAATTTTTTCTAAAAGTAAATTTAGTTCAATTATATTATAATTAATTCAATTAGGGAAATTGGAATAAATTTTATTTTTTCATTTAAGATAACATCTTTTTATACTTAAGGAGACTTGTTATTTGGAAAACCATTTTTTGATGAATTTAAAAGAATAATTTAAAAATAAATTATAAAAATTACATGAAGTGAATTTAGTAAAATTTATTAAATATTTATAATAAGTATAATTAATAATATGTAATAAGTTCAAAATATATTTTTTCAAAATGAATAGTTAAAATATTAACAATCAATTCTCACGATTAAGATTGAAATGTGTTTTCTATGGTGTTAAACTAAAAATTTAAGGTTTAAAATGACGTGAAAAATATATAAATTATATTTAATTTCCTTATTTATAAATTATATCAACTAAGGTTTGGTAATGTTTTATTTTTTATTCATTTATTGTGTGTAAAATGTGGATGTATTTTATTCTTTTAAAAAATTCATTGAGTGTCCACTCCCCCACATATAAAAAGACACCCCCAATCCTATCCTCACCACACCACAAAGTCCAATTGGTTTAGACTTGAATGTACAAAATATATTTATTAAGTATCTCTCCATGATATATAGTCCCTAGTTTGATAATAAAACAATTCTAGTAAGGACTTAGGCATAAACCTAAAGAGGATTTGAAAAATATGTATAGTTCTTAACATGGTATTTTCCTTTTTGTCCCTTATTTTAAATCCTTAAAATATTATAAAAATATGATAAAACAATAATAAAATATTTTATAGAATTATATTTTATTATTTTAATGGGATAACCTATATCCATACACTTTTCCATCAAATAGGAAACAAAATAATTGATCGTGTATATGGAGGACTACCGCTATGGAAATCGATGTAATTATTTTTCCATCACAGCCTCCAAAAGAAGGATATAATAATTTATTTTAACTAAATATATTATATTTATGACACCATTAAAATTCTTGATTTATAATATCACATCCACTTTATTACATTCCAATCCTGTAGAAAATGATAACAGCGTTCGTGTGTACGTGTGCACTACCTCCACCATGAAGCGATGTGGTTTATTTTTCATTTTATTTTGATATGGTTGGTAATAAGGATATATATAATGAATATATATGATATAATATTTATTATTTTGTGGTTAGAAATCATTTAAATTTCTTATATTAGTTTTATTAGAAAAATCTAAATATTGTTCACGTATACACATGTCCTACAGTCTCAATGAATGGGGTAATTTATTTTTCTATCTTTGAATTTATGGAATATAATAAATACATATTTAATTAACATATACTATTTTTATGTCATTATTAAAATTGTTAATATTATTGAACTATTATCAAATTATACTGACCAAAACTACTAAACCAAAACATACGTGGAAAATGATGTAGTTATCACCCTAAAAAGTTTTTTAACAGAGTTGTTAATAAACTTGTGATAAAAAATAATAAGTAAATTATATATGGTATGATATATATGATTTTTGTTTAGTAATATTTTTATATTAATTCTATATTTAACATATATAAGGTTTAAACACATATGAAGGAATTCGAACCTTATTTAAAGGATTTCTTCTCAATTTCCTTTTATTGAGGTATATTTTATAATTATACACATAATTTATTTATATGGTATATATAATTCCCCTCATACATTCCATATCATGTATCTTTAAAAATTCCTTGTATTTTATGTTTGAATTTTAATTATTTAATTAAAGGGGTTTTTACATGGAAGTTACCACGTGGTAAGGGGGTTCAACACTAAATTTCTTTTATTTGGGTTATATTAAATCTTCATTGTTTTTTATATTCTATGATTATATGTGTGGTTAATTTGGTTATTTGTTTCCAATTAATTTATGTGGGTTTAATGTTTATAGATATTATCAATTCATTTTTTAATAATCACTTCAATGGTATGATCTTTGTAAGGAATTCCATACCAATTTCGACTCCTTTGTGATATATTTTATATTATTCCACCTTCTTATATTTATGTGGTTTAGCTACTAAAATATGATATTTTATATCATTAATCTATTTTTATTAATGGACTATAATTTTCATTTGAATTTATTTATTTCATGGAGGTTATGATTCGAAAGCTACCAAAGTGGTGATGGTTAATTTCAAAATCTCATCATTATCCCCGATTGTTTATGTTTAAGTCTCATACAAGGGAATTATGGGATCTTTGTATCCTAGAAACAATATATTTTATTCCCCTATTTTTAATTTCAAAATAAGATTATTTTTATTTTTATTTTTCTCTTTTTTTACTCAGACAATCAAAAATTGTTTCTAATAAAAACACACCTTATTTCCTCTTTAGTTTAGATTATTTGTTTCTATATCCATGATTTCTAAAAATATTTTTAATTGTGTTTTTAATATTATAAAATTATTTTTAAAGAAAATTTTTCCCATGTTTGTCTTTTTTAAAAATGGTTTAAAGGAATCTTTTAGTTTTCCAAACATTTTACTTTTTTACTTTTTACTGAAATGTGAGAGGAATATTTATTCTAACACACTTAAAATAAATGTAATTCCCCTACCTCCTGACCACTCAATGATTTGTAACTTCATTAAATGTATACATTATTATTTTTAGATAATTGTTTTTCCTAATATCCAAAAATTATAGTCTTAGAAAGTTATTTTCATATTAAAAATGATACTTTCCTCAAGAATGATTTTAATGATCTTTTTATGGAGTTTATATTCATCAACAACAATCCTATTTATTTTAAATAAGTTCAAATGAGGATATATTGTAATTATAAAATCCTTATAATTTCTAAATATTGTTTATGAGAAGTTTTATTGGGTTGTTCTATTTTGATACCATTCACTATAACGACCCATAATTTACATAGATTGTTATTACTTTAGAATTGAATCATACTTATTACAACATATAACAACACCAAGATAAGACTATATAGGTATAGTGTCTTTAGAAACTAGGAAACATAAACAACTGGTTCATAAAGAATCTACATTGTCCCCCATTTATTTCATCATATCTAGAGTCCTATTTGGCATATCCTACTTAATATCCTTCTTCCTAACCTGGTGATAAGAAAACATACAAAAGGGTGAGCTCAGATGCTCGGTAAGGGTAAACAAAGTAAATACCAATCATATCATATTCAAAAGAACATAACATTTTGAAAATATTATCATACAAAAGAGATCAAAATATCATAACATGGGATAAATAATATTTGTGAAATGTAATCCCAATAATCATAACATAAAACATAAAACTTTGTGGAATACACACATAATCATAGGAAATCATTTAATATTAGTCTAGACTCATTTCCAAGACTATCATAGCGGACAAAGTCCATTTTTGAAACGATTTCACTCCGCGTTACAGTCCTATATCACTAAACCGAATTTACTTGTCATTCCAGCCATGTCTATATCATAAGATATAAATCTTCACCCAATTAATTTGAAGGAGATATAGGTTCCACCAATATTACAATGAAACCATTATTTTGTGTACCACACAATCATAAATAATATATCATAGCATAACCCATGTAATAAAAATGGGATTCTTATAACATAATCCATATTCGATAAAAGGACTTCATAAAAAGATAATTCCATCATAAAATAATCAAATCAATTTAAAAATAGGTATAGAAACACAACTCTATATTATCATAGATGGAAAATAATTTTGATAAAACAATTGAACTCCATTCTTGAGGAAAATATCCTTTTTTACTTCAAAAACATGTTTCCTTTCTTAACACGTAATTAAATTTTAAACTAAAAGAAGTTAATTAAAAATAAACTTGAGAATTTGTAAAGGAGGCTTCCTGGAAATAATTTTCTATGAAATCCTAAAAGTCCATTCATGTCGTATAAGCTAAGAAAACATTCCTCTCGTACTTTGGCTGGAAAAGTCAAAAAGTATCTCGTACTGAAAACGACAAAAGATTCCTTTCATATCTTTTTCTAAAAATTCACCAATAGGTAAAACTGGATTTAAAAAATTTTAGGAGGATATAAATAATATTACATGTTGAGGAAACATGGATGTGGATGATAAATATTCCCTAGTAAATTATGGAGTATAAACAATCTCGGATAAAAATGAGATTATTAGATTTTCCCTTACCTTAGGTCCGATATGCTTCGTACGTATCTGAATCTCTTCTATAATGATTTAAATAATTTCATTGAATTATTACAGAATCATATTCATTGTTATGATATCATATATGGTCATATTCTTATCTTCTTATTAGTAATATTTCATTGCAACTTGTTATTCGGGTTTTCATTGCTTTGTGTTCTTATGCATGTTTTTTCGAATAAATTCTTATTCATATTTTTAGGTTATAGATACCTTATTCACATAATGATATTAGTGTAATATATTTCATCTTTATTAATTCAATTCATGTATATAATCATTATTTAATGAAGATCATGTAGAATGAGTCGCATAACATCGTAGAGACGGTAGGCCGTAGGTACGCACGAGCAATGATATCATTACCATAATTATTAAATGGTATTGAAGTGGATGATGGAATGTCTCAGAATTAGTATCATATTATAATAATCATATATATTTATTCTATACACCATTATACCCATCCAAGTAAGGTGGTGGTGGAAAACAGATTACCCACGGCGTGGAGACAGTATTCCGTACGTACGCACGCACGGTGATTTCATTTTCCATAGGATGGATAGAAGTTGAAATAGGGTTGTTTTCTATTTATAATAAAATATCAGTATATTAGTGATGCTTATGTTATTAATTTATGATGAAATAAATAAATAAGAATAAGCAGAAGATGAAATAAATTGGAAAGGATCGGAAATGGATATTACCTCTTCTTTGGCGCGACTCTTCTTAACCTCCACTTAGGGCACTAATGTTGGTCTTTTAAGAATACCAGTACCTATAGTATGTTACTAGTGAAGTGGAGAAGAAAACTTTTTAGGGTTTTGTTGAGATTTAAGGCTCCAAGTGTTGTGAGGAAGAGAGGTAGGAGGTGACCTTTTATAAGGGAGGAGAGGCGCACCTTTGGAAACATAAGAAATATTAATTTATAATAAATTCAAACACCACTTAAAAACCTGTAAAAATGACTCCATTAGAAGATGATATGATATAAGGTTGTAATCTCATCAACCAGTAAAATTTATACATGTTGGGAATTTATTTTAAACCTTATCAAATTGATTTATCCTTATTTAATCTATTTAATTTTATTTGTGGTAATACAATTCTAAATTTTAAATTGATATAAATAATACCTTATGTATTTTGAATTGTCCATAATTGGATATGTTATGAAATTTTAGACCATATTAATTTCAGTTTTTAGTTTTTAAATATTTTTGTGTTTTTTAAATAATTTAATAATATGTTATTTTAATAAAATGTCAATAGTGTCAAATTTGACACTATTCATTATTTGAATTTAAATAAAAACCACACAAGTGATATGTTCAAACCAAAATATATAATAGATTAAAAAAATGTAATATTAATCAAAAAAATGAACAGGTCACATTAATTTGTACATATATTATTTATTTTAATATTTTTAAAACCATTTATTTGGTATATCTCTTAATAAAATAATTACTACAACATTTTTGTATAATTATTTATTATAATTATTTGTTGCGTAAAAATTAAAAATAAAATCCTATGATGAGGATAAATATAATACCTTTAATAATAATATTTTCACTCGAATTTATCATCTTAAAATCCCAACATTTAAATTGTTACATTTATTAAATTATGAAGGTGACATCTTTGACATCATTTAAAATAAAATAATATAAATCTCATATTAGATTTTATAAACCTTCAAATGGTCCAAAAATAGACCCTTGTATTCTTAGGGTATAGATATACTCGACCAATAATTTTTGGGAATGTTTCAGGTCCTTTTTATAGGTATTGTAATTTTAATAAAAACTATATTATTGAATTTTCACTAAATAAATAATTTCTACATCATTAATGTATAAGCTATTAAGGTAATTAAATATTTATTAAAAATTACAAAAAAATTTCAATGATAAAGAAAAACATTTTAACTTAAAAATGAGTATTTATAATGGAATTTATATTCCGTATAACCTTATATTGAAAAAACTCTATTTATTAAAGTTTGAGTGAGACATATTTCACATTCCTTTAAATAAAATAAATAAAAGGTCTTAATCACATACAAGTGGGTTCCATTAGATTCGATTTCGACCAAAGTATGATTTAGGGAAAAACATAATCATCCAATTATATTAAGATAAGTGTTAGGGTAAGTTTATAATATTATATTTAACCTTAATTACCCGATTTAACTTTAATTTTGTTAAATAAAATTTACCGTAGTTACTATTCATAATGCCTAAAAATAAAAAGTATCTTATTAACATAATTTGGACCTACTGATTTCAAATATGGAATCCATTTTTACAATTTAAAAACACAAAATTTTCAGTATTTAATTTAAAATTAATCCCGGTGTTGAGAAAATGGGTTTTAAAATTAAAACGTTGCAAAATATTGAAATGTTTTTACTTATGAATTCACTTTAAAATTAATGCTAATGAATTAAATTATATTAAATGGTAAAGATATATTCTATTTATACTTTAAAACCATTCAATATTATAATTTAACCATATAAATTATCTTGATGAAAAAAGTTGTTTTTAATTAAAATTTAGCATATTTTTACTATTCATCAAAATAAGAAACTTATCAGAAAAATATCCAAAATTTATCCAAAGTAAATTTTTATATCCTGATTCAAAAGAATAATTTTATTTTGTCAAATTGAACTTATAAAAATGTCAAAAACAAAATTTAATGTGGGTGCGCCATCAAAAGGAGACAAAACTAATTTTTTTGAAACATATTTATTTTACCCGAAAAATGTATTTTGTTCTCATACCATGTTCTATAAAATGTGTAAGATGAATTATAATTTCATAAAATTCAAAATTTAGTTACTAATATTCATAATGGATAGTTCATAATAATTTTATAATAATATATCGTTGTTTAGTGAAACTTAGTATTGCGTACAACACATGCAATTGAGGAAGGTTGCTCTTGCGTGCAACACAAGCCAAGAATAGTGTTTGCGTATAATATAATCTAATATGGTGCTGCATTGAGTACAAGATAATTTTTTTTGTACCCTACAACACAAGACATCAATGAAATTAAAAGAATATTTTTCATAAAATCTTGTGGTGCCACATTCAACAGAGCACTCTGGATGAGTTATGATTATATTTATTGACTAATGAAATTATTATCATTTAATGTGCTAGTTCTTAATTATGAATATTTACATTGATTATGATTCAAAACATTTATATAAGGAATTTATTGGACCTAAAAAGTGACAGTCATGACCCATTATAGCCCCTTCATGCATTTGTAGGTCTCTTGAGGCAAACAATATTGGATATTTGGATGAGACCTTACCCATTTATGTAATATGTATTGGAATGAGGCCCTGATGGTATATTTATGATATTCTTCATTATGAATTCCATCATTTTGAGATTATTTATTTATATCATTGTGTTTTTTTGAATAATTAGGATATCCATGTATTAGTTTCATTCTTATGTGATTATTTATGTGACATAATTTGATCTTTATTTATTCCTCTTATATTATTCTTTAGGCTCAAGTTATTGATTAAATGGAATGTGTAATTAGTTATACAATATAACATATTGATTATAAATTATTCATTCGTGATATATTACACTGTATTAAAACCTTACTAAGAATATGATGTCACACTTATTTTATTTCATTTCCAGAGGATATTTATATAATAGCCCCAAACCCGAACTCCTGGATCTAGTGATAAAATAATAAATGTTAAATTTAATGATTTTATATCGATGAAGGTGACCAAATGTTCACCATAAAAAGCTAAAAAAGGGAAAAATCGGATCACTTATATACCCATGTACATTTTATGTTTATATATTTATTGAATTAGGACAAAGTATTACATAAACAATACCCATGTATTTAAATGAGAATTTCCCCAACATAACCCAACTTTTATTATTTCATATTAATTCATCATCATCATCCATATGAAAAAATACTAGACATAATTCAGTCAACATAATTCTTGATAACATATGGAAAAAGGAACATAAAAAGGTGATATCAAATGATCATTACAAGTAAACATAAGCATTAATAGTTTATAGTTATTAGTGAGTATAATAAGAGGATAAGGGTTTTATGAAATCAATAAAGTTAATTAGAATAACATAAGAATATTCATAACCATCATTTTTGGGATCATAAAAGATGAAAACATGGAACAAGGCATCAAAAAATGAAAGATTCATCAATATCAATAATCTAGAGCCATGTCATATCAATATTGATCAAAAGAAATATTTATAACCAATAGAAAGCATAACCAAAACATGTTTTTATCAAAGGATCCTTATCAACATATCCTATTTTTAACTCATGACATAAATAATTGTATCCCAGTAAAATCTATATTATAAATCCCTTGATAACTCTCTCCTTCACACCATTAAGATAAGGAACATTACCCTATTCATTGTATCACTGTCTAGGACCACCCATTATATAAGATATATCAGGCTCACCTAGTTCTCTATATGTTCACCAATTGTATAATCTATATTTGGGTCACTTGAAAAATATAGGCTCACCCTTCATATAACAATATACAAGAACAAAAAATAAAATAAATTGATATTTCATTTTATCATAAAACTCATAGAAAAAATAATTATTCATCTCATAACTTGATTAACCACTGGAAAAGAAAAATGTTACATAAAATCATATTTGAAATATTATTAACCTATGTAAAATAAATAACTTCCATAATAATATTATTGAAAAAATATTTACCCATGAAAAAGAAAGAGGTTCCATAATAATCTATTTGAAACATGATGAACTCATGGAAAATAAATGGGTTCCCTAAAAATATCAATGAAACAATAATAATCCATCAAAAAAATAATGAGAATTTTATCATTAAAAATATACCCATTGGAGAATAAGTAACAGCAAGGGGTGTCCAATTTTATGAATAGAAACACCACTAATATATTAGCAAATTGTTCGGGTAAAATGGCCTTTTCATTTTGAAAATCACTTTTAAAAACGTGAAATTCACAAAATATTTTGAAAATAATTTTCATTGAAAACAACCTTGGAATTATATAAAGGAAAGCTAAATGAAAATAATATACCTGATGATGGTAAAATCTCTTCACAACATAAGTGTTAGAAATAAACATTCATTCCAAAATTTTTGAAAAAAGGGCGTGAAAAGTGAACCATTGGGAAAACCATTATATTTTTTTTAAATACTTATAAAATATTGTAAAATATCATCTAAAATGGATTTATGAAATAAATTTTTTTTAGACAATTACATTTTTGAAAACATTTTTTAAAAAATTTTAGAAAACAGGGATATGGAAGAGAAAGATATATGATCTAAAAAAACACAAGGCTGGTATCACTAAAAAATAAATTTACTGATATTTATTCAAAAAATAAGGTAGGAAATGAAAATAAAACATGTTAACACATTCATAACCATAAGAGAGGAAATATATGTGGTATAGGAATATAATATCAAATGATTTCATCTAAAAGGATGTTGAAAACAAATATCCAAATCAAAAATATGATAACATAAAGCCTTTACCACTTCGGTAACTCTTCAATCATAACCCCCACGAATGAATAAAATCAAATGATACTATAGATATCATTAAAATTAGTATTTTGAAGATATAAAATGTCAATGTCTAGTATAAAAACCTCATGAATTAATATAGGTGAATATCATAAATGTATGTCTTAGATAAAGATTATTTGAGATGAATAACCCTTACAAATATCACACCATTGAATTTGATAATTAATTGACGAATATATAATGTGTATCCAATGTAAAACCACATAAAATAATTTTAAATACAACAGAAGAAAATTAAAATTCATTTCACATATAATGATCACATAAGAATGTCAACGAATTGGTACTATGACCCAATGAAAAGAAATTTTGTTAAGAAATACTTTACCTCTTTGTAAATTTAATTTCAATTACCCATGAATTAAATAATTTAAATAAAAATATGAAATACCATTATTTAAGATTAATTCAAGTTATTTTATGCAAAATAGTAATCGTAGGCACCTCTTAATAAAACAAGTGTCTAGTATGGCATATGTATCTTACAAATAAAAAGTGAGAATTGAAAACCCTTACATAGATTCTTACTTTCCTTGTATGTACTTTAACTCCTATATAATAATATTACATCAAGTATTTGATTTATTAATAATATTTATATGTTCAATACCATATAATTAAATAACTTATTTCACTTATTATTAAATACATATTTAAATATTATGTCAGTTAAGTCCACATTGGGTGTTTGGAGGATGTTCAATTTATTATTTCAAAACGGCTATGGTGTATTTACTGTGGTCAAATAGGTCATTATTTTAACATATCTGGAATAATTATGATAAATTTATTTTTCATTTTTTTAATTTATTATTTTAAAACCAATCATGAATGATGGTTCATAAAAATGAAAAACGTTACAGTTATGGAGATGATATGATGTATGTACATATGAGTAACATTTCCATTTTTCAATGATCATTATTGTAAAAAGGTAATTGAATTTTATTATTTATATAATTATAATTATATTCAAAATTCCATATATTTATTTAAGTACACATACATATATTTTCAATGTTGTGCAAAAATGGAGGGAAATCAAATTGATTTATAAAGGTTGTAGTCCACACGTGCACACTAACAACCTTATCATTTTTATGTGTAATAAATAATATGGCATATTATCCTTTAAAAATGATAAATATGAAAACAATGAAATAATTATTTCATGTCTATCACTTATATTCATTAAAAAAATTATATCCTTCCATGTAAATCGTTAGGGAAAAATGAATCACATCGCATTGTGAGGTGGTATTCCACCATACACACGAGCAATGTTTTTGTATCCCCCATGGAATGGAAATTAGAAAAGTTATATGTGATATAAAATTTTAATAAGTATAAATAATTTTAAAATATTATATATATACTTTAATCCATCATTCAATCAATCTGTGATAGGTGATGATCGAAAAGAAATGACCTAAGTTCACGAGGCAATAGTATGTCGTAAACACAAATGATGAGTTCGTATCAAATTTTATGGAAGAGTAGATGAATTTAGGTTATTATTTTGAAATATTAAAATATAATTATATGTTAGATACTTTTTATAAAATATCAGAATAATTTAATGTTATTTTAATTAGGTGGAATAATAAATAAAATAGATGCTCGGTTAAGCAAGATACCTCTTTTTCAGACAAACTCATTAGGTACAAAACAAAAGGCTTGTTAGGATGGGTTTATATTAATAATAAGGGATATAGTGTGTGGTTATGAAATTAAGTAATACATATGGGAATCTATTTTACTATAAAATTTGATATTAAGGTTTGAATAAGAGAGGAGAGGGGTGGTTGTTTATAAGTGGAGCGAGTTGGACACTAGTAATTGTTTCAAAGAAAATGGTATACGCTTGTTTTTATAATGAATAATGAATACTAAATGGGACATTTTAGATTCTTATACACTATATGTTTTAAATATTTCAATAAATTATTTATCATACAAGGGTTTAGGTAATTTTAACCCATCTCTTTTTAGTTAAATGCCATGTAAATACTATTTTTACCTTAATCGTGGTAATTAATTTTTAATATTTTCAATATTTATTAGGGTAAAAAATTATGTTAGACTTATTTGAAAATATAAATAATTATGATTCAAAATATTTAATCCATTTTAAAAAAAATTATTCATATAGGTGAAAAAGTTAAATTTTAAAATAAACCCACAAACACGACCCAAAAGCGCGATTTCAAGAAGTGTTTTTAAGTAAAATAAGATTATATATTAACTCCATGTCTAATAATAATAATTTTATGAATAAAAATTAATATTTAATGATATATAATATATAAAATTCATTTAAATCATTCCATATTGTGGGTTTTTTAATTAATTAATAATGATAAACATTATTCACTTTAAATCAAGTTTCAGAAATATCTCGTTTTTAAACCCAAAAAAACTATACTAAAATCCAAGATGAATTTTATTAATGTAACGACCCGGAACCTAATAGCCACCCTAACAGTGCTAAATGGGTCTGGTGTTAATTCCTTAGGCGCACCTACTTGAATTCTAAAGGCTGCACACTAGTATTGAGGGTTTGATAGGTATGGTGGGGAGGCTATACCCTATTGTAGGATAATAATGGTACTGGTCTGAGGAATGAAAAACAACATGCAGTAGAAGAAAATGAATCAGTAGACTCGAACCAAACTGCAGAGCAGAGGCAGATCCAATAACAATAAATAGCGGAAGCAATATTTATAAATGATTGTAGATAAAAGTAAAGAGAACAACATGTTGAGTATCACTTGTTACTACTATTGAACAAAAAACATTAATAGAAAGTAGGTTATACATATCGATATGTAATGGGAGCTAATGGCTAACCAACTGTAGCTACAAAAGAATTAAGCATGCTGATACATTAAACAAAAAAAACAAATTAAAATTCATCTTGACAAGACCTCAAGGTTTATACCATCCCCATTTGATAGATAATACAATCTAGCTCCTGAATCTAATATCTTTCTTGCACGCAAATCCATAAAGTCTGCATGCGTCCCGAAGGTCCCATGTAGGGTGTGCGATAAATCACAGTAGGATACCACCTTATGGTGTGTACCTAATATAAGAGTTTAAGCATGCATTAATTTATAAGGAAAATAGTAAACAACATGATACACAATTAAACATAAACTTCATTGGTACTCAATAGCCACCATGAAGTGTCACCTGCTTTAGCAGAAGCCAGAATCTATGTCAAGTAACCCAACATCATGTGGCCCCTGACACCATGTGTCTCAATTACCGACGTCCTGAGGGTATTCCCAAACATTAGTAACTTGAAGGAGCATCAATGTCTGTCCTTAAATAATTTAACCGAAGGGACAATGATGTCTTCCCTCAAACGAATTAACTAGAGAGACAATGATGTCTACCCGCAAATAATGGTGAGACTCTTCTCCCAACCTGATAGCCTCAACACTATCCCTTGAAGACTCCTCACCTTGCATGTGGCTTCCTAAGATAAGAACCCCCAAACTAATAGTACCAAAACTCCAACTAATGGGGGCATCTACCCACACGAGTGGTCAAAACCACCTTATCAAGGAGTCTATCTATGTGCACACTACTCAATGTTTTGGGTGAGGGGTAATAACCATCAAAGTACCCAAACCACAATGTCTCTAACACCTCGTGTCCCTGCGGCCATGTTGCTCAAATCTAATGGCAACACCATCCCCGTATCTAAGGCCATTCCCAACCTGACAGTCACACTACCTCTAGTTTACATCCATGACACCCAATTCTATCGTCAAAACCACCCAATATTACCTGGGCCAAGCGTAACATGTGATCAACATCACTCAAGAATATTCAGCCACACCCAAAACCAACCAATGGCTCCAGCTTATGAAATGACACATATCACATATATAATCCCAATTAAATAATTTAAACATGTATGACACACTAAAAAATTGAATTTCACAATCCAGGTGTTGTCCGATATGAGTAGTAAGATCTTGAAAGCCTTTAAAAAGTGGTATCAAGGTTTAATAAAATAAACTCAACAGTTTTAAATAATGCAATTTAATTGTAACCATTTTGGAATCCCACAACCAAAATGCCTCATTGATCTACAACGCCTCACCCAGCCTCATTCAAGAAAAATTGTAAAAGGGCATACCCAAAGGTATCCCATGGGTATTATAATCTATTTGATATAAAAAAGCATATAAAACAGGGCCTCACTCAAAATAAATGAAAACTCGCTAAAGATCGGGCCACCCAAAAGTCTTCAAAAATGAAAAATAAGTGATACAACATCTACCTATGGACCGTATGATGATAATCCTCCGATAATAGCCTCCAATTAGGTCTAAAACGTGGTAGATCTATAAAAGGGTCAAAACCGCTCAAACTCCTATAACGTGTCTTAGAACAAAAGTAAAGAAGAACAACTCAAGAAGATTGAAGGCCCTTCCTATGGGGTTATAACACATCTAACGATGATAGAAACGGATTTCAGACGGACAACCGGGAGCAACAAATAGCTCCGAACAATTCTTGTTACTCAAACCCATCGAGGGTTTGGGTTTCTTCCTCAAAAAGAGGATACTGTCTGTTTTAGAGAAAAAAGAATAATACACGACATGTACATAGGACTACACACTGCGTGTATCATTTTACTATACATATGATGGTTGATATTTCACCAAGGAATTTCTGAATAACTACATGACATGTACCTAGGGTACATGGTGTGTACCTCTCCAACTGGCCGAAATCCCAAACACACCGTGTATATCCCCATACACGGCCCGTCTACGTGGGGTGCACAAATAGTACATAGTGTGTACCTGCTAAAAACACTCTACCTCACCTATAGGCCTACATGACATGTATGTCCTTCACACACAGGTAAGGGTATATGGCATGTACTTTAGGTACATGACGTGTAGTCTAGAAATTTCCAGAACATCCCAGATTTTCCCAATTTTCTCATAAACAAGTCAAAAATTCATACAGGGATAGGATTTTGACCCATTATAAAAACCTAGGTTCTTATAATCTCACCACCTTAACATAACTTGTCCCTGAGCTATCAAATGAAACTCAAAGATGGAACCAAACATACCAACCCGATCAAAGTAACCCGAACTTCCCTGGTCTCAATGGTTCTGGATAAATTTCTCAAGGGGCTCCCCTCCTCAGGAATTGACTACCTCACTCTCAAACCTAAAAAACTCAAAAAAGAAAGAGTTCACTAACATGTTTATGGTCTCATGGTCCTCTCATGATGCATCATCACCCTTGCACCTCATTGGTGCTCCTTCAACATTTCTGACACCCAAATATATCCCGCACCGCATCGGTGTCCGCCACCATGAGGTCCCACATCTCATGGATTCTAAAAACGAACTTGGTACATGGAACCTCAAGTATCCCACATCCTCGATGCCCCAATGCCCATGAAACCTCAAGTAACCCGCATCCTCGATTCCTCTGATGCAACACATCTCATACATATATATAAATATATCATGCACCTGATGTGTCACCAATCCCACTAACAAGAATCTAGTCATTCCATATATATCATGTAAACCTCGTGCACTAAAAATGAACATTCCTCATCAGGTAATTCAAAAAGAAAACAAAGATTTCAAGGCCACACACACGGTGTACCTCTAACCATCGTCGGCCCACTAGCCAGATCAGCCCCTGGAAGCTCCACGGCGTGCACCTAGACTGAAGTACAATTTCCCGATGCCTGACCTCCCTGCGGTGCCGCTCCAGTCACTGACCACTAACCCCTTAACTGGGTCCCACTGTCTCTACCATGTCCTCCAAGTGCAACTGAACACTATCTTCCCACTCCGGGTATCAAACCAGAACCAACTCTAGATGACACCATTTCTCTTAGTCCATGTATGCCGACTGTCTAAGAAGGCTTCATGTAAAACCTCACAGGATGCCCAACCTATCCACCTGCCCGACACTCTTTTGGAAGCATATACCACTAAGTATGAACATGTACTGGATATCCACACTAAATTAATACCATTGGTGAATAGATATGAGGTCATCTAGCTGAGTCCTTGGCCTGACTGCCCTGTTAGACCTCATCCCATCCTTGCTTCCTACTGTCTGAACCATCACCTGAAGCTGCTGCTATGAAATCGTGGGGGCTTATCCCTCTGGTTTCCCTCCCCTATGAGTGTCTTATTTACAGCCTCTGAGAACGAACCCATCCTAAATATATTTACCTACATCTGAATGGTGCATCACGAGCCATCCTTGAAGCGCCTCACCCTTGCCGAGCCATCGCTTACCATACCAGGTGAAAAGAGAGAAAAATTAGTAAATGTTTCTACACAACCCATGACGAACATGTCTCTCTACTAATAGCTGAAGAACTCCCTAGCTCTATCTGACCTTCATGTCTCTTGGTAAAAGTGCTCGAAGAACCTATCCTCAAAGTCTTTCCATGATAGTCTCTCATGTCTTCGTTCATGAACCTGCACATCCCACCTACGCTTTGGAGGTCCTCTCAGAATGTATATTTCCAGATTGACCCTCCACCCTAGAGGTGTCTCGAGCTACTTGAAGATCATTTTCATGCTCTATATCTAGTTCTCAACCACCTGTAGACCACCCTCACCCTGAATAAATGGCGGGTGCTGCGACCGGAACTCTTGCGTTAGATATACCATAGTTGTCTTTGTACCATGTGCATCTCTGTCGATACCCTTCAAGACATGTACCGGGAAAGATCATAGTTTCTTGTCGAGCCACATACCGAAGGCTACCAAACTCGGATGCTACCCTATCTACACAGGATCCCAAACTTAAACCTATCACTGAGCCTGTACATGCGGCTCTTTATCTACCTGCACAAAATCCTGAACCTGATTCTACACCTGCAGCATTGTATCATCACCCATCTAACACTCTATCAAGATGTATAAGAGTAACCCGTTGAATACCATAAATGGTCATACATCCCATATATATATATAACAATATATTCACACAGATAAGAAAAGCAGTAAAAGGCAGTGCATACCTACTACCCTTACTCTCCCCCACCACAACCCATGCCCATGGCTTCCCGAACACATGGCCTCCTTACACGCCCTCAACAGGGCCAAGTATCAAAAGTACATTGGTCTATGCCCACCCCGACAACCAACGTTGCCTCAATCCAACGACCAATTTTCCCAATCCAGATGATCCAAATCACCTCAACCATAGTACCTTTTTTCTCATACAAGAGCCAGTCCCAAATATTTTTCCACATGAAATTCTAAAAATTTATAAAGAATGGCATATCACATTGCAATAAAAAATCAATTTTATTAGGAATTTCACCTATTCACATTTATAATGAATAAAAACCATGGAAATAGATATTATATACATGGAAGTTTCAATTCACATGCATAAAGGCAGTTATGAAATTGAAATACCCAAAAACGTATCTATCAAAAGCCAAGAAAACATCATTTCCATACTAGGCCAAGGTCCAATTCTCTCTTTCCACACTGGGTCAAGGGTCACATATCACAATAAATAACATCACACAAAAAGTGAATCACCAAGGAAGAAATAATATAAACTCTAATATGAGAAAAATAAAAACTACAATTCCCACCCAAGGAAACTTGGTTCATCACTCGTACCTGGGGCTATAGGCACCCAAGCTCAAGCTAGAAGCCTATGTCAAATTACAACCTATCTCCAGTCTACCATATACCAAATAGTAAAACCAAAAGAAATAAAATGAAAAGTCTCAATCAACTTAGTATCTAGCAAAAAACTACCACTAAATTCTGGTAAAGAACTCCTCTGATACAAATTTGTAATGATCTAGACCTGAAAATCCACCCATATAGTGGTAAATGGGTCAGGTGTTACTACCTTAGATGCACCTCCCCGAATGCCAAAGGTTGTCGACTAGCATCAAGGGTCTCATAGGTATAGTATGGAGGATATACCCTCTAGAAGGATAATAATGGTACTGATCTCAGGAATGAAAAAAAACATTAAGTAAAAGTAAATGACTCAGCAGACTCAAACTAGCCTGCAGAGTGGAAGCAGATCCAATAGAAATAAATAGCAGAAGCAATATATATAAATGAGTGCAGCGGAAAGTAAACAGAAAATCTTGTTGAGTATCACTTGTAAATACTAATGAAAAACAAAACACACATTCAAAGAAGGTAAAACATATCCATATCTAAAGGGTGCCAATGGCTAACCAATTGTAGCTATAAAATAAGTAAGCATAATGATACAAGAAATAAAACAAAAAAAGTAAACTCCAGGTAGGCAAAACCTCATGGTCCATACCATCCCCATGCGTTAACTAATACAATCTAGATCCTAAAGCTAATCTCTTTCTTGCACATAAATCCATAAACTCTGCACGGGTCCTGAAGGGCCCGTGCAAGGTGTGAGAAGAATCTCAGAAGGATACCACCCAACGGTGTGTACATAATATTAGTGTTTATGCAGGCTTTAATTTATAAGGAAAATATTAAACACCAAAATGCACAATTAAACATAAACGCCACTAGTGCTCAGAAGCCACCCTGAAGTGTCACATGCTTTAGCCAATGCAAGAATCCCTGTCAAGTAACCCGACACCAATAAAGTAATCGGAGGGATAGAGTTGTCTACCCTCAAATGACGGCATGCCTATGCCCCCAACTGAATAGCCTCAACTCTATCCCGAGAAGGATCCTCAACTTCCACGTGTCTTCCTACCACAAGCACCCCCAATCATGTAGTACCTAAACTGCAACTAATGGGGGCATCTACATACATGAGTGGTCAAAATCACCTCATCATGGAGTCTCTATATGTGCACAATACTCAAAGTTTTGGGTGAGTAGTAATCTCCAAAATAGTACCCAGGCCACAACATCTTTAACACGTCGTGTCTCTGTTACCATGTCACTCAAATATGATGGCCTCGCAATCCCTGCAACCTAGGACATTCCCAACCTGACAGTCACAATGCGTTAAGATGACATCCATGATGCCCAATACCATGGTCAGAACCACCCAATGTAACTCGGTCAAATCCCAACTGGTGATCATCATCAATCATGTACATTCGTCCATGCCCAAAACAACCCCAAGGGTTCCAGCATATGCAATGACCCATATCATGTATATAATCCCAATGAAATAGCTTAAACATGAAAGACACAATAAACAGTTCAATTACACTAGCTAGGTGATGTCCCATACTAGCACTAAGATCTTGAAAGCCTTTAATAAGTCATGTCTAGGTTTAATAAACTAAACTCAACAGTTTTAAACAATATAATTTAATTAAAACCATTTTGGCATCCCCCGACCAAAATACCCAAATGAGTAACGACCCCTCACATGGCCTCACTAATGAAAAATTATAAAAAGTAATACCCAAAGTCATCCCATGGGTATTATAATCATCTTGATACACAAAGGTAGATAAAATAGGGTCTCACTCCAAATACCTGAAAACGCGCTAAAGGTCACGACACCTAAAAGTTTGCAAAAAACACAAAAAAAGGTATGCACCATATACCAGAGACTCGTATGATGGTTCTCTTCCGACGACAGTCTCCAATTAGGTCTAAAATGTTGTAGATAAAAAAATAGGACAAACTACTCAAACCCTAATAAGTCATCTTAAAACAGAAATCAAGAAGAACACATCAAGAGTAATTATGGCCTTACCGAGGGGGATCTAATGCATCCGATGGAGATCAAAACAGAGTTCAGATGGATGATCAGGATAAAAAATGAACTCTGATAGGCTCTCATCACTCAACCTCATCGAAGGTTTGGGTTTCTACCTCAAAACAAGGCTACTGCCTATTTCAGCTAAAATAATAATAATACATAGCGTGTTCATAGTACTACATGATGTGTATATCATTTTACTATTCATACGACAACTGATATTTCACCAAGTAATTTCCAACTGATTACATGGCGTGTACCTATGGTAAACGACATGTACCTCTCTACCTAGCCGACATTCCCAACCTGCCATGCATATCCCCATACATGGCCCCTCTACACTTCGTGTACAAATAGTACACGACATGTACATTCTAAAAACAATCTACCCTTCCAATAGGCCTATATTCCATTTATAGTGTTCACACATGGGAAAGGGTGTACGGTGTGTACTTACAGTAAAGGACATGTAATCTGGAAATTTCCAGAACTTTCCAGATTTTCACATTTTTCTTAGAAACAAGTCAAAAATACAAACAGGGTCGGGATTTTGACCCGTTCTAAAAACGCGAGTTCTTACAATTGAAAAGAAATTAATTTGATTATACATAACTGAATAATTATTATATCACATCAAATCATATTCAAAACATAATGGGAGTTTTAAAATTAGTAATTTATTAAATAGATGTGGAATTTTTCAAAAAATTAGTATTTTTTACTATTCACCAGAAAATCAATATTTTTTAAAAAACACAAATATTTCACCCAATTTAAATTTTGGCATTATGATTTCATTAAATAATTTCATATTATTAAATATATTTCCTAAAATTTACACAAATTAATTATAATATTTTTTATAACAAGTATTAATTTTTTAATGAAAAAAATATTTTTGAATAATATAATTACATTACTAAAAATTGATTTATTATTTACTTAAATATTATAATAATTAATATCAAGTAGATATACATATATATATATCATAAATTTTGTATTACTATTGATACCCCTTAATTTAATGGTGAGGTTATGATGATTAAATATTTCACAGATCATTGAAAACAGGTGTCATGTGTCAAATACACTATCGAACATAGTTTTATTTTCAAAAATATTGAGGCATCACAATGAAGAAGGATTAATTGAATGAGTTTAAGGCTGAATAAAACATACATTCATGATATTTTTATTTTATGTTATCAAGTGTAATGTTGGATTAGAATTTGTATATAGTTTATAAAGACTATTAAATAACTCAGTCCTTTGGGTACGATTCCTTGTATCTTGGCCCAATTTAATGAGGTAACCACCAACTCTAGGATACTAGGGTTGGGGTATTTACATCATCCTTGATATGAAAAATTAAACTCATTTAGAAATTACCATAAACACTCTTCTTTTATATCTAAAACTAACTCCAAAGTATTATCATGGATACTCCCCTACTACAATAATACAAGAACATGGGGGACCATCTTCCAATAAATGATCCTCTCACTCTTATAAATAACATGTACTAGTCATTACATGAAAAATATATCAGAATCAATATTGAAATAATCAATTAAAATGATGTGATAAATTTTAATATGGTATCTCTAAATCAAAGATCCATGACAAATTCCATGTATAATACAATATCTCTAAGGTAGTATAATTGATATTCCATGATACTAATCCAATATACTACCTCAATTAACCCCATGAACCTGGGTTTCGACTTTATCTGCCTCTAAATATGACAATTCCCAATGAAATGAGAGAAATAAAAATACCCATAATACATCCTTAAATCTTAAGGAAAACTAATACCTAATAAAATAGATATTATTTTATGTTTCTGACATAATAAAGAGCATAAAAATAGAAGACTTTATGTCCTTTAGTATACATTGAAGCAATCCACATGACCTATAATACAAGGTCTCAAATGATTCCATATAGATTGATTCCATGTAAATTATATTCTATAAATAATAAATATGAATAATATGGGTCAACCATAAACCACTAAAATTATTGATACATCCTCAAAACATTTTCTCCAAAAACAAGATGATATATATAGAATACATATTAGTCTAATGATTTTAGGAGGTGATCCAGTTAATATACGTTTCAAGAACATTATATAGAATCTTATAAATACATGATGTAAAATAGTTCTATAAATTATATGCAATTCTCTTATTCAACCCATAGAGATTCACTATATCTTCAATATTCTATTATACCAACTCATAATAGAATATGTATCATGGATTATTAAGAAATGTTAGATCTTCCTCAAACATTCCCTGAAAACCCATATCACATGACTTCTTTGAGATGGCCTCTATAATATTTTCTTGAATTCAATTGTAATGTTAACCCACTCCCAATTTGTAATGTAAAAGTACTATAGAAGTCTTGTGGGACTCTAATGCTTGGGACTTATCTATTGATATGTGAATGTCATAAAATAAACCATGTTCTTCCTTTATTCATCTCAATGAACCAACACTACCTCCGAATTTTAGAACACATCATATTAATCAATGGGTGAATATCCCAAATTATGTACTATGAATCACACATAAGCTCCTCAAACATGTTTATAGGTACTACCACATGACTCGTATATAAAATACCCCATTAGTATCTAGGGAACAATCATGTGGTAGATCCCCACAATATATATTGTACCACATCACTATAAAATCTAGCATATAAAGATGAATCTCCACATCCCTATCATGGAGTGGGAATGCTATAACTAACGGTGTTTTGTTCTCTCTTCCATGAGACTCTTAAACATTGAGGTTTATCTCAGTGAATAGGCTCATCTCCTGACAAGGGATTCTATCCACCTCCATTGCCTTCACTTGATTTTTTTACTAATTTCATTATCCATTGAACTCCCTTTCCTAGGGTTATATAGTATCTTGAAATAAAAATATTTTATGTTCTCAAACATCCTATTAAGATTAAGTATTGTTTCAAATTTTGAGAATATATACTTCAGTCTCTTAAGGACAATATATAGCACAAACCACCCACTTAATAATTAGTGACACTATTATCTTTATGTGTGTAGCATTACTACCATATCTAGATCATGAGTTGGATTATTCCTATAATGTGACCTTATTTTTATTGACCAATTAAAAATACTTACTCAGCCTATATGTAAATTTCTTAGAGATAGACTCCCGATGCATCACAATACAATGAATTTTTATTACTCAGCACAATTTAAGTTAGAATTGGTAGTAACATTAACCTTCATTTCCAATTTTGAAATACTCTCTCTCAAATGAATCCAACCACACAATAATTATCCTATTATTTTCTAGATCCATCAAATATTATTCCAAATTATAGAATCCCATTTTAAATTTTAGGTTGTTACCTAAAAGTCTTAGGAAACTATGAATCTCAAAATTCTTCTTAAGTTACTCCCATGAAATCAAGGAAATAACCATATCAGAGTCTACTAATATTGTAAATACCAAAAATTATGATATATAGGTATTATATCTTAATATAAAAATATTCATGACATAGAAAAATAATACATGAAAGAATCATCTAGGTCTAATTCCATTAGAAACATGGACATAAAAATGGTTCATAAGTGAGTTACATCATCTCTAACTATGTTCTTCATAACTAGAACCCTTGTTAGGCATATCATACATAATAACTTTCATTATAACCTATGGAAAGGAAACATAATAAAGGGTGAGTTCAAATACTTAGTAAGGGTAAACAAAGGAGATATCAATATATAATGAGAACAGGGGTTTAGGACATGAGAATAACATATTAAAACCATACCCAATGTAACAAAGATCATAAAATTGAGTCATTTCCTAATTATTGGTTGTTCATAAGTCATAAATCATAATTTAATAAAAGAACATGAATTATGATAATATAACATTGGCATAAGGCATAGATTTTTTCCATACATATAAGCATATGAAATTATTTCCTTAGTAGTTCAAGGTTCATTTACAAGACTATCATAGTGAAATGGGTTCACTCCCCAAACCATAATAGTAATCAAAGTTCCCTCACAATACTATCATAATGGATAGAGTTTCTTACTAAATGGGTTTTACTCCCCATTATAGTATTGTTTATTTCATGAGATATCAATATTTACCCATTGACTTGGAGGGTAATATAGGTCCCACCTATCTCATAATTTAAATATTAAATATGTATTCAAAAAGATCATAAAACATTCATTATATTTGAACCCATAAAAATAAATGGGTTTCATAAACATTTTATCATAACACAACCTATGGAAAAGAAGAAAGATTCATTATGATATCATAAATTCATCTAAAAATTACTCATAAAAAAGTTGTGGGTTTAATAAGCATTATATAACCATAAACAAAAAACAATTATAGAAAGAATAATAATATTATCCTTAGATCATATCCCCATTAAGTTATATGTAACATCAATGGGTTTCATCTTAGAAGAAAAATTATTTTGAAATAAATCACTTGGAACATTTGATGAAAAAATTTCCTTTATTTAAAAATAATTTTTTTAAATTAATAAAATAATAAGATATATTTTAAATAATTTTCCTTGGAAATAAAACTTAAAACATAAAAAATTAATCATTACATAAAATCATGGTCATGAGGTTGGGAAATTTAATTCATGTCATATACATTAAAATAAGGATTCCTTTAAAATTTTTAGTATAAATAAAATTGGACTGGTTTGGAAAATGTTATGAATAATAATTTTAAAAAAACAATTAAAAATTAAAACAGGGGTAAAAAGTTATTTAATAAATATTATTTAGAATTTAAAAAAAATTAATATATTTTTAGAATACATAGCTTTAGAAGAAAATGGTTTTTCGACCGAGGAGAGACGTAACAAATTTTTTTCTTAAAACAGTATTTGGAACTATTGAGTACATCAAGAGAGTAAAATGTTGGAAGAAATATATTAATAATAAATTTAAATTGGACAATAAAAAACATGAGTTTATTAATAGATAGATCATAATATTTCATCATTATAAGCATAATCATTATCAATTCCGATAAAAAATGGAGGTTGTAACATATAATCCTTACCAAATTGGTAACATTGAATCATAAAACCCATAGAAGAATAACATTAAATTATATTTATAATATACTGTGAATAAATTAATTCATGATATTAAATGTATTATAGGATGTATATACACCTAATAAATGAAGATAGGTTAATAACATAACATATGTCTTAAATATGGAAAATAGAGAAAAATAATACCTTACCACTTTGGTAACTTTTGAAGCGTAAAAACCATGAAATATATATCATAAAATGTATATGTAAATAACCATAATTTTCAGGGGAATAATAATAAAATAAATTAATGGGTATTATATGGACCAGATAAAATAAACACATGGTTAATATGACATGTGTCACACTATAAAACAAAAGTTAGATGGAAATCTATTATGTCTTTATTTTTTTGTACACATTAAAAACTAATATATAATAAATATTAATTTATTAAAATTAAATTTCATAACTATAAATATATATATATATATATTATACAATATATGATTTACATAGTAACTTTTATTACCCGTTTTTTAACAATTCCACATGTTTTGGGGAATGACTGCATTATTTTTTATGTATTTCTGGATTTGTTATTTTTTTGTCCACATAATTTGTTCATAGTTACATCATATGAATAATATTTAACATTAAATAAATATCAAATATATTAATTGTAAATTTATTTATTGTAATCCATAAATGTTAGATATAGGAAATTAAATATACCATTCACGGAGAAGGTAAACCGTACATATGCATTAGCATCATTTCCATTTTATCAACATATTTAAATAATTATAGTTAATAAAAGATTATGGTTAATTAATCAGTTTTGTGTCATATATATCACATATTTTCTTTAAAACCATCCTTATTACTATCTATGTAAGGAAATAAATAATCTCATTGCTTCGTGAGGTGATAGTTTTCCATACACATGGGTGACGTTATCGCATTCCCACAGAATGGAAAGTAAGGAGTTATATATGATATAATAATTTACAATGAATAATAAAATCACATATAATATATATATATATATATATATATCTCATCATTATATCAAACTATGATGGAAGGTTATAGAAAAATAATGAAATGGGATCACGTTGTGGTAGTCTGACATACACATGAATGATGATTTTGTGTCCCATTTTATAGAAGTGGAGATTGATATAGGTTATTCTATTATAATAATAACATATATATATTATAACAACCCATATCTTTATTTGAAATTAATAAATGATTTAATAAAAAAGGTTATACTTAATACAACCTAGAAGATCAAGAAGTCTAGTAATTTGGAGAATTAGGTACAATACATAACAATTAAAAATAGGAAAAACATAATCTTCATTGGAAAATTTCTTAACCTACTCGCACTGAAAACTAAAAGGGATAACTAGGGGACATAGATAAGAAAAGGGTGTGATATAAATCGTAGTAGGGGAACGAAAAAGGATTAACCTAAAGGGAATAATACACATCAGACAATAGGCATATAAATGGGTCATAAAAGGAGTAAGAATAATAAACATGAAAAATGAGATGCACTATAAAAAATGGGTCATTCATGGGGGTTTTTAGTGGTTTAGTGCTAGTTTAAACCGCCGCGTATTCCACATTTTCTATAAATTTCACTTCAGTTTGTGGTATTTAGTAGCGTTTTTTTGATGTGGTATTTTGGGTGAATTGAGTAGTGCTTGATTTATTTCTACATTGAATATAAATGAAATAAATTTAACCACCACCAATGATTTAGAGATAGTTATGTTTAGTGGCCATTCTTGATAAGTTTCGTGAAATACATTCAATATTATATTTTTATTGGAGGTTACTACAAACCCATGTTAATTTATTTTATTAAAAATATTAAATAAATAATTAATAAATTAAAAAAATAAGATTCTATAAACTAAAAAATAAATATATGATAACCCCATCATTCCTATATCACACATCCACAGTCATATACATACAACCACAGTCAAAATAACCTATGTTAGAGTCTCCCCATACACCAACCAATAATTAATCACAATATATACATATAAAACATATCCAAAACTACCCATTCCCAAAATAAATACATGTCACAACCTCTATCTCATCTTTCTACCTCCACATATCATAGACTAAAATTGAGCATATCATCTCATTAGGTGTAACAAAAAAAATGAAACAATAATTAAAACTAAACCTAATAAATCAAAATTACAATTGAACAATTGATTAAATTTTATCATACCATGGAAAATAAGAACCTTAATGACTGCCTTGTGAAGAATTTTGTAGATCAGAATAGTCAATATCCTACCTATTTCTAAAATCTACCACCTACAATGAAAACCCAAACATTTCGGAAATGAAATATGAAAATGAAATGACACAGAAAATATTCATAATAGTGCACAAAAAAACTGTTATTTTTTTTAATAAAATAGAAGTATTTTAAACAAAAAACAAATATTATATAATTAAAAACACTTTAAAAAAATTGTAACTATTTAAGATAAGATTTGACACTTGAAATAGAAAGGGGATATGTAAATATTGAATTTTTGTTAAAGAGATGTGTGGTGTATTTAAACTTTATTTAATAATTTATTTAATGATTTGAATAAGACAACATATACAATATTTCAAAACATCATAGAGATGATTGTATCATTATTATAAAATAATTTGAGGTCATTTTATATTATTTGAAAATTCCACAAACATTTTAGTGTTTTAAAACACAAAAATTGAATTTATGGTCATAATAGGAAAACTTTTATTCAGAATGACATTTTGTTAGTTCATACATTTAAAATAAAAATATTAAGTGATTTCCCTAATTTTTTTGGAAAATGTGACATTTTTACTAGTTTTAACCCCCTCACACTTGTTTTAGCATTTAAGAACACTTAAAACATGTTTATAGCCATAACGATAAAACCGTCACTCGGAATGACATGTCTCTAATTACTACATTTCACAATTAAATATACAATCATTTTAGCATGATTATTGGACAATATAATGTCAATTTTTTGTTTTTAACTTTTCCATGAACATTTTGGTGTTATAAAATAATAAATATTCATTTATTTTGATAATGGAAAAACTGTCACTTGGAATGATGTGTTGTTGGATCATGTATTTAAAAATAATAAATACGGTCATTTCCACCTAATTTTATGAAAAACCAATGTCCTTTACCAAGAGGGGAACCTCTAGGGAGAGGAATGTCGAGGGGATTCCACATCGCTACTATGAAGAGGGTGGTCATAGGGGGGTCATGTCGCCACCGGGTAGAGGGAAGTAGGAGGGGGGGGTCTTCATTACCATTGGGAAGAGGGATGTTAGAGAGGATTCATGTGGGTGAGGGTCATCATTGGTGAAAGAGGAGGGTGGTCGGACTGGGGGGAGGGGTGTTTACATTGCCGCTAGAGAGAGAAATATCGAATGGTGGGGGGTTGGGGGGTAGTGTTACACAGGGAGTGGGGTAGGATAGGGTTAAAGGTCATATTAAATTGAGGGATTAGGGTAGGGGATAAAAATTTGTTTTTTAAACATTTCAGGGCGGTTTAATAGAAATCACCGATGATTATTAAAATAAATAAATATAGTGGCAGTATGAAAAAATCACAGATATGTTTTTAAACCTAATTTATTTAGTGGCGGTTAATAGAAAAATTTCTAATAAACCACTACTAACCATTTTTTTAGTGACATGATATAGAATGATAATCATAATGGAAATATAGTATATGTTGGAACAACATAAAACACTACATCGTAAATATATGTCCAGGAAAACTGCCAAGAAATCATGATGGAGAAAGTCCCATAAAAGAATCAGGTTTCTTCACTATACCAACATGATTTATAATGAGACTAAACATTACCCAATGCATTGTAACACAATATAATTCTAGGTGCACCATTCACATTCATTTCATTCTTATTCTTAATCATGCCATATAGATCATAAAACATGGATTCTTTAATCATCTTATTTTATTCCCTGATTAAAGAGTGTGAAATAATTACATTTATGTCCGATTTCAATGAATTTTAATTGTATAAAGGGTGAAAACCTTGATAGTAAATGATTATGGTATTCACAACACAATTTTTTTGGCATGGAAAATTACTGTGAAATTTTAGCAGCATAACGACATCACTTGAAAATTCATAAAATGGGTTAATGAGAGATAAAGTGGTATCTTGTTATTTTTAAACCAAATAGGAAGTAATGTGGACATGGAAATACATATCCCAACATTTTTAATTGGAAATAAAAATCATAATATAATAAAGAAATCTTGAATAAAGATGAGGAGGTGAGGATCCCTTATTTGAGTGCTTGACACCAAATGCTTGGGGTGAGATTCTTGAGAGCTTGGGGGAACATTGGGAGGGCTCTGGATAGTGGAGGGTAGTGTAAGGACATTATCCTAGTATTTTTAGTGATGATAAATGGGAGCTTGGTTTGGTTTATATATGAAATGAGTTGATAATTCTTTACCATTTATCTAGGTTATGTTTTGGATATATATAGTAAAATTACCAAAAACACTAATATTCTTACTGTTTTCCTATGGTTTATTAAAAATTGTATTTTTTTAATTATTTTTTTGTTCATGGTTTGAAATTAATAAAATAATACCCTTTCTTATGTGGATGTGAGTCACACTCTTTATGAAAAGATTGTAAAACCATGAAATATACTAATGGTTTTGGGGGATTCATAAAGGCGTTATAAAATTAATCAAATAAATATAAAATCAAACTATTTTTAAGGTGAAAATATGATTGGTATTATATTTATTTTATATTATTTATTGAATTACTTTAGGATCATTATTATGTAATAATACACACTGAATATTTATACAATATTTAATTTTTACCTGGAAATTCTACTATCTTAGAAAATTATGAAAAATTCAAATTAGGATAATTTAGAAGTTATGATTCCAAAAATAATATTAATTTCAATAAAATAATTTTCTAATTATGTGTAATTTACAATTTAAAATATCAATCTATAGTTATTTTGAAATACTTGTTTTTTAACAATAACAGTTTTTAACCATTAAATAAAATACATTTGACTTCAAAAAAATTATATGATAATTTATATTTAACAAATTAAATTTCATAATAATATTTTTTATTTTTAAAATCCATTAATTCATGAAAATAATTGTCTTAATTGAAATTGAATGCTAATTTAAAATGAAATTTATGTTTTATTATTTGAAAAAATATATTTTTTAAAGTAACAATAATATGATTGAATTATATTCATTATTATATACAATAAATGTACATACTAATATTTCTCTTGTGTGTTGTTACATATACCTTTAATACAATAGCAAAGACCTTAAGAGTAATGTGTACGATAATGAGACTTTCATGGGGTGGTTAAACATATATGTTTTTGGCCATGATCTTGATAAGCTTGAACTTCTCCCATAAATGGTTTATCACATGGTTAATTTTTTAGATATTATATTGAGATTGGTCAGGAAAAAATCCAAAAGATTATATCTCTCTCATATTATTTGATAAATGGGATTCATAGGGTACGATCTTGTAGGTTGAGGCCATCACTTTCTTTGTCCTTGTCAATTGGATTCATCAGAAATCTATATTTATAATAATCATCTGATCACTATTCAATAACTATTTTATAAATAGTAAAAATACATAATAGTAATTTAAATCTAATATGATATAATAAAACCAAATAATTTCATTTGTTTTATATAATCATATTCCCTAATAATACATTTAAATAAATTAAAAGACGAAAATTTATTTATAACAATTCAAGTTGTTACAATCATTAATATTAAGAAATTTCACCATCTAAATTTTCATTTTTCCACACTAAACCATATTAGGGTAACTCTGTGTCATCACTTCCACCGGTTACCACATTTCTTCTTCAAAATTTTCGTTTCCAAACTGAACTATGAATAAGTGAATTTTCATGCTTCTTAGAATGTTGTCTCTATGATCTATGATATTCAAAGGCTACTATTGGCACAAAAAAAATGGAAGGGAAGAGGTTATTAAGAAAGGCTTTGAAGCTTCCTCGTGATGATCTTTCACGGAGTGCCATTTCCCCATGAGCCCGCTACGAAACCAGGAGAAGGGATGTTCCGCGATACAATTTGATGTTCGCGATCCCACCGCGAAGCCAGGTGGCGGGATTCTCTGTGAGATGATTTGACATTCGCGATCCCACCGTGAAGCCAGAAGGCGGGATGCTTTGCGAGATGATTTGATGTTCGTGATCCCACTACGAAGCCAGGAGGCGGGATGCTCTACAATCCCCTTTGACATACACGATCTCACTGTGGAGTGGAATCCATCTCTACGAGGAGCGCGCATTGCCCCACGATGCCTCTTGCCTATAAATACCAGCCTCCCCTAGTCCCAAAGCACAAATCATCCAACCTTTCCTTTTCTTGGCTCTCAAATCGCAAATCAATTTCTCCTCTATGAATCATGGGCTGCTCAATGTACTTTTTCTCCACGAGGTGCCTCCCCTTTTCCTTGTTTTTACCCCCTCTTTCAAGGGGGATGCCTTTTGTAAAGACCCTAGGACATCACGAAGGAAGGAGATCCTCACGGGGACTCAGGTCATTGCATAGCATTTATGCTTCGCAAAGCACCCCCATGCACACGTGACTCAAATGCTAAGGCCGAGTCATTGTGCCTCGCGAAGCACATCGTTTCCCAGGGCCATGCTTCATGAAGAAGCCATGCTCTGTAAGGATTTGCTTCGCGAATGACCTTCCACTTCATGAAGCACCTCTTGTATGCACCTATTCCCTATGTCTAGGCTAGGACACTTCACTTCGCGAATCCCACACTTTCACAAAGCCCTTCCTTTGCACGGAGCACCAGAGCTCTACGAGGCATCTACTCAAAAACCCCATTGCTCTGGAACTCCCTCTCTCATGCAACCTCCTAGGTTCGCATGAAGAAACTTCAAAGTACCCAGGACACCACTTCATGTTTCTTTTCATCACCTCATTCTTCTTCGCATAGGAATGATAATGATTATCGCTTCTTCGCATAGCCACTCTAACGCGGACCCCCAATGGTTCACTCCATGACACCCCATAGACACGGAGTTTCCCGTCCCCTCTCTTCACCAAGGTGTATAGGGTACCATTTATGTAAGTCCTAGGGGTGCAGAGTGAACCCTAATTGTCTGAGATGTAGGAGGTTAAACTACCAAGAACCATCTTTCGTAGCACATGACATTAAATTGTGACTTCCCACCATGCATCCCACACGTGGAATGGGCAACCATCCTGGTGAAAGCCCATAGCATTTATCACAGGAGGCAAGATCCCTGCTCCTCCTTTATTTTTCGGTCCCAAGGACCAGGGGAGATGGACACTGAACCTCTCATTTCTTCGATGCCAAATCCCTCTCCTATGGGCCTTTGTCACCACCGAGCCTCCATCCTGGAGTAAGTCCCAACCTCTTCAGGCTACTAACCATACAGAAGCCCCTATTTTTTCTTTAGGCCTCCATCCTGGAGTAAGTCCCAACCTCTCTGGGTTTCTAACCATGTGTAAGCCCTTGTTTCCTCTTCAGGCTTCTAACCACATGTAAGCCCCTGTTTCCTCTTTGGGCTACGATCACGTGTAAGAACCACTTCACCTCTCACGGATGCACCTTTCAGGACGTGATTGTCAGGTCACTGCTACCTCTTGTTTCTCACACTGAGAATGACTCATGTGGGCTTAGAGTAAGCACCGATCATGACATCCTCTTTCGGTATCCTAGAGTGTAATCCCCATGCCCACCAGAACTATGGGGTCTTTGATCCTTACCATGGCAAGGTACATAAGAAGCCTCCATGAGGTTCAAGCCCACCACCCATTGGTTGCTCCGACCGCCTTCATGTCGGTTCACCGACACCCTAGGTAGCCTAGAGTGTAAGCCCCACACCCACCTGAACTACGTGGTATTTGACCCTTGTCAAGGCAAGGTACCTATGAAGTCTCCACGATGTTCAAGACCACCACCCATTGGTAACTCCGGCCCCCCTTCACATCATTTCACCAACACCCTGGGCAGTCTAGAGTGTAATCCCCACACCCACCTGAACCATGTGGTCTTTGATCCTTGCTATGGAAGGGAACGTAGGAAGCCTCCACGAGTTTCAAGCCCACCACCCATTAGACCATAGGTCCTCCTTCATGTTGGTTCACCAATGCCATCCCGAAATATGTGGTCTTTGATCCTTTCTAAAGAAGGGTACTTAGACAGCCGCCATGATGTTCAAGCCCACTACCTTAGTCGTTCCATCAATCTTCATGTTGGTTCACCAACACTTTGGGATACCTCAGAGCGTAAGCCCCAAACACCCTCATACCTGAACTATGTGTTCTTTGATCCTTGCCTAGGAAAGGTACGTAGAAAGCCTCCTTGAGGTTCAAGCCCCACAACCAATGGTCTGAGCCACTTCACGTTGGTCCACCCCAATCCTGCATGACGTTAAACTTAATTCCACAATTTTTCAGCCACTTTCCGCGGGAAGTCGTTGTCACTCCATTCAATGTTAATACATTGTCAGCCTCTTTCAGTGGTAATCCATTGTCACTCCATTCTGTGGTATGCCTTTTTTAGCCTCATTCAGCGGTAATTCGTTGTCGCTCATTTCAGCAGTAAGTTGTTTGAACCCCAATCGGTGGTAACCCATTGTCAGATGAACTACATGGACTTTGATTCCCTGCCATAGGGATACATAGGAAGCCTCTTTGAGGCTCAATCCCAAAACCATCATCATCCTCATGAAGTTCACATCCCATTCACCATCCACTTCATTCAACAACTCCATCGTCCATCCTGATTCTTATCTAGTCCGCCACATCCTTGTGAAATCATTCCATCTCATTCCTCATTCCCCGGAATAGTGACCAAGAATCCTACCTTGCGTTTTCCCCAATATCGGTGTTCCCTCCAGGGGTTTCACCCTTCTGATCCACTCCAGTCAGTGTCTTGATCAGTCTGATCTATCTCCGATGGATGTTAAACTTGCGGCATACTTTGTGTTAAACATGGGAAGATGAAGAAAACCTCAGATACATGACCATGGAATATGATTCCTCGAGTTCGATGTGGGATTCCTCGGGCTTCCGTGCCCTCGAGAATCCCTATAATAAGGGGAAAAAGATAGACGCGCTAGTTTCCCAGCATCTAGACACGCCAGTGATTCCCAACATGACTACTCCCTTGACTGAAGGTTGTTTCCCTAACCCGACCCCTTGGAATGTCCCGATAGAAGCAGTGTAATTAACTGATGTTCATGAAGATATGGCTCTAGTAAGAGTTTCATGAAAAATTTATTAAATCTATAAGGGAGAGTCAGACTAGGTGAAAAGTTATGATGAGGATTCCAAGGAAGAATGAACTAACATCCCATCATCCTGTTTCGATCAAGGAGAAAACGTCCCTAAATAAGGAGCAGATGTCACCTACCTTTGGAAAGATGCAATGTTGGGAAACCAAAAGCGTCATCGTCCCCCCAAAAGAGACGGACACGTGTGCCCCAGAGAAAGAATAGAAAATATAAATGGTGAACCCGACGTTAATATATTCCTCTCAATAGGGAGACTAGTAGCATTCAAGGCATCAATGGATTAGTGTGTCACCGAATCCAGTTATCCAGAACCGGGTCCCGCTAAGCAAATAGAGGGCCTGGCATGAAACTCACTAGATGTTGGGGCAGTAGAATGTTGGACATCCCATTCTGCGACGTTGTCAGCGTGGATCCCTCTTACTGGCCATGGAAGACGGGATGGTGCTAGGGCATTGGTTGTTGATTCATTTTTCTTTCAGCATTGATGAGTTAATCTCCCTACTCTCAAGAATCAATTTTCTACTCTAGGGACGCGATCACCGCCTTCCCATCGACGTAGGGGCCGGGGCTGTGCCAACACAATCGGTCCACGTTGATTCACCTCTTCCACGATGGCCACTACATCTACAACCATGGGGCTCCCACACCCCCTCTTCCCATTCTAGGTTATTCAACAGAGGGTAATCAATGACCTTGTGCACTGTTATGAGGAGGAGGTCATAATCCCAACCCGGGATATGGCACGCCTGGATCTGGAGGTGTCTGCACCACGTCGTCAATGCCGCCCCTGAGGGCCGCACAAGGAGTCACTGCTTCTGACGCCGACATATAACCAATAGGGATCCTCTCCCCAAAATAATTTGATGACCCCCTACCTTACGCTGACGAGGTAGGTGACGTCCGGCCCAGCCTATTCAGAGTCCCATTCCAGGGTCTCCCAATGATGACTCCCACCCGGCCGCATCAGCACTGCTTCCTAGCCTTGCTGGATAAGGATCAGGTAAGCTACGTACCTACACCACTGGCCCAGGTTCGTCTAACCCGATGCCAACGTCGGGTGCAAGATGAGGACACTCGCAAAAGGGTGTCATCATTGAGTGCTACTGTGTCCCCAGCCATGGCCGACACATATCATCACTTCTCTGCATACACTGATCAAGGGAACATATACGCCCGACCAGGATCGAGGCCCCATCCACCCCATGGGCATGCTGGGTCAACTCTCTTGGTTGTCGACACGAGCAGTGGTCGTCACAAGCTAACTCATAGTGATGTCACCCAATACGGAGGTCTTCCATATACCAATAAAATGGAGAGCGCGGGCCTTCCCATCTTTGAGGCTCGGTCTGGAGGTCCGCCCCATGCCGCCCTCAATCCGAATGAGGGTCTTCCCTGCGACATTAATACTCGGTACAGAAGCCTCTCATTTTCCCATTACACTGGGTATGGAGTCATTTCTCCTACCCCCGATAGCTATTGTAGGGACATTGCACGTTTGGTATCTCCTCAAAGTGGAGATCCTCCCCGCTTGCACTTAGTAGCTGGTGAAAGTCTTCCTCATCTCATCAACTAGAGGGGTGACGGCCATCCTCGCTCCACCAGCACCCAACACGGAGGTCCTACCCCTGTTCAGCTAGACCGGTACCACGACCCTCCTCATACTGAGATCACCAGGGAAAACAATCATGGAGGTCCACCCCATACTTCTTCTAATTACATTGGAGGTCTTTCCCACTCCAGTGCTACCCATGGAGGTCCTCTCCATGTCCCCTTTGACATTTGTCACGGTGCTCCTCGCACCGTAGGTTTCTCATGTGGAAACCCTCTCCACCCCAGCACTAGTGCAGTCGAAGGAACTCATTTCAGTAATCTACCATGTCCTAAAGAGCCATCTAGGTGCAAGAAGGTGGGCCATCACCGCCATAAGAAGAATTCAGGGAAGGTCCGGACAGTGATTAAACTATTTTGCTTTTTAGACTTCGAGTCAGAGTGTGACATAGCATAAGAACCATCATCTCGCACATCTGAGTCAAGGGCCATGGCAGGGATGAGGCGCATCAGCCTAGTACTCCCGGAATCCAGGTCCCTAGGATTATTGCCTCCTTCCGCATGTATATCCATTAGGATAAAAATATGGAAACACTGCAGGTGACGGTCATGCAATCGCCACTGTCGTCCCCAGAAGTTCTTTCTACCTCGATAGGAGATCACAGAGAACTATTCTGGGTATCGATGGCGGGAGAGAAACTGCGCAACCTATCGCCAGTATCCCTATCCCCTGAGCTAGGAACTACGGTCGTCAGTCCATCTTATCACGACGTAGAGGCCCGATTGCCACACTCTTCGGAGGACAGCCTGAGATTCAGCAGCTAGTCAGCCTGTTCGCCATACTCTCCACCAGCCAGCCTATCGTCCCAGCGGTCTGCCTCTATACCACTACTATTTCCTCAACCATCCATAGTTGATGAATGGAGAAATCAAGGGCCAGAACCTGAATCTAAGCCTAGGAGCATATGGAACATCCTCGCAGCGGACCACTTCCCCGAGAAGTTCTAGCCCGTGGCAGCATCGAATTTATGCATACCAGAATCCCTCACCCCGGAGGTAGTTAAGTGTTTCTGCCACACCCTATGGGAAAATCATTTTAGTCTTAATCATCATCGATTGGTTTATCCCAGGAGCCAAGCACATTTCAAATACATCCGCGAGCAATGTCTTCTGGTTGATTTGGCAGCACTCACTATGGCCGAGCACCCCGAGTCACCAGGTCATCATGAGGACCTCAAGCAGCAATGCATTCAAAGTATCAATGTACTCCACAAAATTTTCAAGGAGGATACCCCTACATGAAAATACGTGGATGGGGGTATTATGATGCCCTCCTATTCAATCCTATCTAGCGGTATCCTGACTCGCTAGGCGATATCAAGGACATTCCCCCAAGAAGGGTGACGGTCAACATGGATGACATAGTGGACGAGGAGGATGACCTAGAGCTTCTCGGTGGAGTATTACCCCCCAAGGGCATGTCAGCACTATTGGACCCATCAAGATGGATTACTCGTCAACAGAGGAACCTACTTGGTCTCCCTATGCCCACCGAGGCATTGGTACTCATCATGAATTTTGGTAAGGGAAAAGAGAATGTGGGAGCTGCCAAACACTCTAACCCATCTGCCTTAGTTTAGAAGACGGAGGAGGACCCGAGAAGAAAATGTTGTGCGAAGAACATGTCGAGAAGAAGAAGTTGGTCGATGACCTCTTTGATGAATGCACTGCAGAGTGACGACCCGACTACGACAATCCTAGGCCAATACAGTAGGGCCTGATACAACTTCCCCTCGAAAAGCTTCCCTTAGGAAACAATGATCATGCTGCTCCCGTGGACAGGGCTGAAGCTGGAGCTCACAAAAATATGGTGTGGTATGTCTTTCCAAACCCTCTAGAATTTCACGACAATACAAGGAACCCAGGTTGTTTTCCCCCAGCTACCCCACAGGTCACCCCACGAGTCGCTCCATGAGCCACTGAGCCGCCTTACCGCATTGAAGAACCCGAAAACACACTCGGGGTTAGGGATCCCTGTCAAGACAGGGACCCCCACCCAGATGATCCAATGGCAGTACTCATTGCTCACCTGGAGGCATTAGAAACATGACAGTTGGCGATCCCACATGATTGAAAGCCATATCCGGCATGGGTGGATGATATGTCGGCATCTCCAGGTTCTGAGAATTCCACATTCTCCTACTTTAATAGGATGAGGGATCCACCGCAGCACCTAGCCCACTTTAATTCAACTTGTGGTCCCATGTTAGGGACTCCAGCATAGCAGGAGGATTCCAAGCTCCGCTATTTTGTTCAGACATTACAGGGGCCAACATTCGTCTGGTACAACCATCTCCCCGTCTGATCTATAACCAGTTGGGAGGACCTTCGCAGGTAATTCCTCTACTAGTTCAGCTCCACCATGTGGAAAACCTACATCAAAGACCTCTTCAAGTGCAAAAAATGGCCTGATGAGTGAGTTGTAGACTTTATCGGTCGGTGGAAAGGGCTCACATACTCCCTTTACATGCCACTGACTAAGGAAAAAATTATCGACAATGTGTATAGGGAATTTCAAGATAGAACTGGTTCACTCTATGATCACCCAGAACTACCCTGTAGGGTTTCAATACCTCTCCGATATGGCCTAGCTCCTTGAGGTAGCTCTGCAAAAGGGTACCCAGACACATCTGTTGCCTCCTGCAATTCCCACGAGATGGGATGTCAGAGATGAGCCTGTCGTGGTGGCCCAAATAGAGGCCCCCAGACAGCTAGAGTTATTACCAATGGAACAGCCTCCACAACCTCACAAAGGCCCCCCACCATAGGAACAACCTCAAAACTAGAAGTGTCCGACCCATAATCGGCAGGTGCTGCCACGTAATGCACTTCCACCGCCAAGGCAGGACAATCAGGGTCCGCCACCTCGACATGATCCTTCAGCTCCTCATCCAGGCCAGGACCCAAGGGCCCCCTTCCCAAATAGAAGAAACGGTACCTATTCATTCAATGAGAATTAGGTTCTCAGCTATTTCAAAAGTGCCTTAGAACAAGGGATGTTGCGTTTTCATGAGAGCAGAAGTCCAGAAGAGGCGAACCTCACTAATCGCCCCAACTACTGCCCCTATCATTAGATTAAAGGGCACACCCTCAAGCAGTGCTATGTGTTTAAAGACTGGCTTCAAGACCAGGTTGACAGAAACATAGTCAGGCTAGGCCCAGCTCTGGCACAAGTGGCGGGAGTCTTCATAAGACTGGATAACGAAAGCGATGACGAAGGATAGTGGAAACAACATTCCAACCACGGGTCTTAGAAGTATGATGTCTGGATGGAACGCAAAATGGTTTCCCATTCCCATGGTATCATCTGTGCGTGCCTGAATCAGCCGAAGCCTTCAGAAGCCACAACTACCACTTCTGAATCATCATCTCAGTCGGACTCTTCCAAGAAGAACAAGCATTGGCAATGCAAGGGAAAACAATGTTCCCCGCCAATTCAATCGTCATCCCTCACTCTCAGTGAATTTATGCCCCCTGAGATGGAATTTCCTCCTAGAATCCGCCCAATAGTGGATGACACTTCATGTGATAGTCAAGGGTATGCTTTGGCTAATACAGTGGAGTTAGTAAACCCCTATAGGACTCCCAACAATGGGGAATGCCTGACGAACCTCCCAAGTGTCCCCAGCCAACGCTAACATCGGCAGATCCGCGACCATATGGGTCATTGAGGCACATCAGTTGGCATCTCCAGCTAGGTCATGCATGCCATTGAGACCAGATAGCTAGCCCAGTGCAGTGCTCAGCACACACAGCCTCTTCTTCCAACATCATCAGGCCCGCCTCCACCGTCTTTTGTATTGTTGGATCTGGAAGAACCACTTCAACAATGCCTCGACCAGACTCTCCCCACTATAGTCTAGTCTCAGTCATCTGAACCCCATCCGGTAGCTACTCTCCAGGCTTCAACTAGTGAACAGTGGGACTTGACGAACACCAGCCAGCCGCCGGTCCAGCCGGCAGGGCCCACTATGCCTCCTATTATAGAGCGGCCTCCTGTAAGAAGAATTTTGTGCCTAGTGCAGAAATATGATATCCTCAAGCACCTTTCCAGCATCCTAGCAAGAAATTCCATTCTCGAGGCCCTACTTATATCGTCAGATATGCATAAGGCCCTCGCTGAGGCTTTAAGAAGTCCCCTCTAGTTTGAGATGGAGGTAGCAGCTACATAAGACTTTCATGATGAAGCGGTCAAGAACGATGAATGGCAGGCTTTCATTTTGTTCTCTGGAGAAGATTAAGGCTACCCCATACAGGGGAACATCCTCCCACCGTACATCACCAGCCAATTTAATAGTGTGGAGGTTTGCTGCTGTCCTGTTGACACCAACTCTCAGATTAACCTTATCCCAATGTGGGCACTGCAGAAGAAGGGGTTATTCGAAGATGACCTAACTCCCTCCGACATAAGAATCCAGGGATAGGAAATGACAGAGCAGACCCCATTCAATAAGATCTGTTTGAAGATCTAGTTTGGTGGCCTAGTTTCTAGCACTGAGTTTATGGTTGTCTCCTAGGACACCACACACAATGCATTGATGGGCACACCAAGGCTCCACCTGCACGCGGTGGTCCCCTTATCATATCATCAATGCCTCAAGTACTCCCTTATTGGTCAAGTAGGTGTACTCCATGGCGATGCATCTCCTTTCACCTCTTGTGAAGCGCGCTACCTGGATGCCAACTATTACAAGAGTAAGGATAAGTAGTTTCAGGCTAGTGAGGTCGAACTCATCACGATTGCAACTGACCTCTGGGCAGGTCTGGATGGTGCCTACGTCTTCCCGATCCATCGATTGGAGGCCACAACCCCCAACATGGGGTAATGTTTTGTTTAATCTGGTAAAAGGGAGGGGAATATTCTCAAGTTCAAGCGACGGTGGAATGTCCCACCATAATCCTACACAAATTAGGCTCAGGAGATCCTGGAGCCTCCTACCCCCATACGGTATTGGGATGTCCACCCCATGGAAACAACAGTACGTCGTACTTGCCTATTTCGTTGGGTTAGAATTAACTGGCTCAAGTCGATGGGCCACTATTGCTTTGATGTAATCAAGTGTGGCCCCTTAGGCCAAAGACTAGATGGAATCAGGTTGAAAACATTCATTGTTATGGTTTCGGCCGTACCAAAATCTCCCGATCCAGTGACCCCTGCAGCTGAGGTTGGTACTAGCCTCCCGTCGGGATCCGATAACCCAGAGGAAGCTCCTACCATTGGGGATCCATCCAAAATCGATGGAGAATATCTGGAGGATTCTCCCCCCACCTTTAAAGAGGGCATCTCTGCCACGGTCGACAAACTGGTACAGGTGAACCTTGGTAGCGAGGCACATCCAATACCCACATTGATCAGTGTCGCCATGTCTCTTGAAGAGAAGCAGTGGTACATGGGATTCCTTAAACAACACTGTGATGTGTTTTCCAAGATTTATGATTAGATGCCTAGACTAGATCCTCAAGTAGCCGTTCACCACCTCGATCTCTTGACAAATCATCGCAGGTTCAAGCAGCCTCCCCGGAAGATGCACGCTTCTCATGGTGCTATGGTTGAGGCCGAAGTTGGCATGCTCATCATAGCCAACTTCTTCAAGGAGGTCCAATACCCCAAGTTGGTAGAAAACATTTTGCTAGTCAAGAAGAAGAACAGACAGACTAGGGTTTTCATCAACTTCTGAGATCTCAACTGTCACTGTCCGAAGGATGATTTTCCCCTTCTAGTGACAGAATTGTTGATCGATGCTACAGCTGGGTTCCAAGCCCTCTCCTTCATGTATGGTTACTACAGATACAACCAGATCCAAATGGCCTCATCGGATGAGGGTTCCACAACATTCAGAGCACCCCAAGGTAATTTCTGTTACCAGGTTATTCCCTTCGGATTAAAGAATGCAGGTTCCACCTATTAGTGGGCCATGCACCGCATATTCAATCCAATCCTTGGGACATTGGTGGAATTATATGTGGAAAATTTGGTGGTCAAATCTCACCAGCACAAGGACCATCTCAAGGACCTTGAGAAAGTGTTCGGCTTCCTCTTTTCTCACCACCTGAAGATGAACCCATTGATGTGTGCCTTCGGGGTCACCTATGGGAAGTTCCTTGCGTTTTTTTTTTCAGGTACCGGGGCATCGAGATCATCCTAGAGAAGATCAAGTCCATCAGTCAGATGCCTCCCCAAGCAATATTTGGGAGCTTCAAGCTTTCCAAGGCCACTTATCCTATATATGCCGATTCATTATGAATCTGGCCGACAAGTGTAAGCCCTTTTCTCGGCTCATGAAGAATGGTTTCGCCTATGAATGGGATGAAGAGTGCCAGACCACGTTCGAGGAAATCAATAAGTACCTGGTCCAGCTTCCAGTCCTGATTCCACCCGTCTCTGGAAATCCATGGATCCTGTACATGACTACCCTGGAATAATCTATCGGCGCCCTCCTCGCCCATAAGAACAATGAGGGGATGAAAAAAAGCCTCTAATACCTCAGCCACATGCTCCTCGATACGGAGACCAGATACTCCCCCATCGATAGAAGATGGCTTGTGCTAGTATTCGTAGAAAAGAAATTGTAACAATACTTGCAACACCATGAGGTATAACTGGTGTCTTGGGTAGAAACGCTGAAGTAAATTTTGAACCACCCCATTTTGATCGGCCATCTAGCACTGTGGGAAGTAATCCTCCAGTATTTTGACATCAGGTTTGTGCCTTAGAAGGCTATCAAGGGACAAGCATTGACATATTTTCTAGGTGCCAATACAACACCTGTAGACCAGTCCCTTGACCTGGATTTTCTTGATGAGGCAATCCTCTCGGTATATCATTCCATCCCTTGTTGACATATGCACTTTGATGGTGCTTCCTAGAGCCCCACAGGCAGGAGGATAAATGATCCTAGGATCAACAGGGTAGGCCTGGGTATTGTCTTTATTACCCCAGCGCAATCCATCCTTCCATACTCATTCATGTTGTCGGAAGGCTGCACCAACAATGAATCAGAGTATCTGGCCCTCATTACTAGCCTGAATCTAGACCTCGAGATTGATGTGCCCCATTTTCATGTGAAAGTGGATTCTGAGCTGGTCATCAAGAAAATCAACGGTGACTGTTTCGTCAGAAATCTAGAGCTCGTACCATTGTTGGAGCGCACCCTCCAGCTAATGGCCCTATTTCCATCTCATCCAGAACTTACTCATGTCCCTCGATCTCCTAACAGTTGAGCCGATGCCCTGGCAGGCCTGGCTGCATCACTTGCAGAACCTGATCAGGATGATTTAATTATACACATGGAAAATCAAAGAGTCATTTCTCCCATCATCCCATATGACGATGAAGGCCTGCGGATAAGCCATATTACAACTAGGGCCTCCGCGTCAGGACCCCCAGGTTCCTCAGATGCAATGGTATAAGTGACCCCCGATGGAGAGTCAACTTTTTCAGGTATCTCCAAAATGGTTACCTCTTAGCTGATCGAGGCCGAGTGTGAGTGAATCTGATGTCGAATGCTATAGTTTACCTTCTTGAGCAGATCCTCTATAAGTGCGGGTTTGATGGTGTTCTTCTCCATTACATCCAAGGAGTTGATATTTCTTGTGTCATGTAGGAGGTTCACACCGGTTACTATGGGGATAACTATAATGGGCTGAAGCTATCCCATTAGATACGGAGACTGGTGTACTTCTGGTCCTCCATGATCCATGATTGCATTGAGTTCACCAAGAGATGTCATGAGTTCCAAATTCATACTAATTTCTTGCATCAGATGACAGAACCTCTCCACTCCACCAAGTATTGTTGTCCGTTTGTAGTGTGGGGACTCGATGTCATGGGAACAAATCCATCAGTGACAGTTCATTAGTGTAGGTTCATCCTGAATACCACAGATTTCTTTTCCAAGAGGGCAGAGGTAGTTCCGCTCAAAGAGGTCAAATCCCATTCAATTGTCGACTTTGTGAGCTCCAATATCATCTATCGGTTTGCAGTACCTCAGGTCTTCCTCACCGATAACAACACCAACTTCCAAGTAGCTGATTTGAAGAAGTTTTATTCCATGTAAAACATCTGTTCAAACCATACCTCCCACAATCATGCAAAAGAAAATGGATAGATTGAGGTATTCAAGAAAACCCTCCCCAACATTCTGTAGAAAATGGTTGGTCAGAATAATATGAGTTGAACGCCCAATCTCCCCAATGCTCTTTGGGATTATCAAACAACGACTCGTAATTCCACCCAGGTGACCTCATATTCCTTGGTGTACGAAGCTGAGGCCATCATGCCAATTGAGATCCAGCTGCCTTCGTTACTCACATCAGTCTATGACAAGTAGGAACCAGATAAGGTAGCTAAAATTAATCTGGCTAAATTTGAACCACTTGACCTGAATAGGCTTTGTGCACTGCACAATATGGAAAGGCATTGGAATAAGATATCTAAAGCCTTCAACAATAAAGTTCACCTATGCCCTTTCCTGCAAGGTGACTCAGTATTGGCCCTCTGGATGCCAATGATCCCTGGTAGGAAACCAACCAAGTTGGAGCCCAAATTGGAAGGACCTTACATAATTCACAGGGTTTACCCCAATGGTGCATACTACCTGGTGACCATGGATGGGGAGCATATAACTCCTCTCACCAATGTGATGTTCCTCAAGAAATACTTGGCCTGAGCCTACTGGTCTTGCATGAACTTAAATTGTTCAGTCCCGCATGACCCTAAACTACATGATTGTCCAACATGACCTTAAATTGTTCAGTCCTACGTGACTTTAAACTGTTAATATTCATACAAGATGTTAAACAACATCATTGAGAACTATGTAATACTTTATTACTATTCTCATAGGATACATAGGAACGCTCAGATGCCTCGTCTTAAGTCCAACCCAACTCTTCTCTTTGACTATCCCCTTGGGTATAGTTCTCTCAGAGGATCCTTTCATGATATGGTGTAGCCTTCATTATCCCCAATCATGATAGGATTATAACAGTCACACCATGTGCCTACTCCCCATTCTTCTATCCTCCCATGTCCTCACTGTAAGATGTTAAACTGCATGGACTTCAAGAACTAGGTGTGGATTGATTCCCATCATAATGGCATACATAGGAACGCCCAGACATTTCATTTATTGGCCAATCCCAAATTCCAGAGTCTCCCCTCAGGTCAGGACATATAGTGTGGTGTAGGCTTTTCTCGAATTCACATCGAGCTCATCTCGATCCCTCCATATGTCCCACTACCTGGAGATGTCTGCCTCTTTCACAGATGGGCATAGCTATGCTTCACCCACTCCTTTGAATGGGACTCCATCATTTATCCCATCCACAAGGGCCCCTGAACGTCAAGGATGCTAGGCCCAAGGGATCTCCTACCACTTAGGGCCAACACCCTCGAGGATGTTGAGCAACAAATTGATACAAGTCCCACATTGCGAATATGGTCAGCAGTTGATGATCATTTGTTGTTCCCAGTCCAGGTCACTATAGGGATGTTGTGTTTCGAACATGGTCAAAAACTATCCTTTGTCATTAGAGCCACCCCATGATATCCCAAACATTGTGTGTAGTGATTCCTTATACCCTGTTACATCTCCAAGCGATGAACTTATTTCGGGCGATGCCAGCTATTAGACCCCTCTATGGTAGGGAGAGCCGAGTCAGGCTCCTTATTTTCCACACCGAGCTTTGCTGATATGGGATTAAGTGTAGTGATGAGGCAGTAACCACACAAGAGGTTTTATGGAATCCATTGGCTGGGATGCCCATCCTCAGGCCCCTTGGATTTTTCCGGCCCATTGGCCTTTTCTGGCCCCTGGCCCAAGTTCTCATTTGGGGTTCTATGGTGTAGAGTGAACTTATTTCCTCATGCAGGTAGGAATATTTTTTCCTACCCCATAGATCCGCTTGGAACATACCTCCCTTCATTTATCATCTATACCGTGAGAACAAGCCCCACTGCACTTCGTGTGCTCAATTTCGGGCCCCTGGCCAAAGTCTTGACTCTTACGGGATTTTACGGTGTGGTATGGGATTATTTCATCATCCACGTCAGGTTACTCATCATACCGTACACCTCCCTTGTTTGGTGGTATCTTACCCCTTTCATCGTCCTCACTTCAAGACGTTAAACTACAAAATGGTCGGGCCTTTACATCCGAGGCCCAGCCTCTGGCCCCTCTGCCTTTTTGGACCCCGAACCAGGTTCTCACTTAGGGTTGTACGGTGTGGTATGGGATTATTTCCTCATTCACATCGGGTTACTCATCTCACCATACACCGCCAGTGTGTGGGGTATTTTTCCTATATGCATCCCATCTACATGAAGAAAGAATGCACATTACTTCCTTCATGAACTACGTGTGGCTTGATTCCCATCCTCATGGGATACATAGGACCACCCGAATGTCTAGACTTTAGCTCCAACCCCATCTCTTAGAAATCTCACTCTCATATAGGCCCCTTGGCCTGCATTCCCCCATAAATAGGAACATATGGTGTCGTATGAGATTATGTTGTCACTCACGTCGGGTGTTGTAACAACCATTCCATTTACCTCCTCCTCCAGAGAGTTTTCCATCCCCCTGTGCTATCTTTGCCTTATCAAATAAGCGGCTCTCAAGATGAGCCCCTCAATCCTCTTCGGCGATTCAGTAATGTGCCTTAGGGTACTCTAGTTTACTACTTGGAATGTCAGACTCTAATCAAACATGCTTTCACCCATTTTAGGTTTTGTGTTCTCCTTCATTAGGGATTCCATCACCTTTCTCATCCAAAGGGACCCTTGAATGGCATGGATACTTGGTCCAAGGGTCCTCCTACCATTATGGTCCAACGTCCTCAAGGGTTATGAGCAGAAAATTGATACATGTCCCATGTTGCAAATTTGGTCAGTGGTCGATGCTCATTTGTTGTTCCCATTCATGTCTAACACAATATGGATGCTGTGTTTTAAACATGGTCAACAGTTATCCTCCATCGTCATGCAAACCTCATTAAGCACAAAATTTTGGTTACATGACTCACACCCTTGTCCACCTCATCATGTTGAAGTAGAATTTTGAGACTCTTGGTACTATTCCCTAGTGCACATCCACACATTAGGAAGAAAAAGATACTATAAGGTAATCATTCCGGGCTCCATTGATTTCCCCATTGCAAGTATTTCACATATTTCAAATACCTTATCCACCCTTGTTTCCTACACTGAGTTCGACTCATGTAGGATTAGGGATCTAATTAAGGTCTGTACTTACTTGGAATTGCCCCACATTTCCATGGTCCAAGTTCTAAGACTTTAAACTAAGATCTATTCAAATTACCCCTTTGTAGAACTATGTATGGCTTGATTTCCATCGTTATGGGATACGTAGGAATGCCCAGACATCCCATCTTTGGGCCTAGCTTAGTTATACTAATTTATCTCTTCTACTCTTCTTTTTAGGCCCCACCCTTAAAGGGCCACACGGTGTGGAATGTATGGGATTCTACCCTCATTCATGTCAGGTTTGAAAGAGCCATGCCAAATACTCCCCCTCTTATGAGCTAGTCCCTCCTACCTATTGTTCTGCATGACCTTAAACTGTATTTTCTCATGCATGATGTTAAAAGGAACCTTTAAGAACTACATGTAGATTGATTCCCATCCTCATGGGATTCATTGGAATGCTCAAGAATCTCGTCTTTAGGTACAGCTTAATTGAGAGTTAGTCTCTCATACTTTCTACTCTCTTGCCTCTTCTTGGCCCCTTGGTCCAAGGTTTCTTTCTCGGAACAGCGCATGGTGTGGAATGGGATTATGTCCTCATTCACATCGAGTATGCTTTACTACACTGTGCACATTCCCCCTTCAGCCTCATTTCTACTAAGTCTATGCCACTTGACATTAAAGTGAATGGTTGGTCCTATCACATGACCCTAAATTATGACAGTATCATCCCGACTGCACGATGAAAAACATCACAACATTTTGGTGCCCTTTCTCAAGGGACATCGGGTTTGGTATCGGCCCAACACCATAACATTCGTCAATGCCTCCATTTGGATTGATTCTTGTTGCGATGCCAAGATTTTCTATTTTAGGCCCATAACCTCATAAAAAACACCTTCCTTCACCCTAAAATACAAACAAGACTTATCAAATGACACTTCTTTGGGCGAGAGGGCCAGAACCGCTCACCCTTTTTTATCCCTGGCACTCCTACCTTAACGTACCACCTCTCAGAACTACATATGGATTGATTTACATTCTCGTGGGATACATAGGAATTCCCTTGAATTTTTTGTCTCTAGGTCTAGCCCCAAGAATCCAAAATCTTGTCACCTCTCTTTTGGCCCCTCAACCCGAACTGTTTGAGGAACATGTGGTGTAGCAAGTACCTCATGGGGTTATGTCCTCATTCACATTGGGATTTTGAAAATACCGCACCATGTGCCTCCTACATCTTCTCCCCAGCCTGTTCTGAGCTTTTTGAACTTAAACTAAGATCTCCCTGTGGGAACTGCGCATCACATTTGGTTATTTCGCCACCCTGCGCACAACCTATTTGATCATGCCCCCTTTAACAATCCACCTTAGGACCTTAAACTGGAAATGTGCTACCGTAGGACCCTTGTCCTTAGGAGGGTACTTGACTTCCTCTTTCTGATACGTCTCATGGTCGTACTCAGATTCATTCTGAACAAGATCCCGAAGTGTGGAATTTTCATGAGGATATTCCCCTCATTCCATGTCCAAGCTTCTTGAGCTCGTTATTTGTATCGTCATCCTCCTCCACATATGAAGGGACCCCCTTCACGGCCTGGTCTCATGCTGCCCCAGCTCACCTACTGTTTCGGGCCAACGTCTCTAAAGATCTCAGATGACATTTGCGATAGATCCCGTGTTTTGAACATGGTCAACGGTCCATCCTCATTTGTCTGTCCCCGTTCCAAGCTAACACAATATGGATACTATGTTTGGAACATGGTAAATATTTATCCCATATTTTCACGCCACCATCATTACAGTCCAGATCTCGAGCATCATGATTCACACATTTCCACTTCCTTATGTTCAAGTGGAATTCCAACATACTCAGCTTTACTCTTCAGCGCATCTAGGTGTGTCATATAGGTGGGTCAGAATCAGCGATATATCAATCATCTAATTCCCCGTAGTCCCTAATGTGTGCCTCCCTGTGCTAGGAACATCATATCACTACTTCTTGTTTCCCACATCAAGCACGACTCACGTGGGTTTAGTATTTCTGGTAGTACGTGTACTAGACCAGCCATTGCCACACATGCCTTTCATAATCCTACATCACGTTAAACTGTGATCTCAGAACTACGTTCGACTTGATTTCCATTCTCAAGGGATGCGTATGAACCCCTGACATCCTACCTCCAGGTCTAGACTCGAGAACCATAATTCTTGTTTCCCCTCCTTTACTGGTCCCTTGACCTGAACTCTTAGGGGAACCACGAAATTGTGGCTTTACCCTGAACAAGTTCGGGATTCCCCATGATAAATGTTGGGATGCGACTGTTTCCTCATCAGAGAGGTCCTGTTCAGAAATATGTCTGATCCCTGATCAGAACGGTGTATCCACCTAATGTGTTTCCACCATTTTGGCATAATATCAAGAGTTTTGGACTATAGTCGTACAAACCATCACTCCACTATCCACTCTTTATGTTCCCTTTATTCGGACCCTCATCCTCTCTCTCGCGTCTAAAGGATCCCCCTAACAGTATGGATGCTCGGCCTATGGCTCAACTACTATCATGGGCCAACGTTTTGGAAGGCTACTAGATGACATTATGAGTCAGGCCCAGTGTTTCGAACATGGTCAGTGGTCAGCCCTCATTTTTCATCCCCATTTTAGGCTAACACAATATAGATTCTTTGTTTCGAATGCGTTCTACAGTTATCTTTTATTATCACGCCATCCCCACAGTGTTCCGAATTTGGGGTTTTGTAATTCACACTTTCCATTTCCTTATGTTCGGATTTATTCCAGAACCCCTGGCATTACCCCACTCGTGCACAAGGGAATGCTAGTAAAATGGTAATTCGAATGTTCTGAGAGCTTCATTCTCCAGTCAGGTATCTCCTTTCTCTTCCCAGGAATCCGGATTGGTTGTTCAAACCCTCGGATGCCCGAGGCCTGGTTTTCACTCCTACATTTGAGTAGAACAATAAGGAGGTCATCCTTTTTTTCTCACATCAGGCCCAACCCATGTGAGCTTAGGGATTGACCACTGGAGGCTCCCCACAATGCAAATGAATTCTATTAACCAATGCAAATAACAGAACTCATGCATGCGATTTTCATAAAATAATCAAAGCATGAAAGAGAATTCAAAGCATATAGGAATCACAACACCCAAGGATTGACCCCTCCCATAGACAAAATGACCTTTTCAAATAAGCGTAGCAGCTCCGCTACCCTCAGGCTGGTGGCGTCCAGGATTTTCTGCAGCCTGTTCTGTTCCCGCTCCTCCAAAGCAGTCCACACCATTAATAGGACTGTGCATACCAAAAAGGGAGCATGAACTTCAGTTAACATGGTCGATGGATGACAATACTTAATTTGGTAGAGGATACTTACAGTGATCGATTTCTCAGTCTCGTTCTTTGGTTGATACTGTCGAGACCCTGACGTGTGGCTCTCTATATATTGTTGGAAAGTCTAAAGGTTCGGGAGCTGCTTGGAGGATTCCAACCCTGCCAAACATACTGATCTCCCCGGAAGTAGGCATGGACCCCGAAGGTCCTACATCTGTATCTCTTGAAGAGTGAGAACGAGCTCTGTGCACAAGGCCCTATTTCACAAGTTAAATGTAAGAAAAAAGTCCATAATGACCTGAAAGTTGGCCCTGAAGAAGGGGTTTGGAATATTTACCTCAAGGGCCTGTGTGAACTGTTCCAGATCCAAGTCTTAATCCCCAACTTCACCCTCTTACAATGGGCTCCCTCTACCAGCCTCACCTCCTTAGGATGATTCATCTGATTCATCTGAAAGAGGGAACTATTCCCTCAAGTCAACAGCAAACAACTGCGGGGGAGTGGTGCGGTCGAGCAACACCTTGAACCAATCTGGTATCGGATGTGGGGTGCCCCGGGAGTGAATGAATTCCTCCACCACTATCAGGTATTTCTCTACCTCTGCCTAGGATACCGCAAAGCCATACCTAATAGGGAATATTCCTGGAAATTCCATCCCTAAATGATTTTGATGTTTCCACATCTCTGACGGGTCAAGGAATTGCTGGTTAAATTCCTAGAAATCTGAGGCCTCCAGGAAGACAACATTCTTTGGCTTATCAATCTAGCGCAACCGCTTCCCAGGAGCCTGAGTGGATATTCTACAGATCCCCCTAGGTGGCCTCCCCTTAGGATAGCTCTGCTCTTCTGGGACCACCAAGTTTGTTGCCACTACCACCTCTCCCTCAACTAGTGTAGGCCCCACCACTACATCTGCCCCGCCATTGCGAGATGCCCCTACCACCTTCCAACCTCAACCCCAAGGCTTCAGAGGCATGCTATCATCAACTCGAACGATTGGTTTCTTCGACATTTCCATCAGGTAGGCCACCTCCCAACTCTGGGCATATTTCATCACTAGCCCAACGATAGTGGTTGGTGGAGGCATTTGGTCCTATATCTTACCATCTTCTTGTGTGAACAGGAGCCACATCTACCTCATCGTACATGGGTGTTGCTCATAATGAACCCCCAAATAGACCTGTGGGGTTTGTCGCTGCATGCACCAGAATTGCCGAGAAAATTGGTGATGGGTGTACGGCTCACAAAGATGCTTGAGATCCACCCTTGCCACTAAAAATTAACCTCTAAAGGACAGGAGATAGGCACAGTGCACCTCCATTACTCAACCACCATCAGTGAATACCTTCGTCGACAACAGAAAAGGGTGGAAATTTACATCCTCCACTTTCCACACTCGGTTCAGAACCGATGGTATGGTCAGCTTGGATGGAAAGCTCCTGACAACGTTCAAGATGGACGGGTGGAAGTTCAATCTTGGAGGGGAAATGGGGTTTCCATATTCGTAAACCCCCCTAACATGTGCCAATGTCCACCCATAAAATAGGTGGAATGGCCCAAAAATTCTTTACAGCCTCTTTCCCTCACTGATATGCTGCATCACCTTATACAGCTTGGGGAGCATCGGAATCCCGAGGTTGACTCGCCATCCTGTCACCCACATGGATTCCATAATGAATGTTCTTGGCCGGACTCCCATGGTGGTGTCCCTCACTAGTAGGATCCAACTGCAGATGAGATCCACGATGAATGCTGCCAGCCAAACTATCAGTTGTTTTTCAGTGATAATGCTAAATCCAAACTTCATCCACTAGCTATCCTCCAAAAGTCACCAGTATGAGTGCTCCTTACTTTTGGCCCCCTTCGCGCAAGTCCGAGGCCTCACTGGAAATAGTCTATTCTCTAGGAAGCTTTGGAACTGTTTGAACTACCGCTTGAAATGATCGTCCCTCACCACCTCCTTTTCCTCTCCCATCATTAGCTCTATGAAAGCCATCGCCAGAGGCAACATTTGCTCCAGATCCTCCCATGTACTCATGACGGGGAGGAATTCATCATACATAGCCCCCAGTATCGGGACCCCCAAGATCTGGTGGACATCACACATGCTGAAACCAAATTCCACGTGGTGAAAATGGAATGTGTTGGTCCTCGATGACCACCTACTCAACAGCTCCGGCATCAGCTACTTTGACTGGTAGATGTGAAACTAGGAGGCCCAAGCTTCCTCATACAGGCCCACTCTTCTCAGCATCACTCCAAACTCCCCACACGAGGTGCCTACCCAGTAAGCCCATGCCCAATCATCTATGAAGATTCCACCCTGTTGCAGGTCCCACTCTTTAGACCACCCCTTCTCTAGGTTTACCAGAGCTACCTTTAGTATCATCTACTACATGGGGGGAGAGGTCTCTAACTGCAACTCCTTCCCATCAATGATATTCAAGTGGTTGTATATATAGTCATCAATGATGGGTGTGATGTCCTCCCAGGCATGACCGTGAACCGCCCTAAACCATCAGCATTTGCACGACGTGCTCCTGAACCAGTATGATGGTTCATCCTGACTCCCCTCTGGGATAAAGATGACATACCTCATCCCGAATCCATACGAAGGCAACCTCTTGAATAACAGTTAGTTCTTCTGGCTCTCTGATAACTGATCCACAAAATAACCATGATTAGAGTGGCTCTAAACCCGCTCTCCTAAACCCAGCTTTTTCCCCATTTCGTCCCTTCGATCAGCATCCTCAAGGACACCCTGGGCGGCTTCTTCATGAGCCGTTCAGTCTTTTAGGTTGGGGAGATTGTTTTTTTTTGGTCATGAAGCTCGTTCACAGAGCACTTTCATGGAGCGAGTTCATGGAGTCTTTTCACGAAGCCCTACCTTTTCCTTTTAACGTGGATTCTTGAAGCACACATACACTAAGTCAAAGACTCACTATGCATCATGAAGTTGAAGGCATGGTTCGCTGAGATCAAGTCATGGAGTATGTGGATCTTAATGAATCGAGAGTGCTAAAAGCCCAAATTGTGATGGAGGTAAAGGAATAAAAAAGAAGGCAACCCCTCACTTTATAGGTGACGACCCCCGTCACTTTTCAGAACATCTCGACTGTAGTGAGCTTCACGGTGCACCTAGCTGACCCATCACTTTCTCTCTTGGAGATCCTCCTTCGCGAGCCATCTTCGCGAAATGGCTGAAAACCTTTGGCGATTGACCCAAAAAAACTTTGACCCTTGATTTCTCTTTGGCTCCAAGTATGAGTGGGGGGCGGGGAATTTTTGGTGCCAAAAATTATAAGGGAGAAGGTTTTTATTAAAGGATTCGAAGATGCCTCATGAAGATCTTTCTCAGAGTGCCATTGCCCTGCGAGCCCACCGTGAAGTCAGGAGGCGGAATGCTCAGCAAGACTATTTGACATTAGCGACCCCACCGCGAAGCCAGGAGGAGGGATGCTCTTCAAGACTATTTGATGTTCGCGAGCCCTCCAAGAAGCCAGGAGGCGGGATGCTCTGTGATATGGTTTGAACTTCACGAGCTCGCGCGAAGCCCGAAGGCGGGATGCTCCGCGATACCCTTTGACGTTTGTGAGCCTGCCGTAGGGTGGAATCCATCTCCATGACTAGCGTGCATGGTTCCGCAGCGCCTCTTGCCTAGAAATACTAGCCTCCCCCAGTCCCAATGCATGGATCATCCAACCTTTCCACTTCTCGGCTCTTAAATCATGAAGCACTTTCTGCTATGTGAATCATGGGATGCTCAAGGTAATTTTGTTCCACGAAGTGCCTCCCCTTTTCCTTTTATTCACCCCATATTTAGAGAGGGATTATTTTCGCGAATCCCCCGATCCTTCACGAAGGAAGGAGATACTCACAGGTACTTTGGTCATCATGGAGAGTTTATGCGTCGCGAATCACCACCCAAGAACAATTGACTCAAATGCTAAGGCCGAGTGACTGTGCCTTGCGAAGTGCATCGCTTCGTAGGGCCTTGCTTCACGAGGAACCCATGCTTTATAAGGATTTGCATTGAGAATTCCCTTCCACTTTGTGAAGCACCTCTTGCATGCACTTATGGCCTATGTGCATGAAGGGCCACTTCACATCGCAAAGCCCTCACTTTCTTGAAGCCCTTCCATTGCACAGAGCACCAGAGCTCTATGAGGCCTCAACTCGCAAACCCCTTTTCTCTGCAACTCCCCCTCCCATGAAACCTCCTAGGTTCACATGAAGAAACTCCAAATTCCCCTGTACACCAATTCTCATTGCGTTGCTTCGCCTCATGCTTCTTCGCATAGGCACGCTAACAGCTATCACTTATTTTCATAACCACACTAACATGGACACCCCAATGGTTCGCTCCATGAAACCCCCTAGACATGGTGTTGTACATCCCCTCTCTTCACTAAGGTGTAGAGGTTACCGGTTATGTAAGTTCTTGGGGTGAAGACTGAACCCACCTCTTCCGAGTTGTAGGACGTTAAACTTCCAAGCACCATCATTCTCAGCACATGATGTTAAACTGTGAGTTCCTCCCTATGCATCCTACGTAGGGAAAGGGCGACCGTCCTGGTGTATGCATCTAGCTTTTCCTAAAGGAGGCAGCATCCCTATTCCTCATTTCTTCTACGGTCCCAAGCACCAGGGGGTGGACACCAGAACCCTCCTTTATTCGGTGCCAAATCCCTCTCCGGCTGGGCTTTGTCCCCACTGGGCCCCCATCCTGGAGTAAGTCCCAACCTCTTCAGGCTGCTAACCATGCGTAAGACCATGTTTCCTCTTCGGGCATCCATCCTGGAGTAAGTCCCAACCTCTCCAAGCTGCTAACCATGCTTAAGACAATGTTTTCTCTTCGGGCTGCTAACCACGTGTAAGCCCCTATTTCCTCTTTGAGATGCGATCATGTGTAAGCGCCACTTCACCACTGAAGGACACACCTTTCGTGACATGATTGTCAGGTAACCGCTGCCTCTTGTTTCTCACACTGATAATGACTTATGTGGGATTAGATTAAGCACTGATCATGACATCCTCCATGGGCACCCTAGAGTTTTAGCCCCACGCCCACATGAACTACGTGGTATTTGATCCTGACCAAGGAAAGGTACGTAGGAAGCCTTCACGAGGTTCAAGACCACCACCAACAGGTCTCTCCGACACCCCTTCATGTCAGTTCACCAACACCCTGGCCAGCGTAGAGTGTAATCCCCATGCCCACATGAACTACGTGATCATTGATCCTTACCAATACACGGTACATAGGAAGCCTCCATGAGGTTCAAGCTGACCACCCATTGGTCGCTCCGACACCCCTTCATGTCAGCTAACCAACACCCTGGGTATCCTAGAGTGTAAGTCCCACACCCACCTGAACTACGTGGTATTTGATCCTTGCTAAGGCTGGGTACATAAGAAGCCTCCACGAGGATTATGCCCACCACCCATTTGACCACATGTCCTCCTTCACATCGGTTCACTGACGCCATCCTAAACTATGTGGTCTTCGATCCTTGCTAAGGAATGGTACATAGGAAGCTTACTCAAGGTTCAAGTGCACCACCCCGGTCATTCTGGACATCTTCACGTTGGTTCACCAACACTTTGGGCAGCCTTAGAGTGTATGCCCTAAACGCCCCCTTACATGAACTATGTGGTCTTTGATCCTTGCCAAGGTAAGGTACATAGGAAGCCTCCCTGAGGTTCAATCCCAACAACCAATGGTCCCAACCACTTCACATCGGTCCACCCTAGTCCTGCATGACGTTAAATTGTATTCCACTTTTTCTTCAGCCTCTTTCTGCATCAATCCGTTGTCACTCCAGTCACCGATAAGCCATTGTGAGCCTCTTTCAGAAGTAAGCCATTGGCACTCCATTCAACAGTAAGCCTTTTTCGGCCTCATTCAATGGTAAGGCATTGTCGCCCCTTTCAGTGGTAAGCCATTGGAACCCCAATCGATAGTAATTCGTTGTCATATGAACTACATGGACTTTGATTCCCTTCCATAGGGATAAGTTGGAAGCCTTTTCGAGGGTCAATCCCAAAACCATCTTCATCCTCATGACGGTCCCATCCCATTAATCATACACTTCATTAAATCAATCCATCATCCATCCTAATTCTTACCTGGGCCACCACATTCCAATGAAATCATGCCATCTCATTCCCTATATCCCCAACAGTGATCGGGAATCCCACCACGCGTTGGACCCAATATCGGTGTTCCCTCCAGGGGTTGCACCCATCTGATCCACTCCAGTCAGTGTCATGATCAGTCTGATCCATCTCTGATGGATGTTAAACTTGCATCATACCCTGTGTTAAACATGGGAAGCTAAAGAAAACCTCAGATACATGGCCATGGCAGATGATTCCCCGCATTCATTATGGAATGCCTAGGTCTTCTGCGCCCTCGAGAAGCCCTATAATAAGAGACAAAAGACAGACGCGCTAGTGTCCCAATGCCCAGACATGCCAGTGATGCCCAATGTGACTACTCCTCTAACCGAAGGTTGCTACCTGACCGGACCCCTTGGAATGTCCCGACAGAAGCAGTGTAATTAACTAGTGTCCATGAAGATATGGCTCTAGGAAGAGTTTCACGAACAACGTATTAAATCTAAAATGGGGACCCAGACTAGGTGACGAGTTCCAAGGTGGAATCCATGGAAGGCAGAAATAACATCCCATTATCCCGCTTCAATCAAGAAGCAAACGTCCCAGAATAAGTATAAGATGCCGCATGCCTTTGGAAAGAAGGAATGTGGGGCAATATACAGTGACCTCATCCCCCCAAAAGAGACAGACGCGCGCATCCCAGCAAAAGCGTCGAGAACAGCTACTCTATTTACGAGATTTCGTTCTCCAAAAGTACCTCTCCAAGATTGAGTAAATGAGAGGGGTCTGGTATGTACTTTCTTAAGAGGGGTATATTTAATAAATAATGTACTTGAGATAGGTTAGGTGGGAGTTCAAGTTTGTTGGCTACTACTCCGATGCGATAAAGGATCTCAAAGGGGGATATATATATATTGGAGTAAGTTTTATATTCTTCCCAAATATCATCACATTATTTTGTGGCGATATGTGTAGGAATTCCATGTCTCTAACATCAAACTCTTGGTCTCATTGATGATTGCCAGAATATATCTTCTATCCACTCTGAGCATCCTTGATGTGATGCAGAATGGTCTTGTCATTTTCCACCATTTATTCAACCATTTTAGGATCTATTTGTTTTTGTTCCCCAACATCATCCGAATGTGAAGGTGTTCTACACCTCTTCCATAAAGGTTTTCATATTGATCCATTTGGAATATTGAGTGGAAACTGTTGTTGTAAGAGAACATGACCAAAGGAATATCTTTCATCCTTGATCCTTTGAAGTCAATTGAGCATTCTGTCAACATATCTTACTATTTCTAAAAATTTCTCTTAGAATATCCATCATTTTGAGGATGATAGGTTGTACTAATGTTTAGTTCAGGGCTTATAGCATGTTGAATAATTTTCTTGAACATGGATGTAAATCATGGATCTCGATCGAATATAATAAAAAGTGATAATCTATGCATCCTCACTACTTCTCTAATGTATATTTGCAATTTTATTTAGTGATAAATCATCTTGAATCAAAATAAAGTGCATATTCTTTGAATAGTGGGCCACCACAACCCATATAACATTTTATCCTTTTGATGTCTTCTAAATTCCAGTGAAAAAATTCATGGAAATGTTATCCTTTTTCTATTTAGGTATGGGTAATGGTTTCATCATACCCTTATATTATTTCCTTTTCACCTTCAGTTGATGAAATACATGACATCTTGATGTATATTCCATGATGTTCTTCTTCATATTTTCCCACAAATAGTGTTTTTAGAGATCGTGATATATATTTGTTCTTCTAGGATGGATAGAGAAGGATGATCTATGTGAATCATCCAACAACTCCTTCTTTAAATCAATATTTAATGGTACACATCATCTTGACTGAAAAATTACAACACCTTATTCATTATCATTGATGTTTGAGGATTTCCATTTTCTTATAGTTTCTACTATCTTATGAATTCTTGCATCAAATCTTTGAGAACCCTTTATCATTTCCAAAAGAGATGTTTGATCAGAAATTTTCTAAAGGATTGATGATGTTCCTTCTACTATGATTCTCATGTCAATTCCCTTAATGTTTAAGAAGATCATATCATCCTCAAATCTCATCAATGATAAATTTTTTGGATCCATTCTATTTAGATTGTCAGCAACATTATTCTATTTCCCTATATGGTAATTAATTGAGAAGTACTAGTCCTTTATCATATAAAACCATCTTAAATGGAACATATTCATCTCTTTCTATATGAATATATACAAGAGGCTTTTTTGATTCATATATATTTCACACTTCTCCCCCAAAAGATAATATGGACATATTTTCAAAGCACATATAACTATATCCATCACTAAATCATGTGTTGGGTAGTTCTATTTTTGAAATTTCGTCTACCTTTAAGCATTGGTTATGACTTTGTTATTCTTCATTAACTAAAACCCTAATCCATTCTTTTATGTGTCACTGAAGGCCAAAAAATGTTCTCCACATGTGTATAGTGTGAGTAAATGCACAATGATTATCCTTTTTTCAACTCCATGAAGCTCTTTCACATTCATCGTTCCAAGAATACTTGAGTCCTTATGTTAGGATATTAGTGGGTGTAATAAGCACCATAAACTTCTCACAAATTGATTATAGTACCTAGCTAATTGAAGGAAAAATGGATATCTGTCACAAATATTTTCCTAACATATCATTAAATTGCTTATATTTTTTAATTATCCACATACATACCATTACATGTAATGATATGTCCCAATAACGGGACTTCCTTCAAATGGAACTTACCTTTTCTGTACTTTGTAATATGGTTATCCTTTTCAAGGTATATATCATAGTGCTCATATTCTCTTCATTATCCTCCTTAGTTTTAGAGTATATTTGAATATAATCTCTAAATATAAAAAAAAATTTGAGGTAATCTCTAAAGAATCTATTCATCATGTCCATGAATGTTGATGGGAAATTATTAAGTCTTAATGGCATTACTGTGTACTCATAGTTCCCATACCTTGTAAAAATAGAATTTTTGCAGATATCCTCCTTCTTTCACCTAACATGGTAATATCCTAACCATAGAGCCACCTTTGAGAAGTATTATTCTTAATGTATCTGATCAACCATGTCATCAATCCGTGGTAGAGTACAAATTTTCTTTATCAAGATCTTGTTGAGATCACGATAATCAATGCAAAGGAATAATGACCCATCTTTCTACTTGAAAAATTGGACTGGTTCACCCCATGGTGAAACACTAGGGTGTTTAAAACCATTATCAAGATTCTTCTATAGCTGTTTCGTAACCTCCACATGATCCATAATAGACATTATACATGGAGTCATGGATAATGGTAATGCCCTAGGTATATGTTCGATTAAAAATTCAACCTCTCGGTTTGAAGTAAGACCATGCATTTACTAGGGATACACATAAGCATATTCCATCACAACATGTATGTATTCATGGATGATTTTTTATTTTGACCAATTCATTTAGGAAAGATATTCTTTCTTGTAGGACAATTCTTACCATGATTGTGATGTGGGTGCTAAAGAAGATTCCTCTTCCTCCTTGCACATGTATATAATTAGAGGTCAATTTTCGATACGAAGAGAGATTTCAGTATCACAAAAATTTATGTGGGGTCTAGATAAGTAACGAAAATACATGCCCAAAATTGTGGCAAATTCCATGAAAGTGGGTATTACAAGGTTTCCTGGAAATTTCATCCCTAAAATTTTATAGGGGATGAGTTATATACATAGGATGCAATGATTTCCCCATTTTCCATTTTCATAGACAAATTATATGTGGTGGTATTTGAAAAGATTTACCGATCGTTTGTGATATGAAAGAGTTCATAGAACTAGAATAAAAAACTATGTTCACTATTCATTAATGAATAACTAGGGTACCATTAAATATTTTGTTATCAGGAACCACATAAGTGGTTGTGATAGAAAAATATCTCTCTTGGTACCTTGAAGGTAGTTTGATAGCACTAAAACCTCTTGGATTAGTGAATTGAATTGAAAAGTGCCCTATTTATTTAATGTTGAAGTAGTGAACAATGCACTGAAGGTTGACTAGATAATTCCTCCCCTCTAATTCATCAGGGGGATTATCCTGTTATAAATCACTATATTGGTTCCCTTCATTCCAGCACCTAAAGGATTTCCGTGTGCCCCAAGGCAATTTACTTGGTGCTTATTTCCGCACCATTTATGATATTAAAATTTCATGGTATTGTTAGAATTATCCATTAGAATTATAATATTAAACTCAAATTTCTACTTCTCATCCCCATGATAACCTTGAGATTCAATGATTTCTATTTCGACTTTGAGGACACATCAAAACATTTCTTTATTAATATCAATGTCTTAGATCATTAGGGAATTTCATAGACTATATTTTGTCCCAAAAAAGATGTAGTATCCCTTTAATTTGGGGTTAAAGATAAATATTAAGGCATATCATGTAATTTTTGTGATGTTTTCCTCATATTCCCTGATATATTTTTCAGATTTTTTTAGCGAAAGGAAATACCATTATATTTTTAATCATAGAGTTTGTGAAAAATATTTATCAAAAGTAATTTTCTATAATTAATTCCACCCAATCACTTCAATTTCTTCTTCAATATTTGTATTATTTATCAATTTCCACCACTGATCAAATTCTCCCTCCATATGAAAAACAAAAAGTAGAACATTCTTTTTCCATAACATTGAATGATAGAGAATATTTTATCAACATATTTGATCCATTGTTACGTGATTAAGGGATGTGATGATCCATTAAAAGTCAGAGCCTTTGGTCACATAAATCCCTTAATTGCAGCTTGTTTTTTCTTAGGAGGACTTAAGTGCTACGCCTTCTTTAGGGTTCTATTCTGAACCTGAGTTAGTTAAGAGAGTACCATCACAAATTTTTCAATTCATGCTCTCATTGGGCTTGGCATCTCATTGGTGCAGTCATCACATTGCTCGTCGCATTGATTGTCTATTTGATTCCTTCAATTTCCACCCATTGGATAGAATAAATAGAAAATTAAGAAAGAATATTTTTAATATATTAAACAAATTAATGGGAATTTAATTACATAAAAGGGATAAATTAAAACTAAAATTTATTTCCTTAAATTATGAATTTTTAGGCTTCAATCTATGTTATGCATGATCTATTTCGAAACATATATTATCATTGGAATTTTTTTACTCCCTTAATAATGGTTTATAATGCCCTTATGATGTTTACAAAGAATATCCCCTGGGAGTGAAAATCCAGGTGGAAAATAAGGCATGTTTTTATGTACCCGGTTATGCAGAGTAAGGCTTGACGCACCTTGTCTGAGTTGTTAACCCTAGGTAAAGCTTTTCCATAACCAAGTCTACTTTTAGTATCTAGTGAGGGTGTATTTTCCTCATTAACATCTTAATGGATACATTCCAATATTTGGGGATGTTTTTTTATACATAGTCATATCCCTAAGCCTTTATCTAGAGTTTTCAAATTCTAATCCAAATAAATGAATAAATAATTCCTTTGATAACAACTATAAGAGCCCATATCTTTATTTCACATAAATATATGATTTATTACACAATATTACACTTAATACACCATGGAAATAGATAATTATATTATGTTTTGGAATTAGGTACATTGCATGAAATTTTAAATTTGGAAATCCATAATCTTTATTGAATACTTATTTAACATGATGGAACTTAAAAGTGAATGGGATAACCTAGGGATATACTTATGAAATTGGTGTGCTATAAATCCTAGAAATGGAATAAAAATGGAATAAAATAAATGAAATAATATATGGTAGAAAATTTCCACATCATTGTGGCATAAATGGAGTATTAAACGTAAACCTGAATAATGAGACATGATATAACATGATACTCATAATGGAAAAAATGGGATATGTGGAAATAATGTAAAAGGAAACATCATAATCCTAGGTCAAGGGAAAATTCCAATCTATCATGATTGAAAAATTCTCATAAAGGAACAAGGATCACTCTTAGTCCCAACATGATGTCTAATTAGACTAAACATTAACAAAGGAATTGGAGTACTATATAATCATAGACACACCCATCACTTTTATTTCATTCTCATGCATAATAGTGCCTCATAGATCATAAAACTTGGATTAATTCATCATCGTATTTTATTATTTGATTAAGGATTATAGAATACATAAATTTATGTCCCATGTAAAATAATTATTAGTGTATAATGTTGAAATACCTCGATAGGAAATTGGTATGGTTTTCAATACATAATTGGTTTTTCATGGAAAATCACGTTAAAATTTTGTTTGAATAATGAAGTCCCATAAAAATTCATAAAATGAGTTGATGAGAGTGAAAGGTGTTTACCATCATTTTAAAATCAAATGGGAAAGAAATAGAACATGGAAATAAATTTTCTGAAACTAGGAATTGGAAATAGAAATCATAGTATAATAAAGAAACTTTAATAAATTAATAGAATGTGGGGATTTCGTACTTGAGTGTGTGACTCCAAATGCTCAAGAGAAACTTATTGAGAGCTTGGGGGAATATTGTAATGTCTTTATTGAGGAGAGGGGAGGGTAAGGAAGTTGTAAAAGGATATTTAGTGAATAGAAATGGGAGATTGTAAGGGTTTATATAGTAAATAGGTGGGTAATATTTCTTTTTATAATTTTTCAATCTTAGGTTTTGTACTCTGTATAATAAAATAACCAAAAAAATATTAACATGGTTTTTACCATGATTTATATAAAATGGGATTGGTTTTAATTATTTTATATGTTAAAGGGCTGAACGTAATAAAATAATTCCCTTTTATTATGTGGAATTAAGCAATACTTTTAATGAAATGATTTTCAAACGACAAAATAAATTAATTGTTTTAGAGGATTCATAATGGAATTTTTAAATTAAAAAAAATCTAAAAATTTATTATTTAAATTGGAAAATATATATTTTTATGTGGTTGAATTTTGTAGTATTTATTGTATCACTTTTGGGTCATTATGATGACATAATAGACACCATATATTTATAAAGTATTTAATTTTTATAAGAAAATTCAAATATCTTTGGAAATTTTGAAAAATTCACAATTGGATAATTTCTAAATTATGATTCCAAAAATAGTATACATTTTATCATAAAAAATTTCTATAATTTTTTATTTTCATGTTTAAAATAATAATCGACATTTATTGAGTAATACTGGGATTTTTTTACAATAATAGTTTTCAAACCTTTATAAAAATTAAATTTGACATAAAAAAATTATATGATCATTCATAATTAATAAATTTTTTTTAATAATAGTATTTTATTAAAATATTTTTTATTTCAGAAATCCATAAATTCAAAAAAACTAATGTCTTAATTTAAATGGAATATTAATTAAAAATGAAATTTGTGTTTTATTTTATCAAAATAATAATCATTAATAAAGTAAAAATTATATAATGAAAATATATTCATTATTATATATAAAATAATTTACACAATCATATTTCAAGATTCTTGATACTTATCCCTTTAATACAATAGAAAATTCCCTTAGAGGTAGGTGCACAAGAGTGATATTTTCATGGGGTGGTTTGACATACATTTTTTAGGCAGGGATCCTGACAGGCAAGAAATTCTCCCATAAAATGTTTTTCTAATGATTAAGTTTTTGGACAATGGAAAATAATTGTGATTCTATCTCACATAGAAGCTCTAACAAATGGGCTTCATACGGTACGATCCTACTAGTTGAGGCCATTACTTCCATTTTCTATGTTAATTAGAATCATTAATACAATATATTTATAATAATCATGTGGTCACTATTCAAATACTATTTTATCAACATTAAATATTATTAATGACCATTTAAATATGATAAGATATAATAAAACCAAATAAGTTTATGTTTTTTCTTTAACCATATTACATATTGAGACGTTTAAATAAATCCCAAAAAATAATTTCATTAAGTATAGTTATATTCCTTAAAATTATATGGGGGATACATGTGTTATTATATTAGAATAATATAGAAGTATTTGAATTATTTGGAAGAATAAATAAAACAAAAATGCATGTTTAAGAAATTACCATTTCCTTAGAGAGCCTCTTTAGATTTATAATGGACACCTTTTTAGTAGGGAATCATAATAACAATATGTCCTCTAGGATGTGTGGAGGGATTTAGGTAATTAATTTGTTCATGTATTTGAAGAAACAAAATTGTTTTAGAAACCATAAAGAGGATAGGATAGGGGGTGTTCTTTTATAAGTGAGGTGAGGGGCACCCCATTAATTTTTTTAAAAGAAAATGGTGTTCTCAAGTTTTTGACATGAAATAAGAATAAAACATCTATCAAAATAGATGTTAAAAAATTAAATGGTAAAAATATGGTTATAAAATTAGTTTTCGAAAAGTTTTGGGTCATTTTAAACCCATTTATTTTTAGTTTAATCCCTAGGTACACCAATTTTTACTTTAATAGTGACAAATAATTTTTTATTGTTTTTACTATTAATTATGGTATTTTTTTTAAATTGATATATAATTTAAATATTTATTTTGAAATTTTTAATAATTATTTCCAAATATCATTAAAATGATATTTAAAAAGTAATTCAAAATTAAACCCATGGGCGTGGTGTGAAATCATTTTTTAAAAGAGAAAATGTGTAAAAGTTCAAAAAGTTGTTATATAAAAATTCAAAATGAAAATGATTAAAATGAACAAAATTGAAATAATTTATATAAAATTTAACAAATTATACTTTTAAACTCATTTAAAAACAATTATCATTATTTTATATTTGTTAAACACAAAGGGAATTTTCAATAAAAACTAGTGTTTTCACTATTACTTGGAAAACAACATTTTTTAAAAAATCCCAATTAATTTATCTATGATAATTTTGAAATTATGAATAAAAATAATATTTATTTTATCAAATTACCTTTTTATAAAGATTTAAAAATTAATTTTATTATTTATCACTACATAAATAATTTTTTTGAGAAAATAGTGTTTTCAGAACATATAATTGCTTTAGCGAATATTAAGTACTTTTTATCAATATGAATTTTTTATATAAAGACATTATAATTAATATTTAAAATTTGGTTATTATTATTCATGCCTGTATTTTTAATGACTAGGTAATAATATTCGTGTTTAAATAATAATATCAATACCTTTTTATAGTTCATTAAACTCAGTGATGCGTATAATGAAATCTTTCAAAACAATAATTTATTCAAAACAAAAATTTCATAAAATCTCATGTATTTATAGATGTTACAAACCTTTGATATCAAATTCTCCACAAAAACCTACTCTCAAATAAAAAACCAACACTTTGAGAGCTTGGTATACAATCATTGCTCCATTAGTGCACTCAAAATGATCTCTAGAGGGTGAGCATGGTCAAACCATGATTAGAAGAATAAAAAAATTCCATCGATGAAGTACATCATAAGAAATATAGATATGAATGGATAAACCAATTCATCATACATATAAATAAATATAGTATGTTCATCAACTCGAACAACATCATGAGATACTCATATACGTAATACATACTATTAAAATTTGTATGCAGAATATCAAAAGGACTCACTAATAACTGATGATAGAAAAAACCCATGTAGATCAAGGAGTACAACCTAGACCCCATAAAATTATCAGAAAATATATTAATATGAGTAAGATAATACTATTTTATAACCATCACTTGGTTTAGCCTATGGAAATCAACACATAACCCGAATTAAATGTCCACATTATAATCTAATAATAAAGACGAACCCTAGGGGGACATGATCAAGAAAATAGATACCTCCACCTCTGTATATTTTAAAAGATCATTCATCCCTATTATTTATAAATGAGATATCCTATAAGGTAGAAGATATATGGATTCTGTACTTATAATAAATATGAGCATGGAATCAATTCCATTATTATGTGGAAACTTTGGTAAATTATTATTAAAAAATCCTGGAACTAATAAAAAATAAGTAGAAAGACCATCGGACACATATTATCAGGTCCTAAAACAATGTTAGAAATATGTGAAAAATCAACACCAACTACTCATATTTAGGTCCCTAATATATTTCTTATAGATCCCACTCTCCAACATTGGTATAACATTCACCTTTTATAGGAATGAAATATAGTCATGAAAGATACAAATTAGTGAAATTAGTCGACAATTCTTGATACAGATTAAACCAATCCATTCCATGCATTAAATTAAAACTATTAATATCTAAAAAAATAAATATATGAGAAGTATATTTCCACTCATCACTATTGTGAACTCTGAATATCTCTATACACCCTTTGACGACACCCTTAAAGGTGCATTGATCGACATCACCCTATATTGATTCTCTATAGTAGACCCCAGATCACTAAAAAATGGACTACATATAAATGATTTCTACAAAACCATATTAAATAGAATGTATTATAGGTTATATTTTATAAGATCATAAATAGAACTTTCAATGGTCCCTTTCCAAGATCAGTAAGACTCAACTCGATAACATAAAGATAGTTTGGTCTCAAACTGAACCTCCCTTTACCTATCTCTTCTGAGATGCATCTCCATGTTTTCACTACTTCCCCATACCCTATGAACTATATTATCCTCTGTGACCTAAATGTCTAGTGAAAACCAAACTAACCAACTACCATGACACCCCAAACCCCTTTGAAAACATTTATTTTTAATAAAATAATGGATACCATTTAAACATGTCAATCTACCACAATATCGTTACCAATTACCTAAATCTACAAAAGAGTGGTAATTTATTTTTATCTAGATAATATAAGGATAAATGTTTCAGATATGAATTTGGTAGTTGTAATTTTTTAAATATTTCCTCTTGGGGTAGTGGAGTAACCTCTTCCTTGATTGTCCTACCAATTTTCACTTTAGAGAGAATCCCAATACATATACTTCATATTTCCTGATGACCCTATCCTAGTCCTAGATTATAAATCATATATCCTAGATGGAAAATTATCAGTTTATTTATTCTACATGATGATTTCTTAGTTCATTACCTCTATGAAAGACATTATACAAAATGATTTGACCTATACTCAAATAGAAATCCTAATGTCATCTATAAAGTGATTGACCATAGCAGTCTTATACAAATCTAATGATTGATAAAAAAATTATAAATAACTATAATATTGAGAACAATCCATAATAAATATTCTTCATTTTCTGAGGTGTATAGCCTCACTTTCTCTATCTTCCCTAAAGGTATCATGAAAAAATTGATCACAAAAATGTCACAATATGTCTTTCTAGGATAGTCGTGATTACTTTTCTTCCAAGACCAAAACATTCTAAAAAATCGAGGATGATCCATGAATAATATTAATAATAAGATCATCCTTATAATCTAGAGACTTATTAATCTATTAAAATATTTTCGGTATAGGCACTATTCAATACTTTAATTTCCCTGTTCCACCCTCTTCTAAAAAGAGGGGAGGAAGCTATATCTAGAACTCTCATGTAAAGTATGACAGGGATGTAGTAAATCTTTTTTCACCATGTAACATAAAATAAATAACCTACAGTAGAATAATTTTTAGGGAATAGGAGGAACAAGTTCAGAATATTAATAGTGGGTTACTGTGGGTCGATCAGGTCGATTTCAACCAAAAATCAATATAAGAAATATATATATATATTATATGTTTTTAAAACTCCAAATAACCAAAGATATAATTTATATCATTATATTAATTTTATTCAATCATATTATATTCATTTCAGTCCCTAATTCCAAAAATTATAGATGAATGAATTCACTTTTTCCACCCTATACCAAGAGTAAAACCTAATAAACTAAAAATTACACATCACATTGTAAAAAAACACCAAACCATAACACTCAAAAACCAAAAAAATCATTTTCATCCCTATTAACATGGTATTACCTTTTATGTGGGTTATTAACTCTAAAAAAAGTTTAAAAAAAGATCTAAAATGTTTATATTTCCTACATACCATATCAGAAATTGTAGGAAAAAATAAGGCTTTAATACCACTTTGTAAGGTCTCAGATTGGCTCACCCAAATAGTAGAATACCAATGTTAGGAATACCTCCCCATATTATAGAGGTTACTGAATAAAATTGATGGAATTTTTATAATAAGTGGTCATACAATATAGTTAGGTTTTGGTAATAATATAACATATCATATCCAATAACAATATGAGTCAATAATATGAAAAATATTACATTTAAATTACAACTATGGGTCTATTATGGATAAATAACAACATATGCTATAAAAAAATGAGATACACTATAATGTCATACTAATATACATTAATATTAAGGTCATATATTGTATGACCATGAATAAAATGACCGAAAGTAAATAAAATTTAAGAGACCACTATGAAAAATTTCCCCAAATTCCGACCCATTCCCATATACCTAATATAAATAATCTCCAACAACTTATCAATAAAAAACATGGTAATTTCCATTATCCACATCCATGATCAGGAAATATTCAATGGAACAAGGGAGAATGATAAGGGTGTGAGTACAACTCAATAGGGTTACACCAAAAATTTCTCTAAGAGTTTGCAACTAATAAAATAAAATTATTAATATGAAATGATAATATAAATAAATAATTTATCACATATTGGAATGATTGGAAGATAAACTAGTGGTGACCATACTTTATTTGGATAATGTTAGAATATGAAAATTCCATTTTAACTCCTGTCACACAATCATTATGCATAGTAACCATACCAAACCACCACATTACCTTACGAACTCTTACCCATATTCCTAATGATATGTGATATTAGTGAGGAACAATAGAGGTAATTGGGGAAGAATATACCCACTATATCAGATTTCACAATCAAAAAATAAATAACTATATTAAATAGTATTCAAGAAATAGAAATAAATAAGATCATTCTATAATAAGATGAAATACAACACAAAACTCAAAAGGTCAATATCTTATAAATGTACAGACACCAAGACTCCATAAACACCTCATCATGGTCTCTTGAACATCCAAGATATCATGTTTGATCAGGAAATACAAGGCCATATCCCAAATTGAACCTGCAACTATTTGAAGGCATATCAAGATCCCTAGTGCAATGGTGCCTTGAGTAGGGTGTGAGAAAATAAATCAGCAGGAAACCACCAACAGAGTCCCATAGATAAAACAAAATGGAGTTAAATGTTGATGTGTTTTTATTAATTATAATACAAAAATAAATTATAGAATATAAATAAATAAATAACCAATAATAAATACATGATTTATCATGATTCTAGAATGAATCTAATAACATTATGGTATCCATGCAAAACACAATAACAACACAACCCCAAGGGTGTCCAAATATTACCTTGTTGAAGCACAATACTCAATAATGATCCATGGGTTTGTGGCCCTGATTAACAGTAACTTAGTCAGTATAAGAGTATCTTTGAGGAAGTGAATAACCTAAAGGAAAATCAATCCACACTACAAGAATTCTGTGCTCACACCTCTATTGATGTGTAACAGACCATAGTGGATCACAAGTAATCCATAATCCCCAATCACCCAGGTTGAACCCCCTGATAGTACCTGGTCATTCATCACTATCAATCAAGCATCTGATACTTAGGAGGGGAGGCCATAGGAAATCCTAAAATTCTAAGTATGACTAATTTTATAGTGACCTAATAAGCTAATGTAAATATTCTCCCAAGATCCCATAGTGAATCTCATTGGTATCCAATATCTCATAACACCTTCACCCAACCATCACAGGTGCACCCACTTGATCCAAGGATGTTTCCTAGGCATTAGTAAATGGGATTGAAAAGTAACCATTGGAAAGAAAAACATACTTTCTCATGAATATAAAACCACCTAATACATCATAACCCCTTACTAATCATGGTGGTTTTAGGCATCTATAATGGATTGATGGTATCTCTATTTGAATATCGAGAACCCAAGATATTCAGAATGGAATCATTTTATCAATGGAAACCATGGAATCATGAGAATCCATGCATATATACTATCATATAATCTGATTCTATTGATCCTAGAAACCACCACTTGGAATCCACCATTATATCACCCATAATAGATTCTATTCAAACATGGAGTTCACCTAAAAAATATAGTGAGACTAGATCCCAGATATATTGAGTGTCCTTGATTATCATCTATCTCAACAAGGGATTCTTAGGGATCATGGTAATTGAAAATAATGTCATACTGCACGGATGATCCCAAGAAATCTTGGGAAATCAAATATTAATAACAATATTATATAAAAAAACATAGGAGGTATGTATAAATTCCCAATACCGTCGTCATCATCACAAAATCCTCTTTAGGCTTATATGTTGGTTCAGGTTTTTGGAGACACCTATAACAATCTATACATGTTTCCTAATACACTCACTCAGGGTTATCTCTCCAAAGTACCCATTGGGGTCCTTCTATTCATTGCCAATTTAAGGGAACCATCTTGGGGTTTCATGTATCCTACAGTCTAATGGGTTATCACCAATCAATCAGAGGGAATCACACACCTTGACAGTGTTATAAATCATTTTAATGCTATATTGAATTAATTGAGTTTAACCACTCTTTCATCACTAGAGTGATTGATTTAAATTCCATCACACTTTAAAAATCACTTCAAGGTGGTTCATGACACCCAACCTAACTAATAGTTCTATATAGGTCCACTGACCCTATAGTCATGTCCCAGGGGGAGAGTAGTGCTCACCCCATGGTCATCCCTCCCTGCCCAAGCCTACATGGTATCTCACAATCAAGATACGACCCATTAGGGACAACCATTCTATTCCAAATCATAGCTATACCAAAATTTATATAAGGGATTCTATACTAGTGACACTAGTATACATAAATAATTAGGGCCTCTACCATCATAGGTTGAATAAATAAAACCAGTGCACTATGGTCTAAAAGGGCCCTCAACACATTTTCCAATTACATGAATTTTAACTAATCTAAAGAAATTATTAAATTTATTAACTGGGATAGTATCACATTATGGAGGAATCCATTATATCACACACATTTAAAAGAAAATTAATAAATAAAAAGGGTCTTGTAAGTGACACCAAATAAAATTTAAAATAAATCCAGATCATTTTAATTCTAACCCCACAACTTGTTTCCCAAGCTATCCCAAGCTCGTCTATAACCATCAAACCACCAACACTCAAATAAGTCCCTAAATCAACTAAAAAAGTTAAAATTAATTAATTATAATCAAGTTATATTTAATTAATAACATAAATTTAATTTGTTTAATTTAAAATAAATTACCAGAAATTCTAAAAATACACTACATCATAGTGCCGCACAAGATCCATGTCCAACAACCTATGGAAGGTCAATAGTGTACCCCCACCCCTATCTAACAAAAATACAAAATCCAAAACACTAATTTTCTAAGAATTTTAATTTTACATAATATAAAACTATTATCTAATCCAATGGAACAATGTACCTTTGGTGAAATGATGAATGGTGGAAGGAAAACATCTTCTTAGTATGTTCCCAAGCTTGGATGAGTGAAAACCCCATTATCCTTGGCCATTTATAGCATGCTATGGTGGAATTATAATCAAATCCTTAGATTAAGAGAAACTTATTAAAAATAAGGACAGAATAACCAGAATAGACTTCTATAGAGAAAATCTCACCTAAAACACCAATAAACCACATCAAAAGTCCACCCAAACCGAGGGGGGATTGAAAGAGGAAGAGGTATGGCTGCCCATGTTTCACACAATGAGGAGGAGCATAAAAAGTATGACTAATTTTCAAAATACATTGGAAAAATTTGTTATTCACTACATCTAATAGGCCACAAAATTATCCACGCCATATTTGAACCACATGGATAACCCTATCTCAAGCCATCCACCTCACATAGTTTGGTGGTACAATATTCCAGACCCTGTTACAACCATGTGACATGGAACTTTCCCCCTTCTATAGCACATCACGTAGTTCATTTTCAACTGTGGGTATGTCTTGTTCCATGTTTCAGGCCCAATCCATTAAGAATGGTTACCTCTAAAATTATGCCTGGTTTACCCTTATCAGTGCTCTAACCGTTTTGGAAAGTTGTGCTGTATAGGAAAAGAACAACAAAATCCCTAAGGATTTGGGTATCATATAATTTACCATAAACCGAGTTCCCCTAAAAATGATCCCCATGTATATTACAAAAAAAAACTCTTCTAAAAATTACATAAAGTCATCGTCCATAGTAGCCCAAATATAGTGGTCTTTATTACATTTTTACTAAATATAGGGAACTATATCCTAAAGGATTGAGTAGTTTAGAAGTCATTGTAATCTAGATACATACTTTAACCCCACATTAAATTTAAAAATAACACAATATAACACAATATTTTCTTTTTGATTATATTTATTCCCTATTGAACATCCTTTCATATAAATCATAAAACATTTCCTGGATTATTGCGGAAAGGAAAAAAATGAAATCCGTGAGCTCATATTTTTCATAAATGAATTAATATAGTGGAAAATAAAAAAGGAGTGAATAATATAGAAGAAATTAATAATGATTAAATAATTTCATATAAATAATTACACGAGTTTAAAACATTTCCATGGATATAAAAACTATTCAAATAACCTCATGAACATTAACTAATTTCATAATGATGGACTACCTAATTTCTGACATATGAATCATACTATTGAGGTATGTTTCCAAGAAATCTAAAAATTCCATAAATTACGCTTTCCATAACATCAACACAAATGGGCGGGGTTAACCAACACTACAAAATATTCATTGTTTAGGACGAGTTTACTAATCTACTGAAAAAAATAATAGATTTCATGCCATTTTTTATGAACCACCAGTAAATATTAATTTTTTAAGAAAAGACACATTTTACCCGTGCACCATTCTTCTCCCTCAACCCTTATACCCCAAGATTCTCTTCCCCCAGCCCCAAACTGTAGCACCATCATGCTTCCCCCTCCCCAATTCTCGAGTATCTATCGAGCCCTCTGATCTCGTGCCCCCTGAGACCTTGCCGGTGCTATGGTCATAGCTCCCTCCGCCTGTCTCCACAAACCATTCCCTCACCCGAGTCATCATCCCCTCCTGAGCCCTCTCCCTTATATTCCCTTCCCTCGATCCCACATTGGAGTTGAGATCATATAAGTTTCATTTATCTCTTCCATTTCATTTAAAGTTTTATTCATCAATTATTTATCTCCATTATGATTACTGAAGTAAAATTATTGCTCAATCTACATATTCTAAATCCTTTTATTTTAGATTTTTAGTCTTTAATTTTTTATATGAATTTATTGGATGTGATTACAGTATTAATTACCTAAATAATTTCCATTTTTCTTCATTTTTGGTATGGTGTTCTTGCTCAATCATCTAGATAAATTTAAACGAATATTCATTGAAATAAATAAACATTTTCATTTCCATTAAAAAATTATTTATTTTACTAGACTACAAAATTTTAAACTATAGAAAACTCAATTTTTTTATTTATTAAAGTTATAATGTTTAATTCTAGTTGGATTTCATGAAGATAATACAGTTTGAAAAATTATATTAGACATGAATTTACAGTTAAACTAACACCATAATTTTTTTAGGATATTATATTGAATAATTTAGGACAAACAAAATGTTAAGGGTAGAAGAATTTGATGTTTCATTATTTGATATCTTTTTGTGCATATATTTATATAATTTCATTTATAAATTGAATGTTTTGATTAATTTTAATTAATATATTCAAGATTTATTTGAAATTGTTAGGAATGTTGAATACCATTTAAAATGCATTGAATTACATGTCATTGTATTGTTAAATTCAAACTTTCTTTCATGTCAAATGATAAATAAATTATGAATAATTATTAAATTCTTGAAGGCTAAGTGTAAAAAAGAATTCATTATTAAATTGACATTTTATCATTGTGGTTGGGTTGAAAATTATAGATATATATTTTTAATGGTGATTTATAATATAAATATTCTTCTAAATATGTTTTATTGTTATTATTATTAAAATGTATTTTAATTTAGTTGATTTTTTTTTGTTTTTTTAACTTTTAATAGAAATAAATTTTATATGGGATACTTTTTTGGTATATGATATGGGTTGGTGAATAATTTACAAATCCATTTCTCAATTCTAGGAATCATTTAACAATCCAACACCACTTTACATTCTGATCGATTATCTATTCATTCAAAGTATTTACTTTTTCATTAAAGCTTGAATCTATTTAATTCTAACTAACTCCACTTTACCAAATTTCACCATTATCTCTTTCCCAATAAATAAATACTTATGTGTTTTAATTTTTTAATAAATTTCAGGCAGATTATGATATATATGGATAAAAACTGGATCACATTACTGAGGAACGCACCCCAGTATACTAAGGGTGTAGAGGAGTTTTTAGATTTTTCAATTACCAATCAATCTGTTGATTGGAGAAAAATGTGACCATATCCCAAATGTAAATTTTGAAGATGTTTAAATAGATATAATTTTTATGAGCACTTTATATTGAAGTAATTATCTACTCATTATTTGTGTTGGATTTTTCATAGAGAATAAAACATTAGCGAACGTTTGAATAATGATGTTAATCTATAAAATGTTCTCCCAAATTCGTGAAAAATGGAAAAAGAAATGAAATATATTATAAATGATTCATTACACATTTCATGATAAAAACATCAACATCAAAAAATATCAGAATAACTAGTTGAGGGTACTATGAATAGAAACATTACAAGAAATGTTTTTTGTACTATAAGACAACCAAATAAATATTATAACATATCATTGTATCCTTAAATTGATTTTATATATAATAATGTAAGAGACAAGATCAATAAGTATAAAAATTAATTTCATGGTTAAATTGATAGTGGAAATCAAGAGTTGTATAGTGAATTTTTGAAATATTCACAACATTATTTTCCGATGAAGTTGTACAATATCAAATGCCTGTATGGAATTAAAAATAAGGTAATGTCTATGAAATTGGAATTTTTGCATGATGAATTTCCTTATGTAATGAACCTTGGGTGTTTTTATGATATGAAAAATGTTTTTTACATGATTGGTCTTAATCTTATAAAAATACATGTGTGTACCAATGATTTTATACTTTATTAGGGAGAGAAAACAAGAAAATATGATGGAAAAAATGTTCTTATAGATATAAGTAAATGGGTCATATAGGATGTATAAATAAACATAATACTATCAAGATGAAGAAAATGAACTCACTAACAAAGGTTTTGTGTTACATTCCATTAATTCTAGGATTTAAAAGATTATACATGTCATCAAAAAATGGCCAAGCACATGATGTGGTATTATATATTTAATAACAATAATGAGTTAATGAGACATCCAAGAGATTCAAAATCATGGAATAAATTTGATTAATTAAATTCATATCTATCATTTAATACTAGTTTTGTGTTATTGAGATTAGCTGCCAATGGATTAAGCCCATTTGGGAATTTGAGAACTAGTTATAACATTTGGAAAGTTGTTTTGATCCCTTATAATCTTTATGCATGGATATGTATACTTAAAAAAAATATAATCCTTTTATGATTACTACTATAAAAAATACAAGAAATGATATTTATGTATACTTATAGCCTCTAGTTGAATAATTACTAAAGATAATAAGAAAAATAATTGAGAAATACGATGCGTCTTCTAGAACAATGTTCAAAATGGAAGTTGCTCTATTGTGGACCATTAGTGACTTCCATGGACTTGGAAATTTAGCTGGTTGAAAAAATTACAATGGTTTGGCTTTTCCTATTTGTAACATTGATTTTGAACCCAAAATACTACCTCACCACAATAAAATGGTTCTTCATGTGCCATAGAAGATTTCTCGATGCAACTCATATTTTTTGGTTGAACAAGTCAAAATTAAATGGTATAATTGATATTAGACCACCCCAAATGTATTTACTAGTTCTAAGAAATTGGAAATACATAGTAATGTTGAAGAAAAATTTGGGAAGGTGAATAATTTGAATGATATTGGGAAACAAGTTCCAACTATATAATCAATTTAAATCAAAATGAAACAATGGATGAAAAAAATTTATATTATTGAAAATTTAATATTGATTATTTAATTTGTTGTAGAATAATATTGCTGTTATGCATATTAAGAAGAATGTTTTTTCCTATTTGATATTCACATATATTAATGATAATGGAAAATTTAAGGACCATATCAATGATCAGAAATACTTATAAAAAATGAATGTAAAGTGTGATATCTAGCCAAATAAGAATGGAAAGTATGCTCCAAAAATTATTTCAATGAAAAATCAGGATACATATACATTTCTTAATATTTTAAAACATATGATAGTATCTGATGCGTATTCAAGTAATATCTCAAGGTTTTTTTGACTTAAAGCATAATGATTTAAATGGATTGAATAGTCATGATTCATATATTTTGTTATATTAGTTACCACTATTGGTATGGGATACATTATTTCCTGAAAATGTTACAATTTTTGTACTCCAATTTCATTTATTTTTTCAGACTACTATGTGAGAGAACTCTATATTTATTTGATCTTGATAACCTTAAAGATATATTTTTATTGACACTTTGTGAAATGGATATGATATTTACTTTGTCATTTATACTATCATGATGCATTTTAACAGTGTGTTTGGTTGAGAAATATAAATTTGGAGGCCTTGTACATTATCAATGGATATATCAAATTGGGAGGTACATTATTTATATGTTTTTCATTTTATGTAACAAATTATTAATACTTATTTAAATAAACTATTTATTTTTATTTTTTTTCATAGATATCTTTTACATTTGAAATCATATGTGAAAAATAAATATACACATAAAGGCTATATTTTTTAAATCTATTTAGAAAAGTAGTGTCCTACCTATTATTATAAACACATGGATGATGTTAAGACAATATTAAATCAAGTTGTACAAGTTAACGACACATCGAATCAATATCAACTATATGAGAAATCAAAAATCATTCCTTCTATTGGACGATTTGTTTGGAAGAGCTAAAATGTAACACATATAGAATTGGAATTATTATAAGCACATAGATATGTGATGCTGAATAGTGAAATTTCATATCAATTTAATCAAGTGATCATGATATAAACAACGAGATGAATGAGAGGATGAACATGAAATGAGAAAGATATCACCAAACATGTTAAAAATTAATTATATAATGCTTTCCATATAATATAAGTTCATAAATATTAAAATCAATAATTTTATTAGGTTGAAATATATATTTTTAATATTTATACATGAATATTAATTATTTTTAGATCATGAATACTGATACTCGAGCTGATTTATGAGATGATTTGATGTTTCTTGCTCAAAGTCCTCTGAAATAGGCTAGAAATATTTTTCTTACAATGTGAATGGATTTAAATTTCATATAGTTGATAGGTAAGAGGGATAGATAACACAAATAGTGTTAAATTTAAGGTTTCTAAATTCGGATACTATGGAAAGTTGAATTATCTTATCAAATTAAACTACAAAATTCATTTTTTTAGTTTTTTATTCAAATGAATGTTGGTCAATATTATCAAGGATGTTAAAAGAGATTCCTTGCAATTTTATTTAGTGAACTTCTCTCACTTGATGTATATTAGTGATCGTTAATTCCATGATCCATATATCTAATCATCACAAATGAAAATGTTATATCATGTCGAAGATGTTGTGGATAAAATACATAGTGTAGTTTGTATATAAAACAAAGAGAATTGTATGATATGAGTGATGAAGTAGACTAAGTAATGATGGAGTTGGAAAATGACAAGATTGATATACATAATGATTTTATGTGTTTTATCCGTTCTTTTATCAACAACTTGTGTTATTTTTTTAGTCACTCATTATAGTAGAGATACATATTTTTTTATTATAGTGAATCTATTATCATTTCTATTTTTTTGAATGATTTTTTAAAATATATGTTTTGATGTTAATTTTATTTGATCAAATGATAGGAATACCAGTGAGGAAGCATTTTAATGGGCCTATTTGACTCTCAGTCGACGTTCCCTCAACTATACCGATAGATAATGATCCATCAGTCTCTCTCCCAACAACATTCATGATACCCTCTACTTTCCCCCTATACCATATCTCACTCCCTAGATTCTGTCATCTACTCGAACACCATTTGTCAGCGTCAAATCAACTGCTTAGCTGACTCCTCCCCATTCCACAGGCTCAGTAGCTATGGATCAGTTTTTCACTCTTATTTAGTCATAGGGATATTATTGAGTGATATTTATAGGTAAAAATTTTAATATTATTAATGTATTTGAGCCGTTTTTATAAAAATAATTATTTATTAATAAACAATTGAAATAATGCTACTATGAAGGGAAATATGAAAAGTTTAGATGTCTAGAATCTGAATGGACTGAAGATAGTTGTCCCATTTGACTACTATGGGGTACATAAGAATGATTCCATAGGATTATTGACGAGATTCTAGGCCATTCAATGGTGAATATGGTTACCCTTCTGATTACGTATGCTGATCGGAGGTATATTCCTCAATCTTAGAAAAATGACGTTTTTGATTCATAGATAAATGTAATTTTAATACATAATAGAGTAATGTAATTTCATTATGTTATTAAATTTTAATATTTTAAAAATAAATCTCTTTGTATAGATGTTTTTCCGTTATAGCACTGTCGATCTTATTGCTAAAAAAATGACATTGAAAAGGTTGGGTACCAAATAGAAGGATTTTAAATAGATATTATGAAACTAATTCAATGATACTTCATTTATAACTCCAAAATCGTTTGATAAGGTGCCTTATGGGGTACAGAGAGATCAATGGATGGTTTTTTATGATAGCCATCATCATAAGATGAATATTATATTTAAATATATACTATTAAATTAATCTTATTTTGTATTTATACATTCATATAATAAGAAGATAAAATTGAATAAATTATTATAAAATTAAATGTTATTTATTTTAGGATGTCTAAAGGAACAGTGCATGAAGAATTTTTAAGAAAATTTTCCCCCACCTTTCCGGTTCAAAAAGTTTTTTGAAAAACCTATCGACTCTGATAAGTTTTTCATTAATTTAAATATTAATAATATAATATTATCTACTTAATATATTAAGTTATTGATTTATAGTTTTTTAATGTAGTCATTGAATTTAGGGAACTGAGTCTCCCAAAAAAACTATGGTTATATATTCATACAAAATAGGATGAGAGTTATATTATTAAGCCTTTCAAATAAGATGGGGTATGAATTCAATTTTCATTATAATAAATTATTGTCAGCTATCACTAGGTTAATATGTATTTATTCAAATATGACTGATATTTTATTTATAGGAAAAAATTAACTAACTATGGGTGAAAATCCCATGATTTCCTTCTCAGTCTCCATTGATGACCCTGTTGGTAAAGTTTGTGGGAAGGAGCATCCTGGTCGTGTGCGCAAGAAGGGTTTTAGACCATTACTATATGTGGTCTTTAGTAGGAAATCAGGGATTGTAGCTGTATATACTCCATATTATAGTCACTCCATACCTCTATATTCGTCGAGGGAGTTTGTTTCTATGAAAAGCACATGTTAGGAATATGGGGATCATAAATCCTCTTTGCAAATAGTGTTGATTGATTTATATTAGAATATGAATGGATCATTCCCCAGTGATATTGCATTAATGGATGTTGGTGAGTGGGATAATCATATAACATAAAAATCATTTAGTTGACACACTATGAGAGGTTTTAAATTTATATAAAATTATTAATAACTATTTAATTTTCAACATAATTTTCATGTAGTTGATGATAGTAGGATATAGAGATATAGATGGAAAGAGCATCGACTCAATTTCATCTGATATTTATTAGTTCAATATTTGGATTCATAGATGATGTAAAACTAAAATTATGACAAACCTGAACTAATTTGGTGATTCATAAGCCATGTTTTGGTTTATGGTAGGGATATATGTATTACCCTTTCATTTTAAAAAAGTCTATTTTAGAGTTCTTATGCAATTTATAGAAAATTAGGGAATTTCTTATCATTGAATGTTATGATATAGTTATTCATGAATAGTGAATTCAATGTTGATAACGTTACTAATGGTGCTAAATTTCTCTGGGTGATAGTTTATATGTGTTGTTTCCAATGTTTATTGGTTCTTTGCTTTATTCCAGGGTTGAGTGCTGTTATGGGGCTAAATATTCGGTGGGTTCATTTTTTTGGAAAGCATCATATAGTGGAAGTTATAACCACAACTAAATATGTTATATTAGTGTGCTGAAATGGTTTAAACTACTTCTATATAATGTCAATTTTTTATTAGTGGTTGAAAACAACACTATATAAATACATTATTAATTTGTATTAGGTTTTTTCATTTTTGAACAGGTTTTCCAATAAAAAAATATTTAGGATATGGAAATGGTTTAAACCACCACTAAATCCTCGACACTTTTTTGGTAGAAAAATTAATACTAAAATGAAAAAAATGAAAAATATATAATCTATGAAAGTTACTATAAATCTTTTCTGAATGGAAGGAACCAAAATGAGTTGGATTTCAATACCAACTTTGGCCACAATTTTTTGAAATCATCACAGAAACATTTGTCGACAGTTTAAACCACCACAAAGAGGTGATTTTCTTATATTGAGAATACCTAATATATTTATTTATCACGATACCTTCCAAAAATTAGAAATTATATATAATTTCAATCCCATCAGTCACATAATAAGAAAAATTCAATCATCATATGAAGGAAACCATAACTTAATCAACATGCCTTAAAAATAAATAAATTTTTGCATCGAAAGAAATAGAATGTGGAATATCATTAATTACATTAGTCAAGTTGATAATAAATTATCTAATTAGATATGGTTGATGTCATCATAATATTATAACATTATTAAATCATAATATTTAGTAAATTACGTTTACATTGATGAAAATACAATCAAAATATCACTAGAAATTTTCTTGAGGAAAATAAATTTTTTCTCTTTGAAAACACGTTTATGAAAAAAAATTCAAAGTTTTTTAAGAGAAAAATTTATATGAATATAAACATATAAACTCATAAATTAATCATTAAATCAATTATTATTCATGATATTGGGTAATTTTGTTCATGCGATATAAGTTAAAAACATTCCTTTCACTATTTTTTAAAAGGTGAAAAAGCACCTCATTTAGAAAATTACAAGAATTCAACATATTTTAATTTATATAAAAACTAAAACATGGGGAAGTTTTTTTGATAATTCATTGAAAAATTTTAGAAACACCCCCTTAGTCATTCTAAGGAAAATATATTTGTTGAAGAAAAATATTATTGATTAGGTATAGAAGCAATGTCTGTTTCTCTTAAAAATATTACTTTAGTATCTTGATTACTTAAAGAGAAGAAAATGAAAGTGAAAAAAATATAATTTATATAAATAACTATTGTTTAAAAATATATATTAGTTTTAAAAAATAAAGATAATTGTTTCCAACTGATACTTAAACATAAAAAATCCCAAATAATGGTGAGATCGTGAAATAAACACATACCTCTCGTTCAACATCATTCATATGTTTTGGAAGCTACTATATAATAAATATATATTTATATTAAAATTATTAAATAACCGTAATAATATATATATATATATATATATATATATCATACTATATATTATTTAATTATAATATTTTACCATGACTTTATCAGCAATACTTTGTTAAAATAAATATTCTGGGGTAATAACTACTTCGTTTTTCATGTATATTTTGGTTTTTTAGTTTCAATGATTTTACTTTTATAATTCTTAGTTTATCTAAATAATTTAAAATATGTTATAAATATCATATATATTAATTACATATGTATTTATATAAATCCACAAAATTTAGAGTCATAAAATTGAAATACACCATTCACAATGACGGTAGGGCATACGAACATATGTAAATTGTTATATAGTCTTCTCTTCCTTGATCAGTTTCATCAAAAACTCACAAGTTTTTTATGGTGACCTTCTCTGTTTTGGGAGTTTCATCTCATAGTGTGTTAGAGAGTTTCAGTGCTTCTATTACTTAGTTGGGTGTTCGTTGCATTTCTATGGCTCACGGATGATGGTGGGGGATTCATCATTGTGTTCTTCTTGAGGAAGTTGGATTTGAGTTTCATTTTTTAAGATTATTTTATTTGTTTTTTTATCCATGATTCATGGGATTTGTTGGGTGGGTTTTTATTCGATAATACAATGAAGTTCTTTTTTAAGGTTGACGATGGCATGATGACAACGATAGCAATGCTAGTTTTAACTATGATGATTTTTCGTGACAATGAAGTAGACATTGGTGTCAATAATGATGCATTTATGGATAGTTAATGTGATTTTATCTAGCTATGTTTCGACTATAGGGCGTTGGTTGTAATGGGTGTGTCCCTAAAGGAAATCATGCGATGTGATGGGTGAAGATTTTGGAATTTGGAAAGATGTGGTTTTTGGAAGGTGGAAATGGTGGAACAAAAATTAGGGTGTTGTTTGATTTTTAATTTTTATTTTGCAGGTTTTATATTGATTCTCTATGTGGGGTATGTGTCGGTGATATGTGGAGTTGATGTAAGGTTCCCACTTATCAAAAAATTGGCATCTTAAAAAATAAAAAAAGGATTATGGTGGTAGTGGATTGAATGAAAGAAATGTAAATAACAATCAACCATTATGAAATAATTATTATAAAATATAAATCATATATTTTCATTAAACCTATACTTATTACCATATGATGAAAATATAAATAAAAAATTGATCACATTGCTTCCAGAAGGTGGTAGACCACACATATGCATGAGCAACATTATCGTTATCCAACAGATTTGAAGGTAAGAAGGTAAATAATATATTATGATTCCAAAAGAATAATTATGTCACAAATGTCATATATAAACATTAAACCTATCACAATATCCCTAAAATGGTAATGGAAGAAAATTAATTACATTACTATGTGGAGATAATAAGTTGTATGTACGCATGAGTGATATTTTCACGTTTTATTTTAGAGAAATGAGGGTGGATAATTGTGGTTTAATAATTATAACAACACTTAATATTATTATGTATACTGAATTTATTATCTTATGTCAAATAACACATATTTTTAGTAGCTAAATATGAGATAAATTGAATGAGGTCGGTTAAGATGATTACCTCCTCTATGGGAGACCTCATTTAGATCTTTTCTTATGGAAACCAAGGATGGTAATCCGAGGATATAAAAATATATATATTTTTTATAAGGATATATATCTGATAAATGGGTAGGTATTGGTCAATCTAGGTTGTTAAAATTGTTGTGATGAAATGAAGGAATTGGTTTTCTTTTATATGGGAGGTAAAGGACACACTTGTAATTATCAAAAATACTAAAATATAACTAAGTCGTTCACAATAATAATTCATCAAAATTACATATATTGTAATATAAGGTATTATAGTGTTTATATAACATCAAAAAATCAATTTTTTAGTGGGTTATGTGGAATTTTAAACCTTATATTTTGGTTTAATCCCTTAGTTAACCTATTTTTACCTTAACTGCAAAAACATCTTCTTCACTCTTAAAGAGTTATAAATTTATATAGAGGTAAATTTTTTTTAATAAATAGACAATTTAAAACATTTTAGACCGTATATTATCCCCCATTTTTTATTTAAATATTCTAATGATATTTAAATAATTTAACAAAATATTATTTTCATAAAATATCATTATTGTCATTTTCCGACACTATTGATTTAATACAACTAAAAATACATAAAAATAATGTATTAATTATAATATAAAATAATAAAATATCCTTAATATGTTATATTTATTTATAAAAATCATGGATCATAATAAATCACCCAAAATGTATTATATTTAATATTTTCAAAACCAATTATTTTATTTTTTCCATTAACTGAATAAATATAGTGGTAGCATTACATAAGCATTTAAGGAAATCATATAATACCTAAAAACTATAAATGAATTACCACTTTGGAAATAATTTTATTATTCTCTAAATAAAAATATACATTCATTCACCACTTTCTTTTTGTCACTATGTAAACACATAATAGATATTTAAAAGTAGGAGAGAGATATTTTTTATGTTCAATTTTTTTGATGATTATATAGGTCATTTTTTAAAAACGTTCCATTAAAAATTAAATTTTTATCCAAAACTGATAAGGGTTGAGTAATATTTATCATATAATAACTTTTATAAAAAATTTATGACCCAAACACTTACGTTTAACTTAAATAAACCCAATTTACCTTTTACTAAGGTGATAAATTTTACCACAGTTAATATTCATAATGAATAAAAATTAAAGGGGACTACATACCAAATTTGAACATCATAATTGAAAATATAGAAATAAATTTATAAATTCAATACCTATAAGTGGGATAAATTAATTGCACAGTAAGTACGCAAAATGAAAACAAGATAGATTTTTTAAAAAATATATTTTATGTACAAAAAATGTTTTATTCCTATCTCATACCTAAAACACATTACTAGGATATTAAAAATGTTATTGAATAAATAGAATAAAAATTTAAATAAAACGTTTCACCAATAGTAACTAATTTAATTTAAAAAGATAAAAAAAAAATCAAGCATAAAAAACAGTTTTTCATAAAAAAAACATTTCTTTTACTCAGGAATGATTTTTATTTTATTTTATAATCAATTGACAACAAATGAATTGATTTTATACATGTAAATCACAAACTATTTCATAATTTAGTCATTCCTATTCATACCCACAAATTTTAATGTCTCTATTATAATGGTCATGTAATAGTTTAATAGTACTTCATTGTTCGTTTAAATTCAGTATTTCATGTAACACAAGCTATCATAGGAATTAATTTTTTTAAAAGAAATATATCATAAATTATTTGTGTGTTACATTATAAACCCATTAAAAATAATTTATCACAAAAAATTTCATTACTTTGATAATAGAAAATGTGGATATATCTATTTTATTACATCCTTTAAATTCTAAGTAGCTTCTTCCAATTTTTGATTCCTCTAGAGATAATTTACCCGGGGAGTCATCTTGTTCCATAGAACATTATTTTTAAAATCTAGAATTTATATTGGTTGTTCCACATAGGAAATATCATTCTCCAATGGTACATATATTTATTTTAGTTTATGTGAATTATTCAGTATTTAATTTCTTAAGAGAGATACATGGTATACGTTATGAACTTGAGATAGGTTTAAAGGAATTTACAAATGATAAGCTACCATCTCTACTCGATTAAGAATCTATAAAGGGAAAATATACCTAGGGATTAATGTTCCTTTATTTCAGAATATCATACCCTTATTCAAAAAAGAAATTCAAAAAAATCATTTCCACCAACTGGAAATTCTAGAACTCAATAATGATTTTCATAATAAGTTTTCTATCAACTATGAGCTGACTTGATGTACTATTCAAAATATCTAACTTTTTCATCCATTTCTTGTACTAGATCTTGTCCTAAAAGGATTATTTCTTTAAATATTTCTTATTATTTTTCAATTCTACACTTATTTCCATATATTGTTTCTTAATGATCCATTTGAATGTTTGATTGAAATAAATTATTGTAACAAAACATGACTATAGGATGGTTTGGATCAAAACAACACTTGAAATCCGAAGTACAATATCTAAAACTACAGTCTATAATTTCAATGGTTATCTCAGACTGTCCATATATTTGTTGATGATACTCTATAATAAAAATAAAAAAATGTATCTAGAGCTCACTAAAGTGTTTTCCATGACATCAAGTCAAACCTCAGAACCTGACCAGATACAATTGGCAGTGATACTTCATAAAACCTTAGCACATATTTACTTTATATTCTGGAAAGTTGATCAAGAGAGGAGTATTAGTTGATAGGGATAATGTGTGATGAATTTTTAAGGTGGATGACTACAACCCAAATAACATTTTGTTCTTTTGACATTTTTTGGAGTTTGATGAAATAAATACATGGTTATGTTTTCCCATTTCCATTATGGTATGGGTTATAGTTATAAAACCCAAAAAGACTTTGGTCTCTCACCCTTAAAATTCTAACATTTCTAGAAAAGAGGTAAATTCTCTAATATATCACACTTCATGTTCTCTTAATAGAAGATATTGTTTTATATCTCTATAGTTCTTTATACATTGATGATGAATAGATAAATATGAACTATATATCTCATCCAATTGGTCTATCAAGTGTCGTATTGATGGGACACATACTCTGTTCCTAAACATTATCATTTCGTCTTGGTCATGGTTGAACTCAAGAATATTCCTCACATTATTCTATAATTTCATATCTTCCTTTTGTGTCTTCTTTATCATCTTATGGTTGGATGGTTGGATGGTTGGAAATTCATCTGATAAAGATAATATCATTCCCATTTACTCATGATTTCAAGATCCATCTTCTAGGAATCCATAAATACTGGATATATATCAATTATCACTATAAAACATCATGTGTTTACTTTCTGACTCATTGCATTAGACACTTTGTTATCCTTCTTAGTATGGTAATGTATTTAGAAATCATAATATTTGATTAAATTAAGCCAATTAATTTGTTAAATATTTAAATATTTCTATGAAAATATATACTTAAATATTTTATTGTCAGTATATAATAAACACCATTTACTATAAATATAATGCCTCTATATTTTCATTGAAAAATTACCATTGAAAACTTCAAGTTATGTGTTATGAAATGTTTCTCTTGGATCGTAAATAAGCATAGGGCCCATGAAATCAGCATATCATTCTACATATAGATGAATCTTAGTCCCTTCATTGATAAATCACTATATATAAAAAAATCTTTTCCATTGTAGGGTAATGTTAACACAGTTGTGTAAACCTTTCTTATCTTTGGTTCTTTGAATCTATTTTCATATTAATGTATCCATAAGAACTTAACCCCCATCAAATTCAACCTATTTATTGGATTATATATTAAGGATAAGTATCTCAAAAATCAATGATAGTATCTATCATATCCATGAAAACTATGGATTTTTATTACTCTGGTTAGTCTATATCATTTCTTAGTGACTTCTATCTATGAAGGATCCACTAATATACCCTCACATGATAATATATTTCCCATTAATGATACTTTCGAAGATAAAATAAACACTTGGTAAATTAATCTTAAAAATATTTCTTCCTCAAGGACTACAACACAATTCTCAATTGTTTTTCAGGACATTAAATTCTATTTGAATATATCAGAATATCATCTATAAAGACAACCAAAAACTAATCTAGGTAATCTATAAATACTCATTTATTTAAATCCTTAAGGATAGAATGAGATTTGGTAAGTTCAAATAAAATTATTATGAATTCATATTGACTATACATCATATACATAATATTAAGGGGTATATCATCCTTCTTGATCCTTATTTGATTATATATATAAAAAAAATCAATATTGTAAAAAATAGAGCTACTCATAATTTATCAAATGAATCATCAATATGGGTTAAATGATACTTTTTATTAAAAGTAATTTTGATATGTTGTCGATAATCAATGAATATATGCATTAATACTTCTGTCTTCTTAAAAACATAACAAGTGTACCCCATTGAGAAGAACTTTTCTAGATGAATACCTTATCTATATTATCTTGTAGTAGGTTCTCAAATTAATGAAACTCAATCATGGCCACTCTATATGAACTCTATGAAGTAGGGATAACACCAGGCATGAGGTCCCTTGAAAAATAAACATTACAATTTGAGGGAAGACTAGGAAATTACATATGAAATATATCATCGTATTCCCAAAAATAGGAATTTTTATAATGTTTAGTTTCTACTAGACCATTTGGGATAAATATTTTCCATGAATTTTTAAAAAAACTATATGTTTGAATTAATTTCCATTTGGTGTTCAAGATATTGCTCCATTTGATTGATTAATCGAGGTTGATTTAGAATATCAAATATAACTTCCTTTGCAAAACAACTGATGTACACTCTATAATGGGTGATCCAACACATACACAAATTTAGGTCAAATTCAACTAGAGGAAGAATAACAAGATTCAATGGAAGAACAATCCCATAAAATTATATTAGAGAGAATTTATATACTTGAGGTGTGGTCATCATACCATTAGATTTTTTCACCACCATCTTAATATCTAATCATTGAGGTGGTGATACAATACCATTAGAAAATTATTATGATATGAAAGAGTGGGTATAATAAAAATAAAATAAAAACATTTCTAATTCATGAGTGGATTATAAGTGTACTTTTGACCCTATTTCGTTTAACATCCACTTAAAATATAGAAAATAGATAAGTATAACATTCATGACTTATATTATTTTACAGTACATTCCCATGATGTTTTGGGAACTAATTAGACCAGTTACTCACATACTTAGAGTTAAATCATTTTACAGTAATGGATACTGCCTTACCCATACATTAATGAGCAAGATTTACTTTTTCACGACATATGAATCAAATTACTTTTCCTTTATGCATGTACAATGGTGTTTCCTTCCATATGTATCACATGTTTGAACATTATTCATTCTCTACATCCGTTATCCATTCTTTCTACATCATCATCATATTCTATTTCTTTCATTCAAATATGGATTTGAAAATTACTTCTATTTCTAGGAAAATCATAATACTATATCATCATATGGTGAAAGTTCATGGGAGACTAGTGACATTCAATGGATTGGATTTAACCCATTAAAGAAATAATAAATATTACCCTTTAGATTACATACATAGCCCAAAAAATTACTTTCAATCATTATAAATTTACCATCATAACAACAAACATTTTCCTCTTCCCTTTTCCATAGACTCATGAATTTACTCTCAAATTTCACTCATTTCTCACACATAAAATAATTTTCTAGAAAAGTCCTCAAAATCCTTCAATCCAATGATTTCTATTTCGTCTTCATTTATTGTGTTTTTAATCAATGACCACTATTGATCTACATCCACTAAGAGATGATAAATTTCTAAGAAAACCAACTCTATTTTATTACTTCCCAAAGTAATAAATATCATCTCTAAAGAAATTATACATTCCTTAGATACCAATTTATTTGTTGTCCCCTTGTATGATGGAGGTTACTAATCCATAAAGTGGTCTTAAATTGTTATACTACTTTTTGGATCAGCAGGACTCATAGTAAGGGAAAGGTTATTGGTCATAAACAGAGTCAGATTCCACAATATAGTTATAATACGTTAATATCAATCTCCATCTTCATTATCATTCATATGAGAGAAATTCCCACAAGGATATCTTTCATGGAGTCAATTTCTATTCGTTCCAATGTGTTATATTTCTAAATAATGATAGATTCTATATTAGATCATATAATTTTGAACAATAATGTATAATTTCGAAAATATTAAAAAAAACTAACATAAATTGAATGTTGTTTTATTACTAATCTCAAAATTATAAGCTTGGTTAGTTTGGGAGTGTTCTCAAGGTTTTTCATAGGGTTAATTTCTATAATCTATGTTTTCTGAAATCTAGTTCCCATAGTTTGATACCAACTATATAGACCCTAGACATAGTATCCAAAATCCATTGGTAACATTATTACATTGTTACTAAATAAAATTAATAACATACTATAGAACCGAATAGTTTAGAAGTATTTTTAAACTAGATTCATACCTCAATTCCACATTTCGTTTGAAAAAAAAATAATACATAGTATTTTCTTTGGTATCATCTCTATTCCTTCAATTGTATACATGTATATCAATCATAATACATTTCATGGAATACCTAGGAAAGTTAATAGAAGAAAGGGGTGACCTCAGTTGCTTAGTAAGACAATGCATACAACTTAATCTAAAGAAGGCATGAATAAAATGTCATGAATAAATAATGATAAAATAATTACATATAAATAATAATGAGTGTTAAAATTACACATGGATATAAAAAATTCAAATAAACTCATAGACATGAATAATTGATTTCATAAAGATAGAATATATAATTCAAAATATCTGAAACAAACTGTTGAGGCCTTGTTTCATGACATCAAAAAATATACTCAGGGCCTCATTACAAGAAATCTATATAAATGGGTAAGGACTCATCCAAATACATAATATATTGTTCCCATGATAATTATATATACATTGAGGGGATATTTTATTCTAGTCCCCATCCATCACATAATATGTCCAATCAATTCAATCCAACCTTCCAACATTTCCAAACGTTTACTAATATAGGGGAAAGGCCCCAAAAAATCATGGACGTCTAAAATAATGGATCCCTAGTGCATCCGCATAAATAAGATTAAAACAACCTGGGTGTGGGGTGGAAATTGTGATAGTGAAAATGGGGTATGGTCTATTAAGAGTGGCCTAGGAAGCCATGAAATCCACAACCATATTCCCTTCCCACCATGTGTGACTAATATCTGTGATATTGGTGAAGAAACGTTTTCATCAGTGAACGAAATTAGTGATAGCCCACGGGGATGGAATATCCTCTTTAGTGGACCTATAAGGAATCAATGAATCCATTTTTACCCCACCTAGTAACAAATCGTGATAGGGGCATGGTTAATTCCCCTTGGGCATGGTAGTTTCTTTAGTTAGAAGTGAATCCCCTTGGTCAAACATAGTTCTTAATAGATGAATGATAGACTCGCTCAGGTTCCAAAAAACCCCTCATACTACCATTGATAAGGACCTATCAATGTTCATCTTGATCCCATGATAAGGAGGGATCCAAAAAACCCAATTAGATTACAGAATATCCCTATGAACCAAAGAAAAAGTGTGTCAAGCCATGACCATTTTCAGCAATGGGGAGAGATCAATCTTTTTAAAAATGGGGTGGTGACACGACCACTAGGGATCTATCCCTAACAAACACTCCAACTTCCAAACTTATATTTCCCTCATGTAGACCTCTATTAAGAGAATTCTAAATACTCTAACATCCAACATCCAAGAATATTTCCTTCGCATTGCCTCCATGTTTGTTATAATTAGTCCAAGGAAACCAATATTAGAGGATGATGAGAATGGAGAAAACCAATTCATCATATATGTAGTTAACACAAAGTCCATACCACATAGAGGACACCCACTATCCCTTGAAGAAAAGTTGATTGAAGGAATTCTCCTTCTAGATGTTGCGGAAGTTGTTCCAAGAGATATCAGGGACACCCCTTCTTCATAGCTTTTCATCCTTAGGTAAATAATGGTTACATACATGCTATACAAGAAAGCTGATATTATATGGAATCAGAGTAAAACAAAAAGTCCCAAACCATGAGTCATACTTGTGATCCCCCTACAATACCTACCTATACACATTTTTTGAGAGGCACATTATTGAGGAGGCAATGAAAACAAGTTACTTTAGGTCTTAGTTAATGAGAAAATTTTTACAAACCTCTTTCCATTGGAGGTTGAAGGTGGAATTGATAAGATCTCAAAATCTAATCTCATGTACAAAGGGAAAATATGACACTGAGAACCTTGAAAAAAAAACACACTTTCCAAAAATGCATAGTCCAGTAATTTTTGACCCACTCTACAATGTCCAACTTGAATGTTTTTGTATGATAATTATGTGTCCTCAAATCGAGCCCCATATCATGGAAATCCATCCCCCCATATAATCGTAACCAACCCCCAATTCTTTGGTAGTTAATTTTTCCCACATTGAAGATACCTCCATGAAAACCCAAGTATGCCTTGATTTAAGACAATTCAGGGTTTTTTTGACACTTATTAAGAAAATTACTACATGTTATTGTTCTCGAGATAATCGATTGCAAGACTTCCAATCCATTAATCAGAGGAATAAAAAACATGACATAATAAACACACCTAAACATCACTAGCAATTCATATTGAAATAAATTTCATACAAAGTATCAATTATTACACTTTTAAAGATGACCACAAAACATTCAATATAATATGGTGGATGGTATTATAATATTATAAACTTATTAAATTATAATATTCATAAAAGGATATTGAAATAATTGGAAATACTTTAAAAATATCACTAGGAAATTCCGTGAGGAAAATACCCCTTTTCCCATTTAACAAACCTATTTAATATATATATATATATATATATATATATTTAAACATTAAGTGAATAATTATATTTAAAAATAATATTTTTAAACATTTAAAGGAAGCTTTAAAGAAACAACATGTCATGAAAATAATAAATTACATTCTTTCTATATTTGATAAAAAACACCCCTTTCATAAATTTTTAGAAATCTAAAAAGTGCTTTGATTGGAAAATGGAAAGAATATTTAATATAAGTTTTTTTGAAATGTTAAATATTTTAAAACAAAACTTTAATAAATCATTTGATATTGTTAAAAACATCTTCTTGGCATTCTGAGGATAATATTAAAATGGAATTGAAGGATTTCTGACCAAATTAAAAAACAAGGACATTTTTTATTAATTTTTTTTGTATCTTGAGTACTTAAAGAAGTAAAATGGAAGGAAAATTTTTAATTTATAGAAATAAATGGAGGATAATAATCTATATTAGTTTTAATATAGAATGATAAAATAATTCCCCAAACTCTTATGAGATTGTGAAATAAACACTTACCTTTGGTTTAACTTCCTTAGTATGTGTATGAACCACCTATATATTAAATATAGATTTATAATAAATATTCTCCATAAATATTATAATATATATAACACCTATATGATTTAATTATAATATTTTTCACCTTTTTATTAATAATTAATTGTTTAAATAAATTTTTCGAGTGATAACAACAACATTTTCTCAAGTATGTTTTGGTTTTGTAGTTTTAATACTTTTCACTTTTATCATGGATTAATCATATCCATATTTTTAACCATGATATAAATATAATATATATTTATTTTATATATAGACATATATGAATCCTTAAAAGATAGAGATAAATAAATGAATTATACTGTTCAAGGAGATAGTGGGCCATACATATACCTAAACGTTGTTTTCAGTTTTTGACAGATGTAACTAAAGAAAGGTAAATAATAAGTAACATTTCTTGAATAATTATGAAGAAATTTCCATCATATATATTCTTTTAAATATAACCTCATTACTATCCATATAAAATATAAATGAAAAATGTATCATATCTCTTTATGGAGGTGGCAGTCCACATGTACACACTAGTGACACGATTGTTTTACAATAGATTGGATGGTACGATGATTGATATGATATTATAATTAATAATTAATATTTTTTTATACATATCATATACATAAATTAAACCCATCATAATAATCATCCATAAAATAAGATGATGAAAAAAAAAATTTGTATCTTTATGTGGAGATGTTAACTCGTATGTATGCATGAGCGATACATTCAATTTCCATTAGATGGAAACCTAGGTGAATAATGTTTTTTCCTAATCGTAATAAAATTATAGTTCTGAATATATTATTTTATTACATACACAAAAGATTTATAGGAGGTAAAATAAGATATAAATTGAAAGTGTTCGGGTAAGATGATTACCTGTTCTTCGGGAGACCTCCTTTAAAACATTTCTTTTGGAAACTGGGGTTGGTATTTTTAGGATATTGGAACCTATATAATGTGTATAATGATGTTAAAAAGGAAAATTTTGAGTTATTTTTCATCCTATGTTTCTCAAATCGGTGTTAATAAGTGATGGAAGGGGTGTCCTCTTATAAGGGAAGGAAAGGACACGCTTGGAATTATTAAAACGATTAAATTATAACTAAGTAATTCTCAGTAAAAATAATTCCAAATGGCCATATATTAAAAAAATTAGTTAATATATTGTTGAAATATCATCAACCAATAAAATTTGACAAGTTAATGGGCTATTTTTAACTTTATGATTTTATATATCCTCTTAGTTAAGTTATTTTAATCTTAACTATGGGAACATCTATTTAAATAATAAGGAGTTATAATTTTACTTATAAGAATATAATTATGTAATAAATGAAAAAGGGATGATGTTATAAAACATATATTATCCCCCTTTTTATCTTTCAGGTTTTCAATATTTTTTATTATTTTCAATAATATATCATTAATTTAAATTTTGATATTATTCTATTAATTTGACTTTAAATAAATCCATAAAAAGTATTAATTATAATATAAAACTTAATAATATACCTAATATGTTATATGAATCTATAAAATTTATGGATCTCAATAAATAGATCAAATTTTTTTACTTCTATTTTTATGAAATCATTTATTTCATATTTATATTAATTGAATAAATACGGTGTCGGGGATGCACCAGAATTTATGGTAATTATATAATATATTAAAAATAGAAATAAATTATCATAAGTAAAATTATTATTTGAAAAATATAAATATAGATTCATTAACCACTTTCTTTTTTCTCTATGTTAGCACATACAAGATATCTTAGAGTAAGATAGTGACATTCTATATTTTTCATTACATTAAATATTATATAGGTAAATTTTATGGAAAATTGTTCCTTACAAAATATAATTTCAAGCTTTATATGATAAGGGTTGAATTAAATTCATCAAACAAAATTTTTTATGGAAAAAATAATGACCTTGAAACATCAATTTAAATTAAATTTACCCAATTTACTCTTTAGCATGCTGTTAATTTTTACCACAATTGGTATTCATAATGATAAAAAATAAAAGGGGCCTATTTACCAAATTTGAGAGTCCAAATTAAAAATCTATACTCCATTTTATCAAATTAAATACCTATAAGTGGCAGAAATTAATTTTAAAATTAGTGTGCAAATTGAAATTAAAACTACTTTTCAGTAGAATACATTTCAATCTTAAAATTGGATTTATTTCCATCTCTTACCTAACAGAAACATTAAATATATTTTAAAACATTTAAATAAATAAATTATATTTTAATTCAATAAAAATAATTCAACAATAATTATTAGTATAGTTTATTCAAATAAAAAACATTGCGCACATAAAAATAGTTTTTCATAAAAACATTTCTTTTACATTCAAATGATTTTTTTAATTTCAAATCAGTTGATAACCAATGAATTCATTTTATAAATTTAAACTACACTGTTGGAACCGGAAAATGCATCCCCAAAAATTTTCCAAATGCTTCCATACATGATCCAAGATCGTATTCCATTTCGCAAGCTTCAATTTGGTAGGTCGTAGGGCCCGAACGGAGTTACGGATTAGGAGTTATGGACATTTGAAGTTTGGATGGAAAACTGGTTCGCAAAGCCCATTTGTGAAGCCGCCTCTGCGATTGCGGAGCGCCGCCGCGAAGTAATGAGGAGAGAGGCTCCGCGAACCCATCTAACACTCCCGACGTGCTGCGAAGACCCGCCGCGAAGCAGAGGAGGCAGTAAACCTCCGCGAAAGCCCTGACGTTCACGAACCCGCCGTGAAGCTCCGGAAGCGGTACCTCTCCGCGAACGAATTTGATGTTCACGAGCCCACCGCGAAGCTCTGGAGGCGGTACCTCTTCACGAACTAATTTGACAATCGCGAGCGTGCCGCGAAGCACCGGAGGCGGCGCGAGAGTTATGCTTCGCGGCGCCCCTTGCCTATAAATACCCAGCTCACCCCCTTCTCCGGAAAAACGTCCCCGACCAATTCGCCCCTTGGGCAGCCGAGTGGAGCTCCGCATTGCGGCTCTGCGTGGCCATGCTTCGCGAGCAGCTTCCTTTGCGTTGCTGCATCACGAGACGAGGCTCCGGGAGTCCATGCTCCGTGATCCAATGCTCCGTGATGCTGCTCCGCGAGACCACCCTCCGTGAGTCCATGCTCTGCGAGCCTATGCTCCGCGATGCTGCTCTGCGAGACCAAGCTGCACGAGAGCCCTTTGCTCCGTGAGAGGCCTTTTCTCCACGAGAGTCCTTTGCTCCCCAAGAGACCTTTGCTCCGCGAGACCCCTTTGTTCCGTGAGATCCCATTTCTTCGCGAGACCCCTTAGCTCTGCGAGAGACCATTGCTCCGCGATGCCATGCTCCGCGAAGCTACTTTACGAAGACCTATCCTTTGTGAGGATCCTACCTTCGCGCCCACTGGTCCCTTAGCTACCGTCACAGACCCCCATGAAAAACGGAGAGTCGCACCGTGAACTTTTCGAGCCGGGATACTGGGATTATCCATTGCACCCTTATGTGCACCCACGTTCCACCTATGGAACACCATGATTTGAGGCACTCCTCCACACACCATGAAACACTTTGAGTTGATGTATTCCTCTTGGTTTGTTTCCTATGTCATGAGTTGAGGTTCTCATCATCAATTCCCCGAGTACCTTGAGTAGAACCATTCCTCAGGCAACTCCACCAAACCCAATCACTTGTCTCCTATGCCAGGTTGAACCAGAAAGGGCCTCCCTTGCGTAAGTCCCAACACCAACCATTTCTAGGCATCTTCTGCCTAACAGTACTTTCTACATGACTCTAAACTATAGTAATCCCTATATCCCAAAAATAGGATGCCTCTTACTCCAAATGAGAGATTCCTTATGCTCCTAGCATGAGATGCCAATAGTCCTTTCTACATGACTCGAAACTGTAGTAATTCCCTATCTAACAAATGGTAGGATGCCTCTTGCCCTATACGAGAGATTCCTTATGCTCCTAGCATGAGATGCCAATAGTCCTTTCTACATGACTTTAAACTGTAGTAATCCTTATATGCCAAACATAGGATTCCTCTTTCCCTATATGAGAGATGCCTTATGCTCCAAGAATGAGATGCCAATAGTCCTATCTACATGAATATAAACTGCAGTACACCCTATCTAACAAATGATAGGATGCCTCTTTCCCTATACGAGATATGCCTTATGCTCCTAGCATGAGATGATAATAGTCCTACCTACATGACTCTAAACTGTAGTATTCTCCCTATCTAACAAATGATAGGATGCCCCTTGCTCCAAGCAAGAGATTCCTTATGCACCTAGCATGAGATGCCAACAAACCTACCTATATGACTCTAAACTGTAGTATTCTCCCTATGTTCCACACATAGGGTGCCTCTTTCCCTATACGAGAGATGCCTCATGCTCTAAGCATGAGATGACAATAGTCCTATCTACAAGACTCTAAACTATAGTACATCCTATGTGCCAATCATAGGATGCCTCTTGTTCCAAATAAGAGATTCCTTGTGCTCCAAGCATAAGACCCCTAATGCCATGATTACAGTGGCCTGATTCCAATGCCCTTTGGCATTATCCCTCTTATACACCAGTGCATAGGTGAAGGCATCAATTCATCAGTGAGTTGAGATGCCCTCATGGCCAGACATGAGGAAGACCTTACGGGTAGCTTCCTAGCGTAATCCCCATTCACCATTGCCGCTCCATAGCGGCATCCGGGCAGCTCCTTGCATAAGCCCCATTCACCGTTGCCGCTCCATAGCGGCACCAGGGCAGCTTCCTAGCGTAAGCCCCATTCACCAGTACCGCACCATAGCGGCACCCATGCAGCTTCCAAGCGTAAGCCCCATTCACCAGAGCCGCTCCATAGCGGCACCCGGGCAGCTTCCTAGCGTAAGCCCCATTCACCATTGTTTCTCCACAGCGGCACCTGGGCAGCTTCTTTGCGTAAACCCCATTCACCATTGTCGCTCCATAGCGGCACCCGAGCAGCTTTTTAGCGTAATCCCCATTCACCCTTGCCGCTCTATAGTGGCACCCGGGAAGCTTCCTAGTGTAAGCCCCATTCACCATTGCCGCTCCATAGTGGCATCCGGGCAGATTCCTAGCGTAAGCCCCATTCACTATTGTCTCTCCATAGCAGCACCCGGGTAGCTTCCTAGCAAAAGCCCCATTCACTATTGCCGCTCCATAGCGGCACCCGTGCAGCTTCCTTGCGTAAGCCCCATTCACCAGTGCCGCTCCTTTGTGGCACCCGTACAGCTTCCAAGCGTAAGCCCCATTCACCATTACCACTCCTTAGCGGCACCCGGGCAGCTTCCTTGCGTAAGCCCCATTCACCATTGCTGCTCCTTAGCAGCACCCGAGCAGCATCCAAGCGTAAGCCCCATTCACCATTACCGCTCCTTAGCGGCACCCGGGCAGCTTCCTTGCATAAGCCCCATTCACCATTACTGCTCCTTAGCAGCACCCGAGCAACTTCCTTGCGTAAGCCCCATTCACCATTGCCGCTCCATAGCGGCACCTGGGCAACTTCCTTGCATAATCCCCATTTACCATTGTCGCTCCATAGTGGCACCAGGCCAACTTCCTTGCGTAAGCCCCGTTCACTATTGTCACTCCTTTTTAGTGGTAAGCTGTTGACATCCCTTTGCAGCGGTAAGCCGTTGTGATCCCATCCAGCGGTAAGACGTTGCAACCCCATGCAACGGTAAGCCGTTGACATCCTTATACAGCGGTAAGCCGTTGTGATCCTTATCCAGCGGTAAGCCATTGCGATCCCTTTCTAGCGGTAAGCCGTTGCGACCCCATGCAGCGGTAAGCCGTTGACATCCTTATCCAGCGGTAAGCCATTGTGATCCTATCCAACGGTAAGTCGTTGTGATCTCATTCAGGCGGTAAGCCGTTGAAACCCCCAATCGGCAGTAAGCCGTCATCAAAAGAACTACGTGGACTTTGATTCCATGCCACGGGGATACATAGGAAGCCTTTTCAAGGATCAAGCCTGAAACCATCATCATTCTTTTCTTCGGGCCTCCATCCTGGAGTAAGTCCCAGCACCATGGGCCGCCTAATGCGTAAGCCCCTCTTCGCTTCTCACGGACGCACCCTTCGTGATGTGATCGTCAGGTCCCTGCAACCTCTTGTTTCTCACACCGAGCATGACTCACGTGGGCTTAGAGTGAGCACCAACCCTGACCCCCACCCCTAGAGAACTACGATTACTTTGATCCATGTCAAGGCATGGTACATAGGAATCCTCCATGAGGTTCAAGCCACACCACTCGGTCATTCATTCACGTCGAGTTTCACCCTCTTCCAGCATGACGTTAAACTGTATGCCCTCGTCCAGCATGACGTTAAACTGTATGCCCTTGTCCCGCATGACATTAAACTGCACACCCATTTGAACTACGAGGTCTTCGATCCATGTTAAGGCATGGTACATAGGAAGCCTCCACGAGGTTCAAGCCCACCAGTCATCCAATTCACGTCGAGTCCCATTTGCGTCCAACATGACGTTAAACTACATTCCAGTCTGACGGCAAGCCATTGTGACCAACCCAAACTACGAGGACTTCGATCCATGTCAAGGCATGGTATGTAGGAATCCTCCCAGAGGTTCAAGCCCATCTCCCATTGGACAAAGGTCCCTCATTTACATCGGTTTGCTGACACCCACCGCCATTCCGAACTACGTGGACTTTGATCCATGTCATGGCATGGTTCATAGGAAGCCTCCACGAGGTTCAAACCCACCGCCCGTCGTTTATTCACATCAAGTTTCACTACTGTCCCGCATGACATTAAACTGTATTCCATCAATCCTTTGAACTACGAGAACTTTGATCCATGTCAAGGCATGGTACGTAGGAATCCTTCATGAGGTTCAAGCCCACCACTAGTGGACCCCTGGGTCTACTTTCACGTCAGTTCACTGACGCATCGGACCAAGGTCCACCTTCATGTCGGTTCGCTGACGATGCTCATCGTATCAAGGTCCACCTTCACATTGGTTTGATGACGATGCTCGTCGGACCAAGGTCCAGCTTCACATCAGTTCGCTGAAAACATCCATCGGGCCAAGGTCCACCTTCACGTCGGTTCACCGGCACCATCCCGAACTACGCGGACTTTGATTCCCTGCCACGGGGATACGTCGGAAGCCTCTTCAAGGCTCAAGCCCAACTTCACTGTCACCCCTGCGATGGTCCCATTTCATTCCCCCTCCACTTCATTCATCCATCCATCACCCATCCTGATTATCACCTGGGCCACCACATCCCGGTGGGATCATACCATCCACCTCCTCGCTGCTCCTAGCGGTGCATGGGACGCTTTCCACGTGTAAGCCCCATCATATCTCCGGGTCGTTGTCCTCTGTGTACACCCCGATTCATCACCCTTTTCCCCTCTAGGGAGTGCACCACCTCAGATCCGTCCTCATTGGACATTCTGATCACCCTTATTTTGTCTCTGCAGGATGTTAAACTAGCGGCCTACCTCATGATAAACATGAGATGCCTGAGGAAAACCTCAGACAGAACGCCATTGGCATAACCATCTTCGCAATACGTTAAACATGATGCATACCCTGTGTTAAACACAAGAAGCTGAGGAAAACCTCAGATACATTCCTCAGGTTATGCACCCTTGAGATTCCCTCTCATGAGGAAGAATATAGGTTCCCCAATGTCCATGCACCCAGAGATGCCCTGACATGCCTGATGTTGCCGTCAACTCTGACCGAAGGTCGCTACCATGTCAAGACCCTATGGAAATTCTTGACTGAAGTAGTGTAATTAACCGACATCCATGAAGATATGGCACCGAGAATGAGATTCATGAACAACGTATTAAATCTATGAGGGAGACCCGGACTGGGTGACGATTTCTGAGGAGGAATACACAGAAGGAAGAACCGATATCCCATCATCCCGTTTCGATCAAGGAGCAGACATACCTGAACAAGGAATGAATACTGCCCTCCTTTGGAAAGCGGGGATGCAGGGAAACAGCTGCACGTTGTCCACAGACGGATGCGCGCACCCCGGCGAAAGCGTTAGAAACATACACTTTTTTCAGAATTGAGTAATTCATATTTATATCCTCTAATTTTAGTGACTATGTTATAATGATCACATAATATTTTAGTTGTAGATGATGGTTTGTTTAAACTCGGTATTGTATGTAACATGAGATTTCAAAGAAATAAACATTATTTAAAAATAAATATATCATAAATTATCAAGGATTTACAACTTCATTTAAGATTAAAGGACTCTACCAAGCACTTAAGATACTTTTTAGCCTCATTTAACGTCTGAAAACAAAAATATATGATACTAAAACTCTTGAAATTTTATTCTGATCCCTTGTTCCCAAAATGGACCATCCTATAAAATGAATATTAAAATATTTTATGGTATTCTCAGCTCTATTAGATAAGGATCTTAAAAACAACCCACCATAAAAATTACCTTCCCTAGGAAGTCTTGGTTGTCATTTAAATATTCCCCATAACCTATTTGGTGATCCATTTAGTGTTATATCAATGCATTCTATCTCCTAATGTTCAACATACTCATCATATAAACTCCAAAACATAGACACACAAATTTCTATAAACCATTCCAAAACTAGTAGAAATAATAGAAACAACTAGAAAATTCTTTATAAAACCGTTGTATTTCAATGCATGATATTTTCATCATCTAATTAATCATATAAATCATGGTGTTCCTCTACATATGACTTGTACCACATGGAAAAATCCTATTAATGGCACTTCCCACCATTATAATTTCACACTGAATCAATATTATAGAATTAAAATGACATATCTAGTCTGTTTACCATCATACCACACCCAAACATGCAAAAAAGAAATACCAGTTGAATACTGATATCACTCCTTATTTAAAAAATTCTAGGACAATAGATGTGTACCCAACATCTATAAAACATGCCCAAACATGATAGATTCCCCTAAAAAAATTCTCATGCACTCCCTCAATCACACTCTCCACATCCCATATGATGTGTCTAAAGCTATTATTGACTCACAACATCCAACTTCACCCAATAACTCAAGTCAAACCCCTCTTAGTTGTCCACCCTCAAAACAGAAAGTCAACATTGTTGGCATGTTACTAGAGCATCAAACTATGATGCCTTTAATCCTACAGGAATTATGGGATCACCCAATCATGCACATAGAAATCAAATTATGATTTAAAGTCTAATTCCATGATTGAATACTCAAACAACCAAAACCACCACGGTTCCATTTCATGAACATCGGTGAATTCACGATCCCAATCACCCCAATTGACCTCAAAAACCATCTTTATACCAATTATCATGTACTAAATCCATCAGGCATCACTTTTTAATTTGGTATTTACTAGGCAAAATATAAATTGGATTCACCTACTAATTAAAATCCATATGTTTCTATGATCATGTAATGATCAATTACCCACATCCATAGCCTTACCCACATAGGTTTATATTACCAGATAGACACCACACTCTCCCAAATATGAGTATCACTATCATAGTAACACTAGTTAAAAAATATCAATTTTTCAAATTCCCTTATCCAATTGATCGCTGAAAATAATGGTCAAACATAGATAATAAACTAATACATGAGTGGTAACATGAAAGACCAGACACCATCCATTCCCTGATAATAGGTACACTATTTATTGGATCCAAAAAAATTCCTTCAATAATGAAGGTTACGCCATTCAAATGCCTATGGTGGACTACCTACTATAAAGATTTTGTATACCAATCCTCAAATGTGATGCATGATGGATGCCAACAACATAAGAACGTCATGCCTCCCAAGCCACACTAAAAGAATTTTCATCCAAATCCATCGACACCAGGACCATCATTTTTAAATTAAATAATTTCCACATGTAATTGGTATAGGTTACCTTGATATCATATAGACAGAACATGAATACACAATTATACCTCCATTTCACTAGATTGACTCATGATCCCCAAAGTCACACTTCATCAAAACCAGGATGAGCATGCCCAATGGAATGTCGATCAAATGTAACCTGAACACCCGTGGAAGTCATTTTCAAAATATAACACATGACCTATTTATCAATTCAACACATGAACCACACCATAGTACAATGTTCTAAAACTCATAAAAACAATCCATTCTCTTGATCGCATTACGATTCCCTATTAAATTCCACCCTTACACAACTGTTTAATATTATTTTTGTGATGAATATTAGAAATATAATAATAAATTGAACATTATGTTTGAATCAATCAATTAATTTTTATCACTTTTTAATAGGGATTTTTACTAGTTAGGTTATTTACATTGTAGCAGGAAGTGGTTTAGAGAGCTTGTGATGGAATTCAAGCAAAATGGGTCAAACTACGCGGGAGCCCAAGCATGCATGTGAACATTAATATGTACTATGGATAATATGTTAATAAAATTGGGATAAAAATAGTTTTATCAAGGGAAAAAATATGGGATACATTTCTCTAGAATATCATGAAGCACAATTTGTCCATTTGGAGGCCCAAAATAGGCCAACAGTGTGAAAAATTCTGGGCAAACCAGATTTGACCACCCTTTTGTATTTGGGCCATAACAGGGGCCTCAGATATCCAATGGGTCTGATTCCAACTCCCACGGACAGAAAGCTAGATGGTTCATATCTCCACCAAATTTCATGACAAAAGAATGTGTTTTGGTCTGCCAAATATCCGTATAAAGACGTATTAAAATGTCTGTCCTAAATAGTGGCCTAGACCTTTAGGCACTTGACATCTTTTGTGGAAAGTGTAATATTTGTGTCCATACAATCACTCATAAACCTCATTATCATAGGTGTAACTAATAGGGGTAAGGGTGAGTCGAAATTGAGATCTCTATTCACCCATTTAGAGCTCTTCTTTCTCATCTACTTCTAAACCTCTTAGTGATCAATTTAGGGGGTGTCATTTGTTATATTCCTGAGATCCATGCTTGTTATTTTCATAAGGTAATTGAATTTCCTAGTCTTTTATTAATAGTTATTCATTTCTTACTTCATAGTTTGTTTTTATTATAGTTTTATAAAACACAAATCAAAGAACAGAAATCCTCATTTTTCAATGCATAACCCGGATCTTGTGATGATTTGAGTGTGGTTGCCTCTTTTCTGACCCCTTCCCTTTCATGAGTGTGAGAATAGATTATGTCAGTTGATAAATTCCAGGAGCTTGAACCCACTAATGTTGATGTGATGCCTTGATTTAGTTCTATTTTTACATCGATTCACGTTTTTTTATTTTGAGTGGTCATCGATAATCAATATCGTTGATTAAAAAAATACTAGGTTTTAAACTTGTAATAACTCACATAACATTATGGTTTCAGTGTATAAAAATCATGGAATATATTATCTATCCTATTCCCTTGGTAGTGATGACGGATTCAGCGTGAAGGGGCACATACCTGGGTTGATCACAATTTATCTATCTTATTTCTCTCACTTTGAAGTATAGTTTCAATTTATGTTCTGAAATCAACAAGCCCTACGTTTTATAAATCCCCATTCCTCTTTCATTTTCATACTAAGAACCTTTTTCTTAAATTAATAATCTAATCCTCCATTGAGAGATTACCTAGGGTTGTTGATATGCTAAAAAAATTCAAGTTAAAAATAAATATCAAATTTGATTTGTTCGACAACGCGACCAAAATTTGGTGCCATTTCTGTGGAGACAAGATCATTTTTTACTTTTATTTAATTATTTTACTTCCTAATTATTAATCTTTTCAATATATCACCCCTCATTGTATTTTTCTATTTTGGTTTTGGTTTTTATTTGTTTTTGTGTGATCATTCTTCCCCTATCTCTCTTTTTCTTCTTATTATTATATTCTCTCTCTCTCTCTAATTCATTAGTATAAAATTCTCTTTTATTTTCTCAATTAATTGCTTAGGTGTTTTTATTTCATTAATATTCCATAAATAATTTCATAAATAAAAATAATCATTAATTCATTCAAACTGAACATCATTGTTTCATGACAAGATCTAGGAAATAAAAACTACTTGAATTTGACCATGAAATTGAAAAGAAACTTCACTCAAAATTTAGGGAATCTATAGTAGGTTAATAAAGTAACATTTTGGAACCCCTTGTGCAACCTCAAGTTATCCTGAACCTCTCAAAAATTAAAGACAATAAAACCCAAGAAAACATGGATGTAAATAATCGATCCTTAAAAGAACTGACCACCCCGGATGTGGAGTACCAACCTACGTACAACCAATATCCTGAGGAAGTAGCCAACAGTAAGCTGAGATCAAGAATAATCTACCTACTTACCAAATTACATGGTCTTCCAGGTGAGGACCCTCATAAACACCTTGTGGAGTTTCACATGTTTTTATCCACCATGAAACACCAAAATGTATCTGAGGACTTAATTAGGGTTTTGTCCATCCTGTTATCCCTTTATGGTGTAGCCAAAGACAGGATATACAATCATCCTACCACAATATGTGTCTGAAATGACCTGAAAAGACTCATTTTATAGAATTTCATCCCTACCACCCAAACTGCATCAATTAGGGAGGAAATTTGTGGCATTAGTCAATAAATGGAGAGACCCTTCATGAATATTGGGAGAGATTAAAAATACATTTCTCAAGATACCCCCACTACCAAATTAGTGGAAACTGTTAATCCAATAATTATATAAGGGAATTGTCCCCATGGATTGTGGAATGATTGATGCTATAGATGGTGGTTCCCTTCTTGATAAAACTCCTTCTTCAACTTGTGACATAATAGCCAACATGGCTCAAAATTCACAACAATTTAGTACACGAAATATTTGACCATCCCAAAGAGTTCATGAGGTAATTAATTTATCCCTATAATAGAAGTAAGATGACAAACATGATGATATGCATACACTTCTAATTCAATTATCTCATGTACAAGGTAACTCACACACTTGTTCAGTTCCATTACATTGTGGTATTTTTTTTCTAACAATACTCATTTTTCTGACTAGTACCCAAGCTTCAAGACTCACCTTAGTCCTATGCAGGCATGTTCCTAGGGCGTCTATTCCAACAAGAACCTTTCTTCAATAAAGAACAATTTCATCCAAATCCAATCCCAGGGTGGAAAGAATAACACCAATATCAATAAGGAGGATACTCAAGCTACCCAAAGAAGAATTGGTATCAACAAGGCCAAGGTATGAAACCTTTTTATCCTTCATCTTCGTTAAAAAATCCTCCTCATCATCCTAAATCTGAAACTATCCTTGAGGATATGGAAGAGAAAATGGAAACCCAGAACCTCCAGTTTCAACAGAACACACAATCAGCAATTCAAGACCTACGATTTCAAGTATGAAAATTGGAAAACACCATCAGTGAGATAAATACGCAAGGTTCAGGAAAATTACCTTCCAAACCCATTTCCAATCCCAAATATAAGGGTAATGTTTTTCAAATAACACTTATTAGTGGTAAGGAAGTTTCAACGTCCAATGATTCTACCCAATAGGTATTTTCCACTCCAGAAAACAATATCTCTCTACCCATAATTTATTCTAATGAAGAAAAACAAAATAAAAAAGGGTAATTAAATTATCATTTATGATTGAAATGAAAAATCCATTCCTCTTCCTTTTTCCTTAAGACTCTATAAATCTATAAGGAATTTTGGAAGTGAGATTGATAAAGAAATAATGGATACATTTAAAAGGTTCAATTTAACATTCCTTTATTTTATGTAGTTAAAAATATTCCTAGATATGAAAAATTTATTAAAGTGCACTGTTCCCATAGAAGGAAGCTGAATTGGAATGATAGAGTCAACATAGGAAGGAATGTCTCAACCTTGGTTCAACAAGCTATTCAAACCAAATGTAAGGATCCAGGCACATTTATGATACCGAGTACCATAGGGTAGACCTTATTTTATGATGTCATTCTAGATTTAGGTGATTCTATGAATGTAATGTCTCACACTATGTATACTTCTTTCCAGGTTGTAGAGTTTCATCCAACAAGAATTGTCATGCAACTTTCCAACCGGAGTACAACACATCCAACATGAGTGATTGAGGATGTCCTTGTAAGAGTAAAGAATCTCATCTTCCTTGCCGACATCAACATTCTTGATATGTATGATACCGAAACCCAAGAACATGACCCTCTCATACCTGGGAGACTATACCACAAAATAGCAAAGACGATTATCAAAGTTCACAATGGAACTCTATCCATGGAGTTTAGTGCGGAAAAGGTACGTTTTAACATCTTTAAGGCTATGAAACAACCCATTGAAGAGAACTCCAATCTTCCTGTCTATTCAATGGAGGTGACCTCAAGTGACTCACAAAAACACATACACAATTCTCTCCTCAACCAATTCTCTGAATCATTTTCCTCTTTTTCACCCATGGATTATTTGATTTTTGATTCATGTTTTGATTATTGCGTGGGTTCTGAAAAATGTGAAATTTAGTGATTTGATTGATGAGTGTGTTCATTTTGAGGTACCTGTTACCGTCGATGATTCTTCAAATATCATTCCCATAGATTATCTTTACATAGAGAATAAACATGAGTATGTTGGCATTTTTATGGACCTCAATCCCCATAAACCCCCTCCATAAATCAAAAAAATAGGTGTTGGATCTTAAAAAACTTCTTTCTAATTTAAAATATTTATATCTTGAGGGTATTGACCAATTTTCTGTCACTATTTCAGATATCCTCTCTCCATGACAGGAAGAAAAACTAATCAACCTTTTGAGAGAGTGTAAAAAAGAGATATGATGGAAATTGTCTTATATTATCGGGATTAGCCCATATATTTGTATGAACTATATACTTTGGGATGATAAGGATAAGCCCATAAGAAAATATTAACACCAGTTGAATCCCAATCTCCTAGAAGCAGTAAAATTGGAAGTCAGTGAATTACTTGCTGTTGGGATTATTTATCCTATATCTAGTAGTAAATGGGTTAGCTGATTGAAAATTATGCCTAAAAATGGTGATAATAGTTTTTTAAAATGAAAGTAATGAATTGGTTCCAACACATGTTCAAAATAGTTGGTGTGTTTGTATTGATTGTCATCAAATGAATCAAGCAACACGGAAGGACCACTATCCTCTACATTTCATTGAACAAATGTTAGAATGATTGGCTGGTAAGTCCCATTATTGTTTCATTCATGGCTATTCAGGTTATTTCAAAATCCATATATCCACTAAGGATCAGTAAAAGACAACATTTACCTATCCATTCGGTACATTTTCAAATTGAATGATGCCTTTTGGTCTATGTAATGCTTATGGTACTTTTCAACAATGTATGTTGAGTATTTTTTTATGTACCGTCAGAGTTGTATAGAAGTATTTATGGATGATTTCACAGTATATGGTTCTTCTTTTGATGATTGTTTGGAACACCTAGGTTCTATCCTCTTCCACTACATTGAAAAATATCTTCTTTTATATTACGAGAAATTCCATTTCACGGTTGATCAGGGTATAGTTCTTGGTAATTTCATTTCAAAAATGGAATTCAAATTGAAAAATCTAAAATTGTATTAATTTTATCAATTCTATATCCAAAATGTGTTTGTGTGGAGTGATCATTATTGGATCATGCTGGTGTTTACCACTAATTTTTTAAATACTTTAGTAATATCACACTTCCATTGTCCCAATTATTTCAAAATGATACTGATTTTTTGTCTGATAAAAATTGTGAGGATGCATTCATTTCACTAAACAGGAGTCTCACATCACATCCCATCATCCAACCACCAAGGTGGGATCTCCACTTCAAATTTATGTGTGATTCCTCTAACATTGCAGTTGATGAAGTCTTATCACAATGTTTTTAGAAGGATCCCTATGTCATTGTATATGCCTCATGTACCTTTGACACAACCCAGGTAAACTACACAACCACTAAAAAATTACCCCTTTATATTGTGTTTTAATTGGAAAATTTTCATTCATATCTTATTATGTCAAAATTAATTGAATGTTATGATCATGTTTTCCTTCGTTTACTCCTAAAGAAACCTGTAGATAATCCTCAACTCATATGGTGTGTGCTCCTCTTCCAAGAGATGGACCTTGGGATTTGAGATAATATGGGAGTAGAAAATGTCGTAGCTAACCACATTAGTATAATTTCTCCACAACTGTACCACAATGTTGACTCATCCTTCCCTTCTAAAGAATTATTTCCTCATGAGAACCATTATGATGTTGTGGACCATACCCCCTAGTATAAAGACATTGTATGTTTTCTATCACCATTTAGGGTCTCCATGGATTTCAACACTTTATAATCCCAGATACTTAATCATGATTCTCAGTGGTACATTGGAATGAACCATATTTGTGGAGAATTTTTGGTGACCAAGTAGTTTGTTGATGTGTCTATAGTAATGAGTTCACCACTATTTTGTCCTTTTGGCACACTTTTGCCAATAGGGGCCACTTTGGATCTCAATGTACAGCTCGAAAGGTCTTTGAAATAGGTCTTTATTGGACAACATTGTATAGAGATTATCATTAAATTTTCAATTCATGTAGTAGTTTTCAATTCCCAGAGAAATTCTCAAAGAGGAATGAAATTCCCTAATAGGCCATGTTATTCTATGATATATTTGATGCATGGGGAATTGAATTTCTGGGGCCTTTTCCAAATTAATTTGGACTTTTGTAAATATTGTTTGATCTGGTCTACATGTCTAAATGGGTGGAAGTAAATCCTACTAGGACCGATTACTGTGAAATTGTTGTTGATTTTGTAAGTTCCATATTTTTAGTAAGTTTAGTTTGCTAAGATTCATCATTAGTGATCAAGATTCACATTTTTGCATCACAACATGTAAAATTTTATTCATAAGTAATATGTTGATCATAAATTATCCACTTCATATCACCCCAAAACTAACAGACAAGAAAACAATCTCAAATTGGTAAGTAAATAGAATCATGGAAAAAATGGTACAACCCAACAGAAAATATTGTATTTTTCACTTGGATGATGCACATTGGACATACCGTACAACTTTAAAAACAATAATAAGAATGTAAACATATATAATTGTGCTTAGAAAATCTCATAACATCCCAATGAAGGTAAAAAACCATGAATATTGAACTGTTAAACAATGCAATATGAACCTATTAGATGCAGGTGACCATAGGAAGCTATAGATTCCAGATTTGTATGAGATTAGACGTGATGTATATGAGAAGTCCCAGATCTATAAGGAAATGAAAATGGATATACATGATATCATGATTAATTAGTGGAAGTTCTATATTATTGATAAGGTACTCATGTACAATTCCAGGCTAAATATCCACACAGATTTTTTATGAGAAGAGTGGAAGAATTCTTACCGTCAATGGGTAGTGACTTAAACACTTCTATTATTATTTTACAAAGACTCGAATGGAGGAAATACACATTCTAGAAGAAACATACTAGTGAAACACACAAGTTTTTATCCTTCCTTCTTACATTCTTGATTATTATGGTGAGGAAACTACACATTCCTTGTGTTTAGGTGGATACATTCATGGGTTCATTTTTATTTTCATTGTCCTTCTACTTTATTGTCTTTTTTCCATCCTTATGATATTTTCAATTTTCCCCATTTTGTTGAGTTCATTAGGATTTTCATTATCTTTCTTCTTTCTCCTCTTTTTTTCCTTCTTCATGGTATTTTTTGTTCCCCCTCCCTTATGGTCACTAAATCATGGAAGTTACTGAAAATGCATGTTGAATTTTTTTATTCCATTTTGATTTAACATTTTATGAGAACATATATTTATTATGGAATGTATGTTTGTATGAATTTAACATGAGGGATTTATTTTTAGTGGATTGGTTTTCTTTTAATGATATAAATGGTTGTACCTCTGTGAAACCTTTGAGAAGATTGATGCCCTTTGTGTGAGTAGTTTTTGGGAAAACTGTGTCCCTAATATCTCCACACATTTTGGTACCAAACCAAAAAGTGTGAATATTTCTTACTTAATAGTAGTTAAATATATATTAGGTTAATATTTTTCATCTTAAAATGATATTTCCATATTTTCTTTCTATATCTGATCGGTTTTATTACTGTACCAAATTGACCAATGCATGTGTACCTGATATCCGATTGTGGTACACCCTAAAAAATAATAATAAATTGTTGTGTATTGGGAAGGTTAAAAAATCCTCATAAACCATTGATATTGTTATAAATACTATCATTAGCATCATGAAGAGATTAAACAAGGGTTGAGAGATAAGTGTGAGATTTGTTCCAAATTCAACTTCTAAAAAAATAAAGGGAGTGATGAAATGTGAAACATATGGGGATATCTATGTCAGGAGACTATGGTTTGATTTTCAAGAATTTATATGTGAGTGGGTCTGGAAAAATTATTTCAAATGATGTAGGTCAAGTTCGGTAGACAATATTATTTAAGATGAAAAAATGTTAAAAAACTTATATTTATTGGATAGAAAGTAGAAAAAATATCCTGGAATAGTTTTCACACACACACATGGAGAGATAGTAGCATGGTTGACTTTTGAATTCCTTTCTCAATGTGGTATCCAGAATCTCTTTTAATTTGGTTGTGACATAATTTATGAGACATATTTTTCCATTTTCATTAGGATGAACTCCGTGATGTGGTTTGTGCATTGATAACATTACATTAATGAATTAAAAATTTCTAAAATATTAAAGCTTCACGATGTGGGGAATATGTAAATTCTTTATTTTTTTTGGATATATTACTTTTCCTTGGAGTGAAAATGATTAGGTGTGGGGGTGTGATCTCATAGTGATTCACAATTAAATTCCACCGTTAAATCACTTTTTTAAACTGTTTTTTAATCAATATTCCAAATATAATAAGAAATTGAAATTTATGTTTTATTTAATAAATTAATTTTTATCACTATTTAATAAGGCAATTTTTCTTTTTCCGGTATTTAAATTGTAGGAGGAGGTGATTTGGAGAGCACGTGACGGAACTCAAGAAAAATGGGCCAAACTGCGCGAGAGCCCTAGCATGCATATGGACATTAATTTTTACTATGGATAATATGTGAATCTAATTGGTCTAAAAATGGGTGTAGTAATGAAAAAAAACTATGGGATAAATTTCTCTAGAAGATCATAAAGGCCAATTCATCCATTTAGAGGCCCAAAATATGCCCAAAATGTGAAGAAATTCTTAGCAGTCCAGATTGGACCACCCTTCTGTATTTAGACCATAACTCAGGCCTCGGTGACCCAATTGGGATGATTCTACATCTCATGGAAATCTAACTTGAGGACACACCTCTAAATATAATTTTATGACAAAGTAATGAATTTTGGTTAGTAAACCATCCAAATATAGAAGGATTAATAATTCTGTCCTAATTAGTGACCTAGTCCCTTAGGCACTTGGCCTCTTTTGTGGTACGTGTAATTTTTTTGTACATAAAATAAATCCTACCCCTAATAATCTCAGGTGGAATGACTAGGAGTAAGGGAGTTTCTAAATTGATAGATCTATTAAAAGATTTTATTTATCTTCTCCCTCATGAACTTCTAATCTTTTTAGAGATCAATTTGGGGGGTGTGCATTGTTGAAATCCGGAGCTCCATGATTTTAATCTTCATAAGATGATTAAATTTCTAGGTTTGTTGTCAATTGTTTTTAATTTATATTATCTTAGTTTTTTCTATTCTGGTGTGTTCAAATACATGTCAAAGGAACACGAATTCTCATGCTTCCATGCATAAACTAGATCTTGTGATTATTTGAGTGTGATTGCCTCTTTTCTCACATGTTCCTTGCCATGAGTGTGTGAATGGATTATGTCGGTTGATATATTCTAGAAGATTGGACCTATTAAAACGTATGTTCTTGTATTTTATAATATTTTATCATTAACACAAATCTGTTCATCTCATCATGTTGTTGATGTGACACCTTTATTGAGTTCCATATTTACCTCGATTCATGTTTGTTGAATTTTTGCGATCTTCAATAATCAATATCATTGATCAATCAAATCCTAGGTGGTATCCTAGTAATAACCCAGAAACCATACTGGTTTCATTGTCAATAATTCAGGGAATAAATTGTCCTTCACTTTCTCTTGAGAGTGATGGAATATTTAGCATCAAGGGGCAGTTACCTGGATTGATCTAGATTTCCCTATCATGTTTCTCTAAATTAGTAGTATAGTTGAAATTTGTTTTTTGAAATAAAAAACTCCATGTTTTAAAATTTCCAATTCCACATTAATTTTAAAAATCAGAACATTATTTTTAAAATAATTATCTAAGTCTCCACCAAGAGATGACATAGGGTTTCTGCTATGCTGCAGAAATTATAATTAAAAATAAACATGTAATTTGAAGCATTCGAAAATGCAACCATCTCTCACCACATATAAATAATGAGTCAACCAAAAAACCTATAGGGTTATGTCATCCTAGGAATTCTACCCTCACAAACCAATTCATGATAAAACATCAGAATCACTAAAGGTGTTTTCCTTGTGGAACATTGTGTCAATCATAAGCTATATATATATGATTCATTTATATAATTTTTAAACATTATTAACTTGAAAATACATTGGGTTCTGATAAAGTTTTTCTGGAATTAGAAATCCAGTTCTCAATGGGGTAACACTGGAAAAATGGTAGAAATCAGCCATACATATCATGAAACTAAATTACATGATGTGTACTCCCCAAGCACACCACTTTCTAGCTACAATTACAAACCATGATTCCAAAATAAAAGGCATGAATAATGTAAACAACATGTATATTGATTACATACCACGAAATATTTGAAGTCTAAATCTAATTTTTATTTGGTGTCAACTTAATTAATGACATGAGTTATACAAAATATAGGTTCCATTGAATATTATTGTTATGAAGTAAATCAAGATTCAAAATATTCGAAGGATTTGGAGGATCTAGAGTACATAATGTGATAAATAGTTACACATCATGTAACTATTAAAGAATAATCCACTTAAAGTTGTAAATGATGTGAACTATTTACATGCCCTATATATTTGAGGCACCATAAATATTTCATCAACCTCAAAATGTGTGGGATGAATCAAAACCAAAATTCCATTTCCTTATTTCCATCCCTTCATGGATTTTTATTTAATTCTCAATTATTTTTATACCTACTATTTTCTTTTATTATTTTAAACATTCCAATTTTTTATTTTCAATTTGAGGATTTGTTTATTGATATTTTCAATTCCAATATTCTTTTTCCAATACAATTTTTTGTGAAACATCGATTTACACTACATAATTAATTATATCTTCATCCAATTTAGTATTTAATTTATTTTTCATGATTTCTATTGTGATTTATTCTTCGTTATGTCAATTATTTCATATTCCAAGGATGTTTCTTTTTTGTTTCAATATTTTTAGTCAAATCATTCTTGTATGGATAATCTGCGTAGGGTTTGGCGTCAAGAGTAGGGGTTGTTGAAGTGAATAAATATATAAAATCAAAACTGGGTAACTCTGTGGTTAATACAAAAGATAAATACAATTATGTATCTCATTGTAGTTTATTATTCATGACCATCAATGGTGAAAGTTTAATTCCCATGGCCTAGTTGGAGAATATCAGGGTTGGACTAATATCCAATAATTCCTCATTTCTATAATCCAAGATTCTTTCTATTATGTTATTAATTACTCGAGACCAAGGAGTCCTTTCCGGATTAATTTTATCAAATTTGTCAGACCAAGTTTAATTGGTGGCTTATCACCGCTTTACAACCTACACCATAGGTTTATCCCATGTTAGATTTAGGATAAACCTTTTCTTTTACCCTCAAATTGACCATGAACCATTATATAATATATTTTAACTCCCCATATACATATATTTAGTAATCCAAACCAAAGGGAGTAAATGTGAGGAATCAACCAAAAGATTATTAATGTTGGGTTGCTTGGCTAACAAGATGTATTTGTGAGTTCGACCCTAGACTACCACTTACTACTCCTTAATAGCTATGTGTCGGTTGGAAAAATAAATATATAATCTGATAAACACCCATTAAAATCAAAAAATCCTTTAGGGAACATGATACATTTGATCATTTTATTGGGATTTCTATGATTATGCATTTTTACCCACAGATTTAGCGTCCTATTAAGCCACCCATATCCTTTCTTCTTTTCCTTTCCCTTTTATTTTTAATATATTTCACTTAAGGTAAATAACCTATGTCCACTCATATTTGGATTAGTGCATGTACCAGGATCGCCTAACTCGCTCAAGGATCCCGGATGCACAATAACTAATTATTTTCAATCTATATATCGATAGAACAATTTCTAGACATTGATTTTTTACAATGGATGAGTGAAATTATCTTGAACCATTACACTATCCAAACACCCAATATGTGCCACCAAAACATCTGGATATGTAACCAACACTACAGGAGTACACCATAATAGATCATGGATTTCCATCCATTAGCATTGCAACACCCATCATTGTGTGCCCACCAATTTAGGGACACATATTTGAAATAAAACATGGACTGAAACATATGATCTATCATGTGGTTAAATTCATTGGGATTCAAAGAGAAGACCCCCATGAACACATTCCAATTTTTTTGATGTTTGTGATACCATTCTTGAAGTTGGTAGTTTCCTATTATGCAACAAAACTAAGATTTTTCTCATTCTACATGGGTGGTAGATCCTTGGATTGGAAACACAATTCAAGATACGGAGTCCATCATGACATTGGATGAACTAGATAATAATGTTTATGATAAATAAATCCCTCTAATCTAAACTCGGAAGCTATAGAATTGAAAATTTTAATCAGGATGATAGAAAGTAAGACTGAGAATCTTGGGATATATTTAAGGATATTACTCAGAGGTTCCCACATCACAGAATAGATTATATAGCTACAAATTAACACATGATACTAGGGAATGTAACTTGATTCCCACATTGTTGTTGACATTTCTGTTGAATGAGGGATTATACTAAAGATATCTGAATTCAGTAAAGCACTATTAGATGACAATTTCACCAATTCTTTTCATTGGAAAAGTGAAAGATGACTAACTCGATGTGGAATCCATATGGTTGATGAGAATACTCACCTAGCATCCCAAGTAGAGTCCCTTCCTAAGAATTAAGAGTCCATCAAACCTCCTACTTCACCACCACCACCATATGATCCTATGATAGAGATACAATATTTTAAAATGTATGGAGTCCTTCACCCATACCAAGACAACATGGTAGGTGGATAAGTACCCTAATTCAAATATTGTAAATACATTGATTACTATAAAATGAATTATAAATACTAGAACCCCCTATAATATTTACAGAAAAACTATATTAAGATACCAATTTAACAACCATAATATCCTAATGAATGTTATTATAAGTATAGGTGTGTTCAGAAACCCCCCAGGAATCAGGGATCACCTAGGTACCCTCTATAAATTCCATCTCGTTGACCACAAAAACGATTCCAACAACTATTCCATAGAGATCAACATTTTCAACTAGATCAGTAGTAGTAATTCTAGAATGTTCTGATAAGACCACCATAACAATCCCAACATCTAAAATCCAATCCTGAAAACCTTCTTAGTTCCATTGTGTAGAAATAATATCGATGGATGAAAACATAAGTGTGTGAAATTAAAAACCCAAATGAGTCCCTACTCAATATTTAGAGTCATGTTGGGAAGAACTCTTAGAATTTATACTGGGTACTTTTCTCATTAATACCAAATCTCATCCAAGGGAGGAGGCTAATGATATATTTTTCATGAGTGGAAATATGATGGAAATTCAGTATCCATGTAATGATGAAAAAAATAATTAAATGAATTATAAAAATATGGTTAAGAGAAAAATCAAAAGGAATAATCCATTGAAAAATATATAGTTATGGAAAATCTTGAAAAGGAAGATGTTTAGGTGGTTCCACCACCATAAAATCCATCACTCTAATTTCCTAAAGAGATTAAATAATAAAAGAAACAAGGTTAATAGAAAACATTTAATGATATGTTCAAAGTACCTAACATTAAAATTCCATTTATAAACAAATTTATAATGTTCCTTCTTATGAAAAATTATATAAGGGAATACTTTCATGTGAATGGAGGATATAGGACATAGGAGTCATCTTCATAAATTAATAACTCTCCATAGTTGTTCAATAGAAGAAGCCTAAAAAAATATGAGACCCCATAAGTTTCTCAATTCATAACACTATAGGGACATATAATTATGAAATACCAATTTTTATTCTTATTGAATGTATAAATCCCATGCCTTTGAGTGTATTCATGAAGTTGGACCTTGTAGAATTGAAACCAATAATACTATAACTCCAAAATGATGAATGCTAAGTCAAGAATCCTTAGGGATTTCCCGCTGACAATTTAGTAAAATATGGAATATTTATATTCCATACTAATTTACTTGTCCTAGATATGGAGGATGAAGGAAATGTACCCTAAATTATTAGAAGGGGATTTCTTTCCAATTGGAAGGTGTTATTTTATGTTAACTAAGGAATATTAATTTTGAGAGTTATTGGAAGAGAGGTTGAGTTCGATGTGGTTAAGGCCATTAATAAAAATAGAGAGTCAATGTATTCTGAGGCCATCTCTCATATTAATAAGAAAGGTGATCATGTAGCTAGTGTGGATGGAAATTATAAATTATGTCATGTTGAAAATAGATAATGCACTCATAAGAAAGAAAATTATATTTCACCTCTCATGAAGAATTTCATCCCACCTTTCATCACCTCCCTTTTAAGAACCATTCAACAAGGTGTATCTCATCATATTTGAAGTCATATGAATATGAACATGTTTCGATTTATAAAATAAATAATTTTTTGACAAGGAGGAAACTGGGTTAGATATTATTGTATTTTTTGAAATTAAGGAAGTTTATTTATTATAGAGAAGGTTATCTTTCAATGGTTTTAAAAATTAAAACATAAAAAAACACACATTATGTAATGAATATACACGACAAGAAGGTGTCATATAGGGTAAAATAAAATCCCAATATTTACATGACATGTATTAAATAAAAAATCAGAATTTTTTGAGAAAACTATAAAATACAATGAACCCTAGGTAAAAGCACGTGAAACCCCCCATCTGCAACCTCTCCACTCTCGCACGAATCCCCTCCCCCTAACTTCGCCTCCCCTCTCACTGGGAATCCCCTCTGCTACCTCTCTCCTCCCTTGTTCTTCTTTCCACTACCTCCAATCTATTCCTCTACCATATTGAGGTAATCATTATCACATCACCTATGGATGGACCAATAATCAACATGGACTACCATTTCATGCTTCTCTTCTAGACCCAAGTATGGTAGGCCAAAGGTACTCTCATGGGAAAAGCTTCATCACCACATAACATTCCATCTCGGTTCTTTCAAAATTGTATATCGTCTTTCCTAGCTTAAGAATATTGATCCCACTCCTCATGCTATATAGGATGGGGATCTTGAGGAAGGTCATAGGGAGTTATCAGTGGGCCCTAGATTACTTGGACAAGAATATCTCAACTCCAACACCAACTCGGGTTCCCCCTTCCCCTACTCATCCATGAGATCCTGTTTCCACCTCCACCGTAGAAGCACCATATACTACCACTGTTTCACCACCACTGGCCTACATAACATTTGAACCTTCTACATCTGCACCCACACCACCCATTTCATCCATCCTTCTTCATATTTTCTTTTTTATTATGGAAAAGTTGTGTCATATTTTCATCTACCACTGTGGTCCCTTAATCTCACAATCACTTTTCTCCACCCCCACTCCACCACAAACCCCTACTACTATCCATCCCCCACATATTGAATTCCCCTATTAATCATCTATTCCAACCCCTCATACCACACCTATCATCCTCCCTCCTGATCTCATAGACTCAAATTCCTAGATTAAGTATGTTACGAAGTAGGCCCAACAGGGTAATGTCCAAACCCAACCATATTAATTAGAGGTTCCCCTAATTGTTCCAGCTTCTAGACACATGAACTCTATATAAATCAACACCTCTCATCCTTCATCCTCAACCTGACCTATTTTCTGCACCATGAAACCTGTTATGGTTGTCGATCCACTAGTCTTAGAATATATATATATATATATATATGACATCGATAGGGAGGGTCAGCTACAGAAACCTACTAATCAGTAGGGGACTCTTAATTTAGATATTGATGACATTTTATTTTCTATGTAGTTATTCCAGGTACACTCCCCTTTTTTAAACTATTTTGGGTGTCCTTTTTTATATTTCCTTTTATTACATTTTACACAGATGTGTCATTTATTATATATATATGGATGGGATACAATTTTTTACTTCACTACTTGCTAAATCATTTTTGTTTTATTCCTACATACGTTTTGCTATTTCTAGCTTTTCTTCCTCTTCTATAATCATGGATGAGACTGTTAGGTCATCCTGTAGCATGCATCTTGATATCTATCAACATGTGGATGACCTACATAGATCAGTTTAGAAGATCAATCTATAAACACATTCTCAAGAGGAGCCTCATCCATGTTAGGCATGAGAACTATTGCTTCCACACATGATTCATGGTGGGTATCTTCCTTAGGTGGTTAATCCCACCAAGTGATTCTATGAGCTTGATGAAAATAATACTAGTTCTTACAGGATAAAGAATACCTATGAGAATATGTATGACACTAGAATATTTCTTAATCTGGCATGGCTAATGAAGATTTGTTTTTTCACATAATGGGAAGTGGCCAACACTTATTTTCATTTTCCTTATTTTCATTGAGTTATGAAGACTACATTTTCCCCTTTACTAGCATTTTCTATTCATATGTCATTCCAAACTTCATTGTACTACCATATTACCTTTATATAAGTTGTTTTTTCATATTATCAACTATGTGCACCGTCTTATTTATCTTCTTCAAATTGGTCAACCCCAGAGGTTTAATGGTTCATCTTGCACATGTATTTTTTTTATAATTTTTAACAAGTATCCCAATTTACAATTAATATATGAATTTTTTCCCATTTCATGAATTTCACTGGGAACTTAATTCCCTATTTTCGGTTCCTAAAATGTCATTTAAATGTTTTCTATTCTATAATTAATTTATCTCCAATGATTCATTTGATAACAGTTTGGACACTATATTTTTTTAATTATGGGGGAGTCTTTCTTGAGCTTTATTGTTGATAAACAAATAGTATTTCCAATTTTAACTTATCAAATAGACATTTGTCATTGAATCAATTATTTAAATCTGAAATCTCATTACACCCATTTAAATAAAATACATTTTTATATTGGAGATTGTTAAAATCCATTTTTATTTCGTGTTTACAATTTTATGATGATTTTTGAAATGAGTACTTTAATTCTAATTATAGATTCTTTGAATTGATTTTGATTGAAATATTACTAGATTATATTCCCTGAGTGATTATCAATTATTTTGTGTACTTTAATTCTCGATAATATTTTAGGATTACTCTATCATATTCTTTTCTGATCATATTTATTGAGAGATACATGGCATGTGTAAACCTATCATAACTGGAATTTAGATTTTACTAAGGTTATAATTGACCAAATAAACTATTAAAATGATTGAGGAAATTTTTGATGATCTAATTTTTTAGAGACCCACATGTACACAATTCCTTTTTTTCCCTTTTATATCCATGTATATCCTTGTTAGGATGGATCAATTTCAAGACTATTATCCCTTCCATCCAACTATTGGTACAATGCATGATTTTATATTAATCAAGAACAGAGAAATTTTCACTACTTATAGACATAGTTTGTTGATACCGAGGAGATGTGTGGTGGAACTTTCACTATATTGTTATGATTCGGTATATAATTGCCTTTTTTATTTTCTATGCCTACCCAATTATTTTGAAAAAAAATAAATATAAAAAATGGAAAGAAAAATGAATTGGTATGATTATTAAAAAGGTAAAATAAGATATTGGTTTGTATATTATGAAGTTCAAAAATCACCATTACCAGAATAGTGAATCATATGATGGACAATTTGTGGTTAGGTGATTGATGTGATGTGTGGCCAAAACTAGATTTTTTTAAAAAATAAATAAAAATAAAAATAAAAATAAAGAAACATGGTACATTATAGAAACTTACATGATATATTCGTGGAAATACTTTAATATATTTTGTTAAAACATATATTTTTTATAGGTGGGGTTAATTACTTAAGTTATTCAAAATTATTATGCATTTTACTTTAGATATTACCCTCTTCTTTGAGCATTATTTATATCACTTTCCCACCTTCCCTCAGCCTTAGAGTATTTTGAACCTTATTCCAGAAGCCCCTAGGATTAATTTTTTTCATCATAAAGTATATATATTAGAAATAATGATAGCCTATTGCTAGGGAACACTGATTCAGTGTATGACAATAACTCCATTTATATTTTACCTTGAGAGATGTGAGAAAATTCACTGTGAGGTACATTGAAAAAATTAGTATAGCTTCTGAGGAAAAGTTATGATATTTAATTAAAGTAAGAAATAATCTCAGTAAATAATTTGACTATGATTCATGAATAATTTTATCCAAATGATTGATTTCATTAGACATAATTTTTTTTCTTGAACTTAGTATTATTTTCCTGGTCATAATCCATGGTTCCAGTTTAAATATTGTATGATTTGAAATCCTTGTGGAGATTCTTTTTTCTAGAAGAAATGAAACTTTTTAAGTGCGGTAGAATTTGAAATTACATATATATATAGTGGATATATTTATATATTGAGTTTTCAGGATTTACCTAATAATATATTGTTTTTTTTTATCTTTTTGAAGGATTGGTAATTTCAGGGATCAATGGAGAAAATATAGAAAAATGGTAGAAATAATCCATAAATGACATGAAACTAAAGTAAAATACATGTATGCCTCGAGAATAGCACATGCCTGCAAAAATTATAGGATGTGAATCCAAAATATAGGGGGTGAACAAAGTACATGGCATGTATACTAATTATATGATGTGAATGATTCGAAATCAAAATATGAATATTACAAGGTGTGAACTTACTAGTTGACATAATAAGTTCAAAACCTAGTTGTTAATAATGATTCATGACAGAAAATATGAGGAGATCCAATATATTTTAATGATTTGGTATATCTTAAGTACACGACATGAAAATAACTACACTCAGAGTAAGTGCTGAAGTAGAACCCACTAAAATCAATGCATGATGTGAACCATTTACATGTTGTGCACATTTTAGGCTCTATAAATATCTATCTCACTCGATGTGTGAGGGACACATCCAAACCTAAATACCCTTTCTTTATTATTTTTTTTCTTCATTATTATTATTCCATTTTTAATTAAATCCATTTCTACTACATTATTTTCTCATTTTACATATTCTATTCTTTTTGTTTTCAATTCAAAGACGCTTTTGTAGTTCTTTGATATCCAATATTATTTTTCTAATAATTGTTTTCATGAAACATAGATTTCCACTTCTTTTTTCATTGTTTAATCATATAGGTTATTATTTAATTTAATTTTAATGTTGTAAATAATTACTTTCCCTTTATTCAGTATGTTATTGGATATTACAAGCTTTTTTCCATTTTTGTTACCAATTTTTATACAAATACATCATTTTTGGATTATCCTATTATTGATAGGGATTGATAACAGGGGTGGATGAACCAAATGAATATCTAAAATAAAAACTTAGTTACCCTTTGGCTAGTAACTGGGATTAATTTTTATTAATATCATAATCTTTCATTATCCTTGACCATCAGAGTTGTAAGATGAATGATGATGACCTAGTTGGATAAAATCTGGGAAAGATAATGACCTATAATTATTTATTCTTAGAATTGTTTCTTCTTGTATCTCGGATTTCAATTACCCTAGTCTAAGGAGTCTTTACCAGCTTAGGTTGGTCCAATTTATTATACTAAGTTAAATTGTTATATTTTTCACAACTTTTCATTCCACACCAATGGTCTATCCCAAGTTAGATTTATGATTTCCCATTTCCTTTAACATGAAAGTAACCCCAAACCCTTATATTAATCTATTCTAATACCCATGATACTTTGTTTTTTTGAATCCAAACCAATGATATTAAACACGAGGAATCCCCTAGAAGTTTATGACCATTGGAATGCTTCCCTAAAAAGTTATATCAATAGGTTCGACCCCAAACATCCACTTAATACCACTCATTTTCCAAGTGTAGTTTGGGAAAATAATAAATAATCTACTCAATGACGGGAGGAATAAATGATGCCTTTTGGGAACATCAGTAATCACCATTAACACATCCACAAATAGATATTATAACCTCCCATGCTCCATTTAAAAATTCTAATTACTTACTTGTACATTTCAACTCTAAGGAAAACTCTCAACTAATGCTAACCACTATAATTTGACACCCTCACACATCACATCTAACTAAATCTCTAATATCACGAATCACATATTAAAAGTCCCCAGGTCCACACAATTATCCTAAGCATCACAAGAAATCCATAACCCATAGGCAACATCCTTATTCTTTTCTCACAACACCCAATACTTCCATCATGAAAAATAATCACTCTACAACCTTGTATATAAAAAAATATTATATACCAAAACACATTCTAACTCAAGGTATAAATTCCTACTAAGAATATATTCCCAAGATTTCCTATTTGATAATAATTATCTCAAAATAATAATCACTAGGAATTCAATTAAAAACTACTCCTTGAGGACCACCTTATCAACAATCACCATTTATACATACATGAAAACACACACACACACATATAATGATATTATCTGAGATTATATTTGGAATGGAACCATAACCCTTATGTTCAGTTATATTGAACACCATTTTAAGCTTTATTGGAAAAACCCATAGAGTTTTTTATTTAACCAAAGCTATATAACAGTCACTCGATGGGGTGTGTCACTATGGAATCACAATATTTTATAAACCCACAATGGTTACTAGAACTCATGTTCACATAGGTCGACCTCGTTTTCATCATCATTAAGTTTCACACCATAGATCTACATGAAATTCTATCAAAAGAAATAAAAATACAAGTTTTCTTAGTTGATTACAATGAAACTATATAGTAATAAAAGAAAACCACATCAGATTGGTTCATTAGACATTAAAAAACTGAGCCTATCATTAGTGACACAATAACACACTTATAGGACTATATGTCATTTGAAACCTACATGATTAATCTTGATTCCTATATATTCCTCTTTCCTTTATATTTAAAGTTCAAAATCCAATAACATGATTCTTACTAAGAGGGAAGGAGACAAAAATGCCTAATAAATCCAGAATCCCAATATTATGTTTGTTCACATGAGGTGGAACTCATACAATCATAATATTAATAATCTAGAAAATGAATCCCATACATAGAAACCTATACTTACTATCAACAAATATGTTCATGATAAACAATTCGAGTAGCCATCAGAAGCTGTAATTCATTCCTATATCGTTTGGATATCATATCAAAAATAGTAAAAAAGAAGAAGAGGACTACTTTGATACCACTTTGTAACTCCCCACCCTGGTTCACTATGAACAACAACCACACCATACCAGCATGTGACCAAAGGGTCATGTACTCATATGATAGTGAATTTTGACTAATGGTGGGAGTCTATAGAGGAACTAGGTGAGTATATTCCCCCTATATTAGAGTGTGAAATAACTAAATAATAGAGTATGTAGGAAACACAAATAAAGTTTAACTTACTGATACAAAATTCAATGTATCACAAAAACTCCAAATATCATTGTCACATAAAAATAACGTTATAGAGTCTTTATAAATATGTCATCCCAAACTTCTAACCATAAAAACAATCTTGTTAGATCATGCAATTCTAATCCTAAACCTAACATAGACTTGTAACCAATTGAAGAATGCTTGAGTTCCCCAATGAAATGTAATATTGAATAGGGTGTGAGTACATAATTAATACATAACCACCTATGTATACCTATACATGACTAGGAACTTAATGATTTGTTCATGTGACATGATCAATAATAAACCATAAGTCCACTATAGGTTATAAATAAATAAATAACCCTTATGAAATACCTGCTTTAGCCCGATGCCCGAATTCTTTTATTCACATAATGAGGACATTGCCATCCTTAGAAAACCACCCATAAGGGAATACACATATAACATAGGCCAATACCTATACTCATAATTGATGCATAGGTCTATGACCTCGATTGACCATACCTCCCTTATCAAATACCAAAGTGTCTCTGAGTATGAGCATCGTATTGGGGAACCTCTATCTAAGATATGTTGATCTAATACTCACAATTCCACAAATGTGTATTGGACCCAAGGGTGTAACCAAGAATCCATCATTCTCCATACCTCTGTCAATAACCCATTAGAGTACCTAATAATTCATCATGCTCAAGTCAAAACATTATTCCCAGGTGGGGGAGTACTTAAAAAATATTATACGTCTAGGAATGAATGGTTCCTGGGAGACCTTGACAATCAAATGGAATAGTCTCCATATAACCCATGGTTAATATAATGGGAATCCAATATCTAATGGATCTGAAAAATAACTATGATTACCCAAAATAGCACTCTCAGATCTGTTTCCATGAACACATATGTTACATACTCACTTTGATAGAAGCTATAAAATCCATGATATAACCATATCTAATTAAAAAAATCAATAACCATTGTCGCATCTCTTACATATCAAGGACCTTTTCACATTTATAGATTTAGAGAATTAATAAAAAAACATAAACTAAAAAATCCATGTATTTACTTATTCATATTTCATTCAATTATATATAAGAAACTACTTAATCCATAACATCTCCCATAAGATATTCACAAAATTTTACCTGTTCGGGATATCATGTATAATATATTTATTTACATGGAAAAGGGAACATTAGAAGGTGTGATATGAAATGATAATAAAGGGAAAATATACAAATAAGGTAGTCATTATATAAACATCACATAAATGATATGGTAGGAATATGTGAAAAACATAGAGATATAATCAAATAAAACCAATTGCATTATATATCTATGATAATAAATAAAAAAATAGATATCAATAGTATTGATTTCATATTGATGAAATTCATAATTGTGGACATAGAAAAATTATATCCAAGCATTGTGAAAAGAAATTTAGTCTTTATTGAGACTTTAGTCAAGAAATCTTTCCGAATTGGGGATGGATACACAAAAATACCATACATATTTTGTCTCAAAATACCTATTGGTTCATCAATGGGATATATAATTTTTTTACACCCATCACTAGATTACATCCAATGAATTCACTATAAGAGTAAATAATACTCAAAATAAATTTACTTAATTAACCTCTTACTGAATAAATACATATCTATTCATATAATGAATGATACATAAGATAAATAAATAATAAAACTTTATTAGTTGTCAATAATAATCTAGAATAACAATACGTTTCCCCATGTCAATAAAAGGGATATCATGATCATAATGCATACACATAAATAAGGGGGATGGACAAATAATACATAGTCAACTATCCAATAATCATATGTATTTATGTAACAATATATGGAATTCAGATAAATTTCTTCACCTTAATAAATAAATTTTCTTTCTTGGTGAACATTCACCAATTTGGATTTGTAAAATTAGATATTCACAGACTATAGAATAATGTGTATATAATTAATTCAATTCTTGAATAACATAATCATAGTCCATTAAGGTAAATAATTTGAGTATGTATAAAATAATATATCCCCAGTGAAAAAAGTAATCATATGAGGGTTAAAACCAAAATTAAAATCACTCTTGTAAAAATAATTCATAGAATGGTATCATAATATAAGGGATTTCGAGTAGAGTTGTTTGATACTGTGAGATAAATCCCCTAAATCGTAATATATATATATATATATTATAGGATAAATCATTAAACATAATCTTCATTAGGGTAAATCCTTTTGATATCATTATTGAAAATGAAATAAAAAACATAAAATATATAGTTTAAAACATTTTTATCGTTGGTGTAACAAATATTGTATATCACTTTCAATGGAAAATTTTGAAAAGGTGACATGAAATAATTTGGAAAATTTTAATTTTAGAAATAATATCCAATAATAGATCCCCTAAAATATATATTGGTTAATTGAGTAGAGGAAGACAAATTATGTTAAATTGAATAGGGGATCCATTTTTATTATATTCAAAATTCCATTGTTCAAAACTCACATTTTCAGAAGTGTAAAATCATTAATTTGTATCAAAAATTAATTATCCTAAAGTGGATTATAAAGCATCATATAATAACATATTAGTTTGAAATAACCCTATAATTGGAGAATGAATTTCATTATAAAAAATTATATTGCAAGTAAACGATACCTGAGGTATCAATATTCCTTACTATCAACATAATCTATGAAGAAAGAAACACATAAAAAGTGTTTTATATTGTAAAAATGTAAATAATGAGTGAATACCACATAACATAATCAAATGAAATAATTTACCCAACTTATTTGAAATAAGTTCAAGTGAATTATCATAACTCAATGAATGAAAACTATGTTACCAAAACTCTTACAAATGGGGTACCACTAGAGATAAAAGACATTGGAAGAAAAGAAATTGATTTGGATCAGTTTATCACATGAATTACATGTAAAAATTTTATAGAAAAATAATCAGATATTAAATCTATATAACACCACAAAAATGAAACATGGTTTATAACATGTGACATGTCCTAAAGAATCTGAATTGAAAAAAAAGAAAAACATTACGACTTGAGTAGCACTTTTGTCAATAAAAATTGAAAGAGTGGTCTAATAATTAAACATAAAATACAATTATTAAAAAATAATTGATGATATTATATATCAATAAAGATTATATACACAATATAAATGAAATTAGGTGCATAATAATAAACATATCTCAAAGAGAGTAATTTGACATGAAAAACCTTACCTCGATCCTGATATGTTCTGTACATATAAAAATTTATTATATAATTAAATAAATTTAATTAAATACATTACCATTAAATTTTTTCATAACTATAACCATTTTATACAACTAATTTATAGTCATTATAAATATATTTTTGATCTTACAAATTTTCAACACCAGGTGTACGTAAACATTATCTCTTTAAACTAGTTTCATAAAAGTTTTGTTGGTATATATTTTTAGAAAAAATAAATCAATAATATATCCTATAAGATACATTAATAGATGTTATAGGTTATTATATAAATATATAATCTCATTCTATGGTAGTTTTGGTTATGTTCCATGAATATGATATCAACGAAAATCATATTCTAGTGATCCTAAACGAATGAAAGAAAATTTATTATATAATTATTCAATTATTGATATAAACATACCAAAACATTATTTACACATTTAATTGGTATTATAAAATTAAATAATTGCTCATAGTCATAAATTATATATATGCATAGTATCTCACAAATAGTAGGTTAAACCGACCCAAACACGAACCTACCATGATTAATGGGAAATTACGAGGAGGTTTAATGGTAATATCAATAAAACAGAAACTTAATGATCTTATTTAGTGTCTAATAGTATGATATATCTTATTTTAAAAACCTTATATGGATAATATAATTTTTAAAAAGTAATAACATAGAAACAAGAGACCATTTTTATCTTAGTTCACTGGTTTTAAATGATTAAATTTACGATTATCATTTATCAATCATATCATTAATATATTCTAGAATTTTACATAACAAAATCGTAATGATATTTCAAAAATTGAAATTTATATTTTAATTCCATCCTTATTACTAAAATTTTAATTAAATTATAAACATAAAAATAAAAATTTATTTTTCTACGTAGGTGGAAGTCTACACGTATGCATGGTCAATGATTTCATTTTCCATAGAGAGGGATAATTATGTAATATGTTTTAATATTTAATAATCATAATAAAAATAAATATATCATAATTATTTATTAAATTTCCTTTCAATACAATTATTTTAATGTGTATAAGGGAAACAAAAAACATGTTGCATCATGGATACGGTATTCCACAAAATATAAGATGCATGTTTTCATTTTTACTGAATAAAAAGGGTAGGATGGTTATATAACAACCCATACTTTACATACATTTTTATTACTTCAGAATTTAAGCATACTTATTAAAACATATAAAAAAACCATTAAAGGACCGTATAGGTATAATGTCTTTAGAAACTGGGAAACATAAACAACTGGTTCATAAATCATCTACATTGTCTCCAATTTATTTCATCATATCTAGAGTCCATTTTGGCATATTCTACTTAATACCCTTCCTCCATACCTGGGGAAAAGAAAACATAAAAAAGGGTGATCTCAAATTCTATGTAAGGGTAAACAAAAGAAATATTAATCATATCATATTCTTAAGAACATAACATTTTGAAAATCTTATCCTGCAAAAGAGATCATAATGTCATGACACGGATCAATCATAATAGTGAGATGTAATATAAATAATCATAACATAAAACATGAAACTTTGTGGAATACACAAATAATCATAGAGAATCATTTTTTATTAGTCAAGACTCATTTCGAAGATTATCTTAGCGGACAAAGTCCATTTCTGAACCGAGTTCACTCCTCTTTTCAGTCCTGTTTCATTGAACCGGATTAACTTGTCGTACCATCCATGTTTATCTCATGAGATATAAATATTTACGCAATGCATTGGAGGGAGATATAGGTCCCACCCATCTCATAATTATTCCATTCTTATGTGTTCCACAAGATCATAAATCATACATCATAGCATAAACCATGTAATAAAAATGAGATTCTTAAACATCATGCCATCATAACATAAATCATATAAGATAAAAAGACTTCATAAAAATAATTCCATCATAACATAATAAAATAAATGTAAAAATAGGGATAGAAACAGAACTCTATATTATCTTAGTTGGAAAATAATTTTGATAAAATGCTTGAACTATATTCTTGAGGAAAATATCATTTCTACTTTAAAAACATTTTTCCTTTCTTAACATGTCATAAAATTTTAAACCAAAAAAGTTGATTAAAAATAAAATTGAAAACTTATAAAGGAATATTCATGGAAATAATATTCTATGTAAACATAAAAATACATTCAATCCATATAAGTTAAAAAAACATTCTTCTTGTACTTTGGCCGGAAAAGTCAAAAAGTACCTCGTACTAAAAACGACAAAAGATTCCATTCATATCTTTTACTAAAAACTCACCAATGGGTAAAATTGGATTTAAAAAATTATATGAGGATATAAATAATATTACATATTGACGAAACATGGATGTGGATGATAAATATTCCCCAGTAAATTATGAAGTATAAACAATCTTGGATAAAAATGAGATTGTGAGATTTTCCCTTACCTTAGGTCCGATTTGCTTCGTACGTGTCCGAACCTCCTGTATAATGATTTAAATAATGTCATTGACTTATTATAGAATCATAACCGTTTTTATGATATCATATATGGTCATATTATTAGATTCTTAGCTTCATATTAGTAATATTTCATTGGTACTTGTTATTCGGGTGTTTATTGCTTTTTGTTCTTATGCGTGTTTTGTAGAATAAATTCTTATTCCTATTTTTAGGTTATAGATACCTCATTTACATAATGGTATTAGTGTAATATATATCATATTTATTCATTCAATTCATTTATATAATCATTATTCAATGAAGATCATGTAGAACGAGTCGCATCACATCGTGGAGACGATGTTCCGTACGTAGGCACGAGCGATGATATCGTTACCATGATCGTGGAATTGTATTGGAGTGTGTGTATACTATTTCAGAATCAACATAACTTTAAAATAATCATATAAAGTTATTCATTACACCATTATACCCATCCAAGTAAGGTGGTGGTGGAAAACAGATTACACCACGGCGTGGAGACAGTATTTCGTACGTACGCACGCGTGGTGATTTCATTTTCTATAGGATGGATAGAAGGTGAAATAGGGTTGTTTCATATTTATAATAACATATCATCATATGATTGATACTGATGTTATCACCTAATAATGAAACAACTAAATAAGAATAATTAGAAGAAGAAATAAAGTTGAAAGAATCGATAACGAACATTACCTCTTCTTTGAAACGCCTCTTCTTAACCTCCTATTAGGGAACTAAAGACGGTCTTCAAAGAATACCAGGAACTCTAGGATGTTTATAGTGATGTGGAGAAGATTAATTGGAAGGGATTGTCTGAGCTCTAAAGTTCATTGTGTTGTGAGGAGGAGAGGGAAGAGGAGCCCTTTTATAAGGGAGGAGAGGGGCACCTTTTGAAAAACTAGAAGTATTATTTTATTATAAAGTCATAATCGGTTTTTAATAGCTCCAAATTGATTTATTTCGAAGCTAAGGTGGGTATGGGTCTAAATACACTCATCCAATAGAATTTAGAAAAGTTTAGGTTTCTATTTTAACCTTATCATTTAGATTAAAATTTAAGTTAAATAATTTTACTTTTACCGTGTCTTCTTGTTTTCTTACACTATAAGGTTAATAAACTTACTATAACAAGCCAAAAGAACCCCAATTTGTTAATTATTAATATATATAACCTTATCTAAGTCATTTGTCCGAACCTCAGATTTTTAGGAATACAATAACAAATAATAATATAATATTTGTTTTAAAAACTATTTTATTTCAATTTTTACACTATTTGGTAATTGATTTTTGAGTAAATCATAACTGCATTATTAGTTAGAAAAAAGTTAATTAAATCAATATTAATATGTCATATTAACCTATAAAATTAGTATAATTCTTAAAAAGTCTGAAATTACATTTATTTGGGTATTTATAATATCAATTATGTTAATATTTCTTTAATAAGATAATTACTGCATCATCATTGTGTCGTAAATAAATTAACATATTTAAAGTATAAAAATTATAAATAAACTACCATTATGTAGGAAATTGTTTTATATTTCTAATTAATATTTATAGTCGAAATAATATTCTGTATAACCCTATATTAGAAATGTTTTAGTTATTAAACTTTGATTTTAACTATTCTAACTCTTCTTTAAATAAAATAATAATAAATGTCCTAATCTAATCCAAATGGACCTAAATGGTCATATTTTTTCCTAAGGTTGGTTTTGGTCGAATTAAACTTATCCAATAGAATTATGACATGTTTTAGGGTAATAATAATATCATTTTTACACTTAATTGCCCTATTTACTTTTAACCGAGGTAAAAAAAAGTAAAAAGTTATTATTCAACAAAATTTATTTTTATCTTATTGAACCACATTTTAATCCTTGATGTTAACTGTGTCTCTCGGATTTTCGAAATTCCACTCATAGAAGCGGTAAAATTAAGTTTTCAAAAAAATTTCAAATTCTCCTTAGAGGTGGGTAAAAGACGGTGAAAAGTTCAATAAAATTTTATATATCTAAAATTATTATAAAATGACTCCAATGAATTACCTTGAACTTATATAGGTATTATGTATCAATTTTGACCAAAAATAAATTTAAATAAAATAAATAATTATTTAAATAATAAGTCAGTTTTTAAATAGTAACCTAGTGTTTTCACTATTCATCAAAAATTGAAAGTTTTCAGAAAATACCAAAATTTCACCCTAAGATAATTTCGATATTCCGGATCCAAAAATAAAGTCCATTTTTAAAGATAAAATTTATATAATTTCACAAAGTGGGTATTACTATTCATAATGACTAGTTTTAATAATATTTTAATACCATATCATTGTTTAGTGAAACTCGATATTGCGTACAATGCAAGCTATCGAGGAGGGTCGCGATTGCGTGTAAACCAATCCAAGATAGTGTTGTGTGTAGTGAAGGATTACATTGATGATGTATATAACATAAAAACAAAATATTTCTCATAAAAATCTCGGGTGTTACATTCTACCCCCCTTAAAATGAATTTCAGCCTCAAAATTCATCACTTTGTAACAAATAGATAAGGATACCTCTCCCTTATCATATCCTCAAGATCACATGTAGCTTATTCTAATTGGTGGTTCCTCCATAAAACATTCACCAAGAGAGTGGTCTTGTTTCGTAGAACTTTTTCGCAACGATCCAGAATCTCTATCGGCTGTTCTTCATAAGAAAGATCTTACTCCAGTGGTACAACTTCTGGGCTGAGTACATGTGAAGGATCGAGTATGTAATTTCTCAGGAGAGATACATGGAATACATCATGAACATGAGAGAGATTTGGTGGAAGCGTCAATCGGTAATCTACCTTCCCAACAAGATCTTGTATTTCGAAAGGACCGATATACCTAGGGCTCAGCTTTCCCTTCTTTCCAAATCTCATTACTCTCTTCTAAAGAGATATTCGTAAAAACACTTTATCACCCACTTCAAACTCTAGGTCTTTTCTTCGGTTATCGGCATAACTTTTTTGTTGACTCTGAGCTTCTCTTATGTATTGTTGAATATATCAGACCTGTTCTGCCATCTCATCAACAAGATCAGGTCCTAATAGCTTTCTTTACCCAACTTCATCCCAGAAAGTTGGAGTCCTGTATTTCATTCCATAGAGAGATTCATAAGGATCCAACTGAATACTGGAGTGAAAGGTATGATTATATGAAAATTCCCCCAAAGGTAGGTGTTGATACCAACCACCTTTGAAATCCATAGATCAAGCTCTTAACATATCTTCTAGAGTTTGAATTGTCCTCTCAGACTAACCTTCTGTCTGAGGATGATAAGCAGTGCTGAAACTCAAATCTGTATCTCGAGTATGCTGAAGACTTCGCCAAAACATTGAGGTAATCCTCGGATCCCAATTAGATATAATGGAATGTGGTACTCCATGCAATCCTACCACT